>AP026134.1:0-677767 GCA_030295235.1 Fistulifera solaris
CCTAACCCTAACCCTAACCCTAACCCTAACCCTAACCCTAACCCTAACCCTCAACCCCAACCCTAACCCTAACCCTAACCCTAACCCTAACCCTAACCCTAACCCTAACCCTAACCCTAACCCTAACCCCTAACCCTAACCCTAACCCTAACCCTAACCCTAACCCTAACCCTAACCCTAACCCTAACCCCTAACCCCAACCCTAACCCTCAACCCCAACCCTAACCCTAACCCTAACCCCAACCCTAACCCTAACCCTAACCCTAACCCTAACCCTAACCCTAACCCTAACCCTAACCCTAACCCTAACCCTAACCCTAACCCTAACCCCAACCCTAACCCTAACCCTAACCCTAACCCTAACCCTAACCCTAACCCTAACCCTAACCCTAACCCTAACCCTAACCCTAACCCTAACCCTAACCCTAAAACCCTCCAAAATCACAGCTCAGCACATCTGGAATGCAACCCTAACCCTAACCCTAAAAGTTCATTATGGATATGGGTCTTCTGACCTCTGACCGGCGCTATGCACTATTATCAGGTCATGACGTATTTTCCTGCATCTGCCTGGTTTTCACCATTCGGGAACAACCCTACTTTTTTGTATTTATATATATCAATTATCCTAAGGCTCCAATTGTGTAGTATTTAGACAGCCTCGCGGATTAAGTCGTGTTTTGTACCACTGAGCCTCGACGCTTTAAAATCCAAAGTTACCAGTACTGATACATGATACATCATAAAGAAGGGTTTCTGCGGTAGTCATTGCTGTTTTAGTGTCCGATTGTCCATGTCCCATCTCACAAATTGTTGCGACCTGCAACGCGCCGTCTTACCTTTTTTTTATTCGACGCACAATTCCATTTATCACAAAGAAACGTTTTTACACCATGAGAAACTTTTCGATTGCATTGTTTGCTCTGATTGTGTCGGTTGGTACTCCTACCACTAAAGCACAGGGAATTCTGGGATCGCTTCTGTCGAAACTTTTGAACAAAGTCAATCCGACGGCAGCACCATCGATGGCACCGTCGAATTTTCCTTCCATAGCCCCGTCGACTGAGCCCACCACGCCACCTTCATTAATGCCGACTTATGTTATTGGTGGTACGAACGCCAGCTGCGACGATTCGGATGCCTGTAAGGCAGACTATCGGCGTTTGTTTGAATTCAGCGATGGACTTGATGATTGTAAATGCGACCGTTGTCTGATCAATACAGTTTTACCTTGACGTGCGACTTGTGCGTCGGTTGCAGTGAAGAAGCTGACTTGTGTGCAGATGTGAAATACATTCACAATGTAATTGCGGCTGGGCGTAATAATTTCACATTTGTACGTTTCACGATAAGTGGAGAAGTTAATGGTTCGGATAGTGCATCGACGCATGTCGTGGCTGAATTTAGCCGGAATTTCAAATATTATTTGGTGGGGAACAACTTTGCTTTTGATTATGAGGCAGCGTATGAATTTGTCAGCGAAGCTAAAGTCAGTATTGACGGTGTTGTTTGTCAGGATTACTACATTGAAAATAATTGCGAAGTTATTGACTGTCGCAATGTTCCGAATGGAGAGCTGTATGCCTGTGAGGATATTGAAAGTATTCGATTCAACCGAAGCCATCCTCTCTATGTGTTTGATAACGAGGACAAGACGATTTGCCCCGGTCAAGGCTATGACCAATACTATGACGACGATTACTACGACACGACCGATGACACGACAAGCACAACAAACGATGATTCTTTCACAGGGGATGATGACACTACCACAACAAATGATGATATTCCTCCCCAGGACGACGACGATAAAGGAATGGCATATAAAGGCTTTTCGTTGCTGGGCCAGCTTGTTCTTCCCTCTCCCAAGTACAAGCTACGAAGATGGGACGGAAACAGTAGGTGGCGACTTGCCGCTTCTCAATCGAAACTTCCCTTTGTGAATAAGATTAACCACAACTAGTGTCTTTTAATGAAGCGCATTTATTTCATCTCGTGTGACGCGTGAAGTCAAACGTTGTTTATCTGTAAATAATGGTGTCATTCGTTTCGCTAGTATTTTGTTTCGTCGTTGAAGTAATAGTGCGGGTCAAAATGATATTCCGTAACTTGTCTATTATACATTATGATACGACATGCACACTCCGTACCCATTTCCACCACAAATCATGGACGGAAATTGCCGACAATCACCACGTCGCGGTCGTTCTCCAATATACACACATTCTTGAAAACTCCCACATTGGATGGATGATTTGCAAGGATAGCACATATCCCCCGTAAGAGGTTTCGCACACATGGGCTTGCCATTCCATTGACGCACACACGTTCCACTAAAACCTCCTCCGACACAGGTGACGCTATTCCGATAATTGTTGCAATCAAACGCTGTATTCGCGCACGTGCATCCCCATTCCGGCGGGGCATTCGCGGGACAATTCGGACCGGTGTATCCGGGATATTGATTCCATGTGATAATACATAGATCTTTTGATTTTGTCGATCAAAGAGACCTTCGTCAAAAAGACCTTGTATTGTTATTGTCGTTGTTGCGAAGATGGTTATCAGGAAAACGAAGTATATTGTTCGAATCGTCATGAGTGTTGCTGATACTTCGAGAAAGCAGTTGTTCGAGTGCTGCGACTGAAAATAAGAGAGAAAGGAAGAAACAACGTCAAAAGGAAAGGATGATGATGTCAACGACGTACTGTATCGAATCGATGAAATCGTCGTCGATGTATGAGTTTTTGTTGTATTTTTCGCGTCCCCTAATTTTTCTCGTCGTTGATGATGAGCAGGCTTTTGAAATTTTGAGGGAAAGTCGGAAACTGACAATAAACTGCAAAGTAGTCAGGGAGGCCCAACGGAACGAAGGTTGTTTCGCACAACACATGAAACCGGAATGACCCGTCACTTTGTAACTTGTAACCTTATACATATTTCAGAGATTCGCAAGCCACGTGACGAATAAAATACAGCGCAACGACGACCATGGCGACAACAGCGAAAAAATTATTCATTTATTCTTTCCTCCTTTCCTACCTTTTTCTTCTTGTCTTTCCTCACTCATTAAGAAACATCATTAGCACTCATCTACTCTGCCATGCAAAATACTCCTACAAAGAAAACGACTCTCAAAGTCGTCATTTTGGGAGACAGCGGGTATGTTGATTTTGCAATGTTTGTGTTTGCCTTACTCGTCGAGCGTTCGTCTGTTTCGTTCGGAGTGAATCAATGCGTTATCTCTCTTCGCTTTCTTCTTTCACTCAATCACCTACTCACTCATTCATTTATACTTTCATGTACTTGAACATCCTACTTTTAGCGTCGGCAAAACATCGTTATTGAATCGCTATTCGACGGGAACTTTTACCGGTCAATACAAGGCCACGATTGGGGCTGATTTCTTGACGAAACAAGTCGTCGTGACAGATTGGACGGGACAGCGTCATGTGGTACAATTGCAATTGTGGGATACAGCTGGACAGGAACGATTTCAAAGTTTGGGTGTCGCCTTTTATCGCGGTGCCGATGCGGCCATGTTAGTTTATGATATCACGGATCCGTCCAGTTTCGATCATTTGGAGCACTGGCGTACCGAGTTTCTACAACAAATAGGAGTTTCCATTCCAGCCTTGCAAGAAGTACCCTTTCCGTTTGTGGTGATTGGTAACAAGAATGACAAACAAAATGAACGCTTAATTCCAGCGCAACGGGCCGAAGAATGGTGTCTCCGTGTGGGAGGAAATCGACCGTTGTATCGGGTCGAAACATCCGCGAAAACCGCACTTAATGTCGATGAAGCTTTCGAAGAACTGGCGCGTCTGGCATTGCAATATGGAGATTACAAACGTCGGACGCAACCACAACTTTTTGTGCCACCGAAAGTGCCTCCAATTGATCTACGGCATAGTGTTAGTAGTACGGCCAGTGAAAAGAATGATGAGTGTTGTTGAAGTCGATAGAAAGCGCTTTAAAGAGGAAAGAGAAATTGTAACGTCGCATATGCTGTGCGAGACGGGAATGAAGAAACAAGAACAAAGTACAGGGACGACGATCAAGGCAGGAAGATAGAGAAGATTTTTTAGAAGCACGCAACCTCTGATTTCTACTGTTTTTAAACGTGGAGTTTTGTGTCCGAAAGTAGATAATAGACTACAACAATCAATTGTCCTGTAACTTCTACTAGATGACTGTAGCAATTCTTTCTGTCCTTACAATCAAATGGCGAATTGTCAATAATGCGTCACTATTTCTCAACAATGGCGTTGTCGATGAGATCACATAGGGCATCGACGTGAAGGGACATGAAAAATGGAATGATATGGAAGCATTTCAAGCAGTGACTTGTCAGACACATACCCACCAGAGTAGCTTGTACTGCCGGAGACTCAAGCTTTAGACCCACAAAATGCTTTCGGAAACTATTCAAGAAAACATCCATGTTGAAGGTGGTACAATGCCATCGAGTCTGGTGGGACTGATCAACCACTGTGATCTTTCTGTTGCGTATGAGCAATGAAAACAAAGTTGAGCAGTAAGTCCTTATTCATGGGATAGTCTTTCACGATAACATATTCTAGGCCTTTGTGCTTTTCTACAGCCCAGAGTAGCTTCGGCAAGTGAGGGGTCCAATCGAAACGATGTTGAGTCCCGCTTATATCCAAAACAGCAAGATTGGGATTGCTTTGGATTGCATAAATTAACGCATTCATCACACCGGTAACGCGTTCATAATCGCAAGGTTCGCCGTTGTCCTCATTCTTGTAATTGATGTAAAATAGAAGTCGTTTTAGGTTGCCAAATTCTGAAACTCCCGTCAAGAAATCCATCAAAAGCTCCGCCCAATAAACCGTTTCATCCAGGTAGAAAAAGACAGCAAGACTATCCGACCATATAGATCGAGTGCACGGAAATCATCTAGATCCAGGTTTTTGGTTTCGATGTGGTGTTCCAATGCATCAAACGTTTCAAATGGACGACGATCCACGATTTCTGCGTCGGAGCGACCGAGTCTCGTGAGAATTTTTGAATCTATCTTGTCCAGGCGGTCCAGATTGTCTTGACTAAACAATTGACTGCCTTCTTCCACAATAAAGTGCAAGACAACAAAGAGGGACGTTCGATTCTCCATAGCATCTACAAATGCAGTCCCTTGGTCCTCAAAGGCAAAAGTCTCGGTGAGTTCCAAATGCATACGATAAGATCTTGTCGCTAGAATGACAGACTGCTCGGCAGTCCATGTTCCTCTTCCCAGTACGAACTTTCTTTCGCGTTGAAAAAAAATCTCGAGCTGTTGAACGGTCAGCGTAGCAAAGTCGATCGGAAGCTGCTGCGGACTATCTAACAGAGTAATTGACGATCGATGGATATAATACTGCAATGACCAGAACCACGCAAGAGTCTTGGCAATAGCAGCATCCGTTGTGCCGTAAATAGAGCACTTGTATATATCCCACCAGGTTGTAACGGTAAAGTTTACGTTCCCTGGCGGCGGTCCTTGAGAATGTTTATCCCCTACAAAAAGCATTGTTTCATTCTCAAAGCACAGAAACATTTCTTGATGAACATGAAAAGAAAACTCGTCCAAGAAATTTGCTCTTGTATCATTTGGAAGAGGAGCACATTCTCTGCTGATGCGTATTTCATCGGTAACAGTTCCTTTTGAGTAGCTGACAGCTCCTCGACGGAAAGACGTTTGAAGAATAGATTTTCTACGATCGATTTCTCCATTATTGCCCTAAAAACGTGATGAATGATGAATGATGAATGATGATAAATAATGAATAATTGATTGAAAGTTTTGCTGGATGAACAAATAAAATACCGGCAATGACAAACAAACGGCACAGGTCATCATTATCTTGCGTTCCTGGTACTGTACTGGTAAACCTTATTGTTCTGTCTTTCCTTTCAAAAGATCCGTTGTCCTTAAGTAAGAAAACTGAAACTTCCGTTGAAGGAATAAGGGTAAGGTGATGAACGCGTGACATCTCTAGTTATGTCGTAACGCGACCTCCTGCAGGTGACTACTGACTACTGACTACTGACGACGACTCATTTTTTCGATCGCAGTCACAAAAAAGGTTTCGTCCAACAATTCTATTCTTCTCGACGACGAGAATAAAGATCATCGGAAAATTCCCATTAACACCAGTTGCTCCTCATTCAGTTTGCCGAAAAGCATGTCAAAGAATGAATGATATAAAGGGTCTCAAGTGTGTCGCCGTTGTATGTGCAATACTTCTCGCTCAACTCTTATTCAAAGGCTCGGATGCCTTTCTGCGACACCCTCTTTCGTACGAATCGGTTCGTTTCGTGTTCCGCCGCTCTTTGATACTCTTCACAACGACAAATACAAAAAGAATAAACAAACGAAAAATAACAATAATGATTCAGAAGAGTCCACCATGCAATCATCATCATCATCTGCCCTTTCGCAAGCACAACTGCTGCAAGCGCAACTACAAGCACTTCGACAAGAAATTCAGCAAGATGTTCAGAATTTACAACAGCACAAAGAAGCACTCTTACAAAAGAAACGCGACAAAGTTGATCAGTGGATTGATACTTTGTTAGTAGCGACGCACGTGAATGGAGACACCCAAATGTTGCATTCGGTCGAAACGGTCGCACAAACACTCATGGACGAACGATTCAGTCCCGAACAAGTGAATGCTATCTTTGAGCGCATGACACAAGACGACCCTCTGCAGCGAGTGGAATCGCCACTTGTCGAATTGTTAGTGGATGCTTGTAATTTGGTAGATTGTCGCGACGAGAATCCCAACAAGCGATGGAATGAACGGGTGGAAATGAAATTGCGACGAAAAATGTTTGCCATGCAGTGGGGTATCGAATTGGAAGAAGAGAAGGAACGGCGTTTGTATGATTAGTTGATTGGAGTTGGGTCATATGGATGCATTTGGGATGGGAATAGGGATCGACTTCAGATGGTCAAATTTGTAAGACGCACTTTTGCTGCAGTTATTCAAACGAGAAAACCGCTCCTCATGACGGTTAACGACGTGACAGCACATGTCATCTTCATCTTTTGCTTCAAATTTGAGTCCCAAACACGTTACTCCAAAAGGTAGAATTGTGCTTTTATTTTTCGAAATCGCCCAAGTTCTAGCTAATAAGCCTGTAGGGTAAATAATAAAGCAACAACTCATTCACTATTGTCCGTTATGCAATATAGCCATCTTCCTATCGAAGCCTCGGTAGCTCATTTGTAATAATCAAGGCGGTCGAATCAATGAATTATTTCTCATCCGATGATTTTCATAATCTGTTGTTCTGTTAGATCCAATTTCGAGCGGCGTTCTTAATTTTATTTTGCAATCCCGCCTTGACGATTTGCGGGTCAAAGCACGACGCCTAGTCGCTTAACGGTGACTGCTCATCACCTGCTGCTACCATTCGCTCCGTCTCGCGTAATAGTTAACGACCGAAAAGATATCCATTCGGTCTTCTGGTAAGGGTCGTATGCACTTTTGCACTACATCGTACAGTCGCCCTTCAATCAACGATCGGTTTTGGTATTTGCGGTCCATCGTCGGAACCTGGCCATGCAATATGAGCCTGCGGTTCGCTTTTTGGTCCACATTCTCGTAAAATGGGTACAACCCTGTCAACAAACTGAACACCAGCGTTCCGTATCCCCACAGATCTACCGTCTCGGTCGCCGTACCGTTTCCCCAATAGGCCTCAGCGGGCCGCAGATCGCCGTATGGGTAATCAATCTCGTACGGACAATACGCTCCTGCCGTTTCATTCCAATCCAGGACCATTGCATTGTTAACATCGCTGAGAACAATATTCCCATCGTCCAGCATTACCCATTGATCTAAAGCAATATCGTCGTGACTAATAACCCCTTTGACATATCCGTGCAATTCTGCCAAGCCTTCGGCCATGCTCAAAGCAAACTTTAACTTTTGCGCTGGTGTGAATGCATTCAACGGATCGGGATGTCGACGCAATTGCTGCAGAGTCGCCCGTCCATCATCTTCTTGCCATTTCAATCGACGTGGAATGACTTGATGAACAAAATCGTTTCCGGCTTGTAACATGGTCGAAGTCGAGCAGTATCCATAGAAATTGGCATATGTTGGGCGAGTACTGAGGGCTTCCATGAGAACGGCTTCCCGCAAGACTGCTCGTTGATTCTTGATATTGATCGGGAAATCTTCATGAAAGCGCAAATGTTTCATTACCATTTGTTCTGACTCTGGATAAACAATATTACGTTTCTTGTAGGCATCTGCTTTCCAGTACTTGTTGCGAAAACGATAAGATTCTCGATAATAGCCATGTGCCAAGTATTCCACCAAAACGGTTGTACATCCTGATCCGCCGAATATTCCAAGGCCACTTCGTGAAAAGCATTGCAATTGGGTTTCATGACGAATTGCCAGCCGGCGGAACGACAGTCGCTTTGGGTAAACTCCTGGTCCTCAAAGCCATCGTAGTAGCTGCGCAAATGTTTGTTATCAATATCGTATAAAAACTGTCGGCGTTGATCGTGATAGAGATCGGCATCGTCCTTAGCAATGTGTCGTTGAAAGTCATCGTATCGCCCAAAGAAGCTTTCAAACTCGAGATCGTTGTAATCCGGATTTAGTTTATGAGGAATCAGTTCCAAGTTGCTGACAGGTGATCGACCCGGAGGATATAGTTCAAGAGAGACGTCGGAAAGAAGAATCATGCGTGCAGTGTGATTTACTGCATCATCGGAAGACATCGACGACGATGAGTGATCGAGTCGTCGCCAGGATAAGCGACGCAAATACGTCCACCAGCAACGTTGATGAACGTGATGACCATAGACTGTGAACAGCGTCCATAGGGATGCCGATGCCGCTACAATAAGGACACGAATCCGCGTGAACTGAAACGCCCGTTGATGCTGTTTCGCATCGATGAAACGGTTTTCCGTAGAATGTTGATTGTGAGGTAGAAGTGTTGGCGCTTTTTCGACGTCGCACAGATGCCAGCATAGCAGTGGACATTATGCGTGTTGCTGAGCGTTTTGGTTTACAAAATAGTACAAGAATGGATGAGAATCGGCAGGTTTGGAATGAAAAGACGAAACAAACAGAAAGGAAAATGGCGGTAATTTTGTCGTGAGTGTGATTGTGATGAGGGATTGAAACATGCACGAAAGGAGAATTGCATAAATACGCGTGCACTTAAGTACACAATCGCTATAGTCCAGTTCCCCATTTAGATGTACGTTACGCGTTGAAATAAAAATATAATACTTGACAAGTGATCATCGCGCTCAGTATTCTTAAGTATGTTTAGATCGATTCGTATGTAAAGAACAGACTAGTGAAATACTTAGGCAGAAGAGAGCCGTTGATAATAAGACTACAACATCGTCTTGCACCATCTTGCTGCGTAGCAGCACGCATTTAACCGCCCTCCATTTTTTTGCGAACAGAAAGATTTTTGGTCGCAACGTCTCATGTCGTAATCAACAAGAAAGGCGCTGTCTTTCTTGCGAACAGATGACACATGCTGTCAGTGATTCTCCACTTCTTACAGGTCTGCATTCGGCCGTGTTCGGGGTCATAAATTCGTGGACTTCCCAATCAGACGATCGACGTGAATGATTACGCTCAGAAGCAATCCGTACCATATCATCCCAGACGCGTTGATTGCCGTCCTGGATCTCGAATCGTGAAAGAGAAGTACGGTTCGGATTATAACATATAACATCCCTTTCGACTACGATGAATACTGTCAAATCACCTCGAGAATCGTGATATTGGTAACAAATGCGAATTCCCCGGAGTTTTTCAAACGACGAACTGTCGTTACTGGAGTGAAGAATACCTTGACGGGCAATATTTGTCGAGATGTGGCCATGATAACCATTCGTTAAGCCTTTGTGAGAATTTTGTGTTCTCACAAGTGACCGGTGTGTTTTGGTGTCCTCGTTGTGATGTGTTTTCATAGCATGGAACTACTATTTACGACATTTTTACAAAGGATAATTTCTGGATGAATGGTTTGTGAAATACAGTGATCTACGAACGGAATTAGTAGCGAGTCGTCGGCCTTCTGTCTACTTCGAATGCCTGGACAATTGAAGTCTCCGACCTCTCCGCAATTCTCGGCATGCATTGTACCCTTTTCCGTGAACTTGGCCCATCGCTCGTGCTAGGAAAAGGAGTTTCATTTCGTGGCGAGGAGTAACAAGTTTGCCAAAACATTCTTAATTGCGAGAGCTTGTGGAAAGTTCATAAAAACTTGTATACCTCGACTTCACGCTCCTCGCAAGAACCGAGAGCCGAGCGAAAATGAGCCTTTTCAATATTCCTGATGGAGATCGTCTTTCCAAGTTCAGCGAAAGGCAACTCACTATGGAAATCCACGATTTAAAAGATTTAAACATAATCTTGGGGACTTTAGAAGAAGCGACGGAATGTCTTTTGTGGTTGCCTCAACGAGAAGCATTCCTCTCCAACGTTTCGCAATTCGGTGCTTCGGTTCACATTCCAGGTTTCTTGTGCCCTACCTTGGAAATGGAATGGTCAGATGAAGACAACGAGCGCTTTTCATATTGGCATGTACATGCGACGACAGTTGCGCGGGAGCGTCAAATCGTCGCTCATCTCATGACGCTTCCCGATGCGAACGGATTCACTAGTCTTTCTCTCACTTCAATGCTGGAAGAAGACACGCCAGATCTCTTTCCATGCTCACCCGATCAAATCAAGAATATCTTCCACAGCAATGTTGATCGAGAATTGCACATTCAAAACTTCGCACTGGATGAATCGCAAGCGGTTGTACTTATGGAGCCGGAGTTGCCTTTGCGTTTCAAACTCAGCAGTTGTCAGTTTCTTTCAAAGGATGCGAGCATTACAGAACATTGTGCATTCAACGAAGCGCTTCGGAGGAGATCAACTCCTATTCATTCGCTGTCCTTTAACCAGAGTTTTCCCTTCCTGCAAAGTCCCTATCTACAACGCCATCTCGAACAATTTTGGAGAATTGCCGCCTCCTACAATGTGATTGAGACTCTTTGTTTGGAAGACCTAGATATCACGAAAGAAAACGGCTTTGAAAAATTGTCGAGCGTACCGTTAAAGAAATTAGTTCTCCGAAACTGTACATTTGGAATTGAAGGGGCGGGGATTGAGATCATCGCCGCGCTCATTCACCGCGGTTGTCTATCCGAAGGACTCGTGTGTGATGGCTTTGAATGTGGTCTGGGTCCTGCATGGCACGTTTTCGGCTATGCAATCGCAAATTGTCAACTTTCAGATGTCCGTTTAGAAAATGTGAGCAACAAAGGAGCTGCCCTATTGATGATGGGTGTCTTCGAGATGGTGAGACGCAACGACAAACTAAGGCATCTCTCGGTCGGTGACTATTTCAATTTCTCGCCGGATGTGTGGAGCTGTCTCATGACGGCCGTGTCGAAACATCCGTCGTTGCAAGTCTTCCAAGTTGACAATGTCCACGAGGGCATCCCTCAAGATCTACCCGCGATGGCCCTCAAGTTGTTGGCCGAAATGATGCAACTCAACCGTAACATCGACGTCGATGTGCAGCTTTCTCGCTACAAAAGAAAGCTCGACGAGACCGGATCAATTGAGGGACTGCAGAAGTTTAACCGATTCTCACGGCACGTTAGAAAGCTTGCAACACTCGAAGATCTCAGCGATCGTTTGACGTTAGTCGGTACGTCTGCCGTAGAAAGCGGAACTAATTTCCAAAAATTATCTCTTTTAATCGCAGGTCATGTCGATGTTCTCGTGCCTTCTATCACGGACGCAGTCTATGATGAGGACGAGTCTTCTCCTAGAAAACGAGCGCGACTTGAGTGAAGCACGTTGCAGCACCGCTCCTTGCTTATATGATTCTTTGATTTTATGAACGCGAGTGCCATAAATATTCTGTATATATTGACGATATACATGTCTACGCAGCATAAGCTATATAATACATTCAATTTGCACATTCAGCTTTAAGACTATCCTGTAGACTAGGTTTAGTTCATCATTTTGCGGAGGAAAGTATCAAACAACCCCCTGTAAGGCTATACCGCTTCACTATGGAACTCATTAAACTAACACTAACAATAGTGATCTTAGTGTTTAAGTCACTCCACCTTTGTTCTTCTTCGTAAGAGCCGCAATTTCGTTTCGGATTTCGTCAACAAAGGCCTTTAGCGTCTTCTTTGTCTCCGCATCCTTCTCCCCTACCAAAGCCAGTTGACGTTCTCTCAACTCTTTCTTCAATGCAGATAATTCCTTGCGAATATCCTCTTCTTGTTGATTGTTCGTCAATTGAGCGATAGCCTCAGTAATTTGCCCTACTTCCATCATCAATGCATCCAGTTTGTTGTTGACATCCCCGTTATTGAGCATCATCACGGGGGCAGCGATGGCAGCAGCGACGGCTGGAGTAGCTTCCGCTTTTGTCTTTTTCGCAGGTCTTCGACCTCTTACCGGAGACTTGGCTGGAGTGGTAGCTGTTTTTGTCGCTTTCGCATCACCATTCTTGTTGCCCGTCTTTTGTTTCTTCGCCACTGGCACTGCCAGACTTTCTGTTAAATGCTCCAGAGCACCGGGAGGTAGTTTGAGTGGCATCACTACCGGAGGTGTCGTTACGACAGCGGATATAGTATTTTTGACAGCTGACATTCGTTCTTTGAAGTTTTTCTCTTCTTCTAAGACAGAGTAGAGTAATTTGCGACTTTCTCTTTCAAAATGCTTGACATACCGCACATCTCGCTCATCTGTCAATTTCAAATGAACCGATCCCAAGTAATTCAAAAGAAATTCTACGTCTTGGTTTTTTGTATCCTTTTCCTTATGCTTCGGATCTCGTCGACGAATTTCTTTCATGATCATCAATTTGTTAAATTTCAACGAATAACGCTTTCGAAACGTTTGCTTATCTTCCAGTTGCTTTGCTTCCGATTCTGCGTAGGGGCTTTTATTTCTTATATCCCATTCAGGATACATAGCTTGTACGATCATGTAAATATACGAGACGTGCGTCAAGGAGTTGAGTGATGTCTCCATGAACTTTTGCAATTCTCCTTTCTCCGCTTCTTCATTCGGAGGCGAATACGAGGGATCCTCAGGATTCAAGGCATCCAAATCCTCCGCCGACTTTGCATTCTTCTTTTCCCGGCCATTGTGACCAGATTTTTAGTAAAAAATGACCCTTTTCCGTTACAATGGCAGCTCTAGGATGGTCACTGTGAGACGCGTGGTATGGTGGTAACAAAAAAGTTCGACCGCCCGCTGTGACCAATGACAACGAAAACGGTAGTCAGAAATGTCGTAAAGAGATCAAACACGCTCTAAACTAGGACACATAAATGTTCAAAAAATACCCGGTTCCCGGATTCATTAGGGCTCCACTTCTTGACTTGGGTCAACTAAAATTCTAGCTCAGGTCTATTTAACTTTAAAATTTCCTTAAGGCGATATATTCCAGATGCACTTAAGAATTCATAATTCAACCAACAAAACCCTCTGCATCGATTCAGGGAAAATTTAGCTTGTTATTATGTGCCTGTCATTTCCTACTTTACGATGCATTCCGTCGTCTCGCTTTGAATGCTGCCATATCCCGTGCAACAAGCATCCACCTTTTACGCCAATCTCTGTCTCTTCACCGTAATTTCCGCGATCTCTTCATTCATTCCCTCGATCAAACTAAGCAAGGTGTGCTTCGACGCCGGATCTGGTTCTTTGCCCACACAATTTGTAGTTCTCGGCGCTCCCTTTTCAAAGACGCCAATTCCTTTCGTAGTTCTTCATCTTCGACCGATTTAGCTTCCTGACGTACGGCCACCATCGTGTCCGCAATGCGAGTAACCGCTTGACTCAGTTTACTGACTTCGACCAGCAATTTGTCGAGCGTGCTGTTCATGAGAATAATATTCCGATCCGGGCCGGCCGCTGTCGAAGCACGAATTACGGCAGACGGGCGTTGCGAAAACAAAACAGTACAAGAATGGGCCCCTTGCGACGGTCGATTGCCGGGTGTTGTTGTCATGGAAGTAATAGGATTCCGATGCGCTGTCGAAGCGGCGCGGTGAGAGCCCGCCATATCCACTTGCCTTCCATCTGCTGCAGCAGCATCTCTACTCTTCTCAAAATCACTTCTCCTTTGCAGAAATGTTCGAATAGTCGCTCGCAATTCCCTTTCGCGATTCTTTAGATAAAATACATCACGTGGATCTCTCAACGGTAAACGCTCGAGTTCTCCAAAGAGCGCACTGATCGTCTTGTTTTTCGAATTTCGTCCCAGTGAATCATCTCGTCGTCGAATTTCTTTGACAAGTAATCGCTTGACAATTTTGAGGGCTTGATATTCGCGGGGCTTTTTATCCTTCAACTCTTTCATTTCATTTTCAAAATAAGGCGTTTTGCGGGGAATATTCCAATCGGGAAATGCAGATTGTACTAACATAAAGACGTAGGACCGATGATCGCCAGGAGCCAAATACGTTTCGTCTTCCATGTATCGTTGCAAATCGCCTTTTTCCATATCTTCCACTGGCGGTGTGTACCTTGGATCCTCCGGATTCCATACATCTAAATCATCGATGGCCGTTTCATTTTCGTCAAAAGAAACGCTACCTTCGAGTAACGGGTCTTCGGAGCTGCTTTCATCATTGTCATGATTGTGAGGCTGGTGCTGGTGATGATGATGGGTACTGGTAGTGTCGTTCATGCTTTTGCTATTGTGTTCCTTGCTGGTGGGTTTTATGGCTACCAAAGGCACACCCGTTCGCCCGCCCGTGACGTGACGGGTCATGTCGGGTTTCTTGGAGCGGCATCCGTAACACGTTTTGCTGAGGGGGATGGAGTCGCGTACCGGTACCGACTACCTGGTACTTTCAACGGGATAAAAGATGAGTAGGGACGTGCTTGAGGAGGTCTTTTCACAACAGCCTCATTCTTTCCTGTCGTTTTTGTTCTTCGGCCCCAACTCGCTGCATACCCCAACGATATTTGTACGTTCGACCTTTCATTGCATCAGAATCTCTTTTTCTAACATTGTTCTTACAACTTGGTATCATGTCTTGCCTCCCGTTTGACACTTTGCATGCCTTGTTAAGCTATCATGAAGCCAAATTACGCGGTCAACCGCAACACGATTTTCGTCTCGGGTCATCCGTCGTGCAATTGCGTCTCTCTGAATCTTGCGCTGGTTTATCTATTTACCGGCAAAGTCATACATATGATGTCAGCTTAGAGTTTGTTTTGATGCGACGCCGATTCGATGACCGGGGTTTGTATGTGGTAATTCATGATGATTCTTGGGAAAAGCTGATTCAGGCGGCAACTCAGTTGTTGAGTTTACCGGATGATTATTACGAAAAACTGGTCTATTGTCGTGTTCTACCGTTTCATGTGCAGCAACTATTATTACCATTGCACCCGTCGCGACGACAATGTGTGTGTAGGGATGCTTTTTTCTCCAATAACGAAGTGTCGTTGTTGGCTTCACTGGATGCACCAATTCATATCATTTTGCACCCTGGAATGTTCCAAAACAAAAAGAAGCAGAGAAACAACGGTCAAGTAGACAATTTACAAGAACAAGAGAGTGATGCTGGTCAACAATTTGTTCAGTGTTTAGCAGAACGCACCAGCCCATTTGGCTCATTGACCATTTACGAGAATGCTCTTTCCGACACAGCTTGGGCGCAATTATTGCAACTACTAAACATGGAAACAACAACACCGATGCTCATACAAACACTGGAATTGATTGAATTAGACATACATGACGCATCACTCCTATCGAATGCCCGTCTGGAGACATTATCCTTATCGCATTGTTCTTTGGCGGATGATGGAGAGAGCTTGCAACAAGCACTGGCGGAGGGGAGAGGTCCGACGCGTCTCGTGTTGGATCAAGTCGTGGGATGGGAAGGACGTTTGCACCATTCTCGCAAGACGGTACCCTTTGACGCGTGGACGAATCTCATGTTGACGTTTGCTAAACCCACCTGTTTGATTCAGCATTTGGAATTGGGGTCATCGCCCTATTACGACATCGGTGGTTTCTTTCTGGCTTTCTTGGAAGGTTTGGCACTAAACCATAGTCTTATATCACTGGTTATTCGGAAATACGATGGTATGTAGTGGAAATAGGACGCTTGACATTGAAAATCGTTGGGCTATTTCTCATGACCTCGTTTTCTCTGCAGGCATACTCAGTTTTTGGGACGACTTGGCAGACATTGTTCTCCATCACAAAGCCTTGCGAAGCATTGATTTGATCTATGAGTCCACGGTGTGTCACGATGCGGCCCGTATGTTTCGACCCTTGTCTCGTCTTTTGGACACGAATCGGAATATTGTTATCTCTTACGAAGGGAAGAACCACAATCGGACGTTTGAACGCATTATCGTACCCAAGTTACGCATAAATCGTTTTCACAACGGCACACAAACTCTTGGTCAAGTGGCCAATGATTCTGTGCGTGCGTATTTGTTTGCACAAGCCCTGATTGGTGGATGTCAGGCAACGAACGATGATACGAGACTGTTATCACGGCAAGATTACTTGTTGCGCCTGTGGTGGTTGTTCTCACGAAACACCGACATTCTGGTGACTTTGTTGCAGCGATAAGAGAACTAATATTGTAGATCTTTTGTCTATATCTTCTTTAAAGACTAGACGATGACTCAACGGGACTATCATTCGCTACTAAACCAAGGTTGCTTACCCATCAATGTTGCGCTGTCGTTGACTGCTGATACCAAAGATGGGATTCATGTTGTGATAACGCATGTAAGCACGGGTCGCTGCTTGGTATTCCGGGTCCATGGTGAAAGGAAGCTTTTGGTTGGCTAAAGAATGACACAATGGAAGAGAGATAGAAATTGTGAGTCTTTAAGGTCTGTCTGTCTACACGATCCGCACGAAACAAGTCTGCTTCGTTTGGCTGTTCTTTTCCAGTTAAAACACGCCGTGAAAGCATATTAATTCCAACTCCTTCTTTTGATTCAGTACGTACCAACAGGTAGATAACACAAGACCAACGAAAAGAGGACACCACCCGCCATGAGTGGTCCTTGACGCATGCGCGAAATCTTCTCCAACGTTGCTTTGCCAAACAAACCACCGCCATGTGTCCCGTAAGGACTGCGGTTCAAATCAGTACCAGGACCGTACGGAGGAGGTTCATACCAAACGCGGACCATTTTGGATAAGGGAGCAAAAGAAAGAAAACGTTTCACCGCAACGCGATGACTCTTTGTGCGTGTTAGTTTGCGTGTTGCGTTGATGCGGCGCCGTCGCAGCCAGCGAGTGCCGAATGCGAACTTTCGCGTTTCCCGAAGATTGCATCATCAATGTCGCAGCATCACACAACACGTCACCCAAGTACGTCCATCCTCCGTCCGTCCGTTCTTTCAGAATTGAAGGCCAAAGGTTACCGCGTTACTAAAAGAACCGAAACACGCAGTCGTTCGGTGCTGCTGCGGCAAACACGCAGCGGAGTGTAACAAGGACTTGTTGTTGTCCATCATCATTGTATTTCCTGTAGTTTGAATAGATAACAATGCCGTGTAAGTTGTTTTACGAATTTAAATAGCAGAGAAAAAGGAGGAGCAGCAAGCGAGCGAGCGAGCGAGCGAGCGAGCGAAAGTATTGAAGGCGCTGCATAGTGCTCGTTGTGGTTGTTGATTCGATTAATGCAAATAGACTATTTTGTTTCGTTCCTGAAAGGAAAGCGAAACAATTCACATAAGGGAGAAGTGAAATATTTGGAAGCGCGGCCTATACTGTCTTGTTTGATTTCCTTTGTTTCGTTTTCATTATCTAATATTTTCTTCTTTTTCCTTTCGCTTCCCTCTTTTGCAACAAAAACAGCCCTGAAATTACAAAAGCGATTGGCCGCCGACGTCCTCAAAGTCGGAGCTAAGAAAGTTTGGCTGGATCCCAATGAAATCAACGAAATCAGTTTGGCCAATTCACGACGCAACATTCAAAAGTTGTACAAGGATGGTTTGATTATGAAGAAACCCAGTGTAGTGCACAGTCGTGCACGTGTGCAACTTCGAAATGAAGCCAAGCGTAAAGGACGACACACCGGTGAGTTTGTTTTCTCGGTAAATTCGTTGTACGCTGTTAGTCGGAAAAGTGCCTGTTGTATACTGGTGGTGTTGGTGCTTCATTTCTTCTATGCGCTAGTACTGTTTGTGCAGGCCTATACAAACCTCGTTGTCATTTTCATCATTTGTGATGAAAAAGGCAGCAACCGGCCAGACAACCGGTCTTGGGGACTCGACCTCCACGCAGTGTTTTCTTTGTTTTCGTGAAAACATTTGTACTATTTGGAGTGACTACATTTCGCTTCAAGAAACAAAACTAACGATTCCTCTTGTTGTTGTTCTTTGATGAACAGGTGTGGGTAAGCGTCGTGGTACTCGAGAGGCCCGATTGCCCATGAAGGTCATGTGGATCCGTCGTCAGCGTGTCTTGCGTCGTTTGCTCAAGAAGATGCGCGATGCCAAGAAAATTGACAAGCACATTTACCATTCGCTGTACATGTTGGCCAAGGGTAACCAGTTCAAGAATAAGTCCGTCTTGATTGAAACCATTCATGACATGAAATCCGCCAAGACCCAAGAAAAGACGTTGGAAGAGCAGGCCGTAGCTAAGAAGGCCCGTGCTAAGGCTCGTTTGGAGCGCAAGGCGGCTCGGGAAGCCAAGAAACTGGCCGATGCGGAAGCGGCTGCCCAAAGCGAACAGTAAATAATAAAACAATATTGGATTCACCCCTCACTCTCTTAGAAAATGTATCCCTGAGCGGTGGCTATGTTTTCGGAGGATCATATTGTTACTGGAAGCGAGGTAGATACCAATAGGCGCTTTGTTTCTCCAACGAGATGGAGTCAAACAATCTCGTTGAGGTAAGACTCTTTTTAATGATGATAAGGAGTAAAATACTGCATTGAAGTAGTCAAATGGTGTTAACTTTTTATTGATTACGGAGCACATCGTGTCATATCGTCCACAAATCCCCCACCGTCCCCGAGAATTGATTGTCAAGCCACTTTTGTATGTACGGAACTTGGTATGCAGGTTCTAACAAGAGCTCATTTCCCGGAATATCAATTAAAGGAGTCTGCGTGATGAATTCTTCCCACATGTAAACGGCAAACCCAAACATGGCGACACGGCCGTTCTGGAAAGAAGAGTGTTGTCAGTGATGGTAAGAAATATCAGAAAAAGCGACACATCCCATCAATTTCGTAACCAGCACACCTGTAACGTACCAGTAGCTCCCGTTCTTGCATATTACGTTTCATTCGATCGTTCCCACCATCCATTATACTCAACGGATCCCAGAAACAATCGGCGGGCAAGAATGCTTCTCCAGTTTGTGAATCTTTCACCGCTTGTGAATAAATATCGAGATATCCCAGTAACAGCATTATTCCCGTCATGAGTAAGGGAAAGTACGGCAACGTCACTGACGCCTGAAAGAGAGGTCGTCCGTATTCATCATCCAGAAGTAATCGATCGAGCATTTCTTGCAACGGCCAAAACACCGCCGCGAGCATCGCCAATCGACCGTGTCGAATTTCGGCTTCACGATAATCCCGCAAAATAAGCGCCGGGGGCCGCTCAATGGAAGGGAATCCCCACAGAAAGCGCTGTACGCTTCCGATTGTATCTCGTGTCGATAGACGCAAGGGATCAAAGCCATAATCTCCCGGCAGTTGATCATCTCCTACACCTGCACTGACCGGGACGACGCCTTGCGATAAGGCCTGTTCGAGAAATTGAAACCCTTTTTGTTGTTGATGTTGTTGCTGCTGCTGCGGTCGATTTGTAATTTCCTTGGTGTTGGCTTGATCGCTTTCGATGTGATCATCGTTATCGCTGACCAACAATTGTAAGAGTTCCTCCAAGCTGGCTTTTTCATTATCATTTTCGTCGTCGTCGTCGTCGTCCTCCTCCTCGTCCTGCAATTCTAAAAACAAATCTTCTAACGACTGTAGTTCATTATCTAATTCCCGTTGCAAAAACAAGACATTATCGTCGTCGTCTTCGTCATCATCATCATCATTCATAATATCATTGATGCGTTGGGATGACAAAGTGGGAAGACTCGGGTTGTTCGTCGAGAAGATTCTCGTTGCCGGATTGTTGCTGTTATAGGGGATGATCATTCACAATTACGGGTAAAGGAAGTAGGAAGAGGGCTTGTAGCAGGAACGAGCCTAACAATAGGTAGTACGTAAGAAGATAGGAATGTCAATGTAATTATTTGTGAATCAAATCAAAATACTTGGAACTAAAAATAATTGGTTCTGTTCTATTCTGTTTTCCGGTTTCGCTTGCTCCTGTCGAGAACCAAGAAAAAGCAGAAAATATGCGTATGCCATTCGCACCTAGTACATTGTACGTCCAAGCAACTTCAAGGATCGCTGGTAATAAGTCCCGGTTCAATCACGAGGCGTGCCTCACACGCAGTCTGGCCGGCTTTCGCGTGTGCCGTCTCCTTCGTGGCGATGGGGGTGCTGTTCTTCGAGATGGTCGCAATTCACCACTGGATTCATTATCCTTCATTATTTCTGGTTGCAAATGAGAACGTGGTACTGTTGAGTGGCGCAGTTGTCTTCTCCGGGGCTTCTCAGAGAGATCATCGCTACTGGAAAAGAACAGTAGACTAATATCAGGATCGACGGTGCTTTGACTGGTTTCAAAATTCTTCATAATGCTTTCGTAGGAATCGCCCGAATCACATTTTCTTTCAAAGTTGTTGTCTTCTCTCCAAGAATTGCTCCAATCGGAACTCATACTGGAGTGGTTGTCGTCGGCTACATTAACTTGTTCCAGGGGCAGCGAAGTGAGCAGCAGAGATACTTGGTCATCTTCATCGTTCTCGTCGCAATTATTACTTTTGCTGTGTTGCGATTTCGTTAGCGAATTTCTCTGGAATAGTGATCGCAAAGTGGCTTTTCGAACTCGGCTACTTCGTGTCGACTTGGAGGAAGTCGATGATGATGTAGTCGACACGGAACAGACACTGGAGGCCATGCGAGGCTTGCGGGGTGTCATTTCTAGCGAGGAAAGAGACGAAACATAGGGGCAGTAATGCCCTTTCGAAGATTCGTCGTCATCGTTATCGACAATCTTATTGCGATTGGGGCGTTGCTTTCGCCGGGGAGACTGGATTTTGGTCAAGAATGCGTGCAGCCCAAAAGATGGACGTCTCTGCTCTTCTTCTCCGTCAATGATGTTCATGGTGGCTCGTTTGATGGTTCTAGTAACTATCGGTCGAGAAAGATTCAAATGAAATACGTCCATGCAACAGCAAAAGACTGGTTGGAAGAAGTTTGCGCCTGTGATGTTGAGCGTAATAATAAATCTCTACCATAATTTCTACCAGTACGAAAACAAACACCAAACATGTGTCCTCTGTTCATTTGACTGTCATTATCTGTCGTGCTTTCGTTTCAAACACTACAGCGCTCTACTTTCAACAGAGCAGCCAGTCTTCTCCGCTTCACTACAGAGATCTTTAAGTATCACCGCATCCTACAAAAACTTCTAGTCATCACTGGCTATGGCTTTCCCCTGGTGGCTGATGGGCTATACAAAGATAAGCCCTATGAGGCCCAATCGCTAGAACTGCTATCTTCCCTACAAAGGTCACTAATTGAAACTCTTCAGTTAAAGTAAGTGTGACTGTATAGTGTACTTTATTAGTTCACCATCCAAGACCGAAATGGACGGCAATGAAACAGTCACAGCGTTGCTGCTCTAAGGTATTGCGACGGAGTAACAGAAAAGTAAAAATGTAGGTTTAGAGCTCTGGACTCTGGACGCTGGACGCCGATCAAGTTTATTAGACTAAGATGGAAGAGATTTATCGAATGTTTAATGTTACTAAAAGTACTTTGAACTATCATCAAAAGGCCACCCTAGAGAGGCATTTCGTCTTACCAACAGTCAGATGATTTTAAAAATTATTTGGGATTTCGGCCGACGTCTCCCCTCTTGTTTATCTTATGAAAATTGAAAAGCAAATAGTCACAAAATGAGTTCCGAATGATGATTGATTCTCAAAAGTCATCCATTTTAGACGTTTATTCTGAACAGATTATTTCACCAATATTGCAATTATTTGTCGAAGCAAGTAATTAATTCTTTTTGTTAATTGTCGAGAAAGCATGGCTTAAAAACTACTCCGTATTTCACTATTCACAATCAACGCGTTGAAGCGGTCAACCTAGCGTGAGTGAATTTTCGTCTTCAGACAAGTCTTTCATCATTGTACTAATCCGATGATAGAAGAGCCTGTCCCGGATGACTTACTACCACGTAATTCGTACATGGTGACACCTGTATCCGCGAAAGGAACAATGTGGTTCGACGTGGCGATGACGTGGACAATAACTCGCAATCTTTCGCATCTGCTTTTGGCTTCTCCATAAAACGAGTTTTTCATTTTGTTCAACAAGAAAGCAACACAATTCGGCAAAAGTGCATGCCGTCATTACTTGCTTCGGCTACAATCCGTTCTGTTTCATTTAAAATTGTTTTCCCTATAAAATGCCGCAACGAGCCGCTCTTCGGGTTGTCGAAACGAGAAATTTCGCCAAGATGATGCAACAACAAACGCACTTTGAGCCTCCTTTGGAAGCGGTTGTGCCTATATCGAACACAACTTTGTCGACAGTTGATGAGTTCATGGAAGCTTTTAGTGATCTCGATGATTCGACTGCTTTTATCAATGGACGAAAGGGATGTCTTCGTCATCGTCGAGATAAAGCCGAATCAAAATCATCTTCGCGCTCAGTTCAGTTTTCGACCGTAGAAGTGCATTCACACGAAATGATATTAGGTGATAATCCCAGCGTTCTCATGGGACCACCTTTGACGATTTGCTGGTACGGATCGTGTCACGAAACTTTTAGTTTGGAAGAGTTCGAACGGAGTCGCGGACCGCCGAAGAGAAGAAATGAGATGATATGGAACCGCGAAAAACGAGAAAACATTCTCATTCACTCGGGCTACAGTCGGCGAGAGATCGATAAAGCGGCCGAAGCTGTCTATAAAGCAAATCAACAACGAATGGAAAGTACAAAAGATTATAAGAAGAAAAGATCCGCTTTTCGAAAGTTCTTGGACGTTTTTAAAAAAGCCGGGAGAGCCAAAGAGAGTGGACCCGATGCAAGTGAAACGAAGCTTATGAGACCACAGTTAACTTTTTCTTCTTGTTTTCTCCGTGATGTTATAAACCAATATCACCAGGCGCAAGCACGAACCATTTTTCCACTACAAACGGACGCGCTGTGTTGCTTTTGAAATGTCATATAAGTAGCTAACACGTACCAGTAGAACACCCATCAAAGTTGATTTGCTTCGTATATGTTAACGCAATAGCAACAGCGTACGAGTATGGGTGTTTTGAAAATTATGTAAACCTGTTTACGAATCAGTCGCTTCACGCAAAGAGCTCTTGAAGAGAACTGTGTTAACCTGTATTCAACCGCTGGCAACCAAAAATACCCTGATTATCAAGAGAAAAAGCTTCTCCTTCGAATACATCGACCAGCCGCATGCTATAAAATTGGATCGATCCTGGGACTGAATGAGTCCGTGACTCGCGCTCGTACGACGTACGACATCCAATTGTCGTGTCGGCAAAGGGCATCTCGTCGACAAATAAATACTGGTATTTTAGACCATGATTTTACTGAACTCTCATTTACTTCTTTATAGGATCATTATTTCTTCACCTTTGACCTTTACGTTTGCGATGATTCGACTGCTTTTATCAATGGACGAAAGGGATGTCTTCGTCATCGTCGAGATAAAGCCGAATCAAAATCATCTTCGCGCTCAGTTCAGTTTTCGACCGTAGAAGTGCATTCACACGAAATGATATTAGGTGATAATCCCAGCGTTCTCATGGGACCACCTTTGACGATTTGCTGGTACGGATCGTGTCACGAAACTTTTAGTTTGGAAGAGTTCGAACGGAGTCGCGGACCGCCGAAGAGAAGAAATGAGATGATATGGAACCGCGAAAAACGAGAAAACATTCTCATTCACTCGGGCTACAGTCGGCGAGAGATCGATAAAGCGGCCGAAGCTGTCTATAAAGCAAATCAACAACGAATGGAAAGTACAAAAGATTATAAGAAGAAAAGATCCGCTTTTCGAAAGTTCTTGGACGTTTTTAAAAAAGCCGGGAGAGCCAAAGAGAGTGGACCCGATGCAAGTGAAACGAAGCTTATGAGACCACAGTTAACTTTTTCTTCTTGTTTTCTCCGTGATGTTATAAACCAATATCACCAGGCGCAAGCACGAACCATTTTTCCACTACAAACGGACGCGCTGTGTTGCTTTTGAAATGTCATATAAGTAGCTAACACGTACCAGTAGAACACCCATCAAAGTTGATTTGCTTCGTATATGTTAACGCAATAGCAACAGCGTACGAGTATGGGTGTTTTGAAAATTATGTAAACCTGTTTACGAATCAGTCGCTTCACGCAAAGAGCTCTTGAAGAGAACTGTGTTAACCTGTATTCAACCGCTGGCAACCAAAAATACCCTGATTATCAAGAGAAAAAGCTTCTCCTTCGAATACATCGACCAGCCGCATGCTATAAAATTGGATCGATCCTGGGACTGAATGAGTCCGTGACTCGCGCTCGTACGACGTACGACATCCAATTGTCGTGTCGGCAAAGGGCATCTCGTCGACAAATAAATACTGGTATTTTAGACCATGATTTTACTGAACTCTCATTTACTTCTTTATAGGATCATTATTTCTTCACCTTTGACCTTTACGTTTGCATTGAATAATTAAATTTCGGTTCCTGTATTTACCTTCTCGAGACAGATTAGCAACAGATGAGTGAGAAGAAAGGAATCAAAGAAGAGAATCAGATGAACAATTCCTTAGATCCGAAAAAGCGATCACGTTCCTTGCGCGAGGCCTTTGAAGAAGAACGCGATGAAATTCTGGGACAACTTCCGGATACCTACAAGAGTATGTTTGGGAAAATCGGCTTTGCCAAGTGGTCAACTATGACTTTACCGGTCTTGATTTTGAATCCGTATCATGTTCCTCCGTATCCAGTGCGAGAAAAATGGTTTCAACACTTGGAGAATGTAAGTCTCCCTTGCTTTGATTCGAATGTAAAACGTACTGACTTCCTCTGACTTTCTTTCTCGGTTATGATCGATCTGACGAATTACATTAGTGTCAAAAAATCGGAAATATGGAACGACTGCCTTATTTGGTATACTGGTACGGAACTTTGCAAATGGAAGAAGCGTATTCTTTCTTGGCGCCCAAATTTGTCTCTCTTTACGAAAACGCCCTCAAGCGAAAGACGCATCAAATACCAGCGGCGATTGTTAAGAAGCAAAACGACCCCAACAAGGTGTTGAGCGACAATGATTGGAATATCGTTCGTGGCTACGCCGAAATGGAAGAAGATCTTCCCTTGGAGCCTGCGGATCGAAAGCGAGGTGTAATTGAATTTCAAGAAGCTTATGAGCTGGAATTATTGCACGAAGAAAATGCTGATGTCGAGGCAGCAGAGGATGATGTCGAAAATGAAGCAAAACCGAAAAAGAAACGAAAACAGTTGAAGCAACAGGAAGCACAAAGTGACGAGGAAGACGGAGATTCGGTCAACCAGCCAAGAAAGAAGAAAAAAGAAGACAAAGCAGGCACATACAAATGAAGGAAAAGTTGCCGATAGTTCCAAGAAGAATTCGAAACCGAAAAGTTTACCGAAGAAAGTGGAGAGCCACGTAAAAGAAGTGCGCGACAATGAATTCGATTTGGATGAAGATGAGGACGAGGACGAGGACGAGGACGAGGACTCCATGAGTCAGACACTTGACCCTGTTGAAGAGTACGAACAAGCTATAGCAGCCGACAAATCAGCTGTATCGGACGATGAAAGGGATGATAATTACGATCCCCCGTCGGAAGTCGAAGAGAAAGAGCCTGATTACGAAGAAATGAAATTGTCAAAGAAGGGAAAGGCTAAAGGAGTAAAGGGGGATGGCAAGTCTGTCAAAGTTGAAAAGAAAAAGAAAGAGCCCACGCGGACGAAAGTGCTCTCCGAGGAAGATCTGAAGAAGCGCGAGCTTAAAGCGTTTCGCCAGTGCGAGGAACGATTCTGTCCATTGCTCGAGCATTGGCAAAAATGCTGCTAGCATCTGAAGATCCTGATGGTCTTCAGAAAATTCTGAACAAACTTCTTCCAATCGTAGGTGAGTTTTCCGCCATTTTCATTGAGGCCTTTGATATTTCAAATCTTTTGAAGGAAACCAGAAACGTCCTCAAAGCCAAGAACGCCAATTTGGAGAAATGTTCAGAAGTGAAGGAAGCGTTTCGGAAATCGTATTCATCTAAGAGGCCGCAACTTCCCAGCAATCTCAAGATAAGGAAAAATGTCGAAATTGGAAAGAGCGTGTCGTTACCTCCTGTAAAAGCGCAGAGAAAAGTTGAACTCAACGAGCCTCAACCTGCCTTAGCAAAGGAAGAAATGGCATCTCTTTTAAAGTCAGATGTGAAAAAAAGCAATCCAGCTGCACCACTCAAGGAATCGTCATTGGAAGCCCGGTCGCAGTCGCCAAAGCCTGCTCCCACGAAAAAGAAATTTAGTTTGACGAATTTAATGGCAAAGACGAGGATCGATCATGAAGCTGATGACACGAAAGACAATATAAGCACTCCGGCAAATTCCAAGAAAAACCTAGTCCTGCCTACCTGGATGACGGAAGAAAATCATGAGACTTCTAATTTGGAAGACCCCCGTGCGTTAGCCTTAGAGTTTCTTTTAGACATGGCAACCTTCTTTCCTTCGTCGAAAGTGAACAAGCAAAGTATAGCACGTGGAGTAGAGGCTGCCATATACAAGGACGCGACCAAAAAATCATCTGATTGGGTGGCTGTTTACTGGAAGAAAGTTCATTTGCTCGTAGCAGGCATATGCGGCAAGTTGCAACCAACGAGGCTTTACAATGTGGTGATGACTGGTCGGTTTGGAACTGCAGAACAATTGGTCGCTCTACCGGACAAAAAAACTCATCGAGGCCTTCGAAGGTAATTTCATAGATCTCTAGCTAGATAGAGGATACAACGATGTTCAGTAAATGCTTTGGAAAATCTAAAATCATGAAATAGCAGGTGACTACGACGATGAATGCCTAATTTGGTACGGGAGCTGTCATTTTAGTGGAATGCATGAAAACACTCAAGCACTAGTCCTTCTTCTCCGAGTTTGCCTTCGTCCTCTTGAGCGCAAGCTGCGTTGTGAGGGCGGTCGCAATTTTCGAGCGAATCTTGGACTTTTCTCAGAAGCGGCATCATCAGCTCCGCTGCTTTGAGACTGCTCAGCATTGCTGCCCTCATGGTCGATGGCGTCAGATCTAACTTTTCGATTCCCGTGGTAATACGCCCTACCAAAAAGGAGCCCAAATCCAAGGTCGTCTTCAGATTCATCCAGAAAGGAGATGGAGTTCATGATAGATGATAGCAATAGCAAACACAAAGTTTCGAGAAATAATGAATTTGATGGCCTACAGCGAGATAGCGCAACAGTTTCGATATCGCATAGTGTGCATGACATAGAATACGAAAGAACGCCGGTCATTTCGTTTCACGTAGTTCTGGCTTCTCTTGTTCTCTTGGCACTTGGCAATCATTGCTTTACGTCGAATCGAGACAGATTCTACAATACTCTTGACCCCTTTACCCTTTACCCAAAGAGGTCATTTTCGTCAGCAGAAAGCATTGACCAGTGACCATGACGCTTCAACTACTTTTGAATTGTCAATTGCCCATATGCCGAACGCTTATTGTGAAGGCCTTAGGACTACTGAATAGAAAGTACTAATGGAAGTTGAGACAAAAATTGCACATTGCACACACAATCGATATGCGCTATTAGCTCTCTGCTGTTTTTATTCTCCATCCCAGTTTCATCCTTCATCCTTCATCGCTCATCACTCATCATCCATCATCATCATCACTCATCATCCATCATTCATACCCTGTACAGCTAGATCCTAGATCCATAGGGCATAGGACCTTAAACGCAAATCGCAAATAATGGTCACTAGAATAATACCAGTACCTTTGACGTTGGTCGTTGATAGCCACCATTCGGTCATTAATATTGAATCATGACTTTGTCGATTGTCAAATTAGTTCCCAGTTCCCACTTTCCAGATTTCCGAGACGGATCGTTTGGTGAAGCGGTGAAGCACGAATGCGGCGTCGCACTGACGTCTACTGGTATGCATTCTATTTCTTGGAAAATCCCTACCCGAAGAAGTCACTCAGACCAGCATGCGACTCGTATTTGTGCTCGGTGACGCATTGTCAGCTATCTGTCTTTGACCAGCTCGCTTTTGTGACGCTCTCTTCTTCATCGAGACGTCAGTATCCTCCCGTAATGACTGTTCAAGTTTTTCGTTTCCATTCTGTTTATATTCTTGGTGCTCTGACGCGAAACTTCGCCTCGAGTTGATTGATTGCGAGATCGGAAAAAGAAACTAAACCGATGACAAATGAGAAACATAGTTTCTCCGAAGCCCTCTCGAAAGAGGAGAACATACAGTAGCATAAAAGTCACAAGTCATTTGTCTAAAGTCATTGGTGTAACTCTAACAGTGAATTACAATTTACAATAATTACAGAGAAGAGACGGACTACGGACAAATAATGAGGCCGGAAACATATTACTATTCATGAAAATGTAGCATGAAATACTGAGGCCGAAAGGAGAAAGGAACCCAAAACGCGATCGAGATACCGTAGTGAATGCCGACGATACGAATGCCTGCTCTCCTTCTTGCTTGTTCGGAACAGTAAACCCAGCCTCCAAGGGTATTGAAGCCCTGCACTGTCGGGAATGAATGATGTTTGCGCTGCAAAGGATCGGACAAGCAAAAGAAAACAAATTGGACCATCATTTCGGCAGTGAAGAGTTTGGCGGCTCGGACAGCGCTTTCTGGGATGATTCGAATCGACACGGTCGATTACGTCGATCAACCAGCTTTGAATCGATTTTAGAGGCTACAAAACACATGGATCATGAACCTGCAGTTACAAAAGTAGTTTGTTCCATGAGAAACTTGATGCTGCAAACCAAGAGTAACCCGTCATCGATCAGCAATAAACAGTCATTTGGTGTTGCTCATCCTCGACAAGAACAACCAGTGCAACCCAAAGGGTCAGTGATTGTTGGGTCCAAGAGTCACACGCTGTTGCAGAGCAAGAATACTTTTGCCACAACAAGCAACAAATCATTCAATGCTCTGGATCAGTTATCTCATGCTCGAAAAGCGACTTCCTACAAAATCGATAACAGCGGCGAATTTAAATACCCTACTCCCAAGAAGACCGAAAATAATATGCTCCTTAATTTAATTGATAAGAAACACGAAAAGCGGGTATCGATGGAGAAAGAGAATGGGTTGCTCAATAGTTCGTCACAGGAACACAAGGAATCGGACGAGGTGGCCGGACACAATCACGTCCAACAGAACTCGAATGAGGAAAGGAGACCAACGACGTATCTTCTGCGACAGCAGAGTGACTCATCGTTATTCTTTGGCTCTAGAAAGGCCGCCGTCCAAGTCGAGGCTAAACCAGATCACCGTGTCTACCTGCAATTGAACAACAGCGAGCATTCGTTGCATCAACGAAGATCTCGTCGCAGATTTGGAGTTCAGAAGAGTGACTGGATCAAAGGGGACAAGGTGATACCAACCAGTTTGGCCGTCAAACGTGCCGGTAGTGATCCTACGCTAGAAAAAAGATCTCGACGTACGACGACGACTCGTAAAAGCGGCGATACTCTTCACCATCTCGGGCACCGAATTCTTCATCAAAAATCTTGGCAGTTGTTGTCGAGCAATACAGCAACTACCAACATTGATCGCGGCGTTCACACTCGGGGTCGACGAATCGTAATTGGACTTTCCAAGGGAGAAGACGATGATGACATGCACAATGTTGCCACAGAACAACCAAAACGGAAAAGGAGGCCTAGAATGGACATGGCGGAAAGAGGCAATTCGAGTTCTAGAAGTTCTCTCAATTTTGATGGTGACAACCATAGCGGTTGTGACGACAGGGGGGATCGAAAGACCTCGAATGATGCATCCTTTACATTATTGGAAACAACTTCCATTGAGGACAAACTCCAAACGAGTGATCATTCAATAGACATCCTTGAAGAGACTTCTCATAATATATTGAATGAAACACGTCATCGAAGTTCCACACACAAACCTCGAACCGAGAAGGAAACAACGGGTACTCGGCACGGCATGCGAAAGGCTTCCAGCGACAAAGAAGCAAGAATGCGCAAACCTGGCACCAAAAGCCATCCAGAGTCAGTGGATACCCTCGCTTCTTCTCGCCGGGATAAGCTTGAGTCACTAAAGCACAAACTTAGAGTACGAAAGGATGAACAGATATTGAGTGCGTTCGAGCTTCGTGGTCACGCAAGTTGTAACTTTGAAACAAATCCTGCGGGCTGTCATGGCCATGATCGTAATCACTTCAGCTTTCACTTTGGTGACGACTTCAATTTTAGTCTGTCGGAGAAGCAGGATGAAGTGTTTCATAGCAATGAAAAAGCAGATGGAAACAACAAGAAGTCATCCACTCTCGCTGGTGAAACCGCTTCGCTCATCAAGCAGATAAACACTTTGGATTTCCCCATTCCCGTCCCAACTGACGGAGAAGATGGCCAGCTAGGAAATAGGAAAAGCAATTCGAATCGTACAGTATCGAGCAAGACACCGAAACGATCCAGACGAACGTTTTCATCGTTGGTGCGGCCATCTTCGAAGAAAAAGCTTGTCGAGGGCATCTACGAAAAAGACGGAACCAAATGACTCGCTTAGTTCTCTCTCCTTGGGTCTGTCGTCCAGAAGCCTTGACGATTCATTTTGACCCTTTCTATTGTTTTTTCCTTGAATGCGAAAGAAGTAAAAAAAGTGAAGCTCGTTTTTTTATCAATAACGCAAGGGTGAGGGGTGAGGGAGGGCGGGCGCGCGTAGACCGCGATAATCGGTCACTTCCGTTGAGTACCGGTCTGATAAGTATAGAACACAAAAAAATCGGGTCTCGTGCCAAAAACGCGCATCGCAAAAACGAAAAACGAACTTGCCTGATGCAAACTCATTGTCTTTCCATGATAACATCACTACAACATAGTCATTTCATTGCAACACAACAAACAATATGCCTTTTATTTATACCTGCTGTCAGGGAGAGCTATTTCTTCATCTTCCGGGGCTAGGCTTGACGCATGTACCGACGGACTATCGGGAACTTTTACAGGGTTTGTCGATCATGTTACCGGCTTATGTTGCGGGTTGGGCCGTTCTGTCGTGGTTGTGCTGGATGTTGTTATGCCGCATCATTCCCTCCTCATCAAAAAGATCCCGTAAAGCAGACGTCATTTTATATTCACAGCAGTTTGCCCCTCTGGAGTATGCTATTGGCCTACGGGTGTTTGTCGCAACTGTTGTTGCCGGGAGAAGTCGGCCGACGAATCTGCCGGATCGCCTTACCACCTTCGCAAAATCGGTATTACCGCTACAAAGAAGCCAAGACGCGGTTGAAAGAGTGGGAAAACAATCCGCTGTCGAGTCCACTGGGGAATGTGACAGCCTCGAAGGGACCGGAAGGTTCCTTGGATGTCTTCTTTCGCCGGAACGAGCCAACGAAATTTATGAGCGCGTCCTGGCCTTGAAAGAAACACACTGGGTCTATTCGGCGCCGCTTGGTCGTGGTTCGGGTTTGTTCTTATTGGGTCGGAAATACGATGGCGCCAAACAAGCAGGGCACTATTTAAGTTTCGAGCAACAAACGGATTTGGGTCAAGAAATGTGGCAGTATTTTGGAGATGTCATGGAAGAACTGCGACAAGGAACCGAACGGTTGGTGAAAAAGGAAGCCCGATTGTATCGCGAAAGTTGGCCGCCGACGTTCATCTTGCACGCTGGATCGGCTCTCTCTGTGCATCAAGACATTATGAATGTGCATGTGGACGCTATTTTGATGAAGGAATTTCAAGACAAACACCGTCACGACACGAACTTGACCTGTCAGTGGGATCACCAATTGACGTTATTGGTAGCGTTGCATTTGCCACCCCATGGGGCCCATTTCCAGTACTATGATTCGAATGGTAAACGGTACCGAGTCCCCCATGTGTTGGGCAAAGGGTTGGTATGCGAATGTCAGCGCCCCCACAATCTAGGACCCTTTCATCCACTTGATGCGGATTCCGATGAATTGCGCGTCGTATTGCACGCCTTTTAGTGCCCTGTCGTGGTGACGATACCGACAGCGATGTGCATTATCATGTGATCGGTCCACTCGGATTTGGAACGCCGTATTCGACATTTGAAACGACGTTGGAAATAGCTGATTAGATAATCTTGTACTTGAACTGATCAAAACTTAGAAAGGGAAATCTAGTAAGAAATCAAATAGGCTAGACCGGCAGTACTGTGGACCTAACGTGATTGTGCTCATCTCTCATGTGGTGTGTGTATTTGCCTTTAATGATTTCATGAAATAATCTTTCATGGCTCTTTGATCATGGCATGTTTTTCCAAGATGTTGTTTAATCTTCAGTTACTGCAAAGCTAGATAAGTCAAATCTTCGCGTGTAAACCTAGAACCCCCAGACGCGTTTTCGGTTTTCCGAGAGCCTTCATTCTTCATTCCTGACTCCTGACTAAATCTGGATTGGTGTTCCGGTGTTCCGTCTCTCTAGTGTCGCCTGAACAGCAGCTTGGTGTTTTGTCCAAAGTACACTTTTGTATTGTGGTTTTCGCGGTTCTTCGATGACAATAGGGAATAGAGAACCCCATGAACTTTACTGAATGTATCGGCGCGAATTCGAGGGAACGTTGCAGGCATTCACAGATTTCCCGAGACCTTCTCTGTGCAGTTTTGCCTGCCGCAAGGTGCTTCCGCGCAGACAGAGCATCCCAACAACCAACAACAGCGTCCGTTTATGCCTCATCACTCATCACTCATCAATGTAATGCATATCATCGACGCTTTATTCGCTCATTTTTTTCTTCTTTCATTTACTTCCTTTTCTCACTTAGCTGACCTATAATAAGAATTATAATAATGGGCATTCGTCCTTCAAAAGAGACGCTGATATCGCGAGAAATCGATTCGCACAATCGAAAACGAGCTGTGACGCGAACACCGGTTTTACTGTGTTTGGGAGAACCCTTACCGCCCGTTTGTTCATCCTTGGCGTGTGATTTTGTGTATATAAAGCAACAAAGATCTCAGAAATGGCTACAATTATTGGCGACCGCCGAAGATACGACCCAAGCAATTGTATTTACAGTCCCATTAATCTGGTACGAAGAAAGCATCAAAGACAGTGACTCCTTTACTAGAGGCAACAAATTACAGCAAGCCATGGAATACTTTCGTGTCATTCGGAAACATTTACGAAATCGTTCCATCATTGTCATATTAACGCATCGACCGGAATTTGCGGCCCGGATTCGTGGTGGAGAAGTCGATCTGGTGGATCAGTTTCCTCATTACCAAGGCCCGCCGGAAGATCCGGCAGCGGCCTTGCATTTTGTGCGCAATGAATTCAAGCGACTGTTTTATGAGTCCAGCAAAGCGTCGTGGGCCAACTTGTTTCTATTGTATGATGATGGTTGCAAACAATTGCGGAGTACCTTTCTCGCACAAGCGGTGGATGCGATTCGAAAAACGGATTCCTTTGCGCACATTGAAGACATGTTGACGCCTTGTCACGGAGTCAAGGTATCATCCACTGTGAAACCGGCAAACAGTATGAAACGTCGGGAAGAGACTCAGACCGTTCGACTTTCCAGTCACGAAAGTTCTTCGGAATTGACGGATCGGATCTAGTGCTGACACAATGTCAGTTTGTTGACTGGTTTTTGTATGTTAGAATAGTCTATACATTTTTGAATTTTATTTTGATTTTTCTAGACGAGTCAATTCAAGTAAAAGTTAGTTTTGGGTGTAGATTTCTTAAATTACTCAGGCTTTTCTACAGGCAGTTAACCAAAGATTTTACTCAAGGCCGCACGGAATCCATTCGCCTGGGCTTTCTTTTGTTCATCGACATTGGGCAACAGTAGTGACTTGGCATCGCCCGAAGGTCGGAAGCCGGCCGGAAAGAGTTCCGACTGCGACAACAATTCACATTGCGTCGGACTACTGCAGTATACTTGTTCGACAATTTCACGGAAGGAGACCCAACGATTCTCGGCCGCCGATTTGTCGGCGGCAATGGCCATGATCAAAGCGACCAAACCATCTTCGCCCGTGCATGGGACGGGTGTGTCATTCACCAAAGATTCGCAAAAAGCAATGGTTTCTGTCACATAAGCTTCGTTGTATCGACTGAGGAAGAAATCAAACGGCATGTCGGCATTACCCGTAAAGTCGGGTTTGAAGATTTTGGCCGTGTTGGGGTACACATTGTCGGTTTGAATCATGCCCTTGGTTCCCAAAACTGTTGAAACGAAAAACGATGAACCGAAAACGTGAGACGACGGTCCGGTTTCGATATTCGATTGTCATTTTTCAACACTTTAACTTGACTCACCTTCCGCACGCTGATCGTACCCAAACGAAGATTGACGGCACACATCAATCATCGCTTGGACACCATTCGGATAACGCACCAAACATGACGCCGTATCGTACTTTTCACTGCCGGGCAAATCATTGATACTCTTGTCAATGTGACACGATCCAATGGCCAAAATATCAATCGGGTCACTGCCCGCCAAGAATCGACTCATATCCAAGTCGTGCACGGCCATGTCAGCAAAGATTCCTCCACCGCCCTTGACGTACGAATACGGCGGCGGCGACGGATCGCGCGAACACAATTTGATCATGATGGGTTCTCCGACTTCCGATTTTCGAATCGCCTGTTCGACCCGACGAAAGTTTTGATCGAAACGACGTTGTAAGCCAATCATGAGTTTGACGCCGGCTTCGTTGCACGCATTGATGGCTTCGACTGTCTCGTCGAGTTCGGTGGCAATGGGTTTTTCGCAAAAGACGTGTTTTTTGTTGGCCGCACAAGCTTTGATTTGTTCGGCGTGATATTGGGACGGAGAACAAATCCAGACAGCGTCGACCTGGGGGTCCGTAATGACGTCCATGGCGTTGTCCGTAAAACGAGGGACATTGTATTGCTTGGCGGCTGTGAGAAAAAAGTTGAGTGAGTGAATATAAGTCAAGGAAACGAGTCGATTCCTTCTTTCTTATACGTCTTTTTTCACACACGCACCTGCTTCAGCTTTGGATACGGTCGGATTGGAAACGATGACAGGACGAACACCAGGAGCTTTCGTAATGGCTTCCAGATGGACTAATCCGATACGTCCCATTCCGATGACACCGACACGGATATCTTGTTTTGTATCATTTTCTTTCGTGGTCATGAACAAAGTTGTGGAAGACGATGCCGTGCGCATCGGCTGAAAGGCCTGCACCGCAGTCAACAAGACGAGTAGTAAGGACGATTTCAACATGATTCTAGGAGTTCTGGAAATTGTAGAGACCCTTGAAAAGAAAACAAACAAATGAAATAGTTTTGATTCAGTGAATGAAGGGATTTTAAGGGATGTAAAATCGAACCTGTGAGTTTCTTCGTGGCTAAGGATATCCAGTGGGCTGTTGAAGAGACGAAACACTCGTTCCTTTGGTCTGGTTTTTCTTTTTCTTGTTGTCGTCGTTGTTGCTTGACACTCATTTGTTCGCCCCCAAGATACTTGTACGTTTGGCATGCGACGATCGCGAGCTTTGAAACTTCAACTGGCGACGCCTGGCGGATGGACAGATGTCAACATTTACTATGTGAGTTGAAGAACTAAGTAGGTCTCAGTACTTTCTCTACAGAAGGACATCCATCCGTCGTCCGATCCTTGAGTCGTCGAACGTCGACGTCGCGAACTCTTTCTTCGCCGCATTGTCCGCTGTGTCTATTTTTCAGACACATCTATCCACCTAGGGCGTTCGAAACTACTCAATTGAATAATTGTAATAGGATACTAGTAGTATAGTTGTAGTATTTACAAATGAGCCTAATGCTCCCAGGTCCGATACAATTGCTGCGCAAGCTCTCCCAATCGAGCATGACGATAGTCTTCGCCGACAGGAAGTGCAATGCGTTGTTTCGTCTCGGCCGAGACTTGTGCCAAAACTTGCAAAACACGAATGGCCTGACACGCTTCGTGGGGTTTCTCGTGTCCCAAGGAAATCTCATTAACGAGGCTGGCCAAGAGTGAATCGCCGAGCAATGCATCGCGGCACTTGGATGATTCGAGGTTCGGATGCAACGACTCCAAACAGTTGGCGATGACCGTCATGGCAGCTCGATGCATTTGACATTCATTCGATCGTTCCATTTCATAATCGTTATTTGCTGAAAGTGGGGCAAACGAGAGTAAAAAGTCAAACACTTCGTTGTTTCCAAATATCATTTCCGCTGCCGAAGGACTGCCTTGACTCATTTGCGAGAGCGATTCGAGCGCCATGAGTTGCGCATCCAATGATCCTTGTCTCATCAATGAGATTGCAATCTCAATGCCTTCGTTGATGTAAGATTGTTGCTCTTCTTCACTGACGCGAGGAAGGCATTTTGGTAACGGAAGTGGTCTCGCTGCGGTTGCCGGAAGCCCCTTGGCACTGCGGAGGACGCATTTCGCGAGTTGATGAAAGGAAAACGAGCATCCGCAATATCTTTGTGCTTCTACAATGAGACATTCATCGTCTGTTTGAAAGAATCGCATCATGAATTCAACGTGATCGACGGATTCGCATGCAATCGTGACCTTTTGAAGGAAATACACAGATGGGCAAAGTGAGTTAGCAAGTCCCTACGTTCGTTCGTTCGTCTACATGTGACTCCGGAAAGCCGTATCTCCGTAGAGTATGACTCACCTCCTTGTGATCGTAAACCGTAGCAATCGATTCATGATCGAGAATAGCCGATACACGTGAAATGACTTCTTCTGCAGTAGCATCATGAATTCGGACATGCGTGCGTTCGAGGAAATAATCATCCGGGAACGCCGGAAAGCGCGCAATGTCCTTCGATGAAATTTTGTTGACGGGAGTTGTATGAAATTTCGTCTCCGAAGACACTTTGAGGGGCGTTAAGGGTTGCATCAAAGGCATCAACGGAGGTGAAACGAGCGCTACACTCCTCATTTTAGGAGAGTCCTCCACGATCTTTCTTGGATCGTTTGTACTCATTTGTTGTTTCTTATTGCCTTGTTAGTGCGACAGTGTTTGTGTTACTTTTCGTAAAATAAATAATACAATCGTATTGACTACCTCACAAGAAACAGTTGACTTTTGATTGCTTCGTGTTTTTGAAGATGCTCGTAGTATTCGCGTTGTTTTTTACTCGTGGTGGCTCGTCGCCGGTGAGGGAAGTGAGCCGATCGTTGCCGCAAGTCGTGGAGGCCTTCGGCGAAAAGGTAAAATCACGCATGTCGTTTGCTTCTCTATTTTCGTTAAGTGTCGAGGGCTTTACTGTAACACGAAAAAGTTGTCAGCCGCTGCTTTCTGTCCCATATTTGAATGGGCAATGAATTCGTGGGAAGCAATGAAACTGTCGAGTCGCAGATCCTGGAAGATCCTCGATGGGATTGCGAACCTCGGATACCGAACAAAGCGATCTCAAGTACACTTGCGCTTAGAGCAGATATTCTTCATTTAACGTCCCGGATGGATGATTCGACTATTATCTATTAAATTACTTTAAAAGGCAGAGGGTCAAGAACACGGAGTACAACTAGATCGATAGCTATTTCGATACCACGGACCAAAGTCTCTAAATGTGGGTCATGTGCATAATCGAATCCGATTTAACGGTCCACGTCAGGCCACGCACCCTCGCCACACATTATTCTATACTAACCTTAAGATTCTTAGTGCGGAATCACGCGCAGGCGAACCGAGCGAGCGAGCAGCGCGAGAGCAGCGTGAGGGGGTGAGGCCATTTCTAAGGGGCATTTAACTTGGGAACGGCGTTAAAATTCTGCCTCGTCGTAGACGCTATGTAGAATCTTGTACAGGGAGGCAGAATTTTAACGTCCTTCCCTTGGAAGTTTCGTATTTCCTACTTTCGTATCTCGCGTGCTTCCACACTTGCCCAATTTTCCCAAACGGGAGAGAAATGAAAAATAGAAATACGAAACCACGAAACTTCCGGTTAAAAATGGCTTTGAGAAATGGCCCTGACGGACAACCGTCCGTCGGCCGACAATACAACAACCAGTACTTCCCACCGTTTCTCTATTAGTACTCCGTATTATTATTTATTTCACTCCACCATCCATTCATCATGAAAGCGATGGGAAGCGTACCTGAATATTGAATGTGCGACGGCTTTCATAAGTATGCAGCTCTGACATGATCATGTCGGATGCGTACCTCGGCCTCGATGGATAGACATCCTGTCCTAGCAATGGTAAGTGATCGGCACGATTTATACCTTTTTTCGGTCGACCTTCCGGCTGCAAAGTTTCCTATGACGAGTCATCAACAACAATTACCATCTTTCGACTGATTGGAGCTTCACAAGCTTCATGAAAGAGCATCTATCCATGTTAACCGAGGATATTTGATTCGGCTGATTGACACGTGTGTTTCTTATCAAAGGTAACTAACTCACTTCTCAATCTTCCAGATCTCGCTTACTGCCTCAATTGTCAAATGTGTAACACTATAAACAGAATAATGAGCAGACTGTTAGTTGAGAAAAATAGAAGAGCATTTCCTACTGCATGCACAACAAGTGATGAGTGGCGCCTTTCGTCAGCAAAGATTAGGGATGAAAAACCGCAATGAATATTGTTTCGTGGGGTAGTCGCTTTTTTTGTAAAGAAAGGCTCACTTTGCTTTGTCAATTGCGCATAGCCTTCCGGGTTAGTAACTATTGAACTGGTGATTTATCATCGAAGATGATGATTATTTGCCATTCAATTTCTCTTTACCTCACGATGACTAACCTGTTTTATTGGTGATGTGTGATGTCGTATCGTGTATGCAGTGTCCATCATAAAGAAGGTGGAATGCCTCGCCAAACGTGCTTTCGGCGTTCGCGGTTTCTTTTCTTTCAACGAAACCACAGCATCATCTATCATCTCACTAACCTTCAACACCTCACTTCTTGATCCTATCCTTATCAGTTCTTTCGTTCTAGAACAATGAATCCTTCCGTAGAACTTCCCGACTGGGTCTCATTGTCCATATTGCCACCCGATCGAGTCACAAAACGTTGCAAACGCGCCGATGTGGTCCATGGTATGCAACAGCTTTCGCTCGAGCACCAATTCTTGCCCAGTTTCTTGTTCGAGCATCGCAAAGAAGATGTACACACTTGTTTAATTCGGATTTTGAGCGTCGGAAATGAACAGGATGATGCACAACAACAGGAATGGATTCATCGGCAAGTGCGACACATCCTGGCTTCCTCCAAGAATAGGCACTTTGCTACAAACACATTGAGAAGAACGACGCCTTTACATGTGGCGCTTCGAAACTACGGAAGTTTTCGAGCACTCTTACAAACGTTGATCGAGGCGGATCCGGCCATGCTGTCCCAGTCCGATGACACGGGGGAATATCCGATCCATACGGCCTGTCGTATAGGAATTCCTCTTGAAAATCTACAGCTCTTGCTGTCGCACATGACATCGAACGCATCGCTGGGTTCGCCAAACCATCGTGGATGGACCGCTTTTGATTTGGCGTGGATACGATATTTGGAGATCGACGACATTGGTACTTTGTTGCAACGACACGATATTGGTGGTAATAGTATAGCCAACCAACGACTTTCGCGACTCTTTGCGAACTTATTAACCGAGACCATAAACCATATCCTACAATCGGAGCATAGGGACTCGGCCATGACGGCCGTGGCGCCTCTGCTGAAGGTGATTTCGTGTCTGTTACAAGCGTCGGTGACAAACCCGGATGATCGGAGCGAAGAATCACAGCAGTATCTGATTCACCAGGCCTTTCAGGCGGTTTCGTGTTGGGATGGGTTACCTCTGCTACCGCTTCCCATCATAAAGCTCATGTTTGTCCAATATCAGCACCAAATTGAGTGGGCGGACCACAATGGAAAGTTGCCGTTGCATTATGCTGTATCGATTAGACCGCGGCCGACCAAACAAGTGAGAAGTATTCCCCAAGCGGATTTGAGACTATATGTTCGAGAAGTTTTGAACCAAAATCCACATGCTTGTTTGGTCAAAGATGCGGTAGGAAGACTCCCCATTCACTACTGCCTCGATAATAGGCACAATGATACATGCGAAAGTTTTTACTTGATTGTGAAAGATGTCTTGTTGGCATGTCCCGTCGCAATCGAAATAGTCGATCCAGTATCCTGTCTCTATCCATTCATGATGGCGGCGACCGATTCTAACCTGTCTTTGGAGTTGGTGTACATGATGTTACGATTCCATCCACAATGTCTCCCATCCTCCGTTCACTAATTGAATCAATAAATTCGTTCGCTCTATAGAAAATATTTATTATCTAAGAACAGGCTTCATAGAAAAGTAAATACGCTTGACAGCGACGTACTTCATTCCACGTTACTGGCCTCACCGTCAAATCCGAAGTATAATGCCACTGCCCCGAACTAGGATTACGTCGATAACACACGTAATGCCCATAGAAGGCATTGCCTTGGTGCTCAATCACCGAAGTTAGACGATAAGGAATAGGACGACACCGCTCTTGTGATACGAATCCTTCCGAGAACGAGATACCTCCATGGGCACAGTACGGTGCCACATCCAAGACTTCCGGAAACACTACATGCTGGGACGTCTTGGTCATTCGATTGGTATAGGGATCGTAGTACCGACGTTGCACATGAATCGTCAAGACCGCCGGCAAACGCGTCAACAACATTCGTTTCAACGCGGTTCCGCGACTAATCGGAATTGAGTCGTTGTACCAGTAAAACTCTTCGGAACACAAAACATCCTCCAGGGGAGCATCATCGTCGGGATCGATCGAATGGATGGCTCGTAACTTTGCGGTCGCTTGATCCAGTTCTTGTTGCAAATGATGCAAATGTTCTGGACCTCTTTTGGACGATTGCGATTCCATCGCTTGTTGGAACATAAGGATATCTTCCATCAATTCTGTCTTCTTTTCTTGAATCGTACAGGAACGACACTCCACATCTTGCACCACTTCCACTGCCGCAAATTCCGCCAAGCAGTCTTCCAAACGACACGGCGGTGTGTGCTGATTTGTGGATGACTTTTCGACGCGTGATGGCTGCAAGGATTGCGACACTTCCAACGGTACAACCGGAATGGAATGGATCGGTGTATTGTGAATGGGTCTCCGATGCTGACATGTACGACATTTCAAGGCAGATCCTACCCAACAACTCATGGGCGATGCTGACGTAGTAGTGCTCATACAACGCATGGCGGTCGAAAACGAATGAATTGGGGATGTCATCTTGTTTTCATCATCATTTTCTTCTTCTTTGCTGGCTTTCGTGTGCACCATCGCCATGTCCTCTTCCGAATCGATACGAGGAATAAATACATCAAATTCTAAATCGTCTTGTTTCTTTTCTTCTCCTTTGAGAGGAAATCTCCGAACTGCACCATCCTCTCGATGAGCCATCTCGGTCGGTTCTGATAAACGACAACTCGAAACGACGGTATCGTCTTCCCATTCCGAGTCCTGCAATGGCCGAAAGGTCGTCCATTCCTCGGCTTCCTTTCCCAAACAATTCAACAATATTTGTAACAATTCTTCCGCATCCTGTGGATGTTTTCCGATCGGTCCTGCCGCCCGAAAGGGTGCATGATGCTGTGCCACGTCTTGCAAAATTCCACGAACGTCCGGTGTTTCTGCCGAGGAACCATGAAGGTACTGCACGACGTGCCACAGTCGGCCCGTGAGCGATGGATTCGTTGGTTCATACCGTTGTTGATTCCATTCGACGAGACGTTGCAAATACATTTGAAAGCTTTCTAACGATGCCAGTGATTGCAATACCGTATTCAAGTAACACGTTTGACCATAATTCCGCAATCCTTTCACTTCCGATGATGAGGAAGACACCGACGGATGATAATTTTCTACGAACGATATGAAGTGCTTCCGCCGCGGATACAAAAATTGTTGCATTACAATGGAAAGGAACGGTTTTGACCATAAGAAGACAAAGGATAACATCCAACTCATCCAGGGTGATAGGATGGCGTCTTCACTCCGCAGGTTGGTGAGTATTGCCCGCCGTGAAAACGAGGATGAAACGTTGTTTGTTCGAATGCGTCGTTTCGACGTCATTTGGATGGGCACTTCTTCGAAACTGGAAAACCGTGGCTGTCGTTGTTGTTGTTGTTGTTGCATCATGATAGGAGGAGGCAATATGATTGTTTCTGGATCGTCCAATAAAATAGCCCGATTGGAGATTTTCGGGGTCGCTTCTTCGACGACGACTGTCTTTTGTTTGTCATTTCTTGTTGTTGCAGGATGATGATTCATTATTTTGTTCATTCTGTATATTGTATACTATTTTCCTTTCCTAATTGCAACTTACTTACACGTAATAACAATCGCTTTGATTCTAATTCTATTCTATAATACTACGTATTATTTCCTTCTATTTCTTTCGCTTCTTGTGAACGAAGGAACGAACGAACGAATGAACGACGATAAATGAGCACCTCTCAACTCTCAAAAGCCGTGTGTTGGGTGTGTTGTGTAGTGTTGCGAATATCACTACGTGTCACCACGTACGGTGTGACGGACTTTTGACCTACGCGTCATGCATTAATGTTGATCTAATATACCCAAATACTATCCTAGCTCGTTTTCAACAAACAGGAGCAACAAAGAAAAACAAACTAACGAGCCAAGAGTTGTATCAAGTAGAGCCTATTGCTTATTGATGTATTCCTAAAAACAAACTAAGTGAACAATATCCTAATTAGACTCACCAAGCATTCTCCTTCTCTCGATCTTACAATTTTGCAATTCCGGCCAAGACTTGTTCTTTGTGACCGGGCGAAACACATTGCTTTCCATAATAAACATCACACAAGGCCTTGGTTAAGGTGAGAGAATGAATGGTACCGACTCCCCCGGTGGGATTTTTGAACAACAACGTGTCGCCGCGAATCGTCATTTCCACTTCGGCACCCGGAATCAATTCCACTGGCGGCATGAGTTTTTGAAAGGCTTCGAGTTTGTCTAAATCGACTCCCATCATGCGGGGTTGTAAGGCTTCGACAATGGCGGCCGTGAATTTTTCCGAACTCAAATTGCGATTGAGAATGATTTTGATGGTCCGCGGATACGTGGGATCCAAGAGAGCTTCTTCGACCGCCGCCGGGGAGTGTTTGACGGCACCGAGAGCGACGGGATCGACGTATGTGGCGACAGCATAAACTTTGACGAATCCGTATTTCACACGGACACCACAGCCGGCAAAGAACATTCCATTGCACAATTGCGGAAACAAAATACCGGTCGCCGCTTCTTTGATGGGTGTTCCGGCCGATATAATATCACAGCTAGTCCTATACAATGTCGGAGAAAGAATAGAGTTGTAGTAGCTGTCGGGATTGGTTTGCCACGCGACGACTGCCATGGTCGAAACTCCGGCGGCAGCGAGCCATAATTGGTTGTGGTTGTTATGACGAAACGCCGACGAGTGCAAGAATTTTCGTCCCAAAAATCGAGTACTACGAGCCGTAAACATGATGAATGAACAAAGGAATGATAACGGAATGACAATGTATTAGAAAGAAGACAAGAGCAACCGAAGGAGAAGCTTCTTTGCTTTCAATATTATTATGTCAAGAAACATACATAGAAAAGCGAAAAAAGGATCTCGTCGTGGTTACATACTAGTAGCATGCTTCGCCGTATCTTTTGGTTGCGCCGTATTGACACGTTTCTTCGTACTCCGTAGTAAAATACATGAAATGTGAGAGTAGATGTCCGAACGGGATACGAATTATTGTGACGCGGCGTATGTATCGTGACCGACTCGTTTCGAACTTCCAACTCGTGAGCGCGTCTGTCTGGCATTCCGTTTTGTCTACTTCCACGAAAACAACCACCATTTTTTCACAATGATTGAAAACACGTCTCCAATTGTTACGACAAAATTGGTTCATGATTCTGAATTTGCTTTCAACAGGAGGATGATCGGTAGTCGAACGAGATGTATAGCGCGTGTGTTGACAAGTTGCAGAAGCCGTCGAAGGCCTCGACCCTCATCTTGGTCGACAATAACCTCATCGCCCTTTTCTACCGTTTCTACGTTTCTTCTTTTCGAGAAAAGAGGCTTCTCGAGGAGTCGATTCTGCCTCCCATTTACAACAACAACAACAACAACAACAACAACAGCAACAACGACAACAACACCCAATTCTATCTCCTCGGACGATTTTCTGACGCACGTGAGTGCTCAACTTCCCTCACATCGTGCGATACATTCTTCACGAAAATCCGTCATTACAATTTCGATGGCAACAAGAAGTTTCGCATCTTCATCGGAGACATCACAAGCCACAACAAGAAGCTTCCGCTACAATACGGTATCGTCTTGATGAATGGCAGCAATGGTGTTGCCAGGCTGTTTGGGAGGTTATGGATGACAATTCATGGCATAAAGGATATGGACAATGGCTTGAGAAACTACCATCAGACTGTTACGACGATACTACTATGATTGATTCCGTTTCAATTCAAGATGCAATTATCGCTCTGACACCGAAAGCCGATATGCTAGAGGGACTGTCGTACGCTACTACAGCGATTTTTAGGAATGATGCCGACATTATAACGAGCCATCAAGAACGCAAACAGGCACTGTTCAACGCCTTGGCTTTGTTGAGAGTCATGACACCATCGGATTGGGGGCAACTTGAGGAATTTGAGGAAGAAATAGATTGCAACACCGATACGGATTTGGTTGGGACGGAAATTGCGACAAAGGAGGAGGAGACACTCCACTCCGAAGACATTCCCGATGACGTTTTCATTGAGCAATTGCATACTTTTTCTAAACAAACCGATATAGTAACGGACGACCGTAATTTGTTGTTGGTACGTTTGGCTTTGGCATTGGATTTGGAACGCGACGATGTGGCTGCTCTATTAATGCACGAATTCTCGAAAATGGGTCAGTCGTCAACCCCGGATGCAGTGTCGTACGAGATTCTACTGTGTGCACTCGTGCATCGTCTGCAACAATTCGATCCTGCCACGCAAGTGGTAGAACACATGATACAGAATCATTCCCTGTGGACACCGGAATGTTTGTCCGCCGCCATGCATGCTTTTAAAGGTCGGGGAATGTGGGATGATGCTTGGGATCTGTTGCAGATGATCTACACGAATCCAACCAGAGAGTTCAAGATGCAAAACAATACGTTTCGAATAATGATGGAAATGGCATTATCCGAGCAACGCAGCGATGAAGTATTAAATATTATGGAAATGGCCATGAAGGAAACAAAACGGCGGTCCGATACGAATGTCGAAAAAATCCTACTGTTAGGACTCAACTGCTCTTCTACCAAAGACCGACATGCGACCGAGTTTTTGAGCAAAGTCATGACCATTTTGGAAGAACGCACCATTATGGTCCCCAGTGATCGAGTTTGGCGGCATTTTATTTACGTCGCTTTTGGCAGAAGGCTTCGTAAAGATAAAGTACTTGGTCAGCTGATCCGACAAGCATTTCACAAGTGGGCACTGTATACACCATATTTTCGACCGAGCGATGCGTTCGTAAATATTGGGTTGGTCGTCAGCGAAAATCTTCGTGATGCAGAGTTTGCCGCGGATCTGGTGTTGCGCTGTTTACGACGAGACGGTCGAAAGGTCGATTCTGCCTCCATTCCCATACTGCAAATCATTCGGGCGATGAATATTTGCATTGAAAGTGGAGACGTATACAAAGGACGATTGATTTTGGATCGATGCATTTTGCACCCCAACATTCATACGGCAATGAAGCACAAAATGTATTCATCAGTGCTGCGAGGATATGCCGAAGCTGGTGATACTATTGAAGCGCGGCAACTTCTTTCCGTAATGGCCGAGTCTTCGATTCCAATCAAGTAAGAATCGCTTTTTGGACTGTGCTGTTTTCGGAACGTTAGCACAAGCTCACTCGTTCTTTGTTGGCACGACAGTCAAGACAATCTCGCCGTGATGATACGTGCGTATGCGGTGCGCAAAGATCTAACTTCCGCCACTTTGTTTTTGGCAGCGGTGGAGGACGGTATATTTGAAGTCGAACCGGACGCTTCGATTTATGGCAGTTACATTCTCACTTGTGTTCGTGTGGGCGCCTGGCATGAAGCCATGGACACCTATGCCAAACTGAAAGACCGAGACCTGTTGCCTGCGGCATCCACAGTCTATTGTCTCCTATTAGCCGCCAACAAAGTGAATGGCGTGACTTCCACCGAACAGTTTCTGCAGGATATTGTTCAATCGAATGCACATGTCGACATGGCGTGTTGTTTTCTAGCGTGTTCCCTTCTTCTTTTCCCGAAAGTAGTATCCGTGAACGAACTCCGCACCCAACTCCGTCGTTTGACAGAAAGTGACGAAGCTGTGCGTGAGGAAAGTCTTCATTTGTTAAAGGAACTACGGATGGCGGAACTGGATCGCGGAGAAAGCTCGGACCGTTCGCGACAAGCCCTCGCGTCGCTTCTTGATCTAGTTGGGGCCTTGAATAGGAAATATGATAGTACACAATACTCCGTAGAGTAAACACATCTAAGTAATTACGAAATGCTAGCGATCTTAATCTACTAATTGCGTGGAATCGTGTGCATAATGATCGATAACTCCCTAGTGGTTCTACCTAGCCCTAGCCCTAGCCCGCAAGTCAGTCCTGTTTACGGACTTCGAACCCGTGTAGGAAGTCCGGCACACTTTTTATAGACTGTGCCAGCTAAGACATTCGCATAATATGTACTCTCAATGACGTAAGCAGCACATCCTGGGTCTTGGGAACGCAACGTCATACGTCATTGATAGTGTGTACCGGTACGTTTCAAACGGATTATGCAGAGAAATATATTTCCTTCGCGGGTCATTTACATCTAAGCAGTAAACGTGTTTCTGAAACGAATTAGTGGTTTGATCGTTTTTGCGTTCTGTTTCGTTTTTGTGGCTCATTTCTTGCGCGCGCAAGTTCTTGCTCTTCTTCCTCTACCACAAGAACAAGTAAACTTCTTCATTGTATTTAACTCAACCACCACAAACGAATCAACCATGACCAACGAAAAAAAAGACGCCGTTGAAACCGCCATTGACAAATTAAAGCCCGTTTTGTCGAATATCTCGTTTGGTGCGGTCATGGGCTATTGTAGTGGGACAGCGATGAAACAGATTGGTAAAGCCACGGCCTTTTTGGTCGGTCTCGGCTTTATCGGCTTGCAAGGACTCGCTCATTATGGTTATGTGCAAATTGATTGGATGAAAGTGAAAGAAAGTGCCCAAAAGTCAATTGATACTAACGGAAATGGATCCATTGATGCCGAAGACTGGAAAGCGTACTGGAAGTCTTTGAAGAAGATCTTGACGAACAAAGTGCCGGCGGCGGGAGGATTCAGTCTCGGATTCTTGTACGGATTGCGTTATTAAGATGAGAATTAAATTGTAGTGCTTGTGCATGTTTATGATGATGAAACAGAACGATAATTCAGAAAAAAGGAACGAAATAGTTTTCAGTTGATCATGAATGAATGTTGCTACTTTCCGTTGTAGTAAATGTTTTCTTTTGAAAAGGCGCTGTTCATTTATTCGTAGTGCTGAACGGTTGTGTTTCTTTTTTCGTTGCTAGGCTCACTTGCCGCGGTAGTTTCTATCTGTGTCTCCATCTCGTTTTGTTCTTCTTTCATTACTACATCCGAATGCTGTACTTCCTCGCTGTTCGGAGTTATTGCTTCTTCTGGTTGTTGCTGTGGGAGGGGAGTGGCCTTGGGTGTTGGATCGGTAGTAATCACTTCCGCAGGAGTCGTAGTAGATTCGTCTGGTGTCGTTGACGTGTCCATCGGTACCGGGTCTTGGGGAGCGTCCTCATTCTTTTCCTCCATCGGTGCATTGTGCACTTCTTTGGATGCTACATTACCATCGACGGGAGTTGCCGTGGATATATTCGTTGTCGCCGTTCCCTCAGCAGTACTTGTCACGTCCATCTTTGACGGTGATGCTTCTTCTACAGTGCTTTTCAATTGAATTGGTATCTGTCGTCCTTTCGTGGCCCCATACGAGATTGTGGACTTTTGCTTGGGAGGCGCCAGAGGTACCTGGACGGACATTTTGCGTTGTACTTTGGCGCCACTGACGATATCATACGTCCGGGCCGTCAATTGGTACGGTGCCGGCGGCAAGACAACCCCGCATAACAATGCGAAGGAATCGGTGGCAAGGGCATGCGATTGATGTGTTGGGCCAATTGATGGAGTTTCGGGATTTGGGCTGTCGTGGCGATGCGAAAATCGGGCCGCAATTGGACGGCCAATTTCAAATCGCCTTCTTGTATTTCGGTGCGATTGGCGGCAAACGCCAAATCGTGTGCATTTCCCATCACTTCTTGCGCAAAGCGTCGGGATTGTTCGAGCAAGCAAGTCAAGGCTTGCGGTGTCACATCTGCGGTCGTTAATCCGTAATGACTCAAAACTTGTTGGACGAAAGGTACTTGTTCCGGTAAAATGCTGCTACTACTGGGTGTGGAAGTATCCCACAATAAGACATCTTCGATACGATACCACAATGGATCCAATTTTCGAGCTTCAGCTTGGGCTTTTTGTTTCGCTAATTCCGCTTGGGCTAATTTGGCTTGTTGCAACGCCGTCGGTGTCGTTGTATTTCTGTTGTTGGTGTTCGTAGCGGCAGGTTTCTTGCGCGACGCTGGTTTCTTCACCTTTGCTTGCGTTCCGGCGGCGCCAGATGCTTTTGTGACTGTTTTTGTTTTTGTATTTGTTTTTGTACTGGGGGCTTTGCTTTTTGCTGTAGAAGTTGTAGTAGTAGTTGCAGCGTTCGTATTTCCTGTAGTTGTTGTTGCGTTGGCTGTCGGAGGAGGAGTCGTTGTTGCCGGCGTCGGCTGCGACGCAGCAGTCGTCGAAGGATTGCTCATCATTCCCTCTGTCTTGCTGTCTGTCTTTTAGTCGTTTTGTTACCTCGTAGTAACAGCGCCGATTTCTATACGCCTTACAATGAATATTATTTATTATTATTTCGTCGTTAAAAAATAGAAGCAAAGTGAAGGAAAGAGCTTGTAAACCTTTACGTACCAGGTACTGGTACTGCGACGGCTTCCCGAAAAAATAAATATAAGAGTGGTTTGTGTTTTAGTCTTACCAGTACTTAACACTCTATGACTAAAACGTCTGGTAAAAACTAGGTACAACGTGAATTTTTATTATCGTCAGTTAACATACTTGAACTTGAGTAACAACAATGGGACTTTCGAATGGGCTCTCCCTATCTAGCTAGCTAGAGAGTACCTTTCAAACAATAGAGTATCATTCTAAACTGCGTACGTTTGTTGTGAATAATATCCCAAGTCGTTTAAATTTGGCAGGTTTGAAAAACAATTGGCTGCGCACAATCCAAACATTACTGTTTCGAACAGTGACGGCAAGAATTTGCTTGCTTGTTGAACAACAACGAAGCAATTGAGGTGATTGTCGACAAGTTTCTACATTCTTATCAAGCATTCTTTTCTAGGGAGCTGCCCAATCTATCGAGCTCTGACAGTAGTGTCTCTTGTCTGTCACCTCTCTGTTTGTCTTTGACACCTTGCAACCTCTTTTTTGTTGGTTTGCCTACAATTATAATCAATGACATTAAGCCTCTAGAGGTCATTGGTTCAATTGCTTCCCGGTTGCGACGAGTGAATACTCTAGACCTAGCTCAGATCAACCGTCGACGTACAGTCACAATTGCGACGGACTTTTTCTTTCTCGCATTTATTCGCAACGTCTCTAAACAATCACAATTCCTCTTACAAAATTATCTTGTTTGATTTGATTCGGAGTAATATGAGTTCCCAAGAAGCCCTCGAAGCAATTCAATTTCTTCAACAGAAGGCGCGCACCCAAGAAGAAAAGTTCTACAAGCGCATCGCAACGTTCGGCGTCTCCTCTTTCGTTGCGATTATCACCGATTGCCTCGAGATCTACTGTTTCAACTCCTAGCAGTTCTTTTGATAACGATGATCCACACGACAATATACTGAATCACGGGCGAGATGCTAGTCCGATTCGTACCGCATTTGCTCAATTGCTGGAATTGTCCTTCGAACCGAAATCAAGTCATCAAGAGGATCACGAGGAAATGGCCGACGCCCAACGACACGAAAGACAACCTATTACGATGCCACAAAGCGTAGAGGATCCTCTTCAGCATAACATACATACACTTCCCCCCTCCTCCACCGCCTCCTCCTCCACCACCACTCCCAGCTTTTCGGTCTGAGGATGTCAGTTCGACGACAAGAACCGAACACATAGCAACACGTAAAACGCATCCATCCACAATCAACCCGCTGGCAAGCGTCGATACTCCATTGTTGATGAAAGTGATGATATTGAAGACGAAACCGATGATGAAGACACGTTTTCGGAGCCCTTCGTATCGTCATTTCAGAAAAGGAATCGTGAAAATTCCTTGGAGACGTATGAATGGAATGAGACCAGCCATGACAACTCACTTGATCGATCCGACCGAAACTATAATATCAATCCGAATATGAATTCGATTCTGAAAAGTGACGTCAATTTCTTGAAAGAACACCTGGCTACGAAAAAAATCGAGGAACCTGACGCTCGCAATATTTCGGCAACAGATTTACTGAATGAACATTTAGATGGACTGCTGGCTTCCGACAAGGGCGACGATGAGGAAGATCGACGTGATGACAAAGTGAAAGGTGTTGCTGGGCGGGTCAATCAGACCATTCACAAGATTAAAGAACTGGCGACGCCGTATTTTCCGACAAAGCTACCGACTGCAGCTTGTCTTTCGAGGGATAAAGAGGAAATCAAGCCGACGTACGCAAAACGACCATACTGGAAAAGTCCATCAAACGATGATACTGCCATAACTGTGATTGATACAAACCATATTTCATCTGCTACAAGGGATCCGCCCACGAAACTACTGTCGGTCGAACAACAAAGAGTACCCATGATGCGAATGCGTCATCCCGCTGCACAAGACTTTGTCACGGAGCATGAAGCATCCTCACCACACGATGAAGAAGAATTCGTGCAGAGAACATCACAACAATCGAGAGAGAAAGACACGGAGAAGCAATCATTTCAGCGGCAGCGACGCGTGAAAGAATCGTTAAATGGACCAGATGATATACTGAAGTGCAACTATTTTGTATGGAAAGGGTTTGAGAACTTTGTGGTTTCTCGCTGCGGTGATGCGTCAGATGTTGCCGTCGAGAAAGCGGCCAATCGCCGGAAGGAATCATCAGAGAGGCAATACAGCCCGCCATGCAGTGTGGCCAGTGAAAAGAGTGAAGGCTCAGCGAGTATGATGCGTCGACTTTCCAAACGTTATCTTGAAAACGATGCCACGGTTGTCAGTTCTCTGGACAGTGCATCGAATCGGTCGGGACATAAAAGGCGACCAACTCAGGACGCTCCGATTGCTGTTTTGAGCCCTGTTCCGAGGCATGTCGCTGGCGCTTCAGTACGGTTTCCTGCGCAGCCAGCCCCAATGGCTGCTGAACAATCTTTCACAGAGAGCTTTGTACGAAAATTACGTGTCGAAGGACTCGATATCTTGATCCATAGAAAAGCTCATACAGATGACGCCATGGCAGAGCCATTGAGAGCACGTGCCTATTTGGAAAATGGGAAAAAGGGGAAAGGGGGAGATTTTTGGGGTCCTTGGCTTGTTTGGCTCATCGGAGACAGCTCAGTGCGGAAGGGTATTGACCTCTTTGATATACACTCGCTCGACAAAGCATCCGCACTGCAGCTTGACCAGTATCCCTTGGCTATTCCAGGTCGTAGTCTATTATTGCTCATGAATGAAGGGCCGGATCATGTTTTTGAAGTGCAGGACGAAGCATCTGCAATTTATTTCGTGCATGGCATTCGTTGGCTGATCGCACATCTATCATTTAATCTTATTGCTGGAAATGTGCAAGTAAGCTGTGACATGCTTGAAGTCAACGACTACCAAAACCCGTGGCAGGAATCCCACCAGACCAGTTTGATGAATGACTTAACAAACTTTCTCGTGGATAAGTCGGCGACTGCAGTATGGACTGAAAGCGCACAGAGTATAAATAAGTAAAAGATGAATTTCAAACGACTGACAAAATCATCTGAGACGAACCAATAGCGGCGGTGGGTGTAAACCAGCTTCGATTTCAAAATAGCAATAAGTCGTTGTCTACTCATTGATGACTGACCTCATTAGACGCCCTTCTACCTTCCAGTCTACATAAACTCCACTAACATTCGATCAAAAGAATATCGGGATAGGTCTCAACACCGCCATAAAAGAACCTTAGCAATACATCTATATTTTCTCCAACTGATCATCCTAAATACTTTCAAAAAACTAACAGAATCCAAAGTACTTGGAGAAGAACAATTAAACACCAGTAAGATGTCGATTTTGTAAAAGAAATTCAGAAATTCAAAAAATAAGTGAAAAACCTAGAAACGAAAAAGGCTCCTGTCGCGTTTGACTTCAATTTCCTTATATTCGTTATTAGATCTAGAAACGATAACGTTATCAAACCGGCGGCCTTTTGGTTCGATTTACTTGTACCTGGCCGCTTGACCAGATTGATGGGAGAGCAAGTAGTCTCGGAATCGAAAAAAATACAAATGAAAAATGAGGTCGAAACCTGCTCGTTCGCGAGAGTTGCAAAGAATCTGCAGAGAACATAAACGGCTGGCAGGATGCTCTCTATTGTGAAGGAAATCCAAAAGGTAAAGCACCATCACATTACCCCTCATTGAAAAACGGATTAAGAACACATCGTTTCCTAGCATGGAAGCAATTGTTAACTCACGGTAATTAAGAGAGATCCTTTTAGTTCAATTTTTAATCAAGAAAAAAATCTGTTTTATGAGCCAACGACATCAACGGTAAACTTAGATCATAACAATGGTTTGTTGCTTTACTAAACCAATTTAAGTTATCAAAGCTTGGTAAAATTTCAATGCATCCTTATACTGTAATGCTATTTTTCATTGTGAATTTGTCGCTTTTCTATCGTTGCGTTGCAGCCAATCAAAGCTTTAATCCTGAAGGCCAAAGATTTCGCAAATCTTAAACAATAAAAAAATTAAAATACAACATTACTTAGAGCTTTGAGGCTTGACAAAAATGCTTGTCTTCAAAAGATATATATCAAGTGTTCCGTTTTGCTATCGATCAAGTTTCCCTTAATATCGCAAATACAATATTAAGCTTAATTGTGATCGTTTGAAACCAAAATTTTCGGTGTTTTGAAAGACAGAAAGAATCTGCTGACAAAATCAAAAGGTTTTTTCTATTAGAATTTGCTTTACTAGCATTCCTTAGTCTCCTGACACCTCTGTGACGCGTTCCCATGGTTTCATGTGGATCGAATTTATTATTGACCTTTCTCTTTTGCTCGCAAAGAAATTTTATATATTGTTTGGGAGCACTTGTGCACAGCAAATGAACACAATTCGAAAAAATACGGTTTAAATATATATTTCTGCCAGTTTTTCTTCGAAGGGAAGCTTGAATTTTCATAAATTGCCCATCGCCTTTTACTGTGTTGAAAGCGTTTATGCACAGCTGTGTACGCGCTAAACAAGAAAGTCATGAAATATATAATTCTGCCAGTTTTGTTTGAAGGGATGATTGAAATAGATGCCCCGATAAATAGATGCACCGATCGTTTTCCTTTCGTGAAAGCTATCCAAAATGTTTAATCGGAATCACTGTTCACGCGCCGCATTTATGTATTCGGTTTTTTATGGATTGGCAGCCCTGGCTACGGTTTTGAACAGTAATATTGACTTAGAGCTCGTTGTGGCATGTTAAGCGCCTGGTTCTGCTCAGTTACTCTATTGGTCTGCTGCGGTCTTTGTGGTTGCTGCAGAGCGTGCTACGGAGGAAGCGATACCAAAGCAGTTACGACTCTGTTGACTCTGTAGGTAAGAAAGCATTTGGAGATGGCAAAAGTATGCAATGTTTCCTCGTTATAATTGAATTGACTTTCACTGATTGTTTCGTGGGCATGCCTACTCTGCTTAGAATTTTTTTAAAAAAAAACTTTTAATATTATTCCTAATTTTTTAATCGTCAGAATCTAATTTTGACTTTCGACTGAATTTTCCATTTTTCCTTCACATAAATTTCAGTCTGACACTTCTCTGAGTAAGCTTTGGTTTCAATTCTCCAGCCTTAGTGCGCTAGTAGAGGGCCAGTCCCGAGCCCGTTTCCCAATGAGGGGGATTCCGTTTTGGCATTCCTTCTCTTGGATTTCGCAGAAGCATACTTACTCTCTGACCAGGGAAAAGACTCATGCGCTCCCGGATGAAGCCACAGATCTCGGAGTATGGCTTGTTCCACTTCCGCTGAAGTTTTCTTGCAAGCTGCTCCGATGCTGAAATAGCCTGTTGTCCCATCATTCCGTCAATGGAAAAGACCAGGGAAGTGAAGTCTCGTCTGCGTTCGTGGCAAGGGGGTCCGTACATGCTACGCTTTTCACGCTCTTGAGAAGCCAGAACCTTAATCGGGTCACGGTTTCTGTATGACGGTGCGTCGGTATCAGTAACTCGGACATCGAAAATGGTCGTTTGGTTTACTATCGTTTGAAGCCAAATCGTTGACTTGAAGTATTTCAAAATAAATAAACAGCCCAGTGGCAGCGCACTGTCACCTTACTCTTTATTCGCATCATTTTACGGGACTAACAAAAGGTTATTGTCTGAAGTCATCGACATATTAAAGTTTCTTAGGTTTTAGAACAGAGTAGAGAATGGCATCAATCAATCCCAATGTCGTGAATGTCCCCCCGATAATCGCACACAAAGATGTCAAGTAGTCGTACCACTTTCGTCCTTCTTTTGATACCACGACGCTCATCGGGCTTATATCGTAGCTAAATCGAGCCTCCGGGACATCAGTATCAAAGTAGTGCACGACTTGGGATTGCTCAAGAAACTGATACGTAGTTAACCGATTGTTGGACGATTGACCCATTTCCAGGTGTGTCGAGACAACTTTAATGTAGTGGTGGTGCGCTGCATGAGACATTTCGGTGACATAAACAGAGTTATCCATCGGGGAAAACTGCTTGTGTTTCTCGTCCACTTGCTTCAATATTCGTTTCGTTTTCCGGCTTGTTTGATCGACAGGATCGCCAAATGAAAGGTGGTTCACAATGTGGGATACATTTGTCAGGGCAGCATTGAGATTAAAATTCTTCGATTTTGCTTCTATATGAAAATTTCCCGGGACACGATTCACCATCAAATGTCCCGATACCTGACAACCCGGGTGATCCGGTCGATTTTGCTGATAAAGACTTCGTTTTCTTGCTCTCTCTTCCTCGTCCGCTTGTTCGTTCTTTTTGTCCCACTCCTTGAACTTTTCATCCATATCGAGCTTTCGTTTCGCGTAACCGATCAAAGCTGTCACTGTACGATCCATCTTATAGTCCGGAGAGACAGGCTCACCATCGTGGTACCAGCGGAGCGTAGGAAACGCCATGATCTTTTGCTCCCGACACAAATCAGCTTCGGCCATGCAATCAACCTTGGCTACACCGACGGGCATCTCGAGCTTTTTCACTTCTTGCGCCAGTGTCTCCCAAGTTGGAGCAAGTCGTTGGCACCAGACACACCTTTTTCAACAGGTGAGTGACTTGTATCGTCATCTTGCACTCGCTCTCATCAAGCCACTTACCAAGGTGCATACAGATCAATAAACGCCATCGGGTTCTCCTCCAAGAACGGTTTGAAATTCTCCTTCGTCAACGCAATCGCATGTACACCTTCTTCAGCATGCATTTCCTCTAGAGTCTTATCATGCTCGTCATGCTTTAACTCACGAGCCTCACGATTGCGACCCGAGAAAATACGGCGTTTCCCTTCTTCGTCTAATTGCCATTTGTCGACATTTTTCGTGACATTTTGTCGATTCGTTCCCAACGCGTCCCAAACATCCACGCTCACAAAATCGCAGTGCAAATCCAGCATTGTAATATTAAAGTTGAGCCGTATTTGCGGTGACGTGTTTTCATCGACCGCAATAGTTGTAACCGTCTCGGTAGTCGCAAACGCCAGTGTTTCTGAAAAGAAGAGAACTGCCATGACGATCATGGCGCATGCGCTCATAAATGCACCCAATGTTGTAGCCTTTTATGAAAAAATTTGTAACGTGTAAGAATAAAGAATATATATTGCGTTCATCATCAAAAGCCTCTGATATACATACTTACCTCCGTCAGGTCCTTCGGCACGCGGCGATAAAAATCGACCGATGACAAAGCTTGTCTCCTTCCGCCTCCTCCGTTGATGTTATTCATGATTTTATGCTACGACCGGATATAAAAATCGAAGATGATGCAAAGTTTCTATCCCAATGCAAGTTACCAATGAGCTTTTACCTCGTATAATGATTGTGATGCGTAGCGGAAATACGACTTTGCGCCATGTCCGCATGCTTATTTTTCGCGTGTTCACCGTACCCTTACAGTACCAGAGTACTAGCAACTTGTGTTTTGTTTAACTATACGAAGAGCTGGTAAGACTCGAGGTGTATCTGCAGATACCAAATGGCCTACAGAGAGACGAAGGACGAACGATGCGGCACATGCTGCACCTGAATCCTGAATACAATTCTTTTTTGTTGCCTTGTCATCGGTGGTTTTCGTTGTAAGATTATCGTTCATTTACAATGGCAATGACTCTTCAGAACAATCCCATTCCCACAATTCGTCTCGGCGAGATTAATGATGCCGAAACTGTATCTCTTCTCCGCTCTGCCTGCATCGATAGTGGCTTTTTTCTATTTAGAGGGACACGGAATCGATGAGGGTCTGATCGCCGATGTGCTCGAACAATCTCGTATCCTTTTCGGTCTCTCAGAGGAGTCGAAAAAAGCGTTAAGTGATCCTGTTTTGAGTAGAGGATATACTGCAATGAGTGAAGAAACCTTGGATCCACGGAAGCAGAAATATGGAGACACGAAGGAAGGATTTTACATTGGAAAACATGTTCCTGCAGATCATCCAGAATTCAATCCAGCCAAATTCAAGGGGGCCCAATCGGATGCCATCTCCCGAAATAACACCGGATATGGCCGACTGCAGTCAATTTTGCAGTGTTATGGAGACCTATCATCAGGAAATGTGTCGAGTGGGCTTTCGAATAGTACAACTGTAAGTATTTGCATCGATACCTTGGCTGATGCATTCTGCCGATCCATTTACTGATTGCTGTATTTCCACTGTAGACTTGCGTTGTCACTAGGCCTGCCGAAAACGTATTTCGACAAGGATTTCGAGGATCCTCTGGCTCTGTTGCGACTCCTTCACTATGCAGCCGTGAAGAGCAAACCGGAAGAAGGACTTTATGCTGCCGGTGAACACACAGATTACGGGATGATTACACTTTTGCTGACAGACGGAACACCTGGCTTACAGGTACAGTTAAAGAACGGTCAATGGATCGACGTTGAGCATCGGAAGGGAGCGTTCGTCGTCAATCTGGGAGATATGTTGGAACGCTGGTCGAATGGACTGTTTCGCTCGACTACACACCGAGTCTTAACGCATGGAGAATCGGAAAGGTATTCCATGCCCTTCTTTTATGAACCCAACTTTGATGCTCGGGTCACTTGCCTCGACGTTTGTTGCTCGCGCGACAACCCGCCGAAGTTTGAACCTACCACATCTGGAGAGCACTTGCTGGATAAGTATCGACAGACGCATGCTGATTTTCGACCCGAATAGTTGTACCACCTCGTCAGTTTTTAAATAGTTTCCTTTTTGTTTGGCATACTATTTCACAAATCGTCTATCTTTTAATAAATTAGTTACAGAAATGCAGCGCCGCCTTCAGATTTGTCGTCTTGGTGCTCGAATTCAGCGTTTCCCATTGAAATTGGCGACACATTCTGTTCGTCATCATGTTGGGCAGAGCTTACTTCGTTTCGACTATATTCAAGGGGCTGTTCGGAGGAATGGTTGGCTGTGGTTGTTTTCTTTTCGTTTGACGCACGACCCCAGAAAAACATCCCAATGAGTCCAACGAGAAGACCAAGAACTGCACCTCCAAAAGTAGCAAGTCCAGTTCGAGCTTCGCATTCAACTTCCTCGTATTGAAGGCAGATATCTACCTGACTGTTGCCGCCACAAGTATCACACCACGTCTTTTCCGACCAGTCTTCGACCAGTTGGAGCATATTCTCAAAAGGACACGAATCTGCATCGCAATGTCGCCCAAGAAATCTGACCGGACTTTGAATAGTTGTGTCCTCCAATCCTTGACCTCCGTGGTAGTAATAAACTACTCGTTTCTCCTTTTTCTCGTCTTCGTAGACCTCGATGACAATAGCCGCAGAGTAGTTCGGAATACCGTCGTCGCTATAAGTATGATCAAGGGCGGCGAAGATAGCCAACAGCAAAGGATAATGACCCGAGTAAAGGTAAATCTTTGCCGAACCATCTTCGCGACTGAACTTGCCATCTTCAAACACAATGCGAGAAGTGATTCTGGCGAGCAAATTATAGGCCACAAATCGAGCTGCCGATGGTGTACGGTACCGCATAAACTCGGATTTGCCCACCAACCGCCGCAGTTGCTCAAAATCATCCTCTGATAAAACATCTTTGACGAAAGGATCCTCGAGACTTTCACAAACGACCCTGGCATCCGGTGCATTGCTTTCGCATTCACTCTTTGCAACGTAAATGGCGTCGTACACATTCCACACTTGCGCTAGAGAGACTCTTCCGTCCGAGTCGGCATATTTCTGAAACGATTTGATGGTTGCTAGCTTTCGGAGTAATCTGTCGTTCTCCTGTTGTACTTGAATCCACTTTTGGCTTTTGTAAAGAGCATTCAATTCTTTGGTGAATTGGGAACACTTATCGTAGGCTCGAATATACAGATCATTTTCTAACTTGAACGTATGTACAGGAACATGAACGGGCACTGTCGAGTTTTCGACGTGAAAAAAACCACTGGCGAGAGCACTCGCGGAAACTATGGTGCGGTCAAAGTCAGAACTCTCAAAATAGACCAATTCCGGATCGTAGTTCGGTAAGAAAGTAAAGTGATCGGAGTACTTATCACGCAACTGGATCCCGAGATCGTGCATTTGCTGAATGCCGGTACTGGTTAAAAAGGCCGATGTTCCTTCGCCTAGACTGGTATGATTCTTTGTGAGCACGTAACGTGATCCATGTCGGGTAATGATGTGAATTTGTCCGAGTGTCATCGCCTGAGAAGAAAGGGAGAGCAGCCCCACAGCCGTAAGAGCACGAAAGAGAAAAAGGTTGAAGATCATCTTTCATAAAACGACATTCAGTGATCTTGTGATTTATGAGAGTGTTCAGGAATAAGAAAGAAAAAATAAACTTCTCGGCAACAACACTATTGAAAGGAAAGGGAAATAGAACAAAAAAAATACTCGTACTTGTACCTGGTACTTGATAAGTTCCGGAGGAAAATTTGCCGCTGTAATGAGTCACTCGTTCACGTGACTGTTGTGGTCTTGGTGCGGCGCGACACACGCTCGCAGCAATATATGTGTCAAGAATCGAAGTCGTTCGAGTCCCTAGTGAGTGTCGGACTGGCAGAGATACGACACTAGAGATTCAATTGTGTGTTTGATGGAACGGTAGATTTTCGAATCTGGATGTGGGATCACCATGGATACTCGAAGATTGTGTTTGCATGATGAGATATATGATCACTGGTTAGGTGGAGCTATATATACGAGGGAGGATTCATTAAAGATTTAGGAAAGATTCTCGGGCGAACTTGGATGAAGATTTGGTACGATTCGGAGACAAGAATCAAAGGGGGATGGGTGAATTCTAGTTTGTAGTTGGCTTCGCCATTAATCTGTAAAGTGTTGTTTGAGAGCAGTTAGTTTGCCTTCAATAGTTTTCCGTCTGAGGTGAAGATCCTGGATAGCCGGAAACAGTACAGACCGCGGTAGAAAATCTAACATATTTGTACACTGTAAGAGCAGAGACTAACTTCAGACCGTCCGTCCATTCATCGTCGAAAATTCAAAAAATTCAGAGACTAACCTCTTTCGTACGTCGAAAGGCCGTCCGACTTTCGTCCAGATCATGGTTTTCGGTACAAAATCATTCAAATCTCGACGAAAATTGTTCAAATGGACGATGGATCGTACACCCAAGGACTACCTAATTTTCTGTACTTAAAACCGGTTTGCCCTCCAATTTTCTTTCTTTGAAAATAAACATCGCAACAATCCGATGCCAATCTCATCCTTTCAAACTCGATTTCGCTTAAGCAACAGATGCCTTGGCTCTCTGGTTACCTCATACATTTGTCGTCTCTTTTGCCGTAGTGAATTTGGAGTACCATTCCCTCCGTTTCGTTGATATGCAGTGTAAATGAGTGAAGGGGTGTAACCTAATTTTTTAAGGGGGGAGAGTTTTGTGACTATTTTTCATGCGGCTTGGGCCTTGGACATTATATAAAGTCTGAAGACTATCTGTCATTAGATCTTTAATTATACCCATCAAGTCGATACACTATCAACGCTCCGTAACAACGAATTTCACGCTTTCCGCTTTTGGGGAAGTCTTAAATTGTCTCAACTCGTGGATGATATTCAATTGAACGAAGCGATTTTTACATCAATCACGTTGGAAATAAGTGCTAGATATATTTTAGATGTCTATTGCCTTTACTTTAGAACATTTTGCTATTTTCAAGAGTAATCCACGTCGCCACGGTCTTTTGTTTGTTTATCTTTTTCTTTTCCTGCGATTGGAGATGTCAATTATAGTGGGAGTCTTCCTCCATAAGGAGTGATGAGCTTTGATTTGTGGTGCACAGAAAGAAACAAGGAGGTACCTACCTAGCATTGCTCCATCTAAAACCACTGGTGTGGCTCGAAAACCCAATTCATTCTCGTCCTCGTCTTCTCCTTCGCCGTCACCAAAGTCTTCTCTTTCCTCTTCGTCGTCCTCGCCATCCTCGTCTTCTCCTTCTCCCTCACCGAAGTCTTCTCCTTCCTCTTCGTCATCCTCGCCGTTCTCACCAGCGCCCTCTTCATCCTCCTCGTCCCCTAACCCTTCGGCGTTGTATGTCATGCAATTCGACCAGACTAACCGAATGTCCGATGCTACTTGCGCGCCCGTTTGTGCAATTCCAAGTCCAATCGACCGGCTAGCGGAACGGCCACGAATCAGGGCGAGCGAAGAACACGTTGACCATTTTCGTCGTTCTCGCTGAGGCTATATGCCGTCGTTCTTCATGTAAATACTGAGTTGCATTGTTGAAAATGTAAGTGTTGTGTTGCGGACGAGATTAAAAGGAAAAAGGGGAAAATTTTGGCTTGGACACGTCATAAAATCCGAACCCTTGTCGGTGAAATTTGTACGAAAACCAAGACGAAAAGTTAGACAGTGGTAATTTCAATTGGTTATGGGTACAAAAAAATTTCGACTGGTCGAATGAGTGCAATCGGACTATTCCGAGGTTAGTCTCTGCTCTAACAAGTAATTGGTTGCTCGCAGTAAAATAGACCTACCGGTACCAGGTATGAACGAGGTTCATTCCTTCATGATTCATGTCTATACCGATTACATGCTAGATGCAAATGATCGCAGGAAAGTAGATTTTCACTGAAAGTCTTTAAGCGAAACAGTCAACAGCAATATACTCGACGTCAGCACCTCTCACAGCGCATGCAAAGACCAATTATTACGGAGTAATATGCAAGATGAGGAATTAATGGATGGCCGTTTGACACAACTGAAAGGTAGCAGCAACGCAATCCGTGGTGCGGCAACTTATTGAGATTCGAGCGTCTCTTCCTCTCTCTCGCAAGAGTCAGTCAACGTTTTTCCTTGTACGATTGCAAGCGAGGGGGCTCACAAGTAGCAATTCTCACTATGGGACCTGTACGACCGATAGCAGCGATATAAAATGTACGGATGCGGTCGAACCAGCCGCTACTGCCACTTCAGTGTCAAAAAAATGGTGGGAATTTGGGGCGCGGCAGCAACTGCAGTGCTGCCGCGCTTGTCTGCATTCGGAAACGCTTTTCTTGAAAGAGAGAAGCGGAGTACGAGACTCTGCACAGGGGCTCGAGTGATGCCCGGTTGTAAGTCCACCGTGTTCCCCTAAATAAGCAACATGGTCGGCGTTCCAATTCCTCTATCGACTTTCGTTTTGTGCTTCTTGTTTGCAAGCTTTTTCATGTGTGACACTAGCTACTGCATTGAAGCGGGCATTGCGGATTCCTTGCTTGCTTGCTCGCTTGCTCGCTTTTCCACGTGTAAAGCAATTTTACAGATTGTGTCGCTTTTGTGCTGTCGGTCAGCAACGAGTTGGACAAAAATCTACGTAGCTTGTAACTTTGTCAGTTTGTTTGTAAAGGTGGGGCTGCAGCAAATTAAAAAGCCGTTTCGTATAGAAAGAAAACGAATCAAAGTTGCTCGCGAAAATATTTATTATACTTCTGGCAAGCAAGTCCACCACGATTTCACCAGCAAACCTATGTAAACAGAGAGCTGTAATCTTTCTGTTAGCTTTTCTTTTATAGAGAATATTCACCGTACTTGCACTTGATCGTAGACTTGCAATTGCCTAGCCAACTCCAGATCACAATATTTTTTTTAAATTTAACTACTTCACAGAAAACGCAAACCTGGCCACCTTAGACATTTAACGCGACCGACGCCAACTAGGACAAACAACGTAATCGTATCTCTTTCATTCTCTTTCTGTTACGGGCAGAATATCCAATATCCAATTCGGCAATGGCGTCATTTCTTTTGAAAACTTGTCCTTTTGAGTATTACTTACTCTACTTGCTGTTGAGACTTCGGCTCATCCAGAGATGATGGGGAGTAAAGATGGCTTTTGTTTTATTTTTACCCCAAGTATTGAAATATGAAGGATGGAAAGCTAGTTTTTACAGTCCTTCATCGATAAAGAATTAATCCGTATATTTAACTTAAACTGTGATTAGCTTACGTAGCACGTTCAAATTTTAAATCGGCACAAGTCAGAAGTAACAAGCAACCTCGTAACTCCTAACCGGGAACCGGTACGCCTTTTGTTTTAAGTCTTGTGACTTGTGACTCCATACAACTTTCTACCAGGTACCGGTACTTTGTACTCTTGTGACTTTTGACTTATACCGTGTGACGGTTGACGTGTGTCGTACGACATAAGACAAACAGACAATCTAATGCATTTCTGATTTCTGGCGTATACTTACGCTGTGATGTGTAATTCGATAGACAGCACCACGTGCCGCTACAATCCGTCGTTTAGAGTGTCTGAATTTCTGGCGTATACATACGGTGTGTTGTGTAATTTGATAGACAGCACCACGTGCCGTTACACTCCTTCGTTTAGAGTGTCTGAATACAGTTTTAGAAAGGACCTGGGAGTCTTGATTAGTACTCTATTTTCGCAGGCTTCTGTTTCGTCTATTTCTGCAGGCATGCTTGCATCACTACAAAGGAATTCGGAAGCTGAACAAACCCCCATTGTACATCGGCGGCGTGAAAGTTCCCTATTCTCACAAAGCTACACACTTTGCAACGACGAAACGTACTGAATGGAGTAGGAATGAGGAACTTTAAATCCCCAAGTTTGTGATCGCAAGCCCTGCGCTTGGTGTAAAAACTTGTACTGGAAACATACGAATCTCTATCATTTTTTCTACAGCCTACAGCAATAGTATGGGAAGGACGTTAAAAGTCTGCCTCCCAGTACAAGATTCTACGTAGCGTCTACGACGAGGCAGAATTTTAACGCCGTTTCCTGTACTTGTACCAGGTACCACACCAGCACCAGCCACCAGCTTCCGAATGGTGAACGCCGGACTTTTCGTTTTCTTGTGTCCTCATAATTTGAACTGAACTTCGAAACTCAATCGTCGAGCGTCTAGCTTTGGAAACAGTGTGCTTATCCTCTCGAAAGTAAAATCATCACGTGAGCAAGTTTAGATGGCGATAGAGGTTGCTGTTAATAACATCGCGCCGTGCCCCGACGTTGACATGGAGAACGGTACCTCGCGGGACGGCAACGAAGCCGTCACGGTAAATGACGCTCCAGTCGAGCCGTATATGGAGATTCAAGCAATCGCCAAGATCCATCCTGAGAGTCACATCAATCTCCAGAACATTGAAAAAAGTGCTGGACTTTCATCTTCCGAAGCCGCGAATCGGCTTATCAATTACGGGAAGAACTGCTTGACTCCTCCTCCTAAAACACCCGAATGGAAATTGCTTTTGAAGCAATTCCAAAACACCTTCTTGATACTGCTTATTGCAAGTGCTGTGTTGTCAGTGGTCGCTTTTGCTATTGCCGGTGATATTACAAACTTGTATTTGGGACTTGCTCTCTTGGCTGTCGTCTTTCTGACAGGTTTCGGTCAGTATCACGAAGAGCGCAAGGCTCTCAAGATAGTTGATTCTTTTTCACTCATGTTGGCAACAACATGCAGAGTACTCTCGTGATGGACAGCAGCAGACAGTTCAAGTCGAGAACTTGGTTCCCGGTGACCTCGTTCTTGTAAAGGATGGGGAGAAAGTTCCAGCTGATGCAGTCTTGCTCCTCTGCCGAGCCCTCAAGACCGAGTGTGCCTCGTTGACCGGTGAATCCGAGCCCATTTCTTGCTCCGACCAGGTCTCGGTGAAGGGAACACAATTGCTCGAGTGCAAAAATTTGCTCTTCAATAGTTCCTTGTGCTTTGACGGAATGGGCATTGGATTGGTGGTGCGCACCGGAGACAAAACGGCAATTGGTACTATTGCTAAGCTAGCATCTAACACACAATTGGGGGAGTCTACTTTACAAAAGGAAATCCGTGTGTTTGTGGGGCTGATCGCTATTGTTGCAGTGACCATGGCAACTACTTTTTTTGTTGCAAGCGTCTTTTTGCAAGAAGCCAACTCTTCGACCGATATCATTAAGCTCTTCGTCAATGGCTTCTTGATCATTATCGTTGCGAATGTACCTCAGGGACTACCATCGACCGTCATTTCTTTGCTTTCGCTGGCTGCTCGAAATATGGCGCAACGATCGGTGCTGGTAAAGCGCCTCGATTGTGTCGAAACGCTAGGATCCACATCGATTATCTGTTCGGACAAGACTGGAACGCTCACCAAGAACGAAATGACTGTAACCGACATTTGGTGCAATCAAAGGCTCGTAAAGCGCCATCGTTGGGAGGCGAAGTCTTTGGCTAGCCACGAGCCTCAAGCGCTGTTTTATCGAGCTGCCATTCTTTGCAACAGAGGACAATCCATCTCGGAGAGTGATCAGGATATGGTAACCGAAAGTATCCGCGAATCTCAGAGACAACGTATCTCAAATGTTTCAAGACTTTCGTGGGGTGCTAGTGTTCAACAGTCTGTACTGTCATTAGAGACGAATGCTCCCAAGTTTTCTGGTAATCCCTCGGACTGTGCCTTGTTGTCATACTGCGATAGAATGCACTCGGTGTCAAATGTTCGTCAGGATTACCCAATCTTGTTTGAAGTTCCTTTCAACAGTACGAATAAGTGGCAGCTGGTTATCGTCAAGTCCCGTGAGAGTGTTCAGGAAGAGCAAGACAACAAGCAAGTTGTCTATGAGGTGCTTATGAAAGGCGCCCCGGAAGTCATTTTGAATAGGTGCATTACCTTCGCTTCGAAGACTGCCAAAAATGGCGAGAACGAGATGACGGAGGCTTTCAAGGAAGAGTTCAACAAGGCATACGAAGACTTTGCATCGAAAGGCCGACGTGTGCTGGCTTTGTGTTCGCGCACTTTCCAAGCCGACAAAGACATTGTGTTTAATGCGGACAATGACATCTACAATTTCCCAACGACCGATCTCCATTTCATTGGCTTAGTTGCGATCATGGATCCACCTCGTGATAACGTTCCAGACGCCATTGCAAAGTGCCATCGCGCAGGAGTAAAAGTTTTCATGGTTACGGGGGACCACCCGTTCACAGCCAAGGCTATTGCTACACAAGTTGGCTTACTGAAAAACGAAAACAATATTCTGCTATTAGAAGATGAAACATCGGAGGGCGAATGGGAGACGTGCGAAGGAGCAGTGATTCACGGCAGCCGCATCGATGGATTATCGGATGAGCAGTGGAACACTATTTTGTCAAAATCGGGTGTCTGCTTTGCTCGAACAACACCGGCTCATAAATTGCTTATTGTAAAAAAGTGCCAGGCTCTTCTGGGTGCCATTGTCGCTGTGACTGGTGATGGTGTAGAATGATGCGCCTGCATTGAAGCAGGCCGATGTCGGGGTAGCAATGGGCTTGAACGGTTCTGCTGTCGCCCAGGAAGCGGCTGATATCCTGCTCATGGATGACAATTTCGCTTCAATCGTCGATGCTATTGAAGAGGGGCGAAAAATTTTTGAAAATATCAAAAAAACGATTGCGTATACCTTGGCACATATCTTGCCAGAGGTTGTGTCGGCTGTTCTGAGCTTACTGGGTGGTTTACCTGCGGGTCTTACGGCATTGCAGGTTTTAACGATTGATCTCGGAACCGAACTGGGGCCTGCAATTTCCTTGGCCTATGAAAAAGCCGAAGCTAATCTCATGGAGCGGAAGCCTCGCGATCCTGCAAAGGACAGATTAGTATCGCCGGCACTTATGTTCTACTCCTACGTCATTTCCGGAGTGATCATAACGTTGGGATGCCTCATGGCCTATTGGTTTTCCTACAAACAAAATGACCTCCGCCTTTCTGATTTCCACGCTCCAGGTTTTGAAATTGGAGACTCTTTTACTTTGACGGCTTCCGAACCTGTTTTCATAGAGCGAACGCAAACAACGTACACTGGTGCGCAGCAAAGAAGGATATTTTCAGAAGGGGTTACAGCATTCTATATCACTTTGACTGTCGCCCAGTTCTGTCATATCTGGGTCTGTAAAACGCGAATCAGTTCTCTTTTTGTGCACGGCTTTGACAACAAGCTGACGTTTTACGGAGTAGGGGTTGGTTTTGCTTTGGTGATGCTTTTTTGTTACGTTCCTGGAATTCAGGATATTGTTGGGTCGGCAATGGTCGGCTGGGTTCCTTGGGTGTGCGCCTTGGTAACTGGAGCTGTCCTTTGGTTGTACAATGAGAGCTCAAAATGGTACTTCCGACACGCTGAGCCTGACGATATCGTCTTCCGGATTTTTGCCTAGTCTCTCTTCGTGCATTGTGTTGTGACAAATTGCTTTAAGATCAGTGTTTCACATCTTGGATGATACCGAGCGAAGAGGCGGTGAAAGAGATAAAGAGCAGGAGTAATACTACTTTAAGCACCGACCTCTGCATAAAGTTTGTTGCGACTGTGTTTGCATCTTTGTTTTTACTTTAGAGCCATCTGCACAGTTCATTCACGCGTCTTTTTGACTGAGCATCGTGTACGTGCATTTGTCGAGTACCGGTATATTGGAAGTGAAAGCGGCATTGATTCCGTAGGCGATTTGTGATCGTTCTGGTCACAAAACTTGGGTAAGAGAACGGCGTACGGGTTGCTCTGTCCTCCAAACACATTCCAAAAGAAGTAAATCGATCACATGGCTTCTCTTGTGGAGACTTCTTAAGGAATGAAAACCGAACTTATCGGGCAACAAAAAGACAACGAACAGATTGCTGCAAGCAGATTGCGGCTGATGTAATTCGATGCGAAGATTATGAAGCTATCCTATGCTCTTGGTCGTGTAGGTGGTCTATGTCAGCTGTTGGTTCTCGATATTACTTTATCCCGCTTGACCTAACTAGCCATAGATTGTAGTTTGATGGCTGTTCACCACTAAGATTTATTTTTGGTTAAAAGTCACCCATCGCAGTCGTGTCCCGTAGGTTCGTGACTACTATAACTTGACTGCTCTGAAATGCGAGAATAAATGCGATGCGATGATGCGCGCGAAGACGACGATGACATGAGTCCATACAATTAAACATTCTTCAGTCTAATCCATGAGCCATGATGACCGCCCTCATTAAGCAACGCCATATCCTCACATTTCCGTAAATACGAGCATGTTAAGCGTTGAAGGAGAAACAGAGACGGAATCCGACGGAGCCATTTTCAACGAAATGATGATGCAACCACAACGTCTCGACCTTTCGGACGAAGCATCCACTATTTTCTCTCAACAACATGTTCGGAAACGAATGAATGATTTATTCAATAATATGACAGTATCGGAAATATCTGGAAGTTTGGGTGATCTCGGGACTTTCATTCCTTTGTACGTTGCATTGTGTCGGCAAGGATCTTTGTATCCGGCGGCGGCGCTCTTCTTTGCCGGATTTTCCAACGTGTTGACGGGAATCGTCTGGGATCTTCCCATGCCGGTACAGCCTATGAAAGCGATTGCTGCTGTCGCCGTAGTCGAGGGACTACCACAAGAACAAGTGACGACGGCTGGTGTCTGGATGGCTCTTTTCCTGCTTCTTTTAGGCTTCACTAACGCCATTGAAATTATCCATCGATTGGTTCCCAAACCTGTTGTCTGGGGAATGCAACTGGGAGTTGGAGCCAATTTAGCCATCAAGGGTCTCGTTATGGTCTCTCAACTCACTTGGTTCGAAAAGATTGATTGCATAGTCTTGGCCATGACTTGTGCACTCATGTGCGCAATTCTTCTCGCAGAATCTGTCGAAGCCACTCCGAGCAATCATCCGGTGGGTGTTTATATGTTTCTTCTGGGATCCATTCTAGCTGTTGTTCGGCTCCTTTCGGAAAGTAATGATGCTCCATCAAGTGCTCTGTCACAAACAAGCATTGTTGAATGGACTCTGCGTGATGTGACGTGGAACGACTGGAAGGTCGGCCTCCTACAGGGTGCGCTACCACAACTTCCTTTATCAACTTTGGTGAGTTTATCTCGTACAAATGGAATCATGGTTGTTACATCAATCGCTAATGCTACAATAGAACTCAGTCATTTCTGTCTGCTGTTTGGCGGATTCGCTATTTCCTGATCGACGATCGGCAGAATATAACGTACTTTCTCGTGGGCAAGTTTGTGTTTCGGTCGGACTTATGAATTTATTCGTTCTTTTAGGCGCGATGCCTAATTGTCATGGAGCTGGAGGTCTTGCCGGACAGTACAAATTTGGAGCGCGCCACGGGTCCTCCGTTGTTTTTCTGGGATCCTGTAAAGTTCTTTTGGCAGTCTTGTTCGGAAAGTATATCTTGACTTTTCTGGAGCATATCCCATCCGCCATTTTGGGCGTTATGCTCGTCTTATCGGGTCAAGAGCTTGCCTCCACTGGACTTAGATCTCTGTTTGTTCCTTTGTCGCGTGACGGTGGTCCAAGTAGTATGGGTAGCGCGTCGCGGTTGAGCATGGAGATCGCTTTGATTACCGCGATAGTCATTATTGGTCTCAAAAAGACACACGTCGGTGCTCTGGTGGGGATACTTCTTGACGTGGTGCAGAGATTTCGACAAACAAGGGTACAAAGTGTCATTAGCTCATCAGGAAGTGCCCCTGTGTACTACGACCCCGTTCAAGCAAGCAACGGCGGAACTCAATGAAACAACCATTCAGTATTCTTTCTCATTTGGCAAAATATCAAATTTTATGAAAAACGGTAATGGCAGTAATAAGTCTTTAAGTTTTTTTAAAAGAACATGCTCAAGTTGTGAGCAAAGCTCTCTACTGGGAAACTAGACTTTTGTTCAAAAGAGCACATTCGAACTTAATGGCCTTCAGCGCCTTCTCGACGGAGATCCGGTTCATGGCATCTCTCGTCCAGTCGGCTACAGTAAATGCAACTTGTCCGTCAAGCACTTGAAGTTGTTGCACAGCAAGTTCCAGTTCCCCGAGCTCTACATGCTTCTTTGCTCGAGCTAATACGAATTCGGGGCTGTCTTTTTCGTCCTCGGGTGCAGGCTCGTCTGGGTCGGGAGCGTAACGCAGAGAGGCAAAGACCATGCCCGCAAGCTGCCCTTCAAGTCCTTGTCGACCAGCTGGGACTAAAGCAGCCTGACGAGCTTTCTTAAATACCGTATTGAATCGCATCTGTAGCTCTGATAAGGTTGGAACGCCTGATTTCACCGAGTCTGGGATTGTGCTGAGAGCTGTCGCAATGACTCCGTCTTTCCCGGCCGCTGCCTTGAGTGCATTTAATTCAGACTCCGCATTTTGGCTCGTTTCTAGTTTCTCTGACAAAGCCAGCGCCGCTGCGCTTAATCGATGAGCCTTATCAGAACCCTCTTTTCGTGACTTAGACGCTTCCAAGGCGCTTTCAAGCTGTGAAAGCTTTTCGGTCAGAACTTTTATAGCCTCCGCTTTAGCCTGAAGGTCGTTCGTACTCTGTTCCATAATTTCAGCCAACTTGTTACTAAATTCGGCTTGCAAATTTGTTTTTATCTCCATAGCAGTAACCTCTTCAAACGTTTTCATTTCTTCCTCATGTTCGCCCTTTTGCGTAGCCAACGCGGAGCTCACAACTCCTTGAATCGTCGCGTCTTTATCCTCCAAAGCTTTGCGCATGCGATCTGAGTATTCGAATTCCTTTTCTCGGATCTTTTTCGCTAACATATCTTCAAACTCGATTCGCTGCTTTTGCAAGGCTTCCATGTACCTGAAAATGAAAACTCGTGAGGAACTGGAGCACCGTGATGCGAACAAACTTCACATTAAACAATAGACCTACATTGCCTCTGTCTCTTTTTCTTTCATGGTCAAAAACTCCTTTAAACGTACGGCCTCCCAACGAGTACGGTCCTTGATTTCCGACGAAAGCTGGACCACACGTGCTTTGAGTTGTGGGATGGACAAGGAATCCAAATCGTGAAAATAATTGGCGTCGACCGATGACCAAGCCGATTGATGCGACTCCAAAAGACTCTTGGCCGCTTCTTCTGTGCGAGAACCTACTAACGATTGAATAGCCTTGTCGGTCATCGTTGAATCATAGCGGACTTTGCTATTTGACTCCTTCGGCTTGTCGAGGCGAACATCGACGCGGTTCCCTCCCTCGGGGTGTACCAATTTGGGTACGGCTTTCCCCACCGTATTTTTCATACCCGGAGGAATCTGAACATCGTGCACTTTGTTGGCAACAGTCCCTTTCTCCCTTTTCGTTGGTGAAGGGGTTTCGACAGTAGTCTGCACCGATGGCGATCCTGTCGGTTCGGATGATTTGTTGGTGGAAGATAGGTAGAAATAAGCAGCACCACCAGCTACGGCGCCTAATCCAGCCAAGATCAACGGCATAGATGATCCAGAGCCTGATGAGCCAGAGGGTGCTCCAGTAGGCGGAGGAGAAGGCGCAACACCATCCGGCTTTTTACCCTCCAACTGATCCGGGTTCAGTGCGCGTTTTTGTCGAGACGTGCCGGCCGCCGCCGTCATCCACCGCTTCTTTGCCAAATGCGATGTTCGATTCTGTATAAAGACCTGTCGTAACATCGTAATGAAGGAATAAAAGAAACACTGCCCAAATTAAAGCCGCTAACAGACTGCGAGCGCTTTTATTGCCTATCATCCTTCGTCGTCATCATTGCGTCGACAAAAGATCCGCCCACCGCGCACCGCAAAAAATCCTGTGAGAGTGTAACATCAAGTGTCGTGGCGGTACTCAAAACGTTCGCCTTCGTCGTCCCTCCGTCTCCTCTTGTCATTGGCTCGGATCTCGGATCAGCAACACATTCCCGTTCGTGACTGGCGACACGGCATTTTCGTATGATACACCGTTTTGCTGCTTTTTTTTTTGCGTGTTGAACTTCTTATCATTCTTCTTGGTCTCCTAGTTCTTATTACTTTGTCGGGAACCAAAAATTGGTTTCAGAAAAGAGCGCCCTTCCCAGAATGTTAAAGGTGCGCGTGCTCTACTTTTCTGCTGTTGTTGTTGGTGTATACGAACGGCACGTCCATTTTCGGGTGTATCGCCGACACATCGTGCTGCCGAATCGAAATTACCCGAAGCCTTTCTTTCAACCAATAAATCGAAGGAAGGAAGTGAAAGAGCGCCCCGGATCATTGTCGTTGGTGGAGGTGTCGGTGGGCTGGCCATTGCTTGTAGGATCGCGTTTCGGCATACCAGGAGTCAAGTGGTTCTTTTAGAAAAGAATCCACAAGTCGGAGGACGGATGGGATCCTTTGACGTAAAAGTGGATGGTGTTGGAACCTTTCGACACGAACGTGGCCCGAGTCTTCTCCTTTTGCCGCATGTCTATCGTGCTTTTTTTGATGACCTTCAACAAGGATCTGCTGAACAATATGGCCTTAAAATAAAACGATGTAGCCCCGCATATCAAGTCGTCTTTGATGACGGTGACAGAATCAATGTAGGATTTGATCGGTCGGATTTAAGATCGATAGAACTAGAAGACGAATCGCGACGAATGATGGATACATTCGAATCAAATGGTTCCAAAAAATGGGACGAATACATGGATATCTGCGAAGCCTTCCTGGACTGTGGATTGCCCAATTTTATCGAAGAACGCCTGGACTTGTCGAGTTTGCCCAAATTTCTGTCAGCTGCTCTCGGTGACTTTGGTAGAGCTTGGCCTTTGAAGCCACATTCGGATGTGTTGGATGCTATTTTTGCTTCCGAAAAGATGAAAGCATTGGCTTCGTTTCAGGATCTTTATGTGGGACTGGAGCCATTTGCCAACAAAGATTTGCCTCTAGGCGGTGTTATTGATACAACAGCACCCGCCGTTTTCGGTTTACTTTCCGCTATCGAACTGCATCCTACCAACAACAAATGCGGAGTATTTGCTCCAATCGGAGGTTTTCGTGCCGTAACGAATGGAATGGAGTCTCTCGCGCGAGACTTGGGGGTAGTGATAAAAACCGAAACAACAGCTACAAAAGTTACTTCGGAAGGCGTGTATTGTTGTGAAACGTCCAACACAAACAAGATATGGTTTGAAGCGGCTGATTTTACTGTGATAAACGCTGATCTTCCGTATGCGAAAAAGACTTTATTAGACAACAATCAACAGGTTGACGAGTGGCCTACGTATGATTGGGACGATTCTTGTCGATTTAGTTGCGGAGTTATTGCGTTCCACTGGTCTTTCACAAAGACATTGGACGATTTGTATACTCATAACGTTTTCATGTCAGTGAAAAGCAGAAGCTCAGCGGAGAAAAGCTGGGAGGTTATTCGAGGAAACAACAGAAAGAAGGGTTTTGAGTTGGACAATAATTCGCCGTTTAACTTCTACGTGCACCGCGCCAGTCTAACAGACCCCTCAGCTGCTCCAAAGGTAAATATATCAGCTCTTTACGTGTGAATGTCATGACTGTTTGAGCGACTAAGGGTATAATTTAAAGGGCGCGGACTCGATCCTAGTTCTGGTTCCTTCCCCTACTCTTGATCGTTTGACTGACGTGAAGTGTATGAACAGAGAAGAAGTTATTCAAGCTTACAAAAGCCAATTTGATGAAGAAATGATCACATACGTACGGCAATCTGTGTTGCAAAGACTGGCTGTCATTGACTCCCTGAAAGATATTGAGCAATATCTGGTACATGAGGTTGTCGATACACCTGCTTCATTCGCTGATAATTACAATGTTGGGGCTGGAACTCCCTTCGGTTTGAGTCATGGCTTTGGCCAATTGAGCATTACGCGACCGGGTCCGCATTCTTCTGGTATTCCAAATGTATGCTTTTGCGGTGCAAGTAGCCGTCCGGGCAACGGGGTTCCCCTTGTTCTAATTGGCGCAAAGCTTGTTGCTGATAAGATCGCCAATACAATGCCATCAATAGCCAATGATAAGACAGTTAAGGGCCAGATTTGATAGTGCTGAGGGATCTCCTTTTGGGTATGCGTAAAATGAAAAAACACTTCTTTTGCTTCAACGGACCCTTGTTATGATTTCCTTTTGGAAAATTTGCTGGAAGTCGAGCACACAAGAATGCATTCAAAAATGGTCATGACGAGTCATTTCGAAGATTCAAATACCTTGCGCATTGCACTCGCCTTCTTGAATTGGTTTACAATGGCGTTCTATTGAAATGAATCTACGCTGGGGATCGATCAAGAAAGAGCAACAAGATGTCGGCTTGGCGAAACAACAAACGGAGCCGAATATTTGTCTTCTGGACTCCTAAGGGCCCTCCTTTTTCTTCCGAAACATCCAGACCATGTCGGCAGATCACTATACTTTGCTGAAGAGAATTGTGTCCTATAGACCTTTTATGTCATGAATACAGAAGATTAAACCCGATTGTGTCGACTTATCTCAACTCCTTCGTTTAGTGGCAGGTATCGAGATATCTTTAAGTTTCCTACTATATGCTTTCTTATTACCGGTACGTCGGAAAATACGTCACTACCCGCACCACGATGATTTTTTGTAAAAGAGAACGATAAACCCTTTCTCATTGCTATATTACTATATCCTCTTCATTCGTCTACTATACTGTCTCGCCTCGAAACTATTTGCTATTGTGTCAAAGAATGATTCTGAACGGTGCTGTACGCGGATCAAGCAAAAGCTCAGCCATGATGTCTAGGCTAAGGACGATGGGTCGAAAGGAAGTATTCTCATCCAGAAGCATGCTTTGTCTCGTCGTCCGACCATCTTCACTCGCCTCTGCTTGCATCGCCCCATCCTCAATTTCACCATTCAAATCAGGCTTTCTCATGCAGCATAATCAAATTCGATTGTTCGAGACCGAAGCAGAATTTCACAATGTAGCAGATGAGGCCTTGGAAACCATTCAAGATACAGTCGATGAGATGCTCGAACCAAAAACATTGACTACGAGATCAATTTAGCCAGTGGCGTTCTAACGCTCAAGATGAGACCCCACGGGACATGGGTTTTGAATAAGCAGACTCCTAACCGTCAAATCTGGGTAAGATACACATTGGTCAAGGAATTTGTTCATGATGTTTACAAGTTCTAACAAAAAATTGCTCTCCTTATACAAAGTGGTCTAGTCCGTTATCGGGCCCAAAACGGTTTGAATTTGACCCAAAAGACAAACTATGGTTTTCTACGAAGGATGGACTTAATTTGGGGCGCACTTTGATGCAGGAAATCCATCACGTATACCCCGAAGTCACCAAACGCGACTTGGAGCTGTAAGAGGTTGACGCTACGTTTTGTGAAAGTGAGATTTAGGATTTCAATCATTATATTTGAATCAACTTTAGTCGTCTAGCAAGTCATCCAGATCGTCATCGCCCCAATCATCATTAAAATCATGAGCGTCTGGCGTCAACTGCATAGTAGCACTCGCGTGCGTTTTCGTTGTCGTCAGGGGCCTAGAGACAGGCTTTCCAAACGTTGGCTTGGCGGCGAGATCAAATTCGGCAAAAAAAATCGTCGGTTTTCGGTTTTGTTGCGATGGGCAATTTGGTTGCGGTAGGCTTCGGAGCGCCCAGCTTTGTTATAACTGGAGCTGACATCGGAGACGGCGCATGAGCCCCTTGAGGTTGATCCAAGTGATTATTGCGATGGTGTAGAGCGGTGTTGTGCGCCGCCCCACCTTGCCAGGATGGCCCTCCATGACTTGCACCATGTAAGTTCAGGCCCGGTCGAGAAGCCACTGGCTGAGGGGATGATATGTCCTGTTTGTCTTTCGAACTACTTCTTCTTATCAGTTGCTTTTTCTGTGACGGAGGAGTCTTCGATCTAGGCTTTCCAAAGCTTGTTCCGGCCCCACGATGGGTATTCTCGGGTTCCTGTGCAAGTTCAACATCGCCTTCACCTTCGTCCCAATCCCAGTCATCAGCATCGCTTTCTGCCTCATTCGTTGACCTGAAAGTAATATAGCGCAATAAACACAACTTAGGGCCTAGTCTTTGCAACACAGTAATATTTCACCGTCCATTTTCCACTTACACCCCTTCGTATACAGCAGATTTGTGAAAACGTCTATTCGAAAGATCCCCGATGTGTGAAACCCCCACCCTGACTTTTCTCTGGTAGTAGCAATACGCAGCCATGATTATGAACAAAACAAAGGAAACGGTCGGCATGGAACCGAAAGCGTTATTCTCTTCGGTTTCTACGCACATATCACTAGGCCTTTCTTCTTCGTCTACCTCCAAGCACTTTCCTGTATGCCACATACATACTTTGCTAGCTTCGCTCGGATTTCCTAACTTGCAGCTATCACAGCTTGTAAAAGACTCACAAGGATCTGGTTTGCTGCACATTGCCTTGGGCTTCTCATCCGCGTCTTTTTTCACACAACTAGAGCCATCCCACACACAGGCTTTGTCGTCCTCTCCGGCGTCCATATCAATACACTCATCGCAATCTTCAGCGTCCTTACAAGGATCAGGTTTGTCACACATCGCTTTGGGCTTCTCAGATTCGTCTTTTTTCATACAACTAGAGCCATTCCAAACACAAGCTTTGCCTGCCTCGTCCGCCCTCGTGTCATCGCACTCATCACAGTTATCAGCATCTTTGCAAGGGTCAAGCTTGTCACACATAGCTTTAGGCTTTTCATCATCGTCTTTCTTCGAACAACTAGAGCCATCCCACACACACGCCTTGTCAGGCTCGTCCGCACTCGTGTCATCGCACTCATCACAATCTTCTGCATCTTTGCAAGGATCAGGTTTGTCACACATAGCTTTAGGCTTTTCATCAGCGTCTTTCTTCGAGCAACTAGAGCCATCCCAAACACAAGCTTTATCAGGCTCGTCAGCATTCGTATCATTGCAATCGTCGCAACCATCGGCGTCCTTGCAACGGTCCGGCTTGTCACACATGATTTTGGGTTTCTCATCCGCGTCTTTCATTTCACACTTCGTACCAACCCACACACAAGCTTTGCCATCCTTCTCCGCACTCGTATCGTTGCACTCGTGGCAATCATTAGCTTTTAAGCAGGGATCCGGTTTCTCACACATGATTTTGGGTTTCTCATCAGCGTCTTTTTTCAAACAACTAGATCCATCCCACACACAAGCTTTGTCAATCTCGTTCGCACTCGTGTCATTGCACTCGTCACAATCATGAGCATCCTTACAAGGATCCGGTTTTTCACACATGACTTGCGGTTTCTCGTCGGCGTCGCTCTTCTTGCATTCCAAACCAGACCACACACACTCTTTGCCATCTTCCAGAGCATCCGTATTATTGCACGCGTCACAATTATCCGCCTTGACACAGGGATCCTTTTTACCACACATATCATCAGGCTTCTTGGAAGCTCTTCCCTTTGAACAAGTACTACCATCCCACAAGCATGCCTTGCCTTCTTCTACTTGAGCATCGTTGCACGCATCGCAGTCTCTTGCTTTCGGACACGGATCCTCATCGACATTACACATATCGATTGTCATTTTGGTTTCTCCTGGGACACAAGTGTTATTTTTCCATTGACAATACGGATGATCCCCGTCGGACGTTGTGTCAACGCATTCTTCACAAGTAGTGGCATCCGCGCACTTGATAGCCTTGCCCTCCTCGGTGGGGACTGCCACCGGCTTATCCTTTGGATCTACCTCGACGGTTGGTCCGTTCGCATTGTCCTTGACTGGAGCCGCCACCGGAGCTGCGGTCGATACTTGGTCGGGCGTATGGCATATTGATTCCGCGTCGGATTCCTCCGCCAGTGCGCATGTCCCATCGGACCACCTACATACTTTTCCTTGTATTTGCGGGTCAGTGGCTTGACATTCCTTACAAGAGACCAGGGTGTGGCAACGATTGTCTTGGTGATTGCTGTTACCTGTGACATTCGCCTCGGGTTCTTTCAAATTCCGTATTTCAATATAATTGTTAAGGGAGCTATCGGATGACACCAAAATGAAAATGGAAACAAAAATCAGCAAGAAAGAGCGGGGACGTCGCCCTGTGATTCGATGTGTCATTTTTAAATTCAAACAATTAAGCTCGATGTTGTCGTGTGCGCGCGCGATTATAATAGCTACTCAAAACACTTTTTTCGTAAGCAATAAGCGATCAGCGGCTCTTCTTGTCTCTTTCTTGTTTCGGCGGTCGTCTTTCGATACACAACTGCACATCCCGATCGCCTTTCGTTGTTTCGTGCTTCGGGCCATGTTAATTTTTTTGTTTCGACCTTCGGAGCGCGATCTTCCGTAACTGGATGATAGGGTACCCAATAACTAAACCAAGATTAAATACCACGTTTCACAAGTATTCATTGATCTTCGTAACGGTACCTTGCTTTGTGTTTTCAATAATATTTAGTAGGTGACAGAGACAACGTGAACAGCTCACACTGGTATCCGTTGATGTTCATTATTATCACGTGTTATGTAGGAAAGTCTTCCTGCCCCGCAAAGAGGGTCATTTCCACGACGGGCGGGTCCAACAAAAACCCGAACAGAGCAAAACACTATGTACTGCAGTACGGAGTAACACGAAAAGGAGGACTATTCATTCATCATTGTAATTTGTTTATACAAAAGCTTTTTGTTTTGGCTACTTGATTGAATAAATGGTTCGACAGAGCAGTGTTGGAGGCAATTCATCTTCGTCGGGCAGGTACGTGTGTTGCAGGAGCGGGGCCTGTTTTCGTCGCTCAAGTTCTCTCTACGGTTTCTGTTTCATGTGATTGCAAAATGCGCTTCTGACCTCTTATTGTATTCACAGCGGCCGTCGATGTGTGCTCATTGCGGTCATTATTATGGTGATTCTCTTTATGCTACCCGGAGGAGGACCGAGTGTTGATGACAATGTTCGATCGGGTCAAGCGCAGCATGATTCGACCGTTCATGAGAAACCACCCAGCAACAACTATGCCGACAACACGGACGACAATGATGTCACGGATTTGGAAGCCGAGATGGATGTCGTTCGGGAGGATCTAGAACAGGCTCAGCAACAGGAACTGGCCAAGACCAAATCCGCCTTGTCGGCTGCCATTGATGTCACCAGTTCGTATGTCAAAAGTGCCTTTTCGAAATTATTGGCCAAGACAGATATTTCGGAAGAAGAAATTCAACAAATGGTAGCGGAAGTTGAAAGTAAACTCGAACAGGAGACGATCGAGAAACTAGAAGAAGATGCGGAGGAAATGGTAGAGATGTATGAGGACAACATTGAACAGGAGGCGTTCGATGAGAGTGATTCGGGTGTTGCGGTGGACGAGATCCGCATAGATATGGAAGCCAATGAGGAAACTGCCATTCGTGAAATGAATCAACAATTAGAAAAGGAGGCAGATGCTATGAAAAAGATGTTGCGGAAAAAAGCGGAAGAATTTGAGATTGAAATTCTCGAAAAACGATTGGAGGAAAAGCTTCACAAAAAGATCAAGCTTGTCGTATTGGATGACGAGATAGCGGATGTGGAGCACATGCTGGATGGTCTATCTGTTTTGAAGGGTGAGCGTGATCCAGCAAGTAGCTCCTACGGAAAAGCTCCGGTAGATTCGCCTCCTGACGATGATGAAGTCGCCGGTAGCGACGACACGGTAGGCGGGGAAACACCGAGTAACGATGACGATAACACGTCATCAAATGATGATGATACAAATTGAGTTCTCGGGATCCTCCGTTCTTTTCACCGCTGAATGAAGTAATAGTAGGTAATGCACAATACATAACATAAGAATTTGATTACGAGAATTTAATTCCAACTTCTTCCGATGTGTCACCTTGAAATATGGTACACTTCCCACTTTTCTCCAAGATCGCCAACGCACGACGCAGCAATTCTTCATCCAATCCTTGAAATGACAGTCCATGAACATCTTCACCGGAATGCAGCTCATATACGGTACAAACGGATCCAATGTGACCGGTCTGTTCCGCCCACTGATAAATATCCGCCGCCAGTTGTTCCGGTTTCCTCCACAAAATGCGACACCGTGTTTTGTTCCCATCCTCCCATTCTCCGTGACCATGTTTTACGAAATCTTCCATCACTTGCATCACTTCCTCCGGGTATCGCAACTGTCGATGAATGGCATCGTTTTTCCAGAGCGGACAATCGTGTACGACAAGCGTTTTGATTTTATGTTCGGCATGATATCGGAGAATCAATTCACGCCACAGCGTTAATTGTTTTTCTCGACTGGAAAGAACGGGCTGTATTGTAAAGAATGGCGGGAAACTGTAGAATTCGGGGTACTGTGGAGTGCAACAAGAAGGAATATCGATGCGATTGGATGACGAGTGAGTTACGTTTGCTACACTTTCGCTACAGCGAATTTGACGGTAATCTAATTGCCGCTCACCTCAAAATTGGACATGCTTTTACTTTATCTATATTCTCGTCTTCTCAAAGTATCATTTACAACCTTTGATTGGTATTTGTTGTTTAATTATCGCTCGCGATCATCTACGAGCCTCGTTTTATTGCTGCCCTATTACCTATTACTCCGTATATCGTTTCTTATGCAGTGCATGCCGGATGCCGGTAAGATATGTCAAGACCTGTACAGTACAATCTCAATCGCAGTGATTTTTATGGACCGTCTGTAGTACCATGCTACTACTACTTGTACTTCTAGTGTAAAGCCACCGTACCCCCCCGATACGGAGCAATTACAAGTATAGCAATTGACTACGCATTGATGAGGTGAAGCATTGCTTTGTACTAACAATAACAACCCACAATAAACAACCAACAAACCAATCTTTACAACCAGCGTGCCATTTTCTTCCCGATAAAGATCTTTTCATCTTTGATTCATTTGTTGAAAAGTAACTACAATCTACAACATACACACAAAATGAAAGCAGCCTTTCCCCTCTTTTCCCCAGCATCGTCTTCGCTATCACCGTCCGCCCACATGGAGCTGGAAGTACCGTGGACACCACAACTCGTTCTTGCCGACTTACAAAAGGCCTGTCGCATTCTGACCGAACGAGGCCTCATATTGTCCGCCCGGTGGGCGGCGGAGCAAATGATGGGACTTTCCGTCGATATCGATGAGTCGGTGTCATCATCTATTCCGGATCATTTGTTATTCCATGATACGGATCCGGCGGCTTACTATGCTCGTACGTTACTGGAACTGGGTGAATATGCTCACGCCGCGGCAGTCTTGAGTGATATTCCCATCGCCAAGGCGGCATCGGTCGAAACGATGCCTCCTCCGGCACCGGATCTGTCGCCGTTTGCGTTTTACCTTCGTACGTATGCACTCTACATGGCGGGGGAACGACGAAAAGAAGAAGAAGCGATTAATACTGCCACGAAAAAATCGAAAGAACTCCAGAATCCGTACGAGCAACAGCTAGTGCACGAACTACAAGATGCTTATGAGGCGGACAAGCTCGATGCCTTTGGCTTGCACGTATACGGCATGGTCTTGAAGTCACACAAAAGGCAACACTACCGCGTCATTACCCTTCGCCTCAAACTGTCTTATTGCAATCACTCCTCGAGTTTCCCTACAATTGGAGTGCTTGGCTTGATTTGGCCGAAGTTTCGTTGGAAAACAGTGAAGTGGAACGTGAAATCGAAGACGCTGTTCAGCCTCTCGCGGAAAACTTTATGTTTCACTTCTTTTGTGCACACTTGCAGTCCGAACATCAGGCGCATGCGGAGGCATTGCAAATTTATGAACGGTGGATGGATCCGGGCCTTTTGGGTGGATCGCCTTATCTCGCGACGCAAACGGCCGTGGTACATTACCATTTGCGAAATTATGCGACCGCGAAGCGGTTGCTCGAGGACTCTGCACAATTCCATGCCGTATCGCTTGGACTCAATGGATGTGTTGTCAAATATCCTGTACGTACAAGAAGACTCGGTCGCATTAGGGCAACTGGCCCATTCAGCGGTGATGGTGGACAAATACCGAGCTGAATCGTGTTGTATTATCGGTAACTTTTATTCGCTCAAACAAAACCGTGCGAAAGCTATTCAGTACTTTCAACGTGCACTGAAGATGGATCGTACGTTTGCTTCGGCATGGACTTTGATGGGACACGAGTACGTGGAATGGAAGCAAACCGCCAATGCAATGGAGGCTTATCGACAAGCCGTACAAGCTAATCCAAGTGATTTCCGTGCCTGGTATGGTTTGGGGCAGACTTATGAAATGCTAGAAATGAATCTTTATGCTCTGTATTATTACAAGCATGCAGCTCAGCTTCGACCCTTCGACGCCCGCATGTGGACCGCAGTGGGGAATTCCTATGCCCATTTAAAACGTCGCGATGACGCTATCCGTGCCTACGAACGAGCCTTGCAACATGATGATCAGGAGGGTATTGCGACACAGAAGCTGGCTGCCCTGTACCGTGCAAAGGGAGATACCGAGAAAGCTGCCAAGTGTTATTTGCAGCACCTGAAAAATCGCTTTCACGTCACGATTAGCGCAAACACTTCGCACCGGTCTACCTCCTTTCGTTTGGACGCCCTGACATTGCAGGGTCTTGTCGTGGAACCTCCCGAAGCAGAAGCACTTCTATACTTGTCCACTTATTACCGCAATCACGGTGAATTCGACAAAGCCGCTGTCACAGCGTCTAGACTGCTGGAGTACCCTGGTCCCGAAAAAGAAGAAGCCAAGGCATTGCTGCGAGAAATCCGATCGCGCAATGCCACTCGGTCGGGTGTCAGTACCCGATCTCGTACGAAAATGGAGGAAGAGACCGCACGAGCTAATTCGGATGACGACTTTACGTTTTCGCCGTAACTAAAAGAGTAATGCGATCAATTTTTCAAGTTTTTATCTTCGTTAAGATTGACTGATGTGGTGTTGTATCGATTTTTCAAGTTTTTTATCTTCGATATGATTGACTGAGATGTTGTTGTGGACGCCGTGTGCTTCCTGGCCAAAAGAGATCAATAGATCGACCGATTTCCTCGTTTCATCATTGAGAGGAACTCCAACATGCATAGCTCATGTTCCAGACTGTGCATAACACGTTGCTGCACCTCGAAAGGGATATGATGCTTTCGTGTGGGTCGATAGTAGATCCTGATATCAGGAATTCTCTTCATCATAGAATCAAAGAAGAATAAGAGAAGATCGGGGTTCTGGAGCGTCGTATAATACTTGTCGTTGACATAAATCCGATAAAGTACCGGCTTGTTCTTGTCGGGCTGTTCAAACACCACTTCACACATGCTTCCCGGCTCTTTGCCCCAAAGACGACCGATCATGTTGGCGAAGCGCGGTGGGTATCGGGGAGAGGCATACATGGATGATTCCAAGAGAGCAAACGCGGACATGTTTTCTTGTTCCTTTGCTTAAAAGTGATTGTATTTTTTTGCTGCAAGCCGATTTTATGAGCTAATCCTTTGGTTTCTCGTCGCTCGTGTCGAGGACAACACGACTCAAACGATGGAAACGTTTCATGAGGAAACCGTTTCCGCGAAAACTGCGCTAGTAGATGGTCCTATGGTCGTCCAGTTTTCAAGTCGCGTGGAAACTTTTCACAAGTCACGTTTCTTGGAGGGTCTCTTTGAAGAAGATGGAATGCTTTTAACTTATTGAAACAAAGAACTTTTGTCATGATGGTGTTTTATTGTGTCTTTTCATTGCTTTCGCCATTCGAGCTGACAATAGTATAGCTTCTGAAGTACTTTCCATTGTTGGTAAGACACATCAAAGAAAACTTGCTTCCGACCATGCCTCGAGGATCAAACTAGCCTAAATGACTAAGATTTCGTCATTGTAAAGCAATTATTCATGCTTCTTATTCTTTTAAGATACCAGTTATAGGCCTCCTTTTTTGTCTTTAGAATCATAAGCCTGCTCTATCGAGTTCAGTCTGGTGTTGATTTCGAACGACTCGTCCAATATGAAGCATGTTTCTGCTACGGCTTAAGCATTCGTCGCAACAAAAACTGTGTAATGCTATTCATCACTTGTGCGTTTAAACATTTATAAAGTTACAGGAATGACAACAGGGCGTAATATAATGGTTTCGTTCTTTGTTCGTTAACATTTACTGCATGATATAGAGCGGTTTACGGCAAGGAGGAGACCACCTTGAATCGCAAAGTCTGGTCATATTCAAATAAACCTTTGCAGAATTGAGCCAACGCTTCCCGTCCTCGCAAGTCAACCTGCTACGGCTTAAGCATTCGTCGCAACAAAAACTGTGTAATGCTATTCATCACTTGTGCGTTTAAACATTTATAAAGTTACAGGAATGACAACAGGGCGTTATATAATGGTTTCGTTCTTTGTTCGTTAACATTTACTGCATGATATAGAGCGGTTTACGGCAAGGAGGAGACCACCTTGAATCGCAAAGTCTGGTCATATTCAAATAAACCTTTGCAGAATTGAGCCAACGCTTCCCGTCCTCGCAAGTCAACAAAGTCCGACTTGTCTTGTGTGTACACGCGGTGCAACATCTCGCCATCAGTATCATGTAGAAGCAAGATCGGGCAGACCTGTCCTTGTTTGAAGAAGGCCATCCCCGTCAAGTACGACTCTTCCTCCGGCTCATCGTGGCGAACTGTGATTTCGGTGGGCACGCCCATGAAGATAGGTTCGTTATCTTGCATCATGCTGTCCTCGTCATAAGAGGTGCTCGTCATCGTGACCGTCTCCATTGGTATCTCTGTCTTTTGCTTTAAGGCCGTTGTCTGCTTTCGCAAGAGTGCGTTTTGTGAGACATGATCGTATCTCTCTTTGTCTTTTTGAGTGAAAAAGTGGAAACGACACGACTCATCAGTTCGACCAGTTTTCGAAGTGTTCCATTGTCGCCGTTTCCATTATTTTTCTTTTGGCGCGTTTCGTTTTTTGTTTTCATTTTCGGCGATCGGAAGTATCTCAATCACTGTAAACTATACGGTACTAGCCTTTTAAGTACACGGATTAGGACTTTGTACAAAACGCATTGTATAGATACTGGTACGATATTATATGTTTTCCTACTACCACACAAAAAGCGATGGCGGGCCGCGCCGTTGACAACGAGGAGCAATTCTTTCGCACAAATGCCGAAGCAGTAAGCAAAATAATAAAGGTATTATCCTATTGTTTTCATAGGATATTTAGTTGTTCCATTTACCTAAACCTCATTGGATGGTATCAAAGGAGAACACACGAAAAAAGCGGCATGTTTGCATCGCGCACGCAGCTGCACATCGACGCGTACCTCCTGGGCTGGAAACGTCTAATTCGTGTCGTTACTTTTTTCAAAATTTAATTTATGAAACGTCCGAAAACGTCAAGAACAAAAATGAAAAGCAATCAACTCTTTTACTTCAAAGATGCTCATAATCTCTGCAATCCTCAAAAATTGCACTCGTTTACTTTCGCAACGCAGAGACAAGAAAGACTTTGCAGCACCATGAGCACCAGCACCAACTCGATCGAAACCTCGCAACGCCGTCATTTGTATCTTCCGACGCGTGTCAGCAGCGACTCATCGACGATGACGGCCACAACAAGCAACGTTCATTGGGAATCGCAGCCCGTGGTTACCTGGATGTCTTCTTTGATGAATCAAGAGATGAACAACTCTGAATTCTCTGCGCCGGTAAATGTCCCTACTCGGCAGGTTGAGCGCTATCAGCATTTGGTCGAACACTGCCGTGCTCGCTCGAATCATGCCGTATTCTGGAACGAGTATCAGACCATTCAGTCGTTGCATCAATTCTTGATGAACAACATCAACTCGCAGTGGCCTCTTCCTTGCCCTGAGTACCCTTTGGCCGTGGAACGGCTCTATCACGAAACCAGTGATCGATTGGAGGCATTGTTGCTGTCTCCGTCATCGGTTGAATCCTCGACTGCGACGAAAGTTGACATGTCCGTGTATATGACGGCTTGGCTCCGCGAGAACTGGATCAACCCTTACCCAGACGATATTATCTTGAGCGAAATGGCTGCCCATTGCGGTACTACACCCACCGTCGTAAGCAACTGGCTTATCAATGCCCGTACGCGCAAGTGGCGGCCGGCTATTGCCAAGGCGATGGAACTGAATCGTCCAGCCAAGCATTTGTTGGAGGACTCGTTGTGCTTCTTTGATGGCCGTCCCATTCGGCCGTTGTCGGCATCCGAACAGATTGCTGCTGCGTCGGCGCACAAGCAATCACTCATTGCGGATGAGGATGATTGGAAATTCGATATCCAGGATATCGATAACGGCAACGACGATGACTCATTACAATGGATGAATCAGAAAGAACAAAAACAATCGAATAAGCGTCGTCGTGGTTACTAAAACTGAAGAGTTGAAAGACGGTGTGACTATCGAGACTGTAATACAGCAGAATAAAATCTACATTCCTAAATTTCTACTAGACTGGAAACTACTCTCTGTTCTAGGCGTTGGCGACCCACAGCCCCGAATCGACGCAGCGTTTCATGTGATACTCGGCATCTTCCGGCTTCATCTTCGACAAGACCTCTTTCAACGCTTCGACACTCCTCGATTCGAAAGCTTCTACCATTTCTTGCGGCAAGCTTTCAATCACTTCCAAAGGATCCAAGCCGCCCGGCCCCAAGCGTTGCTCCAACGGGATCTCTGACAAATCACGAGGACTATCGTCTTCCTGCTGTCGCTGAGCATCCATTTCCTGCTTCTTGACGATCGCTCGCTGCACAATCTTTTCTTGAAAAGCCGTCACCGCCTGTACAAATTCTTCCAAATGCTCGCGCTGCTGCAATCGCGCAAAGAATGGCATAATCACATTTCCAGGATGCGTTTTCAGAGTCTTGGCGAGTTCCGCAATGTGCGTAATGATTTGCGATTGCCGGGCCGTCTTTTTCATTTTTTCGTGATATCCATTCATTTCGTCTTCCAACGACGCCAACAACAGATAATTTGCCGCATTCTCTTGCAACAGAATATCCCCGTAACGCAATAAAAAGTCTTTCGATTGCTCCAGATCCGATAACTTCATGAACAGCTCAATTGTGTCGGCGTACTTTTCGACGAAATCCGGATACGTAGCCATGACACCGATGTGCTCTTTGGAGGTATCAAACTGGGGTGACGTCAAGGCAGGTCCAGCGACTTTGGATTGAGGTGCTGGTGAGGGTGGTTCTTTCGCTGCTTTCGGGGCGGGTGCCGTTGTTGACTTTTCGGGGGCAGGGACTTTGACTGGCACAGCATCTTCTTTCGGTGCAATATAACCATCGGGCGTATAGTTGACCTTACCAGCGTTCGGATTCACCATCGATCGATCCTCTTTGACTTGGAAACATATTATCCACATTCCATTTTTTATTCTTTTCGTATTCATCCAACTTTTTCTGTCGAGCTTGATTTTGTTGTTGCAATTCCTCAAGTTCCGCTTGCAAGGCTTCTTTGTCATTAATATCATCATCGTCGTCGTCGTCGTCGTCGTCGTCGCTGTCACTATCATTCGTCTTTACTTTTGCATCGCAATTTTATTCAATTCGTGCTGCAATATTTGCATTCGTTGTGTCGCTTTTTCCATCTATTATTATTTCCAGAAATGACGTGAGGAATCATGTCGGGGAGAGAGCCATTTTATTACACAGAAACGACTTACTTCTTTACGAATATTCGCCTTATCCTTCTCTTCGTTTTTCTTCTCGTTCGACGCGACTGCGATGCTTCATACGAAACCACGATTCACGATCGATATTGGGATGCAAATCATCCTCATCGTCTGACAATTCAATGTTATCCCACTTGGAGTAATCGAAAGGCTTGGACATTGTTGTTTTGTACTTTGAAAAGCGAAAGGATACGTTGCTGCTTGGTTTTCTGTAATTCAAAGTCGACAACACGTCAAGAAATGCGACGTACTAGTTCCTCGTTATGATGGACACTACCTGTTATTATGGTAACCGAGTAGCAGGTCTCCGCTTGTTGCCTGCTCGCGTCACTACTTTGTATTGATTTGCTGCTGGTCTCGGTCCTCGGTCAATACAAGTAGGTGCGGTGCGGTACCGGTACCGGATCATTTTCAATCGTGACTATGATGTCATCGTTGTACAACGAGAAACGAGAACATCAATCGTCAAAAACGTGGGCGTAAAAAAAGCGCGACGACGACACAGCATCCATTATTTTTCCTTTTGACGCCTTTTTTTCGTCTTGTGGTGCCTGCCTGACCTCAAAGACGCGGAATGAATCTTGTGTTCCACAGCGTTTCTCGCAACAGCAAACAGATAGACATCTATATAATACTCCCTTAATCGATTTGTTTTCGCGCAGTGTCGCGTACCATGGGGAAACGAAATGGACTCTCTTTGCATCGCAAGTCCACACTATTGTATACAGCGTCTCGGTGCAAGTAGCAATCGACTTCTATAAATAGTTATCCATCACCTTACTACCCTGTTTAAAAATAATTCAAACTCTACGAGTCAATATCACCAGCGTTCACGTCATCCTCATTGCATTGGCCTCGATACCATGTATCCTCTACCCAACCGTACTCAATACTTATAAACAAGGAAACAAAGTCGTCGAAGGACAGCACTACAAGGCCAGTACCTTAAACCGCGCCTTTGCCTTTGCCCTTTCCTTTACCCTTTCCTTTTCCTCCTTTGCCCTTTCCTTTGCCGGAATCGGTTCCGCCTTTACCCTTTCCTTTACTGGTGTCGGTTCCTCCTTTGCCCTTTCCCTTACCAGAGTCGTCGCTTCCCTTGCCTTTTCCAGAATTGGTTCCTCCTTTACCTTTTCCTTTACCAGAGTCGGTTCCTCCCTTGCCTTTTCCTTTACCAGAGTCGGTTCCTCCCTTGCCTTTTCCTTTACCATGGTCAAGGCGACGCAAGTTCTTATGGGAATGTTAACGAACCTCGTTGAGAACGAGCCTTATGATAATGCATCCGACCAACTTTGATCACTCACCATCTGTTCGCCGTCATTGTCTGCTGCGATTGCCAATGCGGCCACAATGCCGACGATTAAAAAGTTAAAAAGACCCTTCATAATAGGATTCTGTTTGAAATGCGATCAAAAGAATTCGGAAAGCTTAGAGAGTTAGACATCAACGGACGGTGAGGAAACAAGAATTGTGAGATCCTCTTCCCTTGAGTATATTTTGAACCCAAGTGAAAACGAAGTGCTTCGCAATAAGAGAATACAAACAACAATACTCCGAGCGATGCGAACTCTTTGTAGTGCTGTTGAGAACACCGGGGCATAAAAGACCTTAGTTGGGTGTCATAGGGTTGACATTCGCAATCCGAAAAGTGGGGACTCTTGACTCCCGCTTCCTATCTGTTCGAGATGTAACAGTCTCGGCCGCATAAACTAGTGGAATGCGGCCGACAAAGGTTAGTCAAAACAATTATAGTAATTTCTACGGCATAAATAAATACGGCGTGGTTTACTGTGACGGGCTTGGAGACATAGTAGTTGCTCCTTTAACGGAAACTAGTGCGTCATGCATGAGGTCTGAATAAGTTCTCTCAGTCGTGGTCTTCTAAGAGCCTCAGCAATTAGCTAGCTACCCGGTAGCTTCCCTTGTCGCACTTCCATACTCCTTCCAGGATCCGGGAGGACAGGCGATCAAAGAAGTAAGTGATTTTTAACTTGGATTATGTGTAAATGTTATACGTGCATGTTGCGCCAATAGACATGATAAGGCATGAAGTTGCTTAAAAGTTGTCCAATTCCCACGAATCGATATCTTCAATATGTAAATCATTAATCGCCACCGCATTGGTCTCGATGCGATAGTGCAACGGTGCTGTCTCGGACAGTGGTGCAACACTCACATCATCGTTCTCCGACAAGTCGTCACTATCCTCCGTACAAACTGCTGCTTCAACATGAACCACGCATCCGGGTGTAATTTCTTCTTGAATAAGCATGCGACTCAACTTTGTGACAACCGTCGATTCAATGTAGCGTTCAACGGGACGAGCTCCGTACTTTGGATCGTACGATTCGGCCAAAATCATCCGAGCTCCATCTTGTTCCAAAACAAGAACAATACCCTTGGAAAGAAGACGATTGTGGACATTTTGTATGGCTTTGTGAACAATTTTTTCGAGTTGATTTGTTCCTAGGGCATTGAAGATCACCATACATGAAAGACGGTTTAAAAACTCTGGTGTAAACGTTCTCTGTGCTTCCAGCATGACTTGAGCACGAGCTTCCTTCTTCTTTCCATGACTTCCAAGCATGTGCTGAGAACCGACGTTCGATGTCAGAATAACAACTGTATTACGAAAATCAATCATGCGACCTTTGGAGTCTGTCAGACGCCCTTCATCCATGATTTGAAGCAAGACGGTCAATACACGAGAATGAGCTTTTTCAATTTCGTCGAATAAAACCACAGTGTACGGTTTACGACGAACGGCTTCGGTCAGTTGTCCGCCCTCGTCGTGTCCGATGTACCCAGGGGGTGAACCTGTTAAGCGAGCCACCGAATGTGACTCAGAATACTCGCTCATGTCGATGCGAACCAAATGCCTTTCATCGCCGTCATACAATTCACTAAATAAAGCTTTCGACAATTCCGTTTTGCCGACACCTGTAGGCCCGAGGAACATAAAGAACCGGTAGGTTGTGACTCGCGAGCCAAACCAGCTTTAGACCGAAGGATGCATTCGGTGACGGCATGAATGGCCTCATCTTGTCCCACAACGCGTTCACGTAAACGTTGGTCTAAATTCAAAAGCCTCGACTTTTCCGTTTGGGACAATTTGGCGACAGGTATACCAGTCCAACGTGAAATAATTTCTGTAATCTCTTGCTCCGTAACATCTTCATTACAATTGTCACCTTCCCCTTTTCGAGACTTATTTTCCGCTTCGATCTTGTTCAGTTGTTTCTGCGTGGCCGGAATGGCTCCATACTTTAAGTCAACCGCTCTATTGTAATCCCCGTTTCTTTCGGCTGATGCTGCCTTGAATTCCAACGCTGCAAGCTTTTCCTTGACAGCCTTCAATTTTTCTGCTCGTCCGAGATCGGCCTTCCATTTTTCATTCAGAGGTTCCAAATCTTCGTTCAATTTTACAATTTCATCTTCTATATGGGAAAGCTTTCTCGTGGATGGCGTTTTCTTTTGACGCTTCAGTGCGATCGCTTCAATTTCAAATGTAGGATTCGCCGTTCCAGCTGATCAATTCGTTCTGGTCGACTATCAAGAATAGTCCTTTTCCTTGCACCTGCTTCGTCGATCAAATCAATGCTCTTGTCCGGATTGAACCGATAGTTGATGTAGCGATCTGACAGCTTGGCAGCTGCTATAACGGCACTATCGGTGATATGAATAGCATGGTGTGTCTCGTATTTGTCCACCAAGCCACGAAGCATAGAAACGGCATCACGAACACACGGTTCGTCTACTATTACCTTTTGGAAACGTCTCTCAAATGCAGAATCTTTTTCGATGTATTTTCGGTACTCCTGGAGTGTTGTGGCACCAATCATTTTCAATTCACCCTTTGCTAACATGGGCTTGAGCAGGTTTGCCGCGTCCATAGAACCACTGCACCTACCCGCACCAAGTGTAAGATGAATTTCATCCACAAAAAGAACAATACGGCCTTCTGCTTGTTTGACTTCTTCCAATACGAGTCGTAGACGTTCTTCAAACTCCCCCCGATATGTGGTACCTGCCACGAGCGCTCCCATATCCAAAGTACGCAAGGCAACATCCTTGATGGTTTCCGGCACATCACCGTCAACAAGACGGCGAGCAAATCCGTCTACCACGGACGTTTTGCCTGTGCCTGGTTCGCCCACCAAGACAGGATTGCTCTTCGTGCGTCGAGCGAGAATTTGAATCAATCGTCGAATTTCTTCGTCGCGTCCGATCACGGGATCCAACTTCCCCTCTTCGGCTAGTTTTCGCATGTCAATTCCATACTTTTCGAGCGCTTCAAACTTATCTTTTAACACTGGAGGGACACTTCTGGGGTTCTTCAAAATCTGGCTAAGCGTTGTTTTCAAGGTTTTCTCATTGAGAATTCCCTTCAGTGCTACTTTAGCTTCACGATCTTCATACAATGCAATCAAGAGGTGATTCGGTGCTACGAGAACATCACCATTGACCTTAGATAGTTTTGTGGCATATTCCAGCCACAGAGAAAAGATGCTTGAGAACGTTACTTCGCCAGGGATCTCTGGACAAGCAAGCTTCTTCAAAATAGCTTTCTGAATACTTTGTCGCACCAGATAAATATCACACGATGCTCGAAGACAAACTCTGGCTCCAATGGAGTCTTCTCTATGAAACAGTACGCGTGCTAGATGAATTGGATCGACCTTCGAGTGGCCATGATCACGAGCAGTTACACGAGCTTCGTCGATTGCTTTCTGCGACGCATTAGAGATATTATTGTTGTTTTCTGCCATTTTGTTATTTTTGTTGGCCTCGTATTTCATCTTGCGTGACTTGAGAAGAAGCGGGTTCTCTTTTGAAATTTACGAGCGAATCAAAATTGACGAATATATAGAGGTCTGCAGAACCGAGTTCGTTACTAGCGCGAGCAAAGGGTCTGTCTAGGAAGATCACTTGTGCCGATAGATTCTGTCAAAACTTGTTTGCTTTCAAAGGTCAATAGCTCTATTCCTTCGAAGTTACACATGTACCATCACATGTTTCAATTTCGTTTTCACACAGTCTCCAACAAACTATTATTCACCGGCAGTCAACCTGGTATTCCACACGCCTTGGGGACTCCCATGCCGGTTAGAAATAAAGTACAACAGTAAACAAACAATAAACTGACGGACACGCTCGTGCTCTCTTTTCTGTTCTGCTATAGTACGTTGTCGCTCTCGTGATTGTTGATGTCGGTCTCCTCGTCAGAGCCTGCGGCAATCTCTTGAGCTGTTTCTGCTGTACCATTCGGATTAGACTTCCGATTACCGGGATCCTGGTCACGAGCCTTGCAACAAGCTTGAATGATTTGGAATCATTTGTGCTTGCATCACCGCCGTCGCGTGAAACGAAAATCATCGCACGCCGAGCACACTTCCTCTCAAAAATCATCCCGAGCCGTCACACCGTGCACTTGTTGTAAATAAAACACATGTGTGGGAATTCCACTACCGATCGAGGACCACCATTTGTCATCGCGAAAGACAAACCCCAAAACGAAAGCGACACCAGTGTTCTGCGATCAACGGAAGACACGTAATCCTGCGGGGTCGTTTCGCGAGGGGCATATTGGGAGTTTTCGCATTTTTATACTACGTATTGCGCTTGCAGCAGAACGACAAGTAATTGTATTGTGACGTATAGCCCCATGCAATTGAGTTGATAGCCATCCTGTCGACATTCCGCAATCATATGCTTCGCAACAAAAGCCATCAATTCTTTCGCATTGTCCGTAATGGCGGGAAAGACGTGTACTTTCGTTGGTTCGGCGAAGAAAGGATCGTTCTTTTTCGTTCTGTGAGCGTACGGAGAGTTCTTGTCCATATAATCGACCATGTTGATTTCCGTTTGATAAAACGCGCCCCCGTTATGGGGTTGGCCAAGAGCTCTGGATCTCGAATCGACTGCGCGGTCCGCGAATTTTCTTCCGCAGTGCCTCTTCTGTCAACAATATTGCACATTGTACGCAACTGTGGTTGCTTCTACTTTGCCCCAATGCTTTTCTTTTTACGTTAGTTTCATAAAAATACCATGCACGCAATTGTTTGTCCTTGTTGCGGCAACTGTATATAGCGGCCGCAAAAAAGCCGGCTTATTGCCGAGAGGTCGTGGGTGTGTGAGTGTGTGAGTGAGTGTGTGTGAGTGACTTTGTCAACAAGGCTCCAACGGACGCTTTTTGCTAATTCATGCTACTCCATCCTGCCGTGAACGGTTGGCGTCCGCTGCAAAAACCTCGTCATGATCGTCTCTACGAGAATGAATGATGAGGTTGTGACGTTTGTGAAAAATGAAAACGCGTGTTGTTTCGTGATGAAAACGGGTGTCGACGTGTGGTGGAAAAACTGCTGCCAAGACTCGGGTATACTTCACACGATCGTTTAAGAAAAAAACGCCATTGGCGAGCCGGGCTATCCAAATCTTGTTTGACACGATCCGTGCTCTGTTCGTTGCACACGGATCTGACGTCATCCTGGACTGCCAAAAAGAAACGCAACAATGAGACGATAAACCATATCTCTTGTTGTTATTTGTATAGACACAAAAAGCCAAACAATTCAAGTAACAATGAACTTCAAAATCTATTATAATGCCTTTCTGCCGTTCTGTGTACTTAGCAGTAGAGCTCATGCCTTTTATTCGACGAAAACATCCTTCCGACCGCCTTTGTTCGTCGCCCCGTCGAACGATCTACTAGATGAGGCTTTCTCGACCAAATCGTGGTTGACGGTCGAATGGCAAGGATGGAGTACAGTGACAGCAGGCAGTAATCAACGCAACGTTCTGGCGGCTGTTTTGACGGCGCTCGATGACAAGAATACACCACGTCCCGCTCTGGTGTTACCACTCGAGGATCGTTCGCAACAACAATTATTGCAAGCCGTTCACTCACGGAAACCTTTGACGCCGTTGCGACTGTTGCGTTTAAATGCGTATGCGATCAATCGCGATAACGGCCTTTTTGATCAGTTACCGTATCAACTGTGGACCGTCGATCCTAACAATGTATGGAAAGATGCGGCCGGAAATCCGACGCAGTATCATGGTGGGAAAAAGAAGCGTATCAATGGTTCTTGGGAAAAGACTGGAAAAACATGCTTCGTCTAACCAACAACAACAAAAGGAACAAGACAACGATTCACTCAACTGGACCGTGTTACAAAAACGCATGACGGAATTGCAACGACAAGAATGGGAAATGGAATTGGCGGACTTGGAACAACAATTTGCTTTAGCCAATCAGCAGGGGACACCGTACGATGACAAGTTGCAAATTCGTCGTATTCAGCTTCAAGAACAGTTGCAAGCCACTGACGTCGTTTCTACATCGTCCATCGAGACTAATCCTTCCATCGACATGTCGTCGTCGTCGTCGTCGACGTACTCCAGTCCCTATGATATGTTTCGAGATTTGTTGCAACATCAAATGAAGGCAGAAGTCATTGCGACGGTTCTAGAAAATACGAGTTTTCTTGATGGTAATCTAGTTTTGGGAGGTGCGATTGTCTTGCGACGGATCGTGGCGACGCAGACGGTCACCCTCTTTGGAGAAAGGGTCTCGGTTCCGGACAGGACCGAAACGTACGGAAACCCCGACCAAATCGGTGGAACCACCCTCATTGTGGAATGTCATGCCGATGAAGCCATTGGTATGAGTCTCGCGTGTCAGTTGCCGTGTCAAATCGATGCAGCTTTGTGGAAAAAAGCGAGTGTTATGGTAACGCCGACCTCCCTACGCGAATGGACCGTGCAAGACTCGGAATTGTCTGTCTTAATGGAAGGAGAAGCCTTGCAGAATGCGACGTCGGAACGTGCACTGCCGCTACGGCTTCCCAGGAGTACGCTATCGTTATACGACCGAATCCTAGCGCCGCGTCGTTCCTCGACACCCTTGTTTCCGACCGACAATCCCATACAGTCGTTGCAGCAGTACGATGCATTGACGACACAAGACAAGGTTCGAACACTGTTGGGACTTTCCAACTTTGAGGGACGATTGCCTCGTCCGCGAACAGTACGAGAGAATCCAGCGGCACTGGATGAGTTGTTATTGCCGTTGATTGATGAATCGGTACGATGGCAGTATCGAATGCGAGATGCCCAAGTAAGAGGCGACACAGTTATGGTGGAAACCTTGTTGCAACAAAAAGTCGAAAACAAGTGGCTTTGGAAAAGGCACAAGCGGAAACTAGGAATGCCACGTACTGGACCGAAGAAGCAAATTTCTTGGCTAGTCTTCGTGCCGATCCAACCCAAGACGAAGGCAGTTATTCGCGATTCCTTGATCGAGATGAATGGTACGAGCGACAACGTCAAGAACAGTCCAAACGAGTGAAACGCAGCCAATTTGGGTCTCTACTGGATGGGATTGAGTGAGAAAGGCGAACCAAAATGTACGTCTAATGTATTATTGTGGATGCAAATAAGACCACAATCATGTTTCTGGATTCTTTTGCAGGGCTTCCTCGATCCTTTCTTTCATGCCAACCACTTCGGGGGCATATTTGCCGTCGCGGCACGTTCGATGATTTCGCGTGCTTCTCTCAATTCTGCCTCGATATCTCCATCCGTATTCCCTTTTAGAAGAAATCCGTGAGCAGTTGTTGGCAGACCAATTCACAACGAAAAAGGTGTTTGAACGAGACTCACCGTCTGGGGCATCGACCGCAAATGCTCGTAGCTGAGCGTCGATTTCTTCCTTGTCTTCATATATTGCCGCCTCATCAATAATTATGGCCGCTTGTTTCATATCTTCTTTCTCCATGGCATCCGAAATACCGTCCGGTGCCTCGACAGCGAATATTGTACGGGCATCAACGAGGAAACGTTTCATTTTCTCAAGTTCCAAGGTAATATCATCTTTGTGCTGTTGAGACTGATCAAATAGTCGGTCAATATCGGATGAATCCGTCCACTGAATGGTGGGACGCTGAATTGCAGTCTTTTTCTGCGCATATGTTTCATGCAGCTTTTCCATGGATCGTTCAATATTGCGCGTCGATTCGATTAAGCTGTCCAAGTGCTCCAAGTATCCAGCCATGAGCTGAAGCTCGGGATCACTTGCAGCCCGTTTAGCTTGGGAATTAAGCAATCGTCGGTAAAGTCCAGGTTGTGAAAACATGGTCGAAAATTCCGTGTCGGGTTTGTGCGCATGTGCTGGAGCCGAATGACAAAATGGATATCATTGTTGAGATGGTGGTGATCAAGCTTTGGCTTGATCGAAGCAACGAGAAGCTTTACATACTTGTCTAGTATGTATTCCAAGCATCACATTTTCGTCGTGTCACTCTATTTTTGCGAACCCTCCGAACTTCCTTGCTGCGAAGAATGCGAACCTAACGTCACGGTCCCGCTTCGTGGTCCCTTGTGGATCACGATACATACGTCATTGGTGGTTGCGACCTGCTTCCGAGTGGAAGTAAGACAGGCAACTTTGTTCTATCGAATTCGATTTTGGTTTAGTCGTGTTTACCAGGGGTGACACTTCCAAGTGTCACTCCATCATCCATTCGTACTTAAACGCTTTTCTTGCGTATGGTATTCTCATCTCATTATTTTCCGAAAAGAAAAAAACGAACGCACGCATCAGACTTCTGACGAACCTGTTTGTTCATTGTTATAGACCTTTAACACAACAAAAGAAACACATCAACATGACAGATCCTAATCGAACAGTTACCGACGCATCGGTAAAAGCAATTAACGAAGCAATCTCAACAGCCCGCGACAATGGCAGCAGTGCAGCCGATCCTATTCATCTCGCACACGTTCTCTTTCATACAGAAGACTCAATTGGTGCCAGAGTTTGTCTTCGAGTATCCTGCGACGTCAATTTGGTACGACGAAGTATTCAGAAAGCTTTGTTGAAGAAGCCCGCACAAACGCCGGCTCCACTGGAGGCATCTCCTTCGTCGTCCTTTTTCTCTTTTGTTGCAACATGCCACCAAGCTTTCCAAGGCCAACGGAGATGCCTTGGTGGCGTTGGATCACCTACTATTGGCACTTTATGAAGATCGCGAGGCTAAGAGTGCACTGGAAGAGGGTGGACTTTTAAAGCAAAAGGCGGAAACAGGTGTCAAGGAAATTCGAGGCGACTCTAAAGTGACTTCGTCCGGCGCGGAAGATCAATACGAAGCGCTCGAAAAGTACGGTATTGATTTACGAAAATTGGCTGAAGAAGGGAAGCTCGATCCTGTCATTGGCCGCGATGAAGAGATTCGCCGATTGATTCAAATCCTTTCTCGACGAACCAAAAACAATCCCGTATTGGTAGGCGAACCGGTACTGGTAAAACCTCCATTGTCGAAGGTTTGGCAAGGCGATTGGTGGAAGGTGATGTCCCCGAATCTATCAAAGGCGTTGCTTTGCGTACACTAGATATGGGAGCACTCGTGGCCGGTGCCAAGTACCGTGGAGAATTTGAAGAGCGACTTCGGGCCGTATTGGACGAAGTCAAGCGCGCCGAAGGCCGAATGGTTCTCTTTGTGGACGAAATTCATCTTGTTTTGGGTGCGGGCAAGACGGACGGTGCCATGGATGCGGCAAACTTGCTCAAACCGATGCTGGCTCGTGGTGAACTGCGAATGATTGGTGCCACGACTCTCAACGAGTATCGACAACACATTGAAAAGGATTCGGCATTTGAGAGGCGTTTTCAACCCGTCACTGTTAACGAACCATCTGTTACCGATACCATCTCCATGCTGCGCGGCTTAGTGGAACGATACGAAGCACACCACGGTGTTCGTATCACGGATAGTGCCATTGTGGCAGCAGCCAAACTGTCGGATCGATACATCAATCATCGTTTCAATCCGGACAAGAGTATTGATCTGATTGACGAAGCAGCAGCACGGAAGCGAACTATTCTTGATAGTCGACCGGAAAGAATCGATCAACTGGAACGACAAATTCTACAATTGGAAATTGAAGCGACGGCTTTGGGTCGTGAGAAAGACAAGCAATCGAAAAAGAAGCTGTCGCAAATCCGCGAGGACATCATCAATCTGAAAGAAGAACTAGCACCTTTGAATGAAAAATGGCAGGCGGATCGTGGACGAGCCGAAGAACTCAAGGAAGCTAAGGAACGACTTGCGACCCTGGAATTCAAAGCTGCCACAGCGGAACGGCAGGGAGATTATGAGAAAGCAGCCGATTTGAAGTACGGTGCAATTCCAGACTTGAAGGCACATTTGAAGAAGATTGAAGAAGAGGAAAAAACACGAAAGGCAGAAAGTGGCGATGAAAACGAGAACGTCACGGATCAAGATATTGCCGAAGTTATTTCTCGCTGGACTGGTATCCCCGTCAACAAACTGTCACAAACTGAAAAGTCCAGATTGTTAAACCTAGACCAGCGTTTGCGAGAACGTGTGGTTGGACAAGATGAGGCAATCCATGTTGTTACCGATTGCATTCTTCGATCGAAAGCTGGATTAGCCCGCGAGTCACAGCCAACGGGGAGCTTTCTGTTTTTGGGTCCCACAGGCGTGGGCAAGACTGAATTGTCGAAAGCTTTATTCAGTGAATTGTACGATGGAGATGAGAGGCACTTGGTTCGTATTGACATGAGCGAGTATTCGGAGCAGCACTCCGTGGCTCGTTTGATTGGATCGCCCCCAGGATACGTTGGACACGATGAGGGTGGACAACTCACAGAAGCTGTTCGTCGAAAGCCGTACACCGTTGTTTTGTTCGACGAAATTGAAAAGGCGCATCCTCGTGTGTTGACGGTGTTGCTACAAATCATGGATGAAGGGCGTTTGACGGACTCCAAAGGTCGTACTGTCGACTTCCGCAATACAGTAGTGATTTTGACATCGAACGTCGGCGCCAAGTACTTACTCAATCTCACGGAGGATTCGACGAAACGAAAAGAAGCACACGCACGTGTCATGACAGAAGTACAGAATACATTCGCACCCGAACTTTTGAACCGACTTTCTGGTTTGGTCATGTTCAATGCGTTGGGTACCACTCAGTTGGAGAAGATTGTCCACAAATCCATGCGCAATGTCCGTAAGCGTCTTCTTTCCAAGGGCATTCGCGTGATGCTCGAACCCAGTGGAGCTCAGTTGATATTGGCAGAATCGTACGATCCCAACTACGGAGCTCGTCCCGTGGAACGTTACCTTGAATCAACGGTCGTTACAACATTGAGCCGCATGTTGATCCAAGGTGACATTACGAGTGGATGTGTGGTTCACATTGAAGCTACCGAAGCAGGAGACGATGACTCGTTTGATGATGCCAGCCATCCCTTGTCCAAGAAAGCGCGTTTGCATTATCGCGTGGAAGCCAATTCGGGAAACAGTGACATGGACGTTGATGATGATATTGATTTCAACCCGAATAACTGGGAAGGAGATGAGTTTTAGAAAGATACATACATTCGAATCCATATAATTTATAACTATTACATGATATTTGATACAGAAGAGAATTGGAAGCTGTAATTATTTCGGAGTCTGCATTGTTGGAGAAAATCCAGAACCGGTCGTGACTGAAAAAGCGACTCCCGGTCAGGCTAAACTAGCAGAGGGCGTTGAGCACCAAAGTCCTCGTACAGTCGGCAAGATCGGCAATTCAAGTAAGATGGTAATTTGGGCTGATCGAGTGGCTGGAAAAGGAATGACCCAGAGCTCGTCCGAATCAATGAGCTCATTGATTCCGATGAATCCTGTAGACGATACCATCAAAGATAATAAGAGTTAAAAAGAAAGCCAATTGTTCTACCTATTCACTATTACTGGCTCGGAGCTTAATTGATCTATAAGTTAAATACGAAGGATCGCTCCGGGTTGGAAGTGGATTCCAACATGCATGTCGGGTGGGTTCGAAAACAAGTGCCCTATCTGGGTCACGGTGCGACGGATCATTCTAACAATTCATAGATGATTATTTTTTCTTTGTCTCAGACGTCCGACCGTTTCCGCACTTTTTCGCTCTTCGCAAAAAAAAAAAAACGAAAACGGTCGCAAAGAAAAAAACAGGCCTCTTGCACAAAACAGAAACGAAAAGGAATGATCCAAGAATCAAATTCAGGAAAACCGCACCTAGAAACAACGAGACCAGTTTACAAAAACGATGGCATTGTTTTGGAAAGAACGATTCATTCGCTCTCACAAATTTGCTGCATCGTCAAAACGAAATAGCAGAAGCATCACCAACAAGCAGCACCCAGTGGCAACACCATGACCGTTGAAACCTCCCCTTCGTCATTGGACGCTTTTCTTCAGCGCTCCGAGGATGACATTCCGTGTGATTTGGCATTGTCGCTCGACGACTCGAGCACTACTGCTTCAACGGAGAGTTCTGGAGTGAAAGGCGACAGCAACTACTACAACTACCTCCGCAATGACATTGGCGTGTACCGCGACCATTCCTGGACGATCCACTTTTACGAACGAAGTCGTCGTGCGGGAGATTCTTTGTGGTTCCGTGTGTGGAGCAACAATGAAGTGAACGGAGGAATTTTCAGAGAATTCGAAGACTCGGAAATTCTCCAGTTTGTCGAAAGCAAAGTGCAGAGCCATCCCGATAGTTGCTTTTATCTCAAAATGACTCGACGAGGTGGTTTTACTGAATTCTCCTTGTTCGGGACGGACCTCATTCATCGTGCACTGAACGCCATCTTGAAGCAAGGTACCGAACGCGATCGACTTTTCATTCCGAGCAAACAGGCGCTCGAAAAAGCCATTCTACGGGAGAATCGCCAGAAGAATGGACTCATAAGAACTTGGCTTCGTCCGAATGGAACCGCTCAAACCGCAGGAAGTCGGTGAAAGAGCGTAGAAAGAGCTAATAGAACGTCGCAATGCTTTTGCTAAACCAAAAAGTCTTAAGAACTGTGCGCTTGCATACTATTTGGGAAATAGTTTGAATTATACATAGCTAGGCCCGACTCACATTGCTGACCGATTCACTTTACTGCACTTCCATTTCACTCCACTTTACGTCCACCTTATTCCACTTTACTGCTCCATTCCACTCCTTTGCTGGTTACTTCTGCTCATTGCGCACGTCTCTCACGACTAACTTCACTTTCTTCTGTCACCGGCACACTTCGTGCTTGACTAAAGCGTCACTTCGGTACCTTTCAACGGTATAATGTTTATGTTTCAAGAACGTCTTCTAATCCTAACCCTTCGGCAGAATAGGGGTCGTACGAAGAAATAATAATCGCGGTTTTTGTAGGGGCGTGCCGACTGCCGACGACCGTTGATGATCTCTTTCATTTTTTTTCTTCTATTATTTCCTTGACTGCCAACGACAAAAGAAAGGAAAGAACAGCAACAAGACTAATCTCAAGTTGACTTTCAAATCATCTTGTCATGATATATAGTCGCTTTTGGGATATCCTTTTCCTGGTAACAGGGGCCTTTGCGTCACCAGCCACAAAAATATCCGCAGTTCGAAAAAATGACGAACGAGACCACAATTTACCAAAATTTCGTAGACTACAACAAAAACAAACCATTCTAGAAGACTATCGTTTGTACGAACCGTACGAAATTCCTTTGATTTTCCAAAATTGGACGACTTTGTACCCACACCTAGTGCAAGTCACCACCGCACAAGAAGCGTACGGATTGCCCCCTGTAGGAACAACGGACGATTGTCCTTTCGACAAGGTTGGCTGTTTAATCTATATTGTAACGTTACAAGATTATAGGATTCATCCTGTCGGTAGTGAATCCTCGAAACAATTACCCGAAGTGTTACTAAATGGACAAGTGCACGGTGATGAACGGTAGGTTGTGATCGGCTGCCTTGCGTTGGAGCTTTTTTTTCCCTCAGGAACTCATGGATACGCCTCTTTCCCTTTGTAACATCAGAGTCGGTCCGACCGCCGTCTTGGAGGCTGCCCAGTTACTACTCATGGCTGCCGCGTGTGAAGCGCACAACACACTTGTCACCAATACTGATTTTCAGGCATGCCGAAACGAATTACTCGACCGCGGCATCACCGACGACCACCGTTCATGGCTGACACGGTTGCTGCGAACGCGTCGCATTGTTCTGATTCCTACCGCCAATCCGTGGGGATATTATCATGACATCCGGACCGAATACGAAGTGGATGTCAATCGCGATTTCGCCTTTGATGCGGAAGATGCGACCACCTGCATGCAAACGATTGCGGCGCGGGCCATCAATGAGGTCGTGCGCGAACACATGTTCCAATCCGGTATTGTCTTTCACGCGGGGTTCGAAATGATTGGTTACGAATGGGGTGCCAATGCCTATAACGGTTGGCGATCCCCCGATGATACATCGCAATCGCGAAATCGCCGAAGCGCACAGTCGGTACGGTGGTGGATGGGACACCTCACCGTCCTATGTGTATGGTACGATGGATCAAGTCATTTATACGGTACACGGATCGTTGGAAGATTGGGGGTACGCCAGTTCGTGGGATACCGACGTCGTCACGCAATGCGCACCTACCACGTATGGTGGTTACGCGGCCGAAAAGACCGTCTATCCGCCTTACACGAACCGCATGTTTAGTATGCTCGTAGAAACGAGCATGGATAAGACTCCTACATCTGACTTTGGGACCTCGTTGGATGTGTTGAATCCGGAAAGCTCGGGGAATGGTCACATACCTCGGAATATGCGCCTGTCTTTGTTGATGATTGATTTGGTGGAACCCTATGTGTGGTTCACGAACGACAATGGTTCTTCCAGTGACCAGCTGAATACGATGGTTCCTTTTCCAGAAAGTACCGGATCATCCTGTCGAGACAATGTCATAATGCAAGTAGAACAGGCAACGACCATGTTGGAAGTGTCATGGGAAGTGGGAGGAGCTTTTCAGGTCGACTCGACAGAATTATGGTATGCCAAATGGGATGATATACCCGAAACAGTGTTGGACTGCCGCACCCAACCGACCATCACGGCTGTACAACAATATATGCAAGCTGGTTTCTTGACCGGACCGTTGGGTGGTACGGGACGCTTTTCGACGACGGGGTCTACCGTTTTTGATGGTACTATATCGTTGTCCAATTTCACGCATGGTGATACGATTGTCATTCTCGCATCAGCTCGTGTCGATTCCTCGTGGTCGAATTCGGCTTCACTATTACGGCCGCAAGTATCACCGCAAACGCATTTAGCTAATGTCCGAACCAATCCGGAGTATTATTATGAAACAGAAACGAATGTTGTTCGAGGACGATTGGATTGGTTTTCGCAGCCCTTGACTGTGAAAGTGGTATCGTCATCCGTATCGACCAACGCGCCTACAGTTTCGCTAAGCATTCCATCCTCCTCCAGCAGCAGTAGAGTTCCTCTATCGTCGCCCACGGATGTTTATGATACAACGACGCTATCACCTACTACGCAACAACGGATTAATACATTAACCAGTGCGTCGTATCATGCCAATGGTTCACTAGCTATCCTTCTATTCGGGCTACTGACATACCTGGTGTGACTTGAGAGTGACAAGAAACGAATTCTATCTTTATTCTTTGTATAACAAAATAGAATACTAATAATACAATTATAAGACTGAGGAACGATATTTTACAGTCGCGAAGACGTTTCGTCTTGTTGCAGAAGAGCTCGTACTTTTTGATAAGCCGGTCGATGATGACAGCGTTGAATGTATTCTTTCCATTCGTCTGAAACAGAATCATTCCATCCAATTTGTTCGGCCCAATCCCAACAGTGCACCAAAAGAATATCCGCCGCGGTAAATTGCTTTCCCAACAAGTACAAATCCGATGGCAATAGCGTCGGTACGATGCGTGTATAGTGTTGTTGTGCGGCGGCGACGGCTTCGGGGAGAACACCACCCAAATGCTTTCCCATTTCAGTGCCATGTTTGCGATGCATCCACAGTCCTTGCGCATCCAATTCCGACAAGATGGTACAACACAATTGATCGTATTGAGCACGCGCACGTGTACGGGGTGGAGGCACCAGAGCCGAGGATGGATACAAATCTCCCAAATACGTATTGATCGCTACCGATTCTGTCAGCATAAAGGACGGTACCGGTACTGTGGTTGTTGGATCGTCGTCATAAGCCATTAAAATAGGAACTTTCCCCGTAGGATTGTGTTCACGAACCCTCCGACTGGCCGGTCGATAGGGAAGATGTTCGTAAGGAACATTTCCTATCTCTTCCAACATCCAGAGACACCGAAATGCACGCGTCCACGCGGGGCCTATGATTTGAAAGCGAGTCGGTGTTGTAGCGGATAGTGTCATCTTCATCAATAGAAAGAAATAATAATAGTATAGAATGTCAACATCAGGAATGATCGTTTTGACGCGCGGAACGACGACGAAGGGAAGCAAACAAGTCGTGTGATTGGCATTTCCAGTCCCGGCTAGAAGTCAATATTCACAAAAGATTTTGATCGTGTTAATTAGTGCTTCTTTCTTTCATCTCTATTGCTTCCCCACAGTGTTTTGGGTTTTCCTCGAAACAGGGAAGGCAAATAAGCTTTCCCTAATCCTTTCAAGATCAAAGCAGCCCAATACAGTTGCAACAACAGTAACACCACCGAACTACCCCAACAGGCCGACATGAAGACACGATACGGCAGATGCGGATGCTGTGAATACAGCAAAAAGTGACTGTTCATATAGGAATACAGTCGTGGCATCAACATCCCGATGCGAACGTAGAGAAAGGTCCCACAAAACGCTAAGCGGACTTTCAAATACAGACCCGGAAATCGATCCACCAAGGACGGGAATTCCTTGAAAAAGTTCATAATCGACAAGGGAATCGTACTCAGTTCAAAGATACCGAAAAGAATGGTATCCAGTACCGAAATCCATTGCGCAAGAAGCCCGTCATGATCCCCACGGCTACGACCGTGAGATGATGTAAGATCATGATGGGACTTTCTTCGACGGCAAAGATACCGACCGGAATGGCCCATAATTGGAATCCCAGTTGAAAACAACTCAGAAACAAAAACATGATCGTGGCCTTGTATTTTTTCTACGTCCGTTAAGGAAGGTTCGAGATGATATTCGTAATACAGGCCCAACATCGATAGGATGATGCAGGCACACAAACTGGTGGCTTGATAGCTGATCTTTCTCCGTGCGGACGCTGTAACATCCTTCGAAGCATGCATATCAATAATATACAGCAACACAACATACAGAGCCGTGATTCCACTGGCACAGAAGATCGTTTGCGGCACGACCATTTGTCGCAATACACTCGTTTCGAGAAAAATAGGGCCGTCATTCAAGGCACCGATGCGTTCCGCGAGTGTCGCATCTTGCAACATTCTCTCTGTTCCGGCTCTTTTAACAACCAATGAAAATGTTTTCGTTCACTTTTAGAAAGTGCGCGAGCTGTAGGGTTCGCAAGCAATAAAAAACGAGGACGATCGAGCTTTTTGGGGGAAAGCATTTATTTGTCTCGGCGGCGTGTACGCCGTCCGCGTTGCGATCGGCATTCGGCAAAATTTCTTACAGATGATGATTCCCTATCAGTAGATCGTTTACGTAGGCGTACGTGGTAACGAGGGTTAACCGTTAATCTTAGTATTACTCGTGTTTCGGAGTTAGGTGTTACCTAGCTCATCTCTGTCTATAGGTTCTACAGGTAGATGTCTCTCTGTAGCACCCTCTAGGAAAACTAGAAATGAAAATAGACTCCACAGAAACATCCAGTAACACCTATTTGAGATAAGTCATCAAACAGAGCTAGCAACAGGCACGCTTTATGCGGACAGCCTCCTACCGGCAAGTAAGCAATCAGTTTTGCTTGCATTATGAGCTTTTCTCTACACTGTATGAGTGTTTTGTTCAAGTTTTGCTTACTTTGTAGAAAGAACTTTACATGTTGCGAGGGAAGTATCCTAAGGTGGATTCACGGGAATCAAAACGTTGTCACCGTTTTCTACTTAATTGTTATATGAAAATTAACCTACGCAAGCCATGTAAACTACTTATGATTCGTTCTTTATAATTTATTTCGAGTCCAAGACTTCCAACATTTCAATATCAAAGATCAATGCGGCTCCACCGGGAATGAGAGCACCGGCGCCGCGATCACCGTACGCCAATTCACTGGGGATGTACAATTCCCACTTGGCACCCTCTTTCATCAACATCATGGCTTCCGTCCACCCTTTAATGACTTGATTCGGGGCGAAAGTCAATGGTTGTCCTCGTTTGTAACTGCTGTCAAATTCGGTGCCATCAATGAGACGACCGGCGTAATGGCAGTTGGTGGGTTGACTGATGGTCGGTGTCTTGCCGACGCCGGGACGAATTTCTAGGAAGGGAAGCAAAAAGGAAAGGGAATGAGCAAGCCATCAAAAGATAATTTCAAATTGGAAAGAAATTAGCGTATAGAGGCAACAAACACCCGACACAATGACGAACCTTTGTACAGCAACCCCGAGGGGAGTTTTACAACGCCCTCTTCCTTTTCCTTTGCGGCGAGGAATTTCAAGCCTTCTTCATTGGTTCCTGCGTGAGTAAAGGCAGCAATCAACGCTGCTACTAGGAAAAGAAAAGATCGGAACATTGCTTTCTGTATGATTTTGAAGATAAGTATGCCACAATAGGAGAGGCAACAAAATAATGTAAGCGGACGAGATGCGAGCGTGGAAGATCTCTGTATGTCGTACATTCTGTCAAATACTAAAAAGGTCGTTGTTGCCACTAACAAGTTCCAAATTCTTAATTCCTTTCGCTACGTTTAACGAAGTATTATATGTTTCTAGTTTAGTTTCTAAAAATTAATCTCGACGAGGAGTTCAAAAAAGGTTTCTTCTACTTATTTAGCACTTTCTCCCACCACTGCAGTGACCGCCCGGTTCAAAATGGGAATTGAAAGCGGCATTCCGCGTTCTCTGACCAACGCTCGGGCTAGAACAATCGAGTTCTTGATCTGGCGACCGTTTAACTGGGATCGAGACGCTAGTTCGAGGTAATCGGCATCAGAGAATGCGACACGATAGCGGGATGCCTTGCGAGGGTTCTTCGTCAATTTTCCTTCACGAGCACTGTCCAAGAGTGGGACCAACTCGATCAGGTTCTTCCACACTTTGGCTCGACCTTCGACATCCAGCGGTGGGTATCCCAGCATGACCGTGATTCGCGAAGCAATGGCGGCATCAATACTTCTGGCGTCGCGGTTTGAACTCAAGAATAAACAGCCACTGTAGTATTCAAGGAGACGCAGCATCACGCAGACAAGCGCGTTGCGCTGAATTTCGGTACTGTTACGAGCTTCTAAAAAAATATCGGCCTCATCGATCAACACCAATGCGTCCCAAGTCTGGCACAAATCCAAAACAGCACCCAAAGTCTTCTCGACTTCAGCTGCGGTGATACCTAGATCACCAGCTGTCACTATGTAGAGTGGCTTCTTTAGTAATTCAGCAATGGCTTCAGCCGTCAATGTTTTGCCACATCCTGGAGGACCATGTAACAAAAAGATACTTGCTCCTCCTTTATTGGCTACGACATCCAATCCAGCCTCCTCTTCGTCATCGCTGTCATCGTCGTCATCATCATTATCACCGACATGATCTATTTCTGTTGTTTTGCCGCCACCGGCATTTCTCGCCACCGCACGAATTAATTCTTTCTTATCGGCAGCCAAAACCAATTGATCAAATGCCTGTTCTTGAAACCGTATATACCCGCAATTTCCACAACTTCCCTCTCCACCCAAGGCGGCCTGTTCGACTCCCATTCGTCGGGTGGATGGTCTCCGCATTGCGGTCATGGCCGCTTGTTTGCCCACCATTGGCACTGGTTTCGGCATTCCCAACAACAACTTTCCCCACACACGCGCTGTAAAGGAAAAACCAGTGAGCATGGGCCACGCCTGCCAAAGATGCTGACGGTCGGAATCGTTTCGATTTTGGTTCCTGGTTGAGACGGTAAATTCCGGTAGAATGGCAGTGCGGAAAGGCACCGCCACTCCCGTACGTTTGGATTGTTCAAACAACTTAATAGCTTCCTTGACTGTATCGGACATGCCATCATTTCCACGTACTGGTAAATGGCCTTCCAAAATGCCTCTAGACCGGTCAAGCAAAATGAATGTGTCAGCCAAAATGAGTTCTGGGGTCGTTCAAAACAAGATCCATTTCTCACCGTTTCACATCCACCATGACACGTCCACCTTTACTCAAGGGCCGCATTGCGTTACTGTTCCAGCCAGACGTTAAAATGGGAAAGAAAGAATCGGGAGAATACTCCAAATAGTGATTGTCTGTTGCCACCGACGCATAGAATTCTCCTCGTTGCTGCAATCGGTCCAACAACTGTGCATCGTCGTCATGCACATGCGGCTGCAGCTTGCGGTGTGTCAAATCCTTGATGGGGACGTTCCGCGTCGGATCATGAAATTCGGGATACACATCGGTAGCGGCCACAAACACGAGTTCTGTACCCACGGATATACAAAATTCCAACACCAACACAAAGCGTCGTTTCATGGTGTGGGTTGCCGGATTCCATTCTTCCGCGTACCACGATTGGACACAACTGCAGCCGACGGGACTTCCTTCCATACCCGCCGGAAACGCCAGTAATTGCGAACCAGGAGAAAACAATTCACCCAGTCCAGGAAAGAAACTCACCGATTCCGTCGTGGCAATTTCATCACGTGCTTGTTGCAAGCTCGGCGTCAGTGATTCTATCTTTTCCAAAAATGCTTCCAATCCATCCACACGCACTTGTACCCGTTTCAATTGGGCGGAACGCTGTAAGATCCGTTCGGATACATTCTGATAAACACCCGCATTGGCAAGCAATTCCATAAAACGAACTTTCCCCAATTCATCTTCTTCAATTGTATCATTCTGTTCGAACCGGTGCTGTAATAATGTATTCAAAGTCTTGGATTCACGTGCCAAACAACGCAACACATTGAGTTTGAGAATGCAGCGCTGTAGTAAAATGGGTTCTTGCTTGGCGAGTGTATAATCCGTCATGCGGTAAACACACGGAGCCAACGGAATGACCACCACCACATCCTCTTGTAGTACAGGCACCAGTGTGGAATCTGTGTCATTTGCGGAAAGTAACAAGAAAGCTTGAATGTCTTCCGCATATTGAAATGATGTTTCATTCGTTTTGAATCGTTTGATCGACACGACTTTGGGGGCATCTTCCGATGTTGATGATAATGGAACTGTTCGTTGTGCTAACGCTGCAGCTAGACCAGAAGGACCCTTACGACTTTGGATTTGTGCCAACAAATCAGCAGGACCGGGCATGGTGGTGTTCACTTTATTTGAACAAACAAAAGTTGAAACGAATCGGTTATCACAGAAAGATTATTCTGTCAACAACAGGCGAGACGACTCCCTCCGAATTGTGATAGATAGATAGATAGATAGCAGTAAGATAGACCCATCAAAATGTCCGCTGCAAAATTCCCCATCACGCGGTTTTTTGTACTCTGTACATCGGCCAAATCTATCCGGTACTCATCTCTAGTTCATGGGGGTGACTTAAGAGATGATTATTCGCAGGAGATCACGGATCGCAATAGGATGGGACGAGCGCAATAAAAAAAAAACACGAAACAAATAATCCGCGACACGCAATCCTTCATTCGGAAGGGGAAAAAAAAGAAAAGAAAACGCAACGTAAAAGAAAATGAATCTTTTGCCCAACAAAATACGTCAAAACAATAAAATAATAAATCAACAGTAACAGTAACACACTGCTTCTCGTCACCCATAACAGAGAGAAAAGATGGCAACCGCAACCGCAACCGCTGTCCCTTTATTAAATCCCACTCCGAATCTCATTCCCTCTCCATTTCCGGCACCCCAAATCTATAGGTTTTCGATCCCCAAGGAGAATGATGCGCCCATTGGCATTAAAATGGAACAAAAGTTACAAAGAAATATTGTTATTTGTGGTATACACGAAGGAACTCCTTTCGAAAGGTCGGGAGCTCGAGTTGGACAGGAGATTCTCATGATCAATGGGAGCGTCACCAATTCCCCCCGCACCGCCGCTGCCTTGATTCGAAGTACACCAACACCGGGAATTGTCACGTTGGTAACTGCCGATCCAACTCATTCGTCGCTGTACAAGCACATCACAGTATCACCCACGTCCGTGCGGTGGACTTTGGTACGAGAGGGGACCCTGTTGCGTCTGGCACGAGTCTTTGCGAAAGCATCCTCGACTGGTCTTAACGAAGGGGATATCGTGTTGGCAGTGCAAGGACGACCCGTGAGTACCATGGACGAAGTGCATCGTATCGTACAAGCGGAACAAAGAGATGATGTCCTACTTTCGTTCTACGTTTTGGATCCTACATCATTGCGCGACAGTATTTGGAGAGCCGTAACACAACGGATACGTGCCAGTCGATACAAAGAACTCGTGGGTGACACAGTGACTCTACGACCCATCGCTGATACGTTCGAAGACAGAACAGATATCTTTGGTGTATTCATTCAGCAACGATTAAAAGCGAGAGTTGTCTTTGATCCGGACACGTACCGCATGATGGATCCTTGGCAATACTGGTCCGCGCGCTACCTCAACGGCCGCATCGAACACGAGTCGGCCATGGAATACCATCGCAGTTCCTACAAAAAGGTATTGGCAGTAATGCGAGAGTACAACCGGATCTTGGAATACAATTTACGACAGTTGGAAGAACTCGTTTGTCAGGAATGTTGGCGGCTTTCGTCCGGTGGCAGCCACGGTCGCGGAGTTTGCGACCGTCGAAGTGGACCACAATGATGATGAAGATACGATCCCCTTAGCTACAGCAACGTTTTATTAATAGCCAATGAAATAATACGCTTTCAGTGGAACTTTTAGGGTGTAACGCGGAGCACCCTCGTGCTTGATATCGCTGCATCTCGGGTCCAGTGGAGTCCTCAATTGCAATTTTATTTGGTATGTTGTATACCTTATCTAGAGAGAGAGCTATAGAGACTTGAACTTTCTCGGTGTATGGTATGCATCGTCATTCATCCTTATTGTGTTCACCTTGTCGTACATTGCGTACCACGACTTCCTTGGGTCCTGAATACACTAGGTCCTTGAAACGTGTCATAAAAAATAAAGAAGGTCGTCATGATATTTAGGCCTTTCGTGCTACTCAGACTCCTTTGTGCTATTTCTTCAAAAGCAGAGACAGAGAGGCCCAATGCGAACGCGGATACCGTATAGTTTCTCGGTGGCCGGTTGCAGTTCCAGGCATCTCAATAATTTGGTCATCGGTCATACACCTTCTTTTACAATGTACAGCGATAGTCAAGTCATCCATGAGTTCCGCCGAACGTACAAGATGGCTAATATAAATTAAATAGTACAGGGGGAGACAAAAAAGTCGGTGAAGAAATCATAGCGAACAACGCTGCTGTCTTTTGTACTTAGTTCGTACTTGCTGTGTATCCTTCGCCTCGTGCTCCTCGGTGTGGCTACCTTGCGAAAGAGGCAGCACGAAGGGCGCTTTTTCAAAGGGAGACAAACTCGAAGCAAACTATCAGCTGCATTCGCGTTGCTGCCATTCATTCTCATTTGGTGCTTCTGGAGTGGGAATCGAAACGTTTCAAATTAGAAGAGTTGTCACTGAGATTCTTTGTCGGATTGGGGAAGGTGGAAGGAAGATTTCAAAATAAATTATACACCAACCGAACCTTCAATCACTCTCTACTTTACTCGACCATCCTACAACCATGGCTGTTGAAGACGAAAGCAAGGTCGTTAACCGACAAGCTGTAGGAGCGCACCCTCTTCGTCGTAATCTGATACGACCTCGACCCTTAGGAGAAAGGGAGAGATACGCAATACTCATCAAAGTGCTCATGAAATATCTCGATCACGTCGAGCGAACCCACCTGAAGCAACCCGCTCGTGACATTATTCTTCACTGTGTTCGGCGCAATCGTATGGGGGACAAAGAATACATGCCGCTGCAGGAAGCTATTAGTCAACGACTTCGAATTTATTTGGGTGGTGAAATTTGGGATAAAGTCGATCACTTTTGCCATCAGCAATTTCTCAAGCACACACTTCCCCCAGCTTCCGTCTCCTCTGAATAAAAGGTTGATGGTTGGCTCAATCCGAGTTATTCCTCTTCTAAGCTACTACAGTTCTCGCGAAGAGCCGTGTGGCTCGCGTAGCCAGGGAGGATTTTGCAAACTTAAAACTAATGTAGATGATTTACGCATTCATAGTTATGATGTTTAGTTTTTGTCTAGGAAATCAATTACAGCTACGGTTACGAAGGAGCCCAAACTGTCGGATTGTGAAATGAAATGATATTCGTCACCGTGTCACGAACACGGTCGGAAGCGAACTCCGCGCTGGTTCTTGAGGCCTGAATCATTGTTAACTACTACGGGTCACTTAAGATCTCCTGCGTTACAGCTAGGACGAAACCGATTCATCTTTTCTCCTTGAACATCGCTCCCTTATGCTCAGAGTAACGCGAACAATGGCTCTAGGTGTTTCCAAGTCGCCCAGTTCACCCAGAGCAATGCCATCGTTTCCCACCAGTGGAAGTACTTCTTGTACTTTAAGGTCCAAACTCTTCCAAGCAGTGGGCCTTGTTCGTCTGGTGAAGTGGGTGAAAAGAAGCGGGTGCACCTGATCGTTAATATAGGGTACAGAAATGTAATAATCTATCGTTCCATTCATCATTTCAGCGAAGGAACGATAAGCCTTCATTCTACCAACGTGCCACTTTCGTCAGGTTCTAGCTCTTGAGGGAGCACTTGAGCTGTAACACTCCAAGGTCCTACGGTTTTGGCTTTACCATACTCAAGTTGTTCACCTACAGCAAATCGATCGGCTTCTCGGAATGGAAAACACCGTGGATAAAAAACGGATACCGTACCATCTTTTTGTAAATGAACTCCGTAATCCTTTCGACACTGCAGCCACCCTTCCTTCAAAGTCTTCGCTTGCACTCGTTCCAGAAAGGAGACGACGCTTTTATCCGAAAACATGCCCAGTCCAGCCGAGTGCAAGACTTCCCGTAGAACGAATTTCCAGAAAAAGAGTCCCTGTTCTTTCCAAGGCGCAGTCGCAAACTGTAATCCCATTGGTTTGTACGTGGTCTGATCTAGAAACGGCTGTAACGCTAATTGGTGGAAGAGAGCCCGGCATTCATCACTTTCCACCGCTAACGCACTCAGATTGTTCATAGAACCCTCTCCATACACCTCTTCGAGTAAAGGCACTAGCCGATTCCGTAACTTGCCCCGCGTGGACCAATGCGGGGTAGTATCTTTGAAATAGGGCACGCCAAACTGATGTGCGTAATCAAATATAGCAATTTTTTCCAACGGCAGCAGTGGTCGCAATAGTGTCACTCCGTCATTCTGCGACACTGCCGTCATGCCGCTCAAATCGAGTGGCCCGCATCCTTTGTGTGCGTTGGACAGGACATTTTCTCGCAGATCCCCCCTTATGATGACCCAAGAGAATTCCAATGCCATCAAACTCCTCAATGGCATCGCGGTACGCCTGATAACGGATTTCCCGAGCGATCCGCTCATATTCATCCCGTGCTGTAATGCCTCGCGTGACTTCATCAATGCGACGGCAACGATAAACAATGCCTAGCTGGTCACAGTAGTGCTGCACGTATTGCGCTTCGGCGGATGATTCTGGTCGATTGGCATAATCGATGTGCACCGCAACCAGAGGGGGCAATTGAAATTGCGCCCGCAATTGATTCAACACAAACGCAATCACCATGCTATCAACACCGCCCGATAACGATACAATCCAAGTTTTTGTTTCCTTGTGTGGTACGTGTGTTTGCACAAAATCTTGTAACGTTCGTGTCACAGCATGACGCGGAGCAAGTGTCAAATCGGCGGGGAATGCCGCACATTCCAAGATATCATCGTCCGTAAAACCTCTTTCGTCATCACCACGACGACGTTCTTCATCGTAAAGTACCGCCATGCGTCGATTCGTGGCGGTACGGAACCGCCGTAATAATTCATGACATTGCTCCCACACGTCAGTCGCATGCGCAATTTGTGTTTGGACGTATTGTACGGTTTCGCGGCATGACTGATGCCGATACGGCATTAGTGCAAAGACCATCATCGGTATTGGTATCATGGACGTCTGCCACTCTGTAGCATGTTCCTTTTGCAAGCATTCGGCAATTGAAAAGGCCGGTTGATCCAATTGCGATTGGGGAGGCAAAGGCGATGAAAAAGAAGCGTAATACCGTTGCATATGACGAGCCATTTGATCGAGTAAAATGATGGCAGCCATTTTCCCGCGGTAGCCGTACTGATCTGCACACCACGGCAACGCTGCATTGGTTTGGTATTCATTCCACACATATTGGATGGAAGCCATAAATTGTTGCGCAATTTGTTCGTCTACTTTCTTCCGTTTGGCTTCATCGGTAATCATCCATAACTTCTTTTGAGCTTGTTGAGGAGGGTATTGGCCGAACCAATAATTTAATACGTTTTCAATTTGCTGTAACTCCTTGAACGATGCATCAGTTGGGGTTTTATTCGAGTTCGACATGGCATTCCTCTCCTCCGAGGTGCTCTCCACGTGTTTTGCGTTCTCCATTACCGTCGTTTGAGCCGATGGTAGCATTCGTTGCAGCATCGGTCGCAAATATTGTTTCCACAGTTTCATCAGCACTGGTTGCTTCCAGCGCGCCAGAATCAGTCCCAATACCAGCATGGATGTTCTCCTCCTCGTGATGGCAGGTGTCGGAAGAAACGCATTGCGTCCCAACGGTGCGAATGGTGATATTGCTCCCGATGATGAAGCCATGTCAAAGTGCAAGGAAGCCTCTTAGTTCAATTCTTGAAGAAGTTCCAGCAATGCGTAAATCTCTTTATGCTATTTCATTACTTTCTTTCCTGGCCAACAAGGATGCTTTGGTAACATACTCCGAGTAAGCGGTTTTTGTTATTGTTATTGTTATCATAGAACAGCTAGATGCGAGGTGACGAGGTGACGCACAGACGAAATGTTCCCGCGCATTCGAGTCATGAGCATGATCCAACTATTTCCGTTCCCTATTCGTTTCGTTTCTCACATCAAATAATGAATGTACTAATAATTTTTTTAAAAGACCAAACAATAAACTTATACTCCGTACTCCGTATATTATTCCTAATTTCCTAACGTCAGAATGTAATCTAGACATTCGACTGAATTTTCCATTTTTCATCTCATTTTTCACATACGGAGTACATTTCAGTCTGACACTTTGCTGAGTAGACTTTGGTTATTCCTAATTTCCTTATTTACACTACTTTATAATCCCACAAGACGTAACTCGTGACAGAAAATGACGTCAAAGTGTGCCCAAACCACGGTTCCTGCATTTCGATGAACTTGGTGCGAATTTTTTAACCAATCAGCATGTGCTGGAACTAAATCGAACGAAATAAAGGTTAAGTCCAACCTTTGTTGACATTTACCTAGAAAGAAACAGTCCTTTCAAGACAACCAGTCGAAAATGGGCTCATAAAAAACCAGATCATCCGATTCAGTGTCCTGCAGCAAACATCTCGCTCATCAGTCCAATCCCAGCCATGAAGATCGCTCTCTTTCTCTCCGTCTTGACTGGACTCTTGTCTTTGATCCAAGCTCGTCTCCAAGCTACGGTGCGCGAACAAGCCGAGGAAATGGCCGCGAAACTCGGTGGCAAGAAAAAGCAACTGGGATGGCATGCTCCCATTCGCGTCTCCTTCAAAATGGAACACTTCAAGTCGTTCCAAGAACCCGACGAGTTCAACAAGAAGGTCGCGGCGGGAGCTTTCAATCGCGCCTTTGAACAGGTCTTTGAGGGCATGTCGACGGATTGGGGCTTCATTGACAGTCTCGTGGAAGTCCCCGAGGATCCCACCTTTCTTGGTCGCGTGAACTACCACAAGAACAAGAAGAACCAGAGCAAGAACAACAATCACAAGCCATCCAACAACAACAACAACTCGAATCCAGGAATTAAAAACACCTGGACCATCCCTTACGGAACCTACACGACCGACGCGTGGTGCCGTCTGTGTCCTCCTGATTTGTTGAGTAGCGGCAAGAATGGCGAAAGCTTCTCGAACTTTCTTAAAGACCAAGCCAAGTGGGATGAAGCCGCCAAATTGTTTTGTGCGGAATTGAAAGGAACGGGAATTGAGAATTTTGAAGACATCAAGAACTGCGCTTTTACCGTCAGCTACCTGGGAGCGAACGAGCTAGAAATGATGGAGTCCAGTGTATCGACGGAGGTCATGTCGAGTTTGGAAGTATCCGGAAGCACCAAGAGTATCATTACAGCATTCAATATTCGCTCATCGGCTTCGTTCAACATGGATGTTCTCGAGAAGTCGTTCGCTGTCGCCTACAACAATGTGTTTGAAGATTATGGATACGTCGTGGAGGGCGTTCAGCTTCTCCGTCAAGTCATCGCTTCGCAAAATGCTGAAAGTTCGACGGCTGTACTAGTGCATGACAACAATATCGCCCTTTCGGCCGACCGCGGCGCATTGGTGACAACCAGGTTTTGGGTGAACATTGACTGGAAGTGCCAGAACTGCAACGCGAGAGACCTGCTTCCCGGTGTTTTGTTGCAGAACATGCCCGAGATTGGTCGTCATAACATCTTGGAATCGTACCTCTGCAACAATTTGCGCGATTTCGGTGATGCGAGTCTTGCGGACGTTACCGGATGCGGCATTGTCTTTCCGGAAGGCATGTAGTAGAGACCAGCCGCTGGATTTATTTGGAGAAAGTTTCGTAGATCTCAGTTGTTGCTTATTGAGCTCTTGTAGCGAGACATCGCTCCCTTACATACATATTATTGCCTGGGCCAAGGAATGTAGCTTATAACTGCGTTTGCTATATAACAGGGCGTCATTACAAACACTGATATTTATCTCGTTTGCAATAATTATACCCTGGTACCAGGTAACCAAACTCTTCATCATTACTCCGTATTCTTTTGCAACACGGCGAAGCCATGTGTAACACCGGAACGACACTTAGTTGTGTTTATTTGATGACGTCCACTGTCATTCCTTCCTACATTAAGCCTCACAATATTGAAACCCGCTGTGTGTACTCCACGTCAGATTCATGCGCGATTCATTCCGGCACACCTTTCTTGCACTTTCATCGACCGTTCACAATTTCCGACTTTCGACTCATCTCTTTTCTTTCGACAACGAATCCGTACCTGGTATCATTCATCCGCAAACACCAGAAAAAGAACCCTTGTCCTCTTCTCTCAGCCAAAAGCTGAATCTATCATTTAGCATGATGATGAGTGAAGCACACTTTATACGGCTGGTCGTACTTTATTGTCTTTTCATCGGCCAAGTCGCCGCCAATTGTCCCCCGTCCGTCGTTTCCTCGTTTGAAGAATTGCACGAATATTGTCCGGATGCCAGTGCCGATAATGGTGATTACGCCTGCTACAAACACGATCGTGTGGTTTGTCGAGGATCGATTGATCATCGGCGTACACCGCCGTCCTGTACGCATTCCTCGATTCGCGATTGCGGTGACGATGAATATTATCACGTGTGTGCTTATGGACACAAAAATTGCAATCATCGTTCCGATTATACCTTTGTTTGTTGGGACAAGCAACAAGGACATTGGTGTCAAGGATCCATTGAGCCCGATAAGGGGACATGGTCGCATCCGACGTGTCCTCGCGATGCTTTATACGATTGTGGGGATTTGTATCGATACGGATTGAATGTTGCTCGGGATTGTTCGTGTTCCGGATTTTTCGGAGGTCCCGTTCAATATGAATGCCGCGAACCGAATGGTCGTGTTTGGTGTTCGTATCGATCGAGCTTTTTCGGAGGTCATTCATCGTCGTGGTCATCTAGTTGGACATGGAGTGCGTTGTGGGTCTGGGGGACATCTTCTCATCATAAGGCGGAGAATAGGGAGTATTCTGCAACGCGAAATTCTGTTGGACCATGGGGGATCGGTTGCATTGCGATTATAGCTGTAATAGCAGTTCTAGCTGTTGTTCGCCGCCGAAAGGAAACAACTCGAGCCCCCAACATTTTCAGACAAATGAGCAGCGACATCCTCATGAATCGACGGCCCTCTTGTCGACTTTGTTAAAAGTGTAATGCACCTTCTCAATCAATGCATCGCAATCACCGTAAGGCTTTCTCCTTCAACTTTACGAGTTAGATCACTTCTCATACATAGAGTATATAAACTTGTGTCCTTCGATTCGCCTACTAAAATTACAATGTATTCTGTGTCTAGATGAGCTTAAGCTTCGTCCATTCGGTCGTCGGTAGCAGACGATACAGCTTTCGGATTGACCAACTCGCGCATCGCACTCGATTTTTTGCGGGCCGCAATGCGGGCTTTCGCGGAATCGACCACATTCCGCATGACTTGTTCGCGGGTGGCGACCGCCGGGGCCAACAAATCAATCGATTTCTCAATCTCGACACGCGCCTGTTTCTTCTTTTCAACCGCGGCATCTTTCATACGGGCCGCGAAGAAGCGTTGATCACGGGCTGTTTGAATTTCTGTGACTTTCTGCATCGCCTGCAAGGTCTGGCCCATTAAGTGACGGTCGTATTTGACGGGACGGTTGCGGCGTTTCTCGAATTCGAATGTACTGTCGACAGCCATTTCTTTGCCGCGTGTTTTGCGGAAGGCTTTCGTCCATGCAACTTTGCGTGGATTGCGTTTCTTATTAAAATTGCGAATACATTTGGATCGACAAAAACGAAATTGTTTGCTGTCGTTGCGTACAAACACCATGCCGTGCCCCGGATAGCACGGGCTAGAGCAGAAATAACACTTTTCAATTCTCATTCTTGTATTTTTCTGGTGTTGTTGCTAATATATCTGTTGTGCAATACAGTTGGTGCTGGTGTTGTCGTGCATGAGCATGTCTGCCCTTTCGTCGCGCCTTTTACCGTGTTCCTCGAAAGTTCAATGGTGGTAAAAATTACGTCCGTCCGTCGTCAACGAGCAAAGAGGATCTTGCTAAACTCACAACGGTACACTACAGGTTCCGACTAAAAAGTGCTGGCATACCAGGTGCTTTCTTATTCTCGTCAACTTTTTCAACCATTTTAATGAAAAGCGCATTAGCTGACTTTTCAAAAATAAACGCTTCTACTTCGATTTAGACCATACAAAAATGACCGACTCGGTGGATATGGGTTGCCAAAGATTGTCATTGTCATCGAGCATCCCGGATATTCCGCCAAGCTTCCTGCATCCGACTTGCTTGTCCTCGAGTGAAAATGTCGTCACATCCTGATGGAGCGTAATCCATGATGTTGTTTAACGGATCCCGTCCACTTTGGTTCGGACAGGTATCAGGTAGCGGATTGGGGCATTCACCCTCATATATTCCGTGATACGATGCCTGAGCGTTGGTGTCGTCGACCAAATCGCCTGGGGAACAACCTCCATCAAAGGTATGGAAGAGGTTCATCCAGTGACCTGGATAGAGCCGTGAGACTTACGTAGGATAGAAAGTTTAAAGAATTTTTCGTGAACGTACCAACTTCATGTGCCAACGTGGTCTTGTCAATACCCCGAGTACAGCCAGAATCGATCACGACGCCATCCCTGGTTCCCATCCAGACGGCATCCTCAGCCATATTCGCGTATCCACAAAAACGTTCGTTTCCTATGATGGCGGCTTTGTAATACACATTGAGTGCGTTTAGACCCCCTTCTCTATATTGACTTTCCATCGCATTCTGCTCAGGCGAATCCCATTTGGACATGTACCAGCTATTACTGGTGACTCGATTCGTCGACACAACATTCAACTGAATCCCAGTCGATGACAAAAGGTTGTTGGTGACTTTTATGTTTTCGTCAAGAACAGCGTTCGACAAGAATCCGGTGCCGTCGGTCATTTGGATGGCATGAAGGTAGGTGTCGATCTCGATTCGAGAGCGCCCAAAGTTGCAAGGGAAACGAACTTGTGATGCCGATGCACGCTCCTGTTCTACTCGTGCCACCCGCTCTTCTTGTGCAATGGCCATCTTTTCAATGGTAGCACTATCGGGCGCTTGATATCCACAACCGTGTGGCTTCTGCGAAAGGAGTCGGTGATGGTCATGATCGTGTAGGATATTATCCTCATGATCATGCGAGAGGACAAACGGCGCAGATAGAGCGCAAAGGAGAAACACAGTCAATTTCGCCATTGTCTTTTGCCTTTGAAAATCTTTTTCTTGTTGAGTAATGCGATCATTATTATTTGCGTTGGCCAAAAGGAGAAAACGGAGACGCGACAACCCCGACGACCTCCTCCTCCTTTTCGTACATTACCAGGTATAGTTCGTCCAAAACAAACGCGAAACGCGAGAATGCGGCACTTCCAGTTTCCAGTGATTTTCTCACAGTTCTATTGGTAGTAGCTTGTAAGAAATCGATACAATTGTACCTACTCAAAAACGGATACCGACAATAGATGACGGGGAGACTCCATGAAAACCTAACAAAATGCAATGTCCCAGATTCATTCGTAGGCGCCGATGTCCGAAGTCCAATGCACAATCAGAATGCAGTCCCCTCCCTGTCTTTTCTTGGACAATTCACGAATGCTTTACGAGGAGTTCTATGTGGATCACTTTTTGCATTATTTTAAAATTTAGATGTAAGGTTAGTCTAAGGTATAAAAGGACTCCGTGATTAACACAATATTAATCCGTAGAGAACAATAACTTCCTTTTATAAACTTGCAAATAGTGGTACCGTACTAGTCGACCGTCCCTCCTCATCAAGCATCTCGGATATTTTTCCAAGCTTCTTGCATCCGTCTTGCCTGACCTCGGGTAAAACGATTAACACATCCCGACGGAGCGTAATCCATAATGTTGTCCAAGGGATCTCGTCCGGGCTGATCCGGGCACGTATCAGGTAGCGGATCGGGACTGTCGTAGCCAGGTTCTGTGTAATACGAGGCCTGAGCGTTTGTGTCGTCGACTAAATCTCCGGGAGAACATCCTCCGTCAAATGTGTGAAATAGATTCATCCAATGTCCTAAAAGCCATAGTAAGTTTGAAAGGGTAGACTTGCAACAGTTACAGAATGTTTGCCTTTCAATGAACTTACCGACTTCATGTGCCAATACGGAATCAGCAGTAGCACAATTTGAATCCATCACAATGCCATCCTGAGTTCCCATCGAGATCGCATACTCGGCCAAGCTCGCATATCCGCACCAACGGTCGTTGTCTATGATTGCAGCTTTGTAGTAAATGTTTAGTGTATTGGGACCCCCTTGCTTATACTGACTTTCCATGGCTTTCTGCTCGTCAGTATTCCAATTGGACATGTACCAGATATCGCTGGTGACGCGATTCTTTGAAATGAGATTTAACTGGAAGCCGGTCGCTAATATGTGTTTGTTGGTGTTTGCCACGTTTTCTTCAAGTACAGCATCAGACAAAAAGCCAGTTTCGTTGGTCATTTCAACAGCATGAATGTATGTGTCGATGTGGACGACTTGCGTGTCAGAGCGCGCAGGGTTGCAACGCAAAAGAGCTTGCGATGTAAATGCGCGCTCCTGTTCTATCCGCGCCATCCGCTCCTCTTGAGCGATGGCCAGTCTTTCAATGGTAGCTTTATCAGGTGCTTGAAACCCACAACCACGAGGCTCCTGTGAAAGGAGTAGGTGGTGGTCATGGTTGTGGAAGATATGACCCTCTGAGTGGGTGGTGCATTACTCATGGCTCATGGCTGTAGTGGTCAAAGTAAGTCGAAAGACGCTGATTTTTGCATGCCAGACGCGCAGCGGCAACAACGAATGTTTCAAACACGAAACGAATTTTTTTGAACCAATGATTTTGAGGGATTACGTATATTATTAAAAGGCAGCATCGAAAAGTGCTTCCCGGATAGTCTGATCAAGCTCTTCGGATTTTCCTCCAGGCGTCGTGCATGCGTTGAACTTGACCTGGGGTAAAGATATCACCACATCCGTTGGGAGCATAATCCATAATGTTATCCAAGGGATCGAAACCCGCGTCGGGGCAGGTATCGGGCAACGGATCGGGACACTCCTCACTCAAATACTTCATCGGCATGGCCTGTCCGTTCGTGTCGTCTACCAAATCTCCAGGAGAACAACCTCCATCAAATGTGTGAAGAAGATTCATCCAATGACCTAGCCAAAAGAGCTTTTTTTGTGAGATGCTGTGCGACACTTCGTCCCAGCACGCCGACAAACGTACCAAATTCATGAGCCAAAATAGTCTTGTTGGTAGCGCAAAGCGTATCGACAACAACGCCGTCGTCCTCCGGCCAATACACCGCATCCTCTGCTAAGTTGGCGTAACCACAAACACGGTCACCATCTACAAAAGCGGCCTTGTAATAAATATTCAAAGTATCGAGTCCTCCTTGTTTCAGTTGACGCTTTATGTCCATTTCTTCGTCGGAATCCCAATCGGAAATGTACCAAACATCATTCGTGATGCGATTCGTCGAAACGACCTTTAATTGAAACCCGGTCGACCACAATAACTCGTTCGTGACTTTGATGTTCTCTTCAATGGCAGCGTCAGGTAGATGACCCGTTCGATTCATCATTTGAATAACATGAATGTACGTATCAATAGTTCGGAAGCGAGAGCCACTACCACAGGCGTCACAACGAAAGAGACCACGCGGTGAGGTGCTCTTTTCCAAACGTCGCTCGTCGCGATGGGCCATGTCTTCCATCGCCGCCACATCGGGTGCACGATAGCCACAGCCTCGTGCCGGCGAAGAAGAATCATCATGATGATCGTGGGACAAGACCGTCGCGATGAAGTACAACAGAATGATGCTCACGGCCTTCATTGTAATCAATAATTTTGCGTAAGCGATTTTGGGATCCAATGTCAGCTTTGGAAATGTATGTTTCTTTTCAAGAACACCCACCGACGAATTTGGTAACACAAAAACGATGCCGCCAGTGGGAGTGCTGGGGACTCCCATTCCCCTTTTCCCGCACACTTCTTTCTTTCATTGACACTATCCAAAAAGAACCAAGAAAAAGTAAAAGTGAAATGGACTCCCACCGTTTCGTTCTCGCCGGCATGCAATGCGGCAAAAATCGCAACAAAGTGCAACCCTTACCAGGTATCGTCGCGGTGGGAATTGTCGAGTGACGTATAATTCACGAACCAACAAACACGAGTGAATTTCCTATCTTATTCACGAAAATCATTTTTAATAGAATAGCTTCTAAGCTCATGCCAGGTAGGTTTTTCCTAGAATATAAAATACTGCATTACACTTTGCACGGACCATATGCCAGTCCTATTATCATATGCATCAACATCAATCATCACAATACTTGTCATTGGACCAGAAGCACTTGGAACCACTCCATCGTCCAACCCGCTTCGGTGGACACAATTTCCAGTTGTTGGGTTCCTTGTGTCAAAGGTGCATTCGCGTAAACGTACGTCCATTCGTCGCGTCGGGTCGTTAGGGGCAAGGTATCAATTCGTGTCAGCGACACTCCATTGGACAATAGTTCCAATCCTCCACTGCCATCCATACTCGACACTTTGAACAAAAACTCGTACGTTCCGGTCGATCCAACTTCCACTTTGTAGGACGCTGAATCGCCTTGATTCAACCAGCTGCCTTCCTCGGTCACACCCACTTGTTGCAGCAAACAGTACTCGTCGCGTCCCACACGGGATGGTTGCGTGGGGTCTACATAAATGAGAGCGGCAGTGTCACATCCCGATCCACCACCACCCAATAAGGATCCCAAAAAGGAAGGATTGCGTGTGCATAGGGTCAGGTTGGTGTTGTTGGCCAGTGACATCAGAGCCAGGACTCCGTCTTCGGCTTTGAAGGTCGAATTGGTATTCGTTGTGGCATTCAACGCCAAAACTTCGGCAAAAACATCGGTGGACACGGAAGGCGTTGCTGCTGCCAAATGATCCATCAGATCCTTATAAAGATCTGTCGCTGAAACGGAAAATGCGCTAGCCGATGAATCTAACATCTTCCAGGTCCACCAGGACCAGCTCGTTTGTGTCTCTTCCAACTCTTCTACAGCTTCCGCATTCCAGGTGACATCGTAGGAACCCGGTTTAAAAAAAGAGAGGCACATTGTAAGACTCGCTGTAATTGGTAAAACGAACTAATTGATCGGTGAAGTTGGCCTCTCCTTCGTCTTGAAAGCCAAGAACCACGTTTTGGTCGTCCATTGGCCACAATCCGGTGTGATGGCTTCCGCCACAATTCCCGTTGATGACAATCATGTGATTCTGATCGACGGCACGAATGGCATCGATGGCCTGCATATAGAATGATTTGAGCTCAGCATTGTCTTCCTCCCAGCATGTAGCGTTGGTGTCGTTGGAAAATGTCCAATTTACGGCGCTGAGAAGTTCATATCCGGCAATCCAGGGATTTTCGGAATAGCGGTAGGCCAATGCTTGCCACAAAACAAGGGCTTTGTATTGATTGTCGGGGCTTTCGAATAAAGCAGGCCGAGAAGCGTTGTAGTCGGTGATCGACATTTCGCGGGATTGACCGCCCGGCGCCGCTTGTAAATCTAACATCACGTACACTCCTTCTTCGGAACACCACGACAGAAGGTCGTCTAGCAATTTGAACCCAGTGCCAACCCAGCTCGTCAGTCCACGAATGGGCTCGTCTTCCACCGATAGAGTGAACAGTTCGTAGTGCATTGGCACGCGGACAAGATTAAAACCGATCGATTTCATCTCTTTGATATCTTGTCGAGAAACGAAATTTGCAAGCCATCTCTGCTTAAACTTCGCATGATTGTCGCCACCAACAATACTTTTTAATTTTTGATGATATACACCTGGAGATTTCGCGAATTCGTCCGCCAGCATCATGTTGGGCTCTTGAACCATCCATCCGCCCAGTGATATACCCTTGAATTGTACGGCGAAGCCATCTGGATCTACGACGATTTGCTCGTATGCGCGGACAAATCCAGTCGGATCCGTTTCACTCTCCGTAAATGTTGGTACTTCTTCAATCTTGAGCCACAGTAGACTCCAGCCGGGCTCTGTTGCAAGAATTTGTAAATCGAAGGAACCTCGTGGCAGGTCCACGAATCGAGTGACAGTTCTCCAAGTCATCCAGTTTCCTGTTGCGGGTAAATCATCATAGGCGGCAAATGTTTCTTGAGTCTCATAATTCATCATCTCAAAAGCACCTTCTCCCTTGGGACTCGAAATGCGCATTTTCACCGCGTATCGTCCGCTGACGGGAAGCTGCAGGGGATAAGCCACCCAGTTGCCGGCATTCATCATTTCGACATCCATCTCGACACCTTCCTTGTAACTGTAGTCTGTTGCATCGAATGTTACTGAATAGATGTCGACTTCATTGGCAGTTAAGGTTGTAGGCACAGAAGTGGGTTTGGACGGAGAAGCATTTGATTCAGGCTCATCTTTCTTGACGGGAGCTTTCGTGGGAGGAACGGGATCCCTTTCCTTGACGGGTGCTTTTACGGGGGCATCGGGTTCCCTTTCCTTCACGGGAGGTTTAACGGGAGCTTTTGTTGGACGATCCGGTTCCTTGATGGGTGCTTTAATGGGGGCATCGGGTTCTCTTTCCTTGACGGGAGTTTTCACGGGGGCATCACTGGGTGCCGATGTCGGCGGAGACCTTTCTGGAGTAGGCTTGGGTGCTCGGACTGGAGCCTTGGTGGGAGAATTACTAGGTGCAGATGTCGGCTTCTCGTCCTGTTGCTTCGGTGGCTTCTTTTCTCTAACAGGAGACTTTGTGGGATCACTGACTGGACTTTTGGTGGGAACATTAATCGGTGACTTGGTAGGACTATAAGTGGGTGTTTCCGTGGGACTGTGGGTTGGTGATTGAGTCGGGGTTGCCGTAGGCGTTTTGGTTTTGGAACTTTTTTTCTTGGTGGGCGCTTTCGTGGGGGCCTCATCTTCATTCAAGTCAATAATCAACTTGAGCGAGATCCATTGCATATTCCATCCAGATTCTTTTGAGCGAATTTGTAAAGTAAATTCCCCTTTTGGTAGCTCCACCTCCTTACGGACTGTCTTCCACGTTTCATAATCTCCCGTCTCCGGTAATTTGTCGAATTTACTGTATATTTCGTTCGTATTTTGATTGACCAATTCAAAGGCTCCATCCCCTTCTGGACTCGCAATACTGAGTTCAATTTCGTACGTTCCCGTGACCGGGAGTGCCACCAAATAAGCCACCCAATCACCATCTTCCAACCATCCCACTGTCTCGGAGCCTTCCGCCGTTTCCATTTGCATACCGCCTTCTATGGCAACGAACTGGTCCGCCGCGATTTGTGTCGAAAACCCTTCCCCTACTACTTCATCGGCGACAAATTCTCCCACCAGAGGCCCATCGATCGTATATTCTCGGGTTTGAATGGATGACCGTATGAGCGGTGGCGGTAAGGATACCGCTACCGCTGTCGGCACGACGAACGCCCATCCCCACAGAAGGAGTCGTGTCATATTTATGAGTTTATGAATCGATTGTTCCCCCTTTGCCGTTGTCGTCAATGCTGTGGTAACTTGTCGAGCGTGTTGTAGGTGTCGGAGGGATTTTCAGTGAGAAGGATGGCAAAGTATTGTTCCGACGGGAATCTGAAAAAACAAAAGAAGTGAAATGCGTTTTGTTGTTGGTTTGAAACCCATTCGAAGTCGTTTGTGCCCCGTTCCCCCGTTTTCGTCCACTTTTTTTTTTTTTCTTCGTTGTCTTCGCGAACCTCAAAGTAAATTGATTATCAAGATAAAAGTAGTAGTCATACGAATGCGATAGGGCTTCGCACTTTTCGCACGAATTATATTTAGCAAGTGAAATGGTCTGGTGGCCAATTTTCTGTACAGACCGACAACTTCGTTGGCCCAATGCGAAATATTTTGGCACCTAAACAAAACAACAAACACGAAGGCATTCGGCATTCCATTTCTACGGTAGAATTTGGAATACGGAATTTGCAATAGCGATACTTATTAGAACGAGAAACGGGCGACTGGCGAACGCGGGGCGGATGAGTTTTGCGTTTTGCGGTTTTTGCGACCGATCGACGAAGTCGGAACCATGGAGGATGCGATGTTTTTGGATGATGATGATTCAACAACCTTCATTCTTTTGCTCGTCTTTCTGTTCCTCTTGTTCTATCTTTTTACCTTCCATGTCTATATAAACGAAATATTTCATTATGTTGCAAGGACGGGGCTTCATTCGTTCTTCCTACAATCATTTTGCGTCCCGAAGTAGTAAAAGGCTTCGATGCTGTGCCCATCATTATTTTGAAAACGCTCCTTCTTTCTCTTCTTCTTCATTTACATACCTACAAAACTCTCGGTGTTTTACGTCATTCGCTCCAATAGTGCAAGATACTACTACTGATGCGTCAACATCGAAACAATCCACCAACAATTTATTTCCATTACTGAACGAACACGAACGAACCTTACTGCAAGAGCAAAAGACATTACCGACCGCGCTCGAGCACTCGCACATCGTGTGGGGATTCCGATCTTGAATGATCACAATTTATTACAACAATTGGCCACGTTTTCCGTCGTCGTGGCGGGAGAATACAATGCGGGGAAATCGTCCTTGATCAATGCCCTCCTGGGGGAACCGCGATTGCTTGAAACGGGGACATTGCCGACCACGGATACCATTGCCATTCTGTCGGCCTCTCCACCACCCGACAACTGGGATCATTCGGTACACTTTCATCATTTGCCGCACAATGCATTTTTACAAGACTTGACGTTGGTCGATACACCCGGTACGAATGCGATTCTCACACACCATACCGCACAAACCCTGCGATTGTTGCCTTCGGCCGACTGGATTCTCTTTGTCACGTCGGCGGATCGACCCTTGTCGGAATCTGAACGACAATTATTGGAAGTCATGGCCAGAGATTACCGAAAATCCATCGTTCTCGTCATTAACAAAATGGATATTTTGGACCGGGCCGGGGGATGGCACGGAGCGGAAGAGAAGCAAAAGGTTGTGGATTTTGTGCAGACCAATGTGGCCAGTTTGCTCGGGGCGCGGCCCATGGTGATACCGGTTTCGGCCCACATTCCGAGTCAAGTCGCGGTCTTGTCCCAATTTTTGAAAGAAACACTTTCGCATCACACCAAAATACAATCGAAACTCACCAGTCCGTTGGGAGTGGCCGAAACGTGGGTGCACCAGTGTTTGACACGCGTCACCACCGAGCGCCAGGCCTTGCGCGATCATGCGGTGACACTCCAACTGGTGCAAAGTCACGTAGAAGGATGGAAGAAGGAATCGAAAAGTGAAATGGAATTGATACGTATGCGGATGGCAAGATATTTACGAACGCAACAAGGAGATCGAGCTCATTTGTTTTTGAAGCATTTAACGGTTTGGCAATTCTACAGCTTGGCCTTTCAATTGGATCCGGTGGCGTGGGATCGCACCGGTCCGCTGGCCAGTAGTAAAAGTTCGGTCAAGAGCAACGATCCAGCCCGCGACGATTTACAGCAAATGACCTACGAAGCGGCATCGTCTTTGGCCACGAAAACTCGAGCCCAAGGCCAAGCTGTCATTGAGTTGTTGGGACATCGTGCCTCGTCGAATGCGCCATTCTCACTGGTGGGACATATTACGGCAGCATCCCGTTTCGAGGAAACACACGAGCGGATTCGAGAGCGACTTGAGCTAGTATTGCAACGAACCATTCATGAAGAAGAAAATACCAATTTTTACGGAGACTCCTTTCAACGCACACTTTCTCGCTTGGCCTTGGCATCGATCGGTTGGAATGCGTTGTCTCTTGCCGCTGGCTTGTTGTATTGCGAATGGCAGGGATTCGGAATGGCCAGTGCAAGTGTCGCCGCAGGTACCGCCGTATTGTTCAGCGGTCGCTCCCATGCAGCGCAACACTACGCTCAGATCTGGCACACCAAGGCGGACCAGTTGGAACAGGATTTGCAGGCAGTTTGGGAGGAAGAATTGGAGCGTCTGGAACGTCAAACTGTTCAAGGCATTTCTCCCTTTCAACGATTTGTGCAGGCCGAAGAAGAACGTTTAAATGAATTACAAACCGAAGCGGATAGTATTTTACATGCTTCACAGAAACTGCGGTATCAAGTGAGCCAAGAAGCACCGAAAGAATAAAGAAGGAATAGGTTGGGATAGGCACTTCGGCTTTTGCTTACTTAATCAGTACCGGTGCGAGTTCAGGTTATATGAAGAACCATTTTTTTGTCTCTTCCTTCGTTGAAAGACAACAACAACAACAACAATAATAATAACGATGGAACGATACCAAGTCCACAATGACAAGAGCCATCCTAATTTATGTTTCTTCCTTCTTGAAAGCGATCTACAACATGGGAAACGACTGCTTTCGAGCTGATGCCGTTTTTGCACCGTTTTTGATTCGTGGAAACGATTGGAAACGGACCGAAAAAACGGGACTTGTCATTCTTTCGTTACCCACAAATCGTGGATGTCCACGGAATTGAAATTCTGGGCCGTGTTGATTGATTTATTCTCACAAATCGCCACATCGTGCGCCATTCGTGTGACATACATTGCAATGACCTCGACCATGACATTCGGTCTTTCGGAGGACACGTCCTTGACCGACGTTGACATGCTCTTTTTCTTTTCGACGCTCAACGACATTGGTCCCTTTGCCAACCTGTTGGACAACGACGACGACGATGATGAAGTAGAAGAGTATGCCTTTTTGACCCGCGGTGTGTTGCAGCACCGCACTTTCACCATTCCTCCCCGAGACGACTCCTTGACAACGACCGACGTCTCGGCCATGTCTATTGGGTCGACCGATTACGAAGAATACGAACGCTTGTTGGATGACGGTCGTCCCATTGCACAACCCTCTCGTGAACGGTTTGATCCCCGCATTTGCACGATCCGTATCACGACGCAAGTCGAGGTTACGATCGCCAACAATGGTGTCGTGACGCTTTACAACGATCAGGAGGTGCTGACATTTTGTGCCGCCTTGACGGAATACGATGCCTCGTGGATCTTTTACATTTGCGCGCCAGATGAAATGGCCGTGGTGGTGACGAGTAGTACCGTCGAAGAAACCTTGCGGTATCTCTTGTCGTCGACGAATGAGTCTTGAGTCTGTCCAGATATTGGGGGATAGTCAAGAGAATAGAAATAATCAAAGAACTAGATGTTAGAATGAGTTATGAGGAGCTAATACGATGTAGTTCTACCTTGACAAGTTCGTAATGCACTTTTATAGGGCTAACAGGCGCTGGATTGCTAGATCGTTAATCGTGGTTTAACACGACTCATAATAAGTCATATACTCCTTTGCATACTACGTAAACCAGGTAAAGCAGAAGTTCTTGTTTCACACAATTGCTACAAAATATCTATTGGTGTCGCACTACGTATTAGTTTCGCCTTTGAATGACACGCCAAGGAACACTATACAAAGTAGTACTCTAATGTAGCTCGGAGTGCCAGTAGGGCTTGAAACTGTTTTAGCACGTTTTCGTTGTTTTTTGCGGTCAACGTGAATGCTATAGAGATGCATTCTTATTTTGCAGGTTAATTAGTAATATCTTTTGAATCTTTCATGAGCAATAATGGAATAGAATACAGCAATATCATTCATGGATTCAATCATACACCAATTTTGTGCGGAGCAACGGGAATTGTTGCAACAGGAATTGTTACAATCCGAAACATCCCAGCAGGAGCAACAAAATGTGTTGCACGGGTTACAAGTTCACGATTTATCGGTGGGATTGTACGGACGCACGATTGTTTGCCTCAGTAAGCACACACAGTTACCGGCGCATCGATTTACGACGGGAGATGAAGTTGAAATTCGTGGCAGAAATAGTACTTCGACCGTTGGTGGTGTCATTCATCACGTCACCGAGGAAACCATTTCGGTGGCGTTGTATAATACAACAACTACTTCTAAGAAAAGCAGCACCAAAGACACGGCGAGTAATGACGATGACGAGGAAGATGTCGTAGGATCACCCCCGTTTTCCCTTTTGCCGAAAAGTTCGATCGAAGTGCATCAAAAATTAGTGAATGCCTTACAAGAACTCGAACAGCACGGAATCGATCATCCGGTCGCGGGGACCGTCATTCAAACAGTCTTTGCACCGACGACGAATTTACCAACGAATACCACCACGCCTATACAACCAGCCACACACTTGGACGACAGTCAACGTGAAGCAATTCAAATGGCCTTGCAACAACCTTTGGCCTTGTTGCATGGGCCACCGGGGAGTGGGAAAACCACGACGGTCGTCGAACTCATTCGGCAAGCTGTTTTGACTCACAAGTATCGTGTTTTGGTGACGGCACCGAGCCATGTGGCGGTTGATCAAATTCTGTCGCGTCTCGTCGAGAAACAACCACAACAACCCAAATTGCAAGTGGTACGATTGGGACATCCAGCACGGTTGCAAGCGGATCTCTTGCCGTACAGCCTGGAGGCTTTAGTCCAAGCGGCGGACGGCACGGAAATCGTGCAAGATGTCCGACACGAACTTCAGACATGGTTGCGACGCGTCAATCGTCCCCAAACGAAATACGCCGACAAAGTCACCGCACGAAGGGAAATGAAATTATTGCGACAAGAAATTAAACAGCGAGAACAAAAAGTGGTGCACGATTTATTCCAACGCGCGAACGTAGTGCTGACGACTTGTGTCGGAGCCGCCAATCGTTTGCTGTCCAAGAATACCTACGATAGACCGTTCGATTTGGTTATTATTGATGAAGCGGCACAATCGTTGGAGGCGGCTTGTTGGATTCCGATATTGCGAGGATCGCGATTGGTCTTGGCGGGAGATCATTGCCAATTACCACCCACCATTCAATGTAATGATCCTCGTGTCCAACAAAAACTAGGTCATACGATGTTTGCCAGGATTATGAAACTCTACGAAACCAATCCGCAGCAAATATCACGAATGCTCAAAGTGCAATATCGGATGCATGAGACCATTGCGAACTGGGCCAGTGAAGCCTTGTATCATGGTGAGTTGACCACGCACTCGACTGCACAAGGACGGACCTTGGCGACTCTACCCGGTGTTTCACTGCAAGATGACGACGAAAAAGAGTTGGCGCAAATGCCTCTGTTATTGATCGATACGGCGGGTTGTGACTGCTACGAAAGCACCAATGCTGCAGGATCGCGATTCAATTTAGGGGAAGCCCACATTGTGCAGCAACATGTACGACGACTACTGGACATGGGAGTACCGGCGTCGCAGATTGCGGTCATTACTCCATACAATGGACAAGTCGAAGTACTGAAAAATATGGACATGGCCGTGGAAATACGGACTGTCGATGGCTTTCAAGGAGGAGAGCGGGATGCGGTAGTTTTGAGTTTAGTCCGCAGTAGTCCCCAAAAGGGATCTTCGATTGGCTTTTTGCGCGATGATCGTCGATTGAATGTGGCCGTCACTCGAGCCAAGCGGCATTGTTGTGTCGTGGCGGATTCGGAAACGGTTTCATCGAGTCCGTTTGTCAAAAATCTCATTGAATGGATTGAGCAACACGGTGAACAGCGTTCTGGTATGGATTACATGACAGATGACACAAACACTCAACTTGGTCAGGATTTGCTTGAGGCACAACTTGAATTGCAGCAATACTTACTATCTGGCGCAAGCACACAAAATGGCGACAACAAAAAGAAGGTCGTGTACACCGGTTCAGTCAACAATAAGAAGGACAAGGTGACATCCGTCGCGGAACGTAACGCTTTACTAGAAAGAGTTCGCACGTTTCACAAGACTGGCAAGGCCGGCGATGTACTCTCACTGAGCAAAGAACTTTCCAACGGAGACCGACATGCGGTGCATGAGCTTGCCGAAGAAATAGGTCTCCTACACATCAGTTCTGGTACCGAAGGTATCGATAGGCGGATGAATGTGTCTATTCCCTTGCCTGAATCGAATGCATCAATTCCGCTACCTGAGCCAAAAATAAACGGTGATCTCACTTCAGCTGAACATTTGGGACAACATAATATTGATACAACTACTGTCACTGTCGATGATGTGGTTGAGACTGAGGGCATGAACCTACAAGTTCAACGACTCGTGCGTTTCACGTTTTGCAAGGAGATGACGACGACGACGAATCCGCGTCGGGGGATGAAAAGCCAATTACTCTCGTCGAAACTCAAATAACTTTGAATCATCCACTAGGTTTGCTAGCGAAGGAGCGCGAGCAGCGAGAAAAGGATCGTAAAGCGCAGCAAAAAGCTGGTACAGTCACTGGGAACAAAACCGGCAAGAAGACGAAAAATGGAAAGAAAGTCGGGAGTTCGATTACTTCCAAGCAACGCGATAACAAGGATGATAACGCGGATGAAAATATTGAAGATGACATGGTCTTTCTGGACGCTCAGATTAACAAAGTGCAAAACTCTCATGGTCGCACAGTAATAGGAAAAGGATCTAACTATCGTACTATCGTGAACGGGATTCTCTTGGCAAAACCCAAACCAGTCGGAAAGAAAAGTGATCCTCGCGCTGCATCCGCGTTGCAAGCCAAGCTGAAAGAAGCCGAAAACAATCGCAAAGCGAAGGCGAAGCCGAAAAACAAGTAAATCAAAGATTGACTAAGGACACGGTTGCCTATTTTGTATTTACATATATTCATGGGAGAGCACCGTTCGCAAAAATGCATCGTGCTTTTGGCCTATTAGGATTCACTCTTCACTTTTGGTTGTTTCCATCGTTGCTCCAACCGATCTGCTCGACGCATCCCCCACGCCGCTACAACGCAGGGTGCAATCAGCGCCGTGTAAATCATATTCGTGATAAAGAAATCCCCGTCGTGCCGTTGAATGGCCAATCGCGCCATGGGGATATTGAGGAACGATGCAATTCCCGATATCATATACAACAACCCCGACATGCGTCCCACCATATCCGCCGAAAGCAAGGTGGGCAAATACGAAAATGTCACACCAAAAAGAAGGATCGATAAAAGGAAAACAAAACAAAGCCGAGAATTTGAACATTGAGATTGGTGCTGCTCACCCGTATCACCATGGAACCCAACGACAACAAGTTAATGAATTGAAAGGCGCCCGGATATCCAAATTTCCGCAAGGCCCAATCCACCGCCGGTGTCCCTACCAGTGACACGGGTGTGAGTAAGGTAAAAATACTCAAATATCGGTTGTCCAGAGCGTCATCTCCCAAATGCGCCAAGAAATCGCGTGTCGTGGTCAAGGTCCATAAATTGATGCCGACTTGAATACCAAAAAAGATTAGTAATAAAACAGTCGGATACGCCATCAACTGTTGCGTCGGCGACCGTAATGCGACCAACACGTAATCTTGTTCGGGAGGGTCAGTAGTAGCAGTAGTAGGACTAAGTGGTTTCGAAGGAATCATCGTCACCGTCATTGTCGTATGTTCCTCCGAGAAGTGGGTGTTTCCTTCGGCTCTTTCTTGTCGTTGACGACGGCTCGTTTCGGTTTCATCCATCGGTAACGATACATTCTCTTCTTCGTTTTCTTCTTCTTCTTTTTTGATTTCTTCCGGTACCGCGACATACCAAAAATACAATCCGGGTACAAATAAAAGGACAGCAATGCCCAGATACACGGCCAGAACTCCCATCAATTCCAAACCAGCATATTCCGCTAAACTCCACAAGATCCAGTAGGTCATGGCACTGGAATCAAACAAGGCATTGAGGACGATAATGACCCGATTCCGCATTTTTCCTTGAAAATACAAGCCGGTAGGAACCATTAACAATCCTCCACACCACGATCCCAAAGCCAACAGAATGAATCCTCCATAAATGAGATGATCCGATAAGGCGAATTTAAGTGTTATTAACAAAAGAAGAATTCCTGATATTACAAATGTCACCAATACACCAAACGTCGGAAACGGACCGTACCGATCCAACACATATCCCCACACTGGTGCCGTGACTTGCGTAGCGGAGGCAACGAAATTGACTTGAATCAATTTTGTGGTTTGTTGTGTCTGACATACTTCTTCTTCTTCTTGTCCTCCTCCTCCTCCTGTCGCTTCTGCCGAAGAAGAACAACCAAAGATTCCCGCTTCTTCTAACAACAATTGCATCGGTCCCCATCCAAAAATCGCACCCACAAAGAAAAATGTCGACACAACGGTCAAGGTCAACAATCCACAGCGATGGAATTCGTCTTTTTCATCTTTATAGCAAGACTCTTTTCTTTTTCTCGTTATGGACCTACCATACCATCCACATGCGTTGTCGAATGCATAATAATATAATGATGATGATGATGATTCTGTCTCCTTTTGTCGAAATCCCTTTATTGCCACCCTATTTTTATATGCTTCCTTCTGGTTGGGTGGAAGTTTCGGCGAGATCGCGTTGTAGTCGAACCGGTACCCATGAACGGGACGGACGACGGACCGAAATATGTTCAAGAGCTCGAAGGAGGACACGACGTGTTCGAACCTCGAGCGCCACAACAAAGTAAAACATCAACGAGTCGCACCTTTCTCTGCCACTGTACGACTTTTATTTTCATTACAGAGTTTCCAAAACACTGCACTCTTCGAACGAAATCATCATCATCATAATCATCATAACGCTATATCTTAAAATTATTTCTTAATAATAGTAATAAAAGAAAGACCTTAATCCGACTTGTTGTTCGTGTTGGTTGGTGGTGATGTCACCGTAGGATGATGGCTCGCCGTACGCCGCACTTTTTGTATTCTTGTTCAAAGAATGACAATGACAGCAACAAACCACCCGATAAGAAGGATAAAATGAGCATATGAATGCGGGCAACATCGAAGACGGCGGCGGTGAGACAAAGGAGCAACAAGAACGCAATGACGGTTCTCACAAAGGGCAAAAGCATAACACCACCGCCCGGTTCCAAAATCTGGCTCATGAATGAAGAAGATGTCATTATGTTTTTTGTTTGTTGTTTGTTGTTATTGTTGTAGAAACAAGTAGAAGAAAGGAGGAAAACGATATTGTGGGTGGTGATTGTGTGGTGCTCTTCCAAAACCGAAAGAGAGCAAAAATGAAACCAATAAAACAAAACAAGGAAAAACAACAACGACAGACGTGGCTGGCTTGCAGCAACGGACAAAATGATGCAACGGTCCTTTTCTGTCTGTCTGTCTGTCTGTCTGTCTGTCTGTCTGTCTGTCTGTCTCCACAAACGCAACTCCGAACCAATCACGGATGATACGGAAGACGGACAGATAGCGCAGTGATGTTTTTTTTACGGTAGAAGTACAAGTATTTCTCTTCTTCCGATTTTGTGTTCTAGTGTGGATTGTTTTGTGCTTGTCGTTATTTGTTACTCATGTCCTTGTCATTTTCTTCTTCTTGCTTGCATCGTCGAGAGAATTAACAAAGCAATCAATCCTATCAATAATCCTCGCAACGAAAGAAAACAAGCAAAAAGAAGTCGAGAGATACAATATTCCATGAATCAACAGCATTTGTAGAGAGTCAATTCGACATGAAGTGTTTCTGGTTTCTCCTGTTCCTCTTCCCATCCATTCATTCCTTTTCTCCTCCTCCACCTTCGACGCCTACTCCTCCAGTTACAAACATGCCTACTTCCTATTTGATTTCGGAGGAAATATGGCACCAATATACACGAGTCGTTTCCGATGTCATGACACGTCCTCGAGTTACACAAAAACTCGATCCATCATCTCTCCAAACGGTTCAAGACTACCTGTTATCCAATCGATCGTTTCCTTATACGCCAGCCAAAACACAAGAACAATTGCAACAACAACGTGGTCTCTTCTTAAACGTACACAACCAGTGGACGATGCAGCAATACGACTATTTGACCCGATGTTTGGGTTATGTCGCCGATGTCAGTGCCAAGACCCAAAGTACCGGTGCCGCCCAAGTGGCGTGGTATAAAATTCAGGAATGTGGCATGTTACCCCGGGAAAGTACGCTCAGTACATTCTTGTATGTTCTGCGCGGCTGTGAACAGGAAAATGAACACGTCGCGACCTTTCACGATGCGTTCTATGCGCCAACCGAAAAGACCGTTACCTTGCGCATTCAATCGTTGGTGGCCAAACAAGACCCAATCGCGGCGGAACAATTGTTGCAACTGCTGCCCTGTCAAAAGTTACGGACGTTTTGGCCGATTCTGCAATATTATTGTCGTCGTCATGAGGAACCGACGTCTTTGGCGGCTGCCTTGCGATTGTTTCGTCACATGCGGAAGGCTCCGGGAGTAATTTTGGATGCCGATGTGTACGGTCTCTTGTTGAGTGCCTTGGGGCGACATGGAGTGTTTACTTCTTCCAGCCTGGAAGGCATTTACGAATATGGATATGCACAAGGACGAGAGCTGTGGAATCAATTAGTGACCGGAATGGCCGAGGATTTATTGGAATTGACACCGGCTGTGGCCCAACAAATTGCGGAAGGTTTCTTGGACGCTGCCCGTAGTACAGAAGCCATGGAACATGTCATTCAAAAGGACAAACTCACGATAGGCCGTGTCCAGATCGACGCCACCACCGGAAAATGTCCGGCCACCGGTGTTACATTACGATTAATGGCCTTGACACCATCCCAACGACAACAAGTGCATGATACTTTATTGGAAATGGCCGGCACACAACACGAAGAATACGGGGCCAAGTTACAGGCGCGCGGAAAAGCCATGGAGGAGAAACGCAATGGACAATATGCGCAAGAACAGTTACGTCAATTTTCCGATTGGTTGAAACAGCGCGAAACACCGTACACGGCCATTGTCGATGGACCCAATGTAGCATATTTCGGACACGGGAATGTGCATTACAGTCAAGTATGGGAGGTTGTGCAGGAATTGCAACGATTGGGGGAACGTCCGTTGGTGGTCATGCCCCAAAAGTATTTGTCGCGCAGTTTCTGGCTGTCGGGATTGGGCAAGGTACAAGAATTGAATGATCAGGATCAAGCCATCATTGACAAGCTAAAAGACTGTATGTATGTAGTGCCGTCGACCTGTCTGGATGATTATTATTGGATGCTAGCGAGCGTGGCAGAACAAGGTAGCACCGACTTTGTTATCGTACAACAAGATCAAATGTTCCCATTAACAGGATTACGCCCTTTGTTGATTACTAATGATCAGATGCGCGACCATCGATTAGCTTTACTGGAACCCCGCCTATTTCGTCGGTGGACAAGTTGTCACATTGTCAACTACATGTTGCGAACTTGCGAAGAAAAAGATGGCAACGGAAAAGCCGTGAATGGGGAAGAGTGCAGTTATGAAACCAAATTCTTCCCCGCGCAAGTATTTAGTGGGGAGATTCAAGGAAATGGCATACAAGGGACCGATACGATGGTGTGGCACTTCCCTGTCAGTGGATGGTCCGAGTCGGAACGCTTTTGTTTTTGCCTGCGACAATAATATTGATGTGTGCGCATCATAATGAATGGCTCAAATCATAGGCGCTGCGTCCTTACTACGCGAACTCGGCTGGCGATAGTTATAGTTACTGTTCTCGGTGAGGGAGGACGACACAGAACCACTCATCCGTAGTATCCTGCAACGGGAAATGCCAAGCAATGCGACCATCTTCCAGTGGATTACTTTGTATTTCCCGTGAATACGCATCGGCTGCCAAGAAGTGGATATCGGATCTGGCGCGACTGGCTCCGCTCACGTAGGCCAAGAAACTGTAGTTTACCATGTAATTGCTAAACCACCGACGGAACAATTGTGGCTCCATCATACTCAATTTGTGATCTCGCATGCGGTCATTAGAGATCAATAGAGGTCTTGCTCCTGGCCAACGCCCTTTTGAATTGTCGGGTGCCACCCAGAGTTCGTCCCCACCAATAGTTAGTTCAGAGGAGGAGATAAGTGTAGCAATGGCGTTAGTTTGATCCGTGACACTAGCCGTAATCCAGTAGAAATCATCTAACGACCCTGGTTGGACCACATAGACTTGTTTCCGTGCCACCAAATGATCACGAATCGCCTTTTTCTTCTTCCGTCAATACTTGCCGCTGGGCACGTCTCTGATCAAATCCTCCAGCACCCACACTAATGTTAAATACATCGCGCATATACTTTTGTGGCAAGACAACCAGGGCGTGTTCACCTCGGTGTTGTAAGTCATCCACCATCCACTGAATTTGATGAAAGCTGAAGCGTCCTTGTTGAAAATTTTGCATATAATAGCCAACGTTGGCGCCATCCACAATAATGGTGAAGGGCGGTCCCGAACGTTCTTGGAGAAATGTCATAAAGTCTAGCAAGGGCGATTTGTCAATTTTGTTGCCTTTCGAGTTTTGCTCCGGTGTAACAGACGAAACTGACTCGTTTGGAGTGTATTGCCGTTGATTGTCTTGTGCCAAATCTAGCATACGCATCCTTAATTCTTTCCGTTGGTCCGATGTCAAGCGCAGCAATCTCAACTGTACTTGTGTGACGGGACATATTCCTGTCGTACTATCGATTTGAACACGTTCGGCTATTACAGTGTGCGGAGTCGATGCTGGGGAGGATTCGGCCGTCATCAGACGCAAGGGTTGCAACGCACTGGTTCGGGTCAAATCATCGGGATAATACTCGGCAAAGGCGTTCCGCAATCGAATGGCCGCATTGAGGGGCAATTCCATGCCATTCGGATCATCCGCCATATCCTGTACAATGGAATGAAACAATTCGGCATGTTCGGCAAAGTATCCCTTGGACGCCAAGGTCGACAAGACCAACCAGTACGTTTCGACTTGAAAATGTACCAACGGCAACGTGTGTCGCATTTGTCGATACAAACGAATGGCCTCCGGGAAGTTGGATTGTTCCAAATAGAGTTTCAAAATGGGAGTATACACGCGCAATCGCACTTGTTCACTACCATTCACTTGTTGCAAATACTGTTCGGCGGCCACCGCATCGCCTCGATCGACCCACCCTTGTACCCGCGCTTGGATACTTTGCGGAACCGGGGCATACAAGGTATCATGATATTCCGCAATTTCGTTCATGATTTCGTGTGTATCTTCTGGTTCAAAGGCGTGAAACAACAACGACAAGGTCGGATCAGTCGATTGCCGGGGTTGTAATGAACTCAGATACAACAAATTGTGCAACAATTGATCATTGTTGAAACCAGCTTCTTGGACTTTGGGCCACAACACTTGGACAGCCCATCCCCATCCTTTCCGCGCACATTGACACGATACTTGAAACAAGATATTTTGGGCGGTTTCGAGTTGGGCGGGAGTTGTGCTTGTTTTTGATAGAAAGGATTGTTGCTGTTGTTGTTGTTGTTGTTGTTGTATTTGCTGCTGGGCCGTTGTCGTATCCACGTCAACCAACGGCATCTCACGCCATAACCATTCCCGTAGTGTCTCGTGTAAGGGCTCTCGTTTCTTTTTCCGACTTTGTGGTTGATGATGTCGTTCGAGGACTTCTTTCAGTATTGTTTCGTATTGTTCCCACGCTTTGCGAGGGTAGGCATGTACGGGACGTGGTGGTGGTGATTTCGGTGTCGAAAACAATTCAAAAATAGTGGAATTGGCCATACTCACGACACTAGATGAACGATGGGCTGTTTGCGAAGGACGCTTTGTTTCGCCCTGTGAAGGTCGTTCTTTCATCATGCGTTCGACATCTTCGAGAATCGAGCGAGTCGTAGTAGTGTTCGGTATGGAGGCAGTACTATTCTTAGTAGTATCAGAAGAAGCTTTCATAAAGTGAGCTATTTCGGCAGATTTGCGACGGCTATCCGATTGTCGTGTGTTCTTGGATGGACTCTTTGGCTGTGTTAACGTCTTTTTCTTGGGGCGACCGATGGCCTTTTTGGTGGTAGTACTGGTAGTAGAAAAGAAACAGGTTGGCTGTTTTCGTATCACTCGCTGCCATGATGATAACATCCTTTTGATGCCTATTCGTAGAGAAATTAACAAATGCTTGCAGAGAACAAGACGGCAGTTCGAAGACAAAAACAATATGGAGCAAGATGATGAAGGAATTAGTTTGCGTTTTCGTTTTTCGCGTTTTTTTTTGTGGCTTTCGTGAGTCGCGGGTTGAGGTTGACGACTCGTGAATGAACTTTCGCGCAGCGCGAATTTACGTCCGCCGTCCGTCTTGTGACAGAACTATAACCCGACGAAGGCGGACCGCAAAAAAGTCTCGTTGTGATCGAGGATCGAGGATGCGCCGCTGGTTGTAGCGAAACAACAAGAAAGTTGTATTGCTCAGTACAGTACAGTACAGTACAGTTCTTTTCTTATCTCATCTCATCTCATCATTCATGCATTCATTCACTTTCCCTTCAATCAAATAACAACTGACAATGGCATCATCATCATCTGCATCATCACCACCCCCGAGGCCGTACAGAAATTCCGACAATTGTTGCAACAATCGCAATCGCTGTTGCAAAAAATTGCTGAACTCGAAATGGATCGGAATGAACACAAATTAGTGGAAGACTCATTACAGCCACTAGATCCGCAACGCAAGGCTTATCGATTGGTGGGAGAAATGCTCGTAGAACGGACGGTGCAAGAAGTATTGCCATCGATACGGACCAATCGGACGCATGTACGTATATCGAAGGACAGAAATAATATGCTCGTTTCTCCCCTTTTTTTCTCTGTTTTGTTTTGTTTTTGTTGCCATGGCCTCGTCTCTCACTTATTACTTTTTTCATAAAAAGTTGGACGCCACGATTGAAACCTTGCGTGAACGATTGGAAACGATGCAAAAAGAAGCAGAACAAATTCGACAGCAATACAATTTGCAAGTGCAGTAAATAATAGGAGAGTAACTTACTAGAAAAGAAAAGCGACGTTGAATTTTTATTTTAATAAGCGATTTAGTTTCGATAGAAAAGGAATAATTCTTGGCTTTCACATTTTGACCATAGTAGTGATGGCGGACGGTGATCCTTCGAGATGCTGTAGGATATCCAACATTTTTTTTTAACAAATATCATACTACTTGCCGCGAGATGCACAATTCCTGCGCGACGTGAAAACGAGGGTTTGACCTTGCCAAGCTTTTTCAAATAGTGATATGATGTGATCGGCATGATATAATTACAAAGGGAAACTGTATTGTGAGGCCAAGTCATGGCACGACAGTCAAAAGGGACCATGTGATAATAGGGTCCTTTGCTTTTATTCTAGTTGGATTTGATAGGATGCAATAGACATGAAAATACAGACTCTAGACAATTTTTCTGTTTTCGTAAGACCATTATTCATCGACAATCACAAATCGCTTGCTTAACCCTCCAAGTCTCTGCAATCATAGCACAATGTTGTCAGAGGTTGTCCGGCTTCGTCTTCGTTCACAACGGGGCCCAGTTCATCGTTCACGGGGCAAGCAGTACCGGTGAACATGGCAGTCAAATCAGCTGCTGTCAAGTTCACTCGGATCTTATCGGACCATGGGCACAAGTTTTGAGCAAACACTTTGGCATCGTCAAAGGCGAAACGGAAGTCCGTGACCTTGGTGACGGTCCATGCCGAAATGTCACTGTTGAAACTGACCGCGTCGTAGAACATGTAACTAATGTCTTCCGCGCAACGCATGTCCCACTCGGAAAGATCACCAGCGAAAGAAGAAGCACCACTGAACATGCGCTCAAAGTCCTGTACGTTGAAGACATCCCAATTGGAGACATCTCCGTTGAACGCTTTGGCATCTTCGAACATACCCTCCATGGTAAGCACACGGCCGGTTTGGAACCTGGAAACATCTCCATCGAACTTTTCAGCACCGGCAAACATGTATCGCATGTCTCGGGCACAGGTGGTTACCCAGCCGGTCAGATCCTCATTGAAGTTGATGTTGGCGGGGTTGCGTTTCACGTCAAAGAGGTAAGAAAAGTCAGCGATGTCACGGACGCACCAGCTGCCAATAGGCCAGCCGTATGTTTGCGCGACGGTGGTGCCTCGAGTAGAGTTGGTCAAGTACGCGTCTACAGCGTCTCGGAGCTCGGGGGTGGTCTCGAAGCACTTTTGCTGTGCCGACACGGCACCGATAAAGAGAAGAATTGTCGTTCGCAGAGACACAGAATACATGGCGATGGGCTTACTCGATTTCGTTTCGTTGGAAAAGAACTTGTGTTAGTGCGCACTTCTTTTTCTTGTGCAACGAGAGGGCGCTTGAAATTTGAAGTATGAATCAATCCGCGCAGAATGTGAGTTTATAATCGTTCGAAGCAAATTTACGGCGCACATTTTGAATCGGGTTCAACGGACTAAAAAATGAAAGTTTGATTCTTGGTCAAAATCGATTTCATTAAGTCGTGTTGTGACTACATTCACAAGTATAGTAGAAGGATACTATATATCTTAAAGTACTAGTTTTTTCTTGATGTCCAATTTTGGGCACATCACAAAAATTATATAGACTTTAGCCGAAATAAAATGTCTTTTGTGAGTCGCGTTTAGGAATTGTCGCGCAAGCACCCCGGAAATTGCAAACTAAAACGAATCGTGAGTCCTAAGTCGTGAGTTTTTGCTGCCAGCGTGCAGCCTCTGCCTGCCTTCCAGTAGTGCCTAGTCGTCTCCAGTCCTTTTCCATGCTATTATCTATTACAACCAGAAACATTATGCTTTATTGTCATCATGATTTTAACGCTCGCATTTCAAAACCATCCAGCTTACCTTACACACTAGTTTTTGTCGATGAGATGCTGAAGAACGACGTTTCAGAACAAGCAATATCCCGCCCCCGAAATGGGTAATTATACCTCTTTCGAGCAGCTCGCAAAGATGCCACACCATCGTTCCCCGAAGGTAAGATACAACACCTCAATTCTAGTAGATTGTGCCGCTTGGCAGCAAGGTTCAGCAAAATTCAGTGCATGCCACTTATTCACACGATCCATAAAATCAAACAAAAAGCAATTAATTATAATTTAAACATTCTCTTTATGCATAGTACTCCCAAGCGTAGGCAAAGGGTTCTTTGTAATATCGATCCGGTGTCATATGCCACTCGACATCTCCGTCCTCAAAAACTATCATGGCTCCACCACTGGGCCAAACGCGTTCAATCACTCCTGGATAACAATCATGGAACTCGTCTGAGTAACATCCCAGAACTCTGTCGCCCTGTGTGACTGGCTCTTGTGGACGTAAGCGAGACGGCAGTACCTCGTAGTCGACGGTACCGTCATTGTAAGCTATCGTGAAATGACCATAAGGCTGCTCTGCCAACACGGTTCCTGGATACCAGGAAGTGCCATCTTGTGTGCACCACACCAAATCACCCACTTTGAACGTTTCGTCGTGAAATGGCTGTGGTGATATTGAAGATTTCTTGCGCGACGTGCGGCGACCGTTGATCGGTCGCAAAAACGTATGGACTCGCGACAAGCTCGGCAATGTCAACTGGGTGTTATTTGATCGCGTCTTCACGTGTACTGCGGTTGGTTCAAACAACGCATCTTCCCATCGACGTAAATTTTCCTGAGATACAGTGCACATTCGCGAGCTTCGACGACATTCAAACCCAAATCGAAGGTCCGCCATCAACCAGCGAATACTTTTCTGGAGCTCTCGCAGGATACCAAACGCTCGCTCTTGGAGTTCGTGCCGTATTCTTTTTTCTCTTTTGCGACTCGCTCATGACTCTCCAATCACCTGTACGATAATCTTGCAGTAAGAAACGGCCTTTTTCAAGATCTTTTAGGTGCGACTCTTCGAAAAGTGACCATAACGCAGAGTCGTGATTGCTTTTATAGAACTCGGCATTCTGTTTCGCCCATTGTATGAGTCGCATATTACCTGGATGAAAGTCCAACCACTGATCATAAGATCCCAAAAAGGCTGCATCGTATCTCGTGCCTATGAGAACATCCGTACGCTGTGGAAGCGTGGTGGGCATCCTCATGGAAAGCTCTTTTTCTGATTGGTGTTGCAACGTTACAGCCGGAAAGGGTCGCATCAAGTATTGTCCACTGGTGACATCTTGACCCCATCGGGACTGAAGAATTCGCATATAAACACCCGTGCCGATCAAAGCGAGTATGGCATTCGTTTGAATCCACCGAAACACCGTTCCAGGTATCATTCGAGGCTGCCAACGAATCAGAGCAACGAGAAACGAACAACCCACGTAGACACCATGAGTCCACAAATTGACTCGTGTCAAAAAGTCTCTAGTCTTTTCTAAAGTCTCTCGAAGAAAGAGCTGCCATCTCTGCTTTTGCGATGCTCGATACGATAATAATCGCCCTTGCAAAAACTTTGGGAACCCAAGATCCTTAAGTTTCGGCAAGAACCGCAAAGGTAGATCTTCATCTTCCAACTGCCCATTGGAAAATCGCATGTAAACTGCTGTCACCAAATCGTAGCCCCAATGCCGCGTCCGCGGTTTCCACAACGACAAGGCACGCAGCACGGAAAAAGGCCACCGCATGGACGAAGCATCCTGCAGATCTTGCAGCGTGTGTCCCCACATATTCCACTTCTGATGAAAATACGTACCCCGCGACAACTGACGGGCGTCGTTCGCATGCACTCGTGGTCTCGCCAAAAACGAAACAATAAAGACGACCCGGTGTGGGGCTTCCGGATCCGTGTGCGCTGAACCACGATGCCAGACATGTTGATTGATCAGCGCTCCGTGACCGGCGGGAAAGTACTGACCTTGCGGCCCCGCCAAATGCAATCCCAGTTTGTTAGCTTCACAAACGGCGTCTAAGTCATTGGCGCAGTAATGGGTTCCCGGACACAGATCGGTGGCACCCATACGCTCGGTGACATTTTGGAGAGGCAGAAACAAGGAATAAGAGTGCGAATACGTTCGCGCGAATTTCAAGGCATTCCCATCACTCTTCGTGTCGGGATGCCATACTTGGCTGACGGCACCAGCCCACGAAGTGATGGCGGTAATTTCCGCTACTGCCGGATCGATATCACCCAGCAATTCTTGTAGTAAGGGTCGTAACAGGGGATGTTCGGCGACTTCTTTGAGTGCTTGTGTCACGGCGGGGTGTTCGGTTGCATCAATGCCGTAACTAACTCTCGATTCTCCCTGGGAAACTGGATAGGCTTCTCGATCGGTTACCGCCGCATTCCGATGCATAATGTAGGCACGCAACTCTTCTACAGTATGTTTGGTCAAAACCTGAGGAATGACTGCCGCGCCATGCTGCAACATGTGAGAAACGCCGTCACGTTCCGGAAGCAACAAGTCACTCGCCGTGTGCGTCGAAATATCGTATTGGTTGCAGTGTCTTTCGTAGTAGGTATATTCGTGCAATAAATCTGTGTCTGTGCGTTGTGCTCGATCAAACAAAGGTTCGTAAATTTGATGATACAAGGCAAGACACCCGGAACACAGCAACCACGATGTCATGATCAGAATCAAAGGAAGATCGACGAGGCATCGGACCCATCGTGATGATGAGGAAATCTGCTTCTTTACCAAAGGTTGCTTCGCTACTTCTGTTACAGTGTGCGAATCGCTGCTCTCGCTCGAATCTTCTTCCACCGCAAGGAAATCGCGGATTCGATCTTGACGAGCCCTTAACAGCAATAAATCGCGTTCAACACTATTTTCGTCGTCAATTGATGCATCCTCCTGATACTCTAACAAAACCTCTTCTTCGCTTTTCTTTTCTTCTTCGTTTGCTTGCATGATATATTACGATATTTTTATCTTTGAATCGACTTTATGATAGAATTGATCGACCAAGAAAATATGCTTTCATCTTGAGCACTCATCGACATGCGGCCACTTCTCAACGGTCGTCCGTGTTCGGATTGCACATAGCAACCCTGTGTTATTCCAGTAGGGTTTGATTTATTTAAAATCCGTGTTATTCTGTCCGAGTGGTTTTTGACATCAACTGCATTGCGGAAGACTGCAGTTTATTTTTTTGAGGGGCCGATGACGATCAAGGAAAAATCGCGATGATACTCTCGTTTTTTTCTCTTGCTCCTTCTATTTTTGGCTCGAAACAGCCAACTCAACTCCCCATTGAAAAATTCAGAATGAGAGGACCGAAACGAGGATCAATTCACAGTGCTCACAAACAGCAACTTGACGATGATCTGCCGAGGGAAGACGATCGTCTTACCGAGCGCCCTCGTCGCCGTCCAAGGACCGTGGAAGACGAAGGTGAAGATCAAAGACGGTTCGATACCGACGAAGAGATCGAACGAAATCTGCCTTTTGTTGTGCCGTCTGTCACTGTTCGGAACAACGAAAACGAGCCACCATTTTAAACGCGGAAAATGATACCTTCATTACCGACAATCAGTCCCATTTCCATCGATTCTGCTGCCACAATGGCAAAGCTGTAGTTCACGCAAATGAAGTGGTTAAACGTCTAGAAAATGGGGAGTTTGAAGACGATGAAAGTGATGATGATCATGAGTTTTTCTTGAGAGCGAACGATGTTCAACGATACATCAAAAATGCGAATCGCCAAGAAACGTCCTACTTTAATACGGACAATCTGGAGGTGGAAGCTGACAAGCTACTTTGCAATCCGGCCTATGCGGAACATGTGATGAAGGCTTTTCACGAGGAAACGAAGAAAGGTCCGCGAAAGCAAGGTTTGGTGATCTTGGACTTGTTTGGTGGAGTCGGAACTGCATTGGTGGTGTTGAAGCGCGTGAAGCTTCCCATTAAAAAGGTCATTCACGTGGAACATGATCTCGTGGCGACATTTGTCAGCCGTATGAACCATGACTACAAGTTTGTGGAGTCGCTGCGGGCGTTTGCTCGTGATAAGATTGAAGATGGGCATGATGGTGGTTACAGAACGCTTGTGAATTGGGAGATTCCTGATGATGGGGTCGAGCATGTTTACTACCGTCGCTTTGAGGATATTTTCGACCCTTCACACGGTGATGGTTCTGCGAACTTTCCATTTCAAGATTTTGCCGCGAGACATGTTAGGACTGGTACGTACGTTATACTGCATCTTCTTCATTCCTGGTCTTTTGCGCATTCTGAAGTGTATTTATATCATCTTCTAGACGGAATCGATCTTATTCTTGGGGGACCTCCGTGTATCGATTTCAGTGGCGCTAACGCGAATCGACAGGGGACGGACGGCGAACAAGGAAAGTACGTGATCTTGACTGGTCAACTCTGTCGACAAATTCAAGAACATCAGTTGCGAAAAGCTTACATCATGATTGAAAATGTCGTCATTTCTAATCCGACGGATTGTGCAAGAATCCGCAAAGCATTTGGGTTCCGGTGGAAGCCAGTTGAACTCGATGCCTGGCAGCTATCTCCCTGTCGAAGAAAGCGTCATTTTTTCACCAACATTCCGTACTCGGACACCGAAAGAGCTCATCGATACTGCGAAGTAACCCCAGAGAGCTGCATGGACGATGGTTATACGCTGGCTCAGATGCTTATAGCAGACACGGAAAGTGCCGAGGATGCCCCGTCTCGCAGGATGAAGGCAAATACTTTTATGGCCTCAAAAGCGCGACTTAAAGATGATCGGATGCACGTGTTCAAAAGATGTGAAATCGGGAATAATGGAAGTAGGAGGGGTCGTGAATACTTGACGCGTGCTTTTAATGTGACAGAACGAGAACGAATGATGGGCTATCCGGAGGGCTGTGTTAGTCGACCAGGTCAGTTTTCTTGCGGTAGTTAGCGAAATGCGTTTTGTGCGCTTGTCTCACGCTCGGCTTTATCCAGTTTCTATGCTGTTTGAAATTCTCTGGAGTCATGGATACTTTCGTTTGAACAAATACAAAATTGAAATCAAAGGACAGCCAGCAGAAACATGGCCACTGGATAAAGATGGTTGGCGTGAAATGTTGCCCAAGGAGCTGCACGATTTTGCTGGTAATTTCTTGGGCCATTCCTTTCCAAATATTACGCCTTTTTGTTTTAAGTTTGCTCTACCCCCAAAAGTCAGACTAGCTCCACCACCAAGCGGTGAAACGGTAAGTAGACAATGGATCGCGTCAGAGCCACTCTTCATCCCACTTCTCAAATTATCCCATCGCAGGCAACTCATCTCGACGAAGAAGAATACGCCATGCATCTCATTGGAAACGCTTTCTCAATCCCATCAGTGGAGCAGGTTTTGTGCCGTTTGAACGAGTTATTCAGTCCCGAGGAGAAACATCGTTGCAAAGAGCTTTATGAAAACTGGCAGTATTCTTACAAGTGGGAGGAAGCTACACCACGCGAAGTCACTCCGACACTGGGGGAAGTGGTTTCATTCAAGCACGAATACTTTATTTAAGATGAAATGGCATCGCTTCATAAAAATTAACTTTGCATTTGATAAAGAAAAATCTGGTCGTTTAACTTTTTATCTTACTTAATCGACATTGAGTATAGGGTCCTCGTCACCATTATTTAGAGCAAAATACATTCGTTTCTGTGGTTGCAGATCAACGATCATTAATGTCATGTTGTCTCCACCGATGCCTTGTGTTACCCTCGGATCAATCGATAAAATGTCATCTAGTAACTGCGTGCAAATCTCATTAAGGGAGGAGCATGTATCCAGCCGCGACCGAACGTACGCCACTGCTTTTCATTGGTCATACAATCCCAAATCCCATCACAGCCCAATAAAATGAACTCATCGTCCAGTTCTATTTGAATTCTGTAAGCAAAAAAGCAGGTAAGTTAACAAGTGGATGCAAGTAAATGCTTGGCGTTAAAAAACTCACTGTCGAATGTCGGGCTCGGCGGTATTCATTTGCTCAGCTGGAGACAAATACGGCACTTGCTTGTATTTCAAATCCCCAATCGATCGAGATAAATTCAAATTTCCATTCACTCGGCCAAAGGCATTCACAAATCCTCCCGCGGCCACAATGCGGGCCAGTTCGGTCGCTTGCATAGGCTTGTGATCTTCCGACAAGGCTTCCACTTGTCCGTGGGCACGGCATAATACAGCACGAGAGTCGCCTGCATTCGCCACGGTCAACAACCCATTGTCTTCCAGGACCGCGACAATTGCCGTCGCCCCAGCGTGAATCGGATGATCCGGTAAAGTACAAATCAATCGACCATTTTGTTCCATCGAAGCTCGAAACGACGATGCTTCTGTCTTTATTTTCTTATTCGCATCGTCCAGTGTGAGTGTACCCGATGTAGCGCTGGTTTGGCCGGTTAAATTCAAGAGACGTTTGAACATGGCGGTCATGCTTTCGTCGTCTTGATTGGTCTTCATACAAGTATTGTCCGTGTTACTGTCGGTATCGTGTTCACTATCGTCTAAATTACGATCCAAGGCGGCCGCCTCTTCTCTTCCCACCACTCCGTCACTGTCGTTGCCGTCATCATCCTTGCTATTTTCGTTTTCTGAACAAGTCTCTGCAGCCAAAGGAGACGAGCTCGAAAGAGATGTATCCGACAATACCACCACACCATTTTCCGGTATCGAAACAGCTGTTTTGCGAAGTCCAGGAGCTGGTTTCATGGAACGTAGTTGCACTAATTCGTCTCGTCGATGGGCGTCATGAATCATCCGATCTAACGCGTGAAACGTTTGAACTAAGGCCAGACCCATGTTATCAGTATCACGGCTCGAAAGATGTTGTTGTAACACCGAAACGAGATAAAGAGAACAGAATCGAGCCACTTCCGGACCTCCGTGACCATCAAAGACTCCAAAGACTTTGTAATCATTCAACAAACAAGCGAGGTGCGCATCTTCCATCGTCTTGCGCCAGCCTTGCATATCGGCGACACTCCACGCCACCGGTCGGGCATCCGATTCGATTGATTGCCCGGATTCACTGCATTTTTCCGTCACGGGTGTGGATAAATAGGTTCCCATTGTTGCGGTGTAGGAGTCGTTCTAATTTAGGAAAGAGAAGTTTGATGAAGAAATAGCCGATTACAAGGCAAAGCACGCACGCCTCTTTGCTTTTCTTAAGGATACAGGCCGGCGCGTCTGGCTTATTTCCAAGATAAATCTAATGAGCTAAATCCGACAATCACAATGAATAGAATGTGATCGAAACAAGACTTTTTCGCAATGCGAGCAAAACAGGAAGCTGTGTTATTGCGTGTTATTATTGATCGATTGCGTGCGGCTTGTAGGTCGTCCGTTCCGTTTCACATGTCCGCCTCGCCTCTCTACGAACTAGAAAGGGGCACTTTTCCTATGAAAATCTATTCGAACACACGTTTCTTTCCCAGGTTCTGGATCGTTTAGACTGTTCTACATATGCTACTTGCAGCGCCGATACGAATTCGAATTCATTTCTACGTAACTCAAATACTTATACGCGTCTATTGCCCTCCTACACGTTCACGGGGCCAAGCGTTTCGGAGTGCGCGGGAACCACGACGTTTGACGAATGTTGGGCAAATTCAAAAGAGCATTACCACGCGCTCCAATCCAATGCCACCACCACCGTGGGGCAAGGCACCGTGACGGAAGGATTGCAAGTAACTTTCAATGTCTTTCAAATCAATGCCGTGTGCGGTGGCGCGTTCTTCCAGTAAGTTAGGCTCGTGGATGCGCTGTGCGCCACTGAGAATTTCTTGTCCACGCATGAAAAAATCGTAACTATTGCTCAATTTAGGATTTTCCGCATCAGGCATGGTGTAAAATGGACGCACGCTCAATGGGTACTTGTCCATGAAATAGAATTCGGTTCCGTACTTTTGCAGCACAATGTCTCCCAGCTTCTTCTCGTGTTCCGTGGACAAGTCTTCATAATCATCTTGCGCAATTCCGGCGTCACGGAGTAGTTGACATCCCTCGGCGTACGTGAGTTTCAAGACGGGGTTCAAGTACTTCATGTTCTGGAATGGGTACTGTTCTCGGACGCGTTCCAATTCCACCGCACACCGTTCGTTGATTCCATCAAAGATGTAGACAAACAAGTCACACAGCACTTGCAAGACTTCGTCATAATGTTCTTGAATGGCCATTTCAAGATCCAAGCCCGTGAATTCACATAAATGGCGACGTGTGTTGCTGTCTTCGGCACGAAAGACCGGTCCACTTTCAAAAACACGTTCAAATCCTGAACACGCGGCCGTCATTTGTTTGTGCAATTGCGGTGACATGGCCAAGCAAGCCGGTCGACCGAAGTAATCCAACGTAAAGACATCACTGCCGCCTTCACTGGCACCACCAATAATTTTGGGGGTGTGAATTTCAACAAAATTCTGACTCACGAGATACTCGCGAAACAGTTGACCCACCATACTTTCAATGCGAAAGATGGCTTGATTGGCTGGTGTTCGCAAATCCAACCAACGGTAATCCAAACGCAAGTGACGACCGACTCCGCCGCGGGCGACTTCTTCTGGGGCATCTTCAAAGTACTCGCCGACATCGGCCTCGCGATCGACAACTTTTTGACAAGCATCTTCCATTTGGAAGGGCAATGCGGCTTGTGACTTGACGACGGCATGAAAGGATGTCACTTGTAGTTCCACCAAGGATTGTGTCGCAGCTTCGATGGGTGTTTCGGGGCACGAAACGACACCCGTCACGTCAACCACCGATTCGGCGGGCAACGCGCCAATGTACTTGATCATGGCCATGCTGCAACTTTTATTTTCAAAACACACGACTTGCAAGGTTGACATTTTCGATCGCAGCAAACAAAAGACTCCCTTCCCCACCACGCGAATGGTTTGCACGAAACCACGAACGGTGATGGTTTTCCCGTGCAAAGCGGGCGTCACTTGGTTCAGTTCCGTCCATACAGTCTCTGTAACAACTTGACTCTGCGTCAGTGGCTTATCTCCAAAGTTCTCGGCAGCTTCCGTCTGTTGCAGGCGCTTTTCTCGTTCACGGGCTTCTCGCGCCGCCCGGTTGGCTTGCTTTTCAGCTTCGCGGGCGGCTTTCGCGGCCGCCTTGGCAGCGCGTTTCTCCTTATTCTTTTCATTCCCTTCTTCCTGGACGTGTTCTTTCTTCTTGTGCTCCTCTTTCTTACCACCAAACTCGTTTCCCGTCAATTGTTGGTATTCCTTTTGAGGCGCAACATTTGTTGCAATTTTTCATTCCATTCCCCGGGAGGCTGACCGGCAGCTTTCGCCGCTTTGATTTGCTCTCCGAGCGCCGTAATTTGAGCGGTCAATTCTGATTCGTCCGTCGACATCTTTGCAGAGGCAACCGAATCAATCGAATAGAATGAATAAGAAAAACTCTTTGGCAAGAAGATCTTGTTGTGCTTTAATAAGTGTTGTGAAACGCTTCTCATGCGCGTTCTCGATTTTTTTGCTCTAAATCTTTCATCATGACGTACCGGTACCATCTCGATGGACGGTCCTAAACAAACACCGTCTGTCCTACACAGGTACCGAGACTGTTCTCACGTATTACGAAAGTCACGAGGAGTCACGAACAACTTTGAGCTAAGACTACCTCTTTTACTCTGCCCTCATCTTTGACCTTGTGAAATCAAAATCACTGGAAACATCATTTCATTGAGAGACGTAAAAGAAGTCTTACTAAAATACATTCTCATTACAAAATCAAAAGTTACTGGTATCACAGATTCGTTTCGGAGCCTACAATTCTCTCTTCACTTTGCGTGTTTGCAAGCGACGCCGGGGTGATGATTGTGGTGAACAGAGCTTGCCGTCATCCTCGTTGGACAGCTCGAGCAAGTTTCGTCGGGAATTACGGCTTGAAAGATGACGAACGCGTCGTGGCGGCGAGGTAGGGTCGCCGTCTTCGGACAAACTGGTGGCTTGTACGCGTGAAGGACGCTCATGATCTTCGTGATAATTCTTGTTGGGACCGAAGGTGTCTTCATTCGCCAGATCCGGCGTTCGCAGTTCTCTCTTCGCGGGACCCTGAGAACGTCGTCGCGGACGCCGTGAAGGATTTTCCGACTCGACTTGGTTGCTGTCAGTGTCATCCTTCTTATCGCGGTGTCTCGGTCCTACGGACCGGTTGCGAGGGCGTCGTGCTGGTGATTCTGCTTCAACTTTCTTACTGCATTCCGACTCAGTACACGATAGTTCCTTTCGATTCCATCCAGAATGTCCTCGCTCATTGCGAGAAGGCGAGGAAATGCCTTTATTGTCCTCTTTTGTTGTTGTTGCCTCCATAACAGTCTCCCGCAACTGCGAACGACGACCGCGGCGATGCTTTCCCTCGCGACGACGTGGGGAAGAGTCTAGAGGAGAAACATGAAGAGTCAACGATGGAGAATACGAAGAAGCACGCATCGGTGCGACTCGCTTGGGAGTCAAGTCGAGCGAATTCAACTCGGAAGCGGCCGTTGTTTCGCTTGTATCCCCTTCTTGATCTAGGCGTAGTTCCTTTCGGGCCTTTTCGCGCTCAATCCGTAACCAAGCACGTCGATCTGAATCACGCTCCTCCGGTGTTATTTCGGTCGATGAATTATCACGTCTAGAGACAAATGAAAAAGTTTTACGCAACTGGAATTGAAAGCTTCGCCTGTTTCTGTTCTCCGGTCCATCCGGCTGCGGTGACGATCGCTCGACATGATAATTCACACGTGCCTGGCTGCTCTCGAACAAAGGCGTCGTAACACAGCCTGGTGATTTGATCGTTCGGCTTGTCATTCTGCGCTGGTCTTTTTATTCAATTGTTTATGTCTGTCGAATGAGCAATGTTAGTTTGTGACATGCAAAAGAGGATAGTTACTTCAATCCATTTGATAAAAGTGGTAACAGTTCAAGCGAAATGGCGCAAGGCAAAAAGCTCATCCTTTTCACTTTTCACTTTCCTTCATCGATCTTTCGTTTTTTTGGGCGTGTCGCAGCATTCTTGTCAATAAGTCTTATCATACATTATCGACTATAGCCTTCAATCACGCATAAGGTGAAGCAGTACAAATCTGTATACATAGTTGTCGCAGCAGGAAATCAGACCTGCAAAAATTGTACCGTTAGGGAAAGTGGTGTGATTGAACGGTGTACAATCATGTATGGAAGAAGTAATGTCTCCGCCGCGCGCAAAGTTCTCGCCGTTCTCCCTCGTGACCGAGAACCGTGACCAGTGACAATTGCAGTCACTCATGGATGGGACCAGGGAGCAGGTCGTCGCTATGGCCATCTGACATACACTAGAAAACTCAGCTCGGTACAAGGCAAATCTATTTATTTACAGCGCTTGCTAGGACTACATCATATGTGTATTTAACATTCATATGCAGGGCATGTAAGTTGTAAGCCTCTGAGGCTTTAAGAGAACCTGACGTCGCGTCGTCGGTTAAGGCCTGCCGGATCGGCCAGCCATAGATCAGCAAACTAGTTCTTGCTGTTGTTTGTGATGTTTTCGTTCAACTATCACCTCAAGCTGCGGGGGCTGCTAACTCGCCTATCTCTCGGAAAAAGCAAACGTTCAAGAAGAAGGTGCGATATTCGACATCGGTCAGCTCGGCCGGAACGGTGGCACCCACTTCTTGTGGTCGGGAATTGACGAGATTAGACAAAAGACATCCAATTTCGTGAACACAGATGTCCGTTCTTCCGAACACTCGGAAATAGCAGTGAATGTGCCCCATATTGTTGGCGAGACTTAGGAAAGCAAGATGTAACGGAACCGCTTGGTTTCCATTGATCGACAGGGCGATGTCTTCCTGATCCGCCAGTGTAGTGTACGCGAGCGAGTAATATTCCAATGCACACGACATGTCTTTGGATTCACACTTTTCTAGGCCGTGATAATGATGCGTCAGGCCAATGTTGTACAATAAGACGGCCGTCAAAACGTTAGAGCAGAACGGAGATACGCCCTCACATTTTTGCTGAAGGTCGAGCATCAGATCAAAAGACAAATGCAAAGCTCTTCCAAACATTACAAAGAAATCATCTACATCGGATGAAGGCTTCTCTTCAAAGACAGGAACACTTAAGAGGAATCGTTCAGGGGTGCTACCCATGTCCATGTCCACATCATTTTCGTCGTCAGAGTCGGCACACTGCTGCTGGTTTTCATAGCATGAATTGTTGATATCTGGTTGTGAGACAGGAGTGAGCGAAACAGGTTTCGTAAGCAGTGGGGCGGGCGCAAGCTTTTGCGCCGTTACACGAGGTGCGTTCTGGAAGGAAACCAACAGAAGTTCCAAGCCGTTGCGAAACAAGGCTGTTGCCTCACTGTACTTCCTTTGCTGCAACTTGAGAATCCCTTGTGAGTTTAGGCTCAAGGCATGAGCTTGATAGTCTTTGAGTTCCATCTCGATGATTGATTCTATTGCTATCAAGCGATGTCACGCAATGCAGTTTTGATTTTATGGTGCTTTGAGCTTAGAGATTTTCGTGTTTATTGCGCGTTGCTTGGTTCTGGAGGTCCGCCATGCGTAGCTACATTATCCTCCCCCTGTAAAAAATAATTTTCACTTCGCCACCCCCATTGCCACGACAGCACTATTCTGTCCCCTACTCTAAATCCTATTGCGGAGTTAAGCCGATACTTCGGCGCTCGGAGCTTCGGAACATTAGAAACCCCGACGGAGCGCCACGCAATAACGCGCCACCTCGACAATTTTATTACTGGGTTGAATGAACGCTTTTAAAAAGTCACTCTACGATCAGACAAGAACTGCACAAACTTTGTTATTACAGGAACCACGAAGCCGGAAAGCCAAATCCATAAATAATTATTGGAAACGGTGAGAAGGCGGAAGAATTGCCTAATACCAGTAACTTCTCGTCATAGCAAAAGAAGTTCAAAATCAGGCCCTTCGTGCTCGTTGTTGGCTGGTCGTCATTCGTCGCCACAACCATACTTAACAAATTCATTAGACAAATCCGTCATCGGGTCATTGGTAGAAAGCGGAGAGCGAATTATTTCGTTCATGACTGTTTAGTGTAGTGTGCTTATTAGTCTGAGTCTGAAAGCCAACAGCCAAATACTTGTACTTGCGTTTTGCATTTTTAAGTTCTGCACTTGGCGCTCTAGGGATCTAGAGTCTAGAGGGATCCCTACCGAACCGGATCGGTATGGTGGCTACCGACTGGTCATTATTTCTGCCATACCGAATTCCATATCGACTGCCAACATTATTTCTGCCATACCGAATTCCGTATCGACTGCCAGCATTATTTCATTGCGTTGCGTCTTCTTTGATACGGAGTTAAAAAGTCAGGCTCTTCCGTTTCAACTGTCAGAATAAGCTACGTCTAACGTTCTTGTTTGAAGATCGAGGAACTTCTTAATGCTTTCATTTGTCACGCGTCTCAAAACTCATGTTCACCTTTTTCACCCCACATCGAACAGATAAATGTTTATACTTACTTCCTGTCGACGCCAGCAGCAGCTATCACTGCTTATCTGAGTAGTAGGCGGCGAAGTGAAAACAAAGACCGACTCGGTCAATTATGTCACGACTAAAGCCTAGGGGGAGGATGATCGGTGATCTCTTTTTATGCAGATTTAATGTGTCGAGCAAGCATTATAGTTCCCGCCCACTTGGGCTCTCGATAAAGTCAAACTATTGCGACTTAGCCTAAGCTCTCGCTTAAAAGGAGCTCAAATTTGTCATATATTTGCTCGAAGGGAGTTTCAACGATGTCTTTGCCACGATCACCGACCTGAAAGGTCCTCCGCTTGGCCCCAAAACAAAGTCATCGTCTCGAACTGGGAACCTATCCGCCAGCTGCTTGAGTTGAGACATTTTAAAGAGAATAGCGTTCTTCGTATCCGTCAGTGATAAACCGCATGCTTGACAGAATGTGGCAGCATCTTCTTTCATTAACAATCGGGCCACATCATCCAAGGGAACTGCTTCTGCCTTTCCCCAGGTCACGTTGTACATTTTCAGCGCATTCCATCGTACATGGCTCAACTGTCTCGCGAGACAGCATCGAGCCAAGGCACTAAATGTGGCATGACTAGAGCCTTCTCGTAGCAACTTCAATACAATGAACCAGTTGCCCTGTGCCCATTCCCCGGCTAATCGAAGACTCCACTTTAACAATTCCCCTTTTCCTCGATAAAGTTTACGATACAGTTCAAGAAACGAGAAAGGCTCCTCACAGCACACATGCAGAAGGAGAGTGTAAGCCAATACTTCATCATCCCAATCCCGCTGGATCTCTGTAGGATCGTTGGTATCCTGCCAGTAATTAGAAAGGGCGGCTTTCAAAGCGTCCGTTCCTAGTTTCGTGGAATACTCGGGAACATCGGCCATTAAATACAGAATCAATATTTGTGACCGGATTATAGACAGTTGAATCCGCTTGGACGCTTGCATGGATCGTGTCAGATCAACTTGTACGGCACGAAAACGATCTTGCACAAACTCGACCACCGAGAGGTACGAAACAGGGACCCCATCCGGCGATGTAGGGGTTGCCTCGATGAGTAATTGCTGCAAATATTGAACGGTCACAATTAATTGCTCCATCGTTCGCGGAGGATACCGTTCTGTCATGCCCGCTGCTGAGCGCCGATATTTGCTCACGGCCAAGCAAGGATCGATGACGAATCGCTCTTTCGCTTTAATCTGCGATGCAGATTTCTGAAAAGCCGCTGGGAGCGACAAAGGGCGGTTACCAAACGACGACGTGGGTGCTCTTTCCAAGATTGAAACTTCTCCGGAGGATTGCCGATCGTCGCATTCTTCTTTCTGACACATGGAATACGGAGCTCGTCGAGGCTGCATGTCGGACGGATGATTCGCTTATGGGAATAGATGATCTTAAAACATATGAGAAGCTCTTGTATCAATCCTTTTGTAGTCTTTAAACCTTCTCTGGGATTTGCACTCTATCATTCAAATGGCCGGGTATCAAGCGTATCATCTCTCATCGTCATCTTCACCATAACTCCTTATCATCGTCGTCCTTCCTCGACTCCTCCTTTGGTGCAACTTCCACTTCCACTACGTACCTAGTAGTACTACTGGTAGCAGTCCAGGAAACAAGCTCTAAGAGCATTCACTTTTAGTAGAAAGAAGAACTCGTGAATGAAGTACTTACCCCACCGGTACTCAAAATGCCGTCACTATATTCGGATTTGGCAGATAGGGGTGGTAAGAACTTTTTGCTTTTTGGAAATTGGCAGCAAGACTCGCGCCCACCTCCCAAAAAAATAGAGTTGTTGCCCGCTTTCGGATTTAGGAAACAAACGCCCGACTCACTTGCTCTACGCAATTTCTACGTCGTTTTTGTACTGATTCAGTTTCCCTCCAACGTTTGAAAATCAAAACTATCAAAACTCTCCGTTGAAAGAATTTCACCTCGTAAACATTGTGCTTCCCTCCTTCCGAGTTTCCTAAACACATCTGTTTGAAATACTTTTCTCGTTTGTGATGTTTTACTATTCTTATTTCTCGTGACTTCTGTTGCCTTCTCGAATTGTTTGGATATTCTCGAACAGTTGCCTCAGTTCGCCCGAAGTACAGAGTGATATTGATCATTCGTTGGTAAATGGAAGGGTTTATTCGTCGGTTAAAACTCTTAGCCCTATGGGATCAAAGGTTGCTAAGCGAGAAAAGGAGGAAAGCATGAAAGCCGAGGCAATGGCAGCAAAGAAGCTCAAAGTTCTTGAGAGTCTTGCTGATTCTGGTCGTATTCTTGCCTTTGCATTTCAGAGCGAGACATTTACCAACCTGGCTGCTGTTTTCGAAACAGCGGTGAGAAAAAGCCAGGCTCAGGCTTTTCTTAAGAAGGCTGTCGCTCTTGCAAATGGAGTTCCTGGTACCGACATGTCTGTTCCCTTGGTGTCGTCCGACAACGAGAATTCTCCTAATGCGACCGAGAAAGACCACGGCGGTGACGGAAAAGAGAATGATCCTTCACTTGCAGTCCCACAGAACATTGAGATTCGCCGCTCCTGCGAGAAAATCCATTACCTGCAATGAATCCGACTTGATCTTCTCGAAGTCGTAGGACGTACCAACGACAACAACAACAAAAACGACAACAACGACACCAACAAGAGTAATGAGTGAAGAGGCTCCAGCATTAGGTCGTACACTTAGATTTTAGGATAAATTTAGTAGGTTTTAATTATTAATATTTCATGTTATCATCTACTTTTTGAACTTTGACATAATTGCTCTGTATAGGCGCATATGCTCTTCAAGATTTACCAACTCATGCCATCTCCCACTAATTGCTGGTAGAGAAGCTTCAGATTCCAAACCTACGACGGGATCTTCTGCTGCATTCAATTGCGCATCTTGCACCAATTGCATCCAGGTTATGAAGCTCAATTGGTTTTTTAATGAATTGAAAGCTGCGCTGAAGAACACCGAATGCTCGCTCAATGTCTTTACGCTAGCCTTCCTGTCAAGAGGTGTATCGTTTTTCTAAATCGTTTGTCGGTTCCTTTATGCCTTTCACTAAACGACTCCAGAATTCATAAAGTCTTCCATTATGCGTTGGAATCGGGCCGGAGAAATGCGGAACATGTTATAAAACTGTTTGTCGTTGAACCTTGGCTGGGGACCAAAGTAATCAGTAAGGATGCGCTGCAAAGCAGTAGCGTGATTGTAAGAGTTAAGCTTGGGCCTTGGGTGTTTCTTGTGACGATGCTTGCGGGCGACAGGGTCGGTTTCGGGCAAAGTGTCCTCCATTTCATCGGATAAAATTTTTGACGATGCTTCCAGAAAATAGTGCGCAGCAGCAGCAGCCTTTGCCGCTGCTTGCTGCGAGTGATGCGCTACAGTATTTCAGCTTCGGCAGCTGAAGCCTCCATGATAAAGGATGAAATGATGAACAGGAATGTGATTTGAGTTGAACGAGAAATTACGCAAAAACGAAAATGTCGAGGGGACTCGATCGAACAAGACTGAATCGGAATTATCTGCCACACGGCATTCACTACTACATTGGTAGCAAGACTGGTTATGAGTACAAAAAAATTGGCAACTGGCAGACAGATTCAGTTGTTGCCATTTCCGGATGTAGTGACTGCTCTTAGTACCAGTACTTGGAGGACCTTACCTGGTACATCATTGCCGTTTTATCGAAACTCATCCAGATGAGCAAAAGAGTACCAGTGCGTCGTCCGTCATGCAGCGGTGAGACAATCAAATAAATGAGAACAGGTCGATGATGGATTTTTAAAACGCGACAAAAATTCGAAATGGTGGAGCGAAAAAGATTCTTTTCTCGTTACTTCTGGATCGATCGAGTCATCGAGTCCTTGCAGTGATTTTGATAATAGGAATAACGAATACTCCGTAACTTCGTCCGTTTTTGACATGTGGCTTTTTCACTAACTTGCAACTTCACCACGTCAAGCCCACAAAGTTCACTTCACTACATTGTGCTACCGGCCTCTTCTGCCTCTTTCTCTTTCAGCAGTACTAGCAGAAGGGGCATATTGGTTGCCGATGCTCCTTCTGGTGAGAAGGCAAGGACGCCACGCCAGGGAAAGCCACTCCCGCTTGTCTTGAAGCATTTACGAGAACTGATCTCAAACAAGTTGTTTATGCCATCGAAAGCGAAATTGTTGAGAAAAAGGGACCAGTTCAAGTTCACTTAGCGCAGTACATTGAACTTGGTGATGGGGTGATTCTTCAATAAAAGAGAGGAAGAAGGTGGTACCGGTTACCGGTACCGGTATTGGATACTCCATACAAGCGCTGTACATTGAACTTGGTGATGGGGTGATTCTTCAATAAAAGAGAGGAAGAAGGTGGTACCGGTTACCGGTACCGGTATTGGATACTCCAGTATGATATTTTGGTTAGGAACGGGCCTCAACTACCAGGTACCGGTACAGCTGTTTGCTTCCGGTCACTGACCTATGTAGCTTTCGTAGAAAATGTACCGGATAGTACAAAATCTACGTGCCATTTTCGCGTAGGAGCTAAGTCTACTTCACGAAAACCTATGATTTGACTGAAAAAGCATCTTTTTCAGAAAATAAATTTGATCATACTGATACTAATCATTTTTGACAGCAATTTCTTGTCATCAATTCTTTTAAACCTACCTTTGTTTGAACAAATGGTCGGTTTCATTTCAGTCCCGGGTCAGTCACGCATCGTCACACGACCGACAGGCACGCACCGTTTCGCGCAAAATCTCGCTCCCTTCTTGCAACTTGCAACATGCCCTCATTACCATTCTTGTTCATGTTGCTGCATCTTAAAGCGAATTTCTTGATAAAGTAAGTTGAAATTACATGAAATTAGTACTCTGCCATGAGCGCTGAAGCGATCCAGCGCTGTTTAGTCTGTTTCATCCTCTATTTCGCCCTCTGACGGCAACTTGTCCATATCGTCACTTCCGTCTTCATCATCGATTTCATGATTGGAATGGCTTTCTTCAACAATGATCGTGTCAATTTTGTTGAACCAAGCTCTCTTTGAGTGCTGGGTGATGATCTTTCAAGGTCTGAAGGAAAATGCTCTCCACAAATCCATTTGTCTTGATAGCCCGCGAGTCATCACTGCACACAAACGTGTGCCAATTTTCACCGACAGTTTTGAGAACCGAAATGTTTTGAGTCAGGCACGATATATATACCAATCGATGCTAAATAAAAAAAGGAACAATATGTGTGTTGATCGTGCCTGACTAAAGCAGTCTGCAAGTGTTATTAGCAATGTAATGATAGGATCGGCATTCTCGAAAACAACACGAGATTTGTCGCGATGGGAGTAGGGCGGAGGAGTAGTCGGACCGCGACTCAACTCCGTTGTGGTAGACTTCTACGGAACCTACATGAAGTCTGGGCCATTGTGCAAACAGCTGTACCGTACCAGGTACGTCGATGGCGAATACTCCGTAAAAACTATGTATACTGATGAGAATCGACATTCTCTTACTATATAGTACTAAAAGAAATGTAGTGCGAACCAATTTACTAGTGAATTTACCGTGGTAGAATTCTGCACGTTGAAGGTAAGCGCGTCGTTGAGCTCAACGTCCGCCAAGATAATTTCGACTTGGAATACTAACCGGATTTTCAATTTTTAAAAAAATCGTCCAGCGCGTTATTGTTAAAGTTCTAAAGAAAAAGGGTGAATTCAACGAGGAAAAGCACACTGTTGGTACACACACCCTCCGTAAGACAGGTTTTCTTTTTGCTGTTCATGGGGTACTGACGATGTACAATGTGAGCGGGAGGCGTTCAACGAATATGCCTCTGCTCCAGCCGATGGATGACGATGCGATCTGTTGCGCGGCCAGGCACGACAAGTCCACCAAAACTCATGCGTACTACCAGGATTCAATGACGCGTTTTGTTGAATTTCAAATGGATCCGCAGCTGGCAGAAGAAAACCGAGTGGGTCCGTGAAAACCGAATTTCGTGCAGGACGACGTCACTCGCAAAACCTTTAGCTTGGATGGGAAATACGATGATAACATTGAAGTATTGGCCGATGACTACGTGGAAAACGAGCTCAAGGTTAACGTGGATAAGGTCAAAAACATCACTTTCCTGCAGCTGGTGTTGGTCGCGAATGAAATCAAAACAGGACAATAGTGACAAAACCTGTAAGGAACGTTTTACAGAAATTGCAAACGAACGAAATATTTCAAAAGAAACTCAGGACGAGCTATGGCATGTGATGCAAGAGGACCGCGACAACTTTCGCATGTACTTTGCAGGTGCTGTAGAAGGAAGTAAAACAGGTGAGAAATTTCTTCCTCGTTAATCCATCTCTGACTTGGCATCTCACTTATTGGCCCCGCTCGACGCGAATCGACGCCGACAGAAAGTAATGACACAAGCAAGTCGGATCGAGGCAGTTTGTTGGATGAATTGATGGAACCACCGAAAAAGAAAGCTAAGGGTAGAAATTATGGTATTGTTAGCTACGAGACCCAACGAAAAGTGTTGGCGGCCCTTTCGGAGCCGGGTGATCGGAAGAGAACTTTCGAGGTCGGGGTCGAATTCGCAACCTTAAGCATCACGAGCAAAGGCGCCGATGCAGTTGATGCTCGCTCGTCATCCTGGGTGTCCAAGTTGAGAACTTGCGTGAAAGGTTGGAACAATTGCATCGAAGGCAAATGTAAGAAAAACAAGGGCGGACAAGAGGGCTTTTTCAAAATGAAGGGTAACTTGGCTTACACAAAATACACCTGCAAGTGTGGCAATGAATAATTTATTTACTAACACATTTAATATAAATGACAACAACTTTTATATTTACGATTCACCGATTGATCGCCATGATCATCATGATGAGAAAATTTTGTTTTTGCAAAAACGCGAAGAAATATTTCGTCGTATCCGGGACTGTTTTGTTCCGTTTGAGACATGAGCAGGTGACGTGCGCACGTAGACTAATGTAAAGAGTAGGAGCTTGGACGTTAACCTAATTAGCGCGCCAAAGGCTGAAAATGGGCGGATGCAGCGCGACGAGATCACTTCATTAATATCTGGATGCAAAAAAATAAAAAGCGCGATGTGCAATCGATCGCATTGAGCATCTAAACAACTGGAATTATTGTCTATTTTAGTTTTTGCCGCTATCCATCGCTTTCCTGCGAGGTCTATTTTGGGGGTGTTCTCAATTTCATCCGGTACTGACTGAGTACCGCTTGCGAAAAGGTGCAGTGGGTGCAACCTTAGAGAAAGGATCATTCGTGAATACCAATGATTTACGGAGGATTGACTTGGATCCGTGACTAGATTTTGAGCCCAATGAATTCCAAGTTCCAAGTCTTTCCGGTCCCGAAAAGTGTTCCACACTATCAAACGTTTTGGGACTGGATACCAGGTAACGGCGTTAAAATTCTGCCTAGTTGTAGAAGCTACGTAGAATCTTGTACTGAGACGCAGAATTTTAATGATTTGAAAAAATTTCACGACCACTGATATCGGGAGTCTTTAAGAATCTTGCAGCGACCAAGAGCTAGAGATGCACGATGCACGACTATTTCTTTCACACTTCAAGTTACTTATTAGGTCTTGTAAGACTCGTAGACAGAACTAACAAAGTTATGATGTAAATGAGTGTTTTCTGACTGTACAATACTACAGAGGTGAAACACGTCGAATGTCAAATGGTAGCCCAAACGTGCAGGCGCCAGGCGCAGAATGGCCTCGACGAAGATTATTGGAATTTTGGTTACTGTAAAAACGCTTAGCGGTCGGCAGTGGGGAGGCCTTGTTTTACGATTGCTGGATTTCATTTTTGGATTTTTTTCGTGGTACCATAGTTTTTAGATTGCATTTTCGCCTTTTCAAATGATATTTTTGTGCATTTTCTGTTTATGGGAATTAAGCAGCTGCCTTTTTGCAAGTCCTAATTACTTTTGTTGCTTTATCACGGGTTATATGCGGTGCTCTTCGTTTTCCGGAGGGTGATAGGCCCAAGAGATGCTTTGGTGCTGGGTCATTGTTATTGTAAGTGGTACAGTTGACGTTAATAGACACTTTTGTCCCATGTATGCATAATGAAGAAAGTAGGAAGAGAAACGGGTACCAGGTACCAGTACCAGGGATGCGTCGTTCGCCATTCGCGATAATAATCATTATTTATTATTTTGTCATGCAAGAGACATTCAAAGATCAAGGCCTGAGAACTGTCATACGCCCCATTCGCTCCTTCGCTCGCACACCTCACCGCACGTGTCCGACCAACGATCATTAGGAGGACTAAAGAACAAAGAACAGAGGATAAACCCCACTATCAACCTATACGCGTCCCGAAATTACCGCTCAAAGTCTCGGTTTTTGTCCATATTTCGCCGTTGGGAGTTGGGACCCTTTGTGACTTGTCAGAAATACCCCGATGCCGGATAATGATAAGAACTAGTATGAAGGACAAACAAAGATCACTTATTATTTACTTTTTTTATAGGCGAAAGTGTATGTTTCAAACCCGAACACTGGCTATACGCGCAATCTCGATTCGGCACCAAATGTCTTTCCCTAGTAAAAAGTGGAAATAGTCCCCCCGCTGGAAGATGAGGGCTAATAATCAACTTAGGCCTGGCGCACTTGTCCAAATTCCAGTTCGATTGCAGTCATAATAATCGATTTTGTTTCTTTAGTAAGCAAATACCTTCACCGATCCTTCAACATGTCGGTCGATTCAGCAAGTGCATCCACGTATCGAGATTTTCTTTTGAGGATCTCGCCAAGATCAAGAAAGAGCTTAACATGACTGATGGTAAGCGAAAGGGCCCGCGAGGAGGCGTTACGGATCCCTTCCCTGCCAGGCTACACGAAATGCTTGAAGATACTCTGTTCGATGGGCAGGATCATATCATTTCGTGGCAAGTACATGGGCGATGCTTCAAGATTCACGACTTCGATGTTTTTGCTCGAGAGCTTCTCCCAAAATTCTTTCGTCAGACCAAATTCAGTTCATTTAAGAGGCAAATGAACTTGTACGGCTTCCGAAAAGTATTATCAGGCACAGATTGTGGTGCCTACTATCACGAGCTCTTTCTTCGAGGAAGGCCTGACCTTGCCATGATCTTGCGTCGTGTTGGCGGAAAGAGCACTGACGGCACAGCATGGCGTCCGTTCCAGGGCGAAGAGGATCCCGATTTCTACGCTCTTCCCTTTGCCCAGAGCTTGCTCGCAGTGTAGCTGTCGTGTCAGACGGCTCCATTCAATCCTCGCCTAGTGAAGCGAGCCTCACGAAGGCTTCAAATCAGCAGTCTTTCGAAAGAAGCAACGCAGAGGCACCTCTTCTCTCGTTTCTACGGGGACACCGCAAGATGCAGCTTTCTGAGTTCCCACGAAATATTCCAAAAGATTTGTCTTACCCGACACCGTTTGAGTTTCAAACAAATTCACTTCGCATGCCATATGTAACAACACCGGTGGTATCACAAGGGTATGGTCAAGGACAACTGTATTATCCAGGGGAATATGGGCATGTCTTCTCTTCAAGAGTTCCGATGACTCAAGGGAGAGCACCGGTGTCTTTTGAAGAAGTCTTCCATGAACCCGTGGCACACGATGCGGAGGAATTTGAGAATTCAGCTGTCGAACTTCTATGGGCGTTTGATGAAAACAGGTTCCCTCAAAATTGCAGTTAATAGCCATGTATAGAACCTCATTCGGTGTTTAATATGTCTTGTTTTGAAAGCCATCGTTGGGTATACCATCAGCTTATCATTATTTATCTCTTTGTTATCGGAACTGCGCTTCAGCATGTGAGTCCCGGCATTTGCTTTCACTAATTTGTAGTGACGTACTACAAGGTCGACGATGAAGTAGAGTACTGGTAGACAAGTACAAAGTACTTGTACCTCTGATACTTGTATTGGTAAGCGGACAAACGACCTCCACCTCCATGCCTCCATGACTTTTTTGAAAACGAGAAACTCGGCGACCGACAAGGCTCATTACTTCAAGGTCAACCTTGTAGCTGAAGTGCTTCCATACAAAAGATTCTTCACACGCAATGCCATCGTTTCGATTCTTGCTACTATTTCTTCTTTCATGGATGTCCTTGTTCGGCAGAAGCTCAGCCTTTCCTGTTTTGGAAATTGCCAGCGCAATCCCCGACACGACGTCTCACTTATTGCAACACACGGCCGCCACCTACCAGGATGCTTTACAGCAGCATCCCCTCATCACGAAAATGATAACAGGAGGTACATTAGCCACATGCGGTGATGCCATTGCGCAGTCGCAAAACGCTCTCGAACCGTACGACAAACGCCGTGCTGTTTCATTCATGTTATTTGACATGTGCTACCGTGCGTTGCAGCATGCAGCCTTTCCTATTCTGGCCACTCACTGCCATGGGCAATACTTGGGAGAATTACTGCAAGGCACACCACTGATAGTGGATTCGGACTATCTCGCGGCAATGGAACGCACGTTGGCGAGTCAACTCGGCATCGTCCCTTTCATCTACTATCCTGTTTTTTATGCACTGACGGCGTTGGTACAAGACCTTTCGCCACAGGCGACTGTATACCGAGCCCGTAAAACCTTTGTTCCGCTCATGCGGAAGAATTTGAAATTCTGGATTCCTATACAATTCATTCAATTTGGATTTGTTGAAGAGCATTGGCAAATACCATTCTTGGCAGCGGCTGGGTTATGCTGGACATTCCTCTTGTCGCTCGCTGCAGGCTCGACCAAATCATATCAAGAAAAAAACTCTGCGGCATATCTCGCTGATAGCAACAAAGCACTCCCTGGTTACAACGCTCGAGCTTCCGCTTCCTCTTAGAGCTACCGTCATCTCCAACGGCCTGCCTGTATACTACCTTGTAGATTCGCAACACACTTAAGATATAAGTTTTCTTGACAATAAAGCATAATATAATTTGGGACTAAACGTTATAGCTTAATTCGTTTTCGCTCTAGAGAGACGGTCATTTTACTATCCCTTAAATAGTAAATAACTTACGTGGATTGCCGATTTCGAATCGAATTTGAATGTCAAACAAGTGTCCCAGTAGAGGTACTCAAAGATGTAAAAAGCAATACCGCACGGTACAGCAAGTCCATCAGCGATCCAAAGTCAAAACTGCCCCGATCCGCTTCGCCGAAACGGACGCGATGGCTCCGTTTTCATGATAAATGAAAGATGGTAACACATAAAAACTGGTTCGTGAAAAGCAATACTCTCCATGAAGCTTCTTCACAATTTACTTGATCACATTCTTACACAAATCAACATTTCGCTCTTGCAAGAGGCGACTTTTTCTGAACGATGAAGCGCAAGCTAAACGCCTCCGATGAATGCTCCAAGGCTACAGCCACAACTGCCGGACTGACGTTCGCAAGTCAATCTTTGAGTTCACCCGAGCATCCCGCGCACGAGTCGCGTTGTCAAGTTGCCTTTTGCGAGCAAACCGCTCGGGAAATGACGGAATTGGTGGACTATTGGCAAGCTGTTGAATCTGCACAAAGGAGCGTTCGCCTGTGCCCGCGGCTCCAGTGGGAAATTCCTTATTTGCGTGGAGCGACGACGAGGATGATTCAATCATCTCATTCGATAGAAATTTACAGCGTCAGCTATTTTCTGACGGAGAGGACGACGATGAATATCAAGAGCGGGTAAACGCTTCACTTGCTGAGGTTATCGCTGAGCCATTGGATTCATTCACAAGAGGAGACCAGTCATCAACAATGGCCACGGAATTGACGTCGCAAACTCACCATCTGAGCTCCGGGCTTATTTATGAGTCGCGGCCTTCTTCTCCCACATCGTTAGACGAGACGTCATCGCTCCCTTCGGAAATACAACTGTGCAGCGCCGAATCATCGCCAGATTGGCTAGGCAGCAAAACCGAAAAGAAAATTGTACAAATTATTCATGCCGCATCACAAAAGCAAACACAACAGGTTAATCAAGTAACTCAACGCACCACTGAATTGGAACAACAAGTCCACACTACCCTGATGAACTCGCCCTTGTTTCCAAAGATACAATCGGCGTTCACCCTTCCAGAAACAACGACAAGATGTTTTACGGGCCATTGATGTGGCGCTTGATCAGCAAGCCAGCAGCCCTATAGTTTCGTCATTTCCAAGGTGTTGGCAAGATCATTGTGACTTGTGGCTACGGTATGGATGGCATCGATTGGAGGACAAATTGCATTTGGGTCTCTGGGAATGGGTGCCTCTGGAATGGTTGACCCTATACTACTATGTGTGGGCACGGCCTTCGGCGCAGACGCGATGGACAGTTTTGTTCGCCATGGCATTTATCTTAATGATTCTACTGTACAATCTCCCTTCGAGTTCAAAGGTTACAAATACTACTCTCGTGCATTTCTCGAACAAAGACATTTTCGCAACAAAATATCCAGATAGGGATACCTCTATTTTAGAGGATTGGCTATTATGATCGACCGAGCTATTTGTTGGCACCTCAACTTATGATAGGCAACACTCCGTGACGAAATCTGTTTTGCTGTCAAAGGTAACTGTACGAAATAATAAATAATTGGGGCGAGATGTTTTAAAGTTTGAACGAGCAAAGGTTTTGCAAACGCATACTGCGGATTAAAACCTAGCGATAGGATCGCCATAACGTAAGTTTGGCATGCGTCGACATAGGTCAACGTCAGCCTGACGTACTCATTTGTGCAACATAAGATCCGCTCTCGCGTTTCGCGCGCGAGGCGAAGGGCGAAGAGCTTTCATCTTTTGAGCACGCCAGCTCCGTCACCCTGAAGCGGTTTTAAGTTTACTATTCGCGAATAGTGTTGTACATCATATGTTATAGTCATTTTGTTGAAAAGTCATTTCCTCCACTGAATCTTGGGGTAATTTCCCGCCATCCGCTCCGCCTAAATACTCTTACGTATACGTTAGATAGGGCACTGAATATTCGAAGTATCATTAATTTTGTACAGGTTCCGTCGGGTAAGCTTGATATTGTTGAATAGGTGAATAACGTTTTGCGAGCCTAACCGCGTCTCAACGCTGAAGTCTTCTCCTAAGTACCTCACGTTGGAAGTCCTGTTTGAGTAGGATGAGTATTATTTCCAACTCCAGGGCGGCATGCCGCGAAGCGAGAAGTGCAGGCTTCCGCGTACGGTGGCCTTTGATAGATCCAAAACTCCGCCCTCGGCGTTGACCGAGCTTACCAGGTACGGCTCGAAACAGCGAGAGTGTGTCCTTCTTTTCATCATATTATTACCATTCGCGTCTCTTTGATTAATTCAACGAGACAATTGCCCGAGTAGGAGACGAAGAAGTAACTTACCTCATTTTCCTGGGGGCCGTTTTTGGGTCTGGATTGCCGAGAGCGAGGCGACCGCAGCAAACAGAGGAAGCTGACAATCATACATAACAATCTCGGGGCTTACAACCTGATCAGCCGATTATGAGCTCGCCGAATAATGACGCTTCTCGAAAACGGTCTCGAGATGATGAAGAGGAGGATGGGAAAGAAGATGCCGCGGAAGGAGAGGAAGAAAGGAACAAGGGCGAGCGTTCGGATCAATTAAAAGCAGCAGAACCCAAGGAAGCAGGAGAGGGATACTCAGACGCTGCAACTCAAGGAGCGATATTTGCATCAACACCGGGGCCTGCAGTTTCAACGGCACACGGGGCACCACCACAGGTTTCTACACCGGGACGAGGTGGCCCCCACCGCCTCAGCATCTCGGGCATCATCATCCAGCTTATCCTCCACCTTACTATCCGCATCCTTACCCGACGCCACCTCCACACGGGCATCACTCACAGGATCCGAATGCGTACCCACCGCCGCCCCCTCGCGGTTATGAGCACTATCCTCCTTATCCTGGATATTATATGCCGCCTCCGCACCATTACTACCCTCCTCCTTACCCCTATGGACCTCCACCGCCGCATCATCACCATCATCCGCCGCCGTATTATCCTGATCCAAACGGACCCCCTCCGCCAAGATATGGAGGCGAAGAAGGGCCGATTTCTCCGTATGCACCACGTATTAAGGAGGAGCCAAACAGTCAACGTGCCCATGCACTGGAAGCTTCGCGCAATGATGAAGATGACGACGATGATGATATGATCGAGGACGACGAGAATGATGCAGTAACGGCTAGGCTAAAGACGTACATCAAACCCCGTGTTCCTACTACTCAGGATGTTTTGGATCGGCGACAACGAAAGAATGCACAATCAAGATCGCGGGCTGCTAAACTGCGTACTAGAATAATGGACATTGAAATGAAACCTGAGAGTGACCGGACAAACGAGGAATTGCGAATTTGGCAGCAATACGAAGCTAGGCGACAGAGGAAAAATGATCGATCTCGAGAGCGTGCGCTCGAAAAGAAAGAAGAAATTGATCGCATTCTTGGGAAACCCGAAAAGAAGAGGTCAAAGATTGAGCGGCAGTTTCTTGAAACGGCGCTCTCGGCCAAGCAACGTAAGAACGAAGGTGACCGCCTGCGTCGCCAGCGCTTGAAAGACTTGGGAATTTCGTCGAAAGGTACCGGTGTCAAACCAAATGTCAGCGCACGTGGACCACTGCCACCTCAGTACCAGCACGCCATGTCTCGTCAGCATCCTTACATGCATGTCATGCCCCCACCAGGCCACCACCATATGCAAGACATTCCCATGTCACCGCTGCCCACTATGCCGCATCATCACCATCATCATGGAATGGCATCGCCGGGTGGATTTGGTTCTCCCGGAATGATGCCCTACCCCAGCCCGCGCTCCCGGTCCCTGATGAACACTCCATCGCGTCCACCGGGACCCAATTCTATGCCTTATATGCCTCCTCCGCAACACTACGATCATCATTCGCCTGATCGAGGACAGCATACGTCTCGGGTTGAACAGAGACGAAACCCCGATGGCTCGATGAGTATTTCCATCGGCGGTGGACGCCCGGGAGAGCGATCCTTTGGTGAAAGACGTGGAGCCGAAGTGGGCGGTCTTCTATTGGAGAGTGAAAATGGCTATAACGACGATTCTCAAGGCGACGGTGAGAATCAGGAGGATAAATCGGAGTGATTTGTCTATTTGCAAATTGATATTAGTGGACGAGACAGAACTTTTAGGCGTTGTTGGACGAGCGTAAAAGAATAGGAAAATGTAATCTATGTTAAGAGTGTGATTTCTTTCTGTTGAAGTATCATCGGTGCCCGATAGTTAGTAGCATAGATACCACGAGTCGTTGACCTCAGAAGATTGGTTAATGCGTTGCTTTGCTTCTGTTTTCAATTCCCTAGTTTCTCCTGGATCCAACGAAAACGTTTAAGTAGAAATAGGTGACTGAAAAACTCTCAGCAGGTTGAGTTACTTGCCTATAAATCGTTCAAGCTCGTATGGAAGAAACTTTCTCCGGACTGTCAGTACGATTCCTTTGAACAAGAGGAACGATAAACCGAGAAACCAGAGTAAGCGAGATGCGACTAACATTATCTGCGACGGAGTTTTAAGATGCAATGACGATGCTTCTAGATTATTTTCCGTTTCATTATCCAACAGCGGAAGGTTCATAAAGAAGCCTGTTATAGTGAATGGAGCATATTTCATGGTAATAATTTATTTGGTTGGGTCTCTTGTTTCTTAATTTCGTTGTTCATTGATGCAGCAACATGCGAAAAATGATCCTTGACATTCCGGTTCGCAATAGACGAAGAGAGTTCGGTTTGAAAATGGGAAGGGATGTGGGACAACAACGGAAACAGAACAAGGACTTTGATTAAGTTAACTATGTCGCATAAGTTTCGAGTTACTTAGCGTTTTTGTGTAGGTAAAACAGTCCGTGAAAACAAAATCGCATTATCGCAACCACAAAACAAAACGTAAGTTGCAACATGAAGACTGCAATCGTTTCACTAAAACAGATGCAGAGTGGGCTAAATATGGCTACATTTCTTTATCCGTTTGCCACAGTAGACCATGTGCGCACGCGATGAGGCTTACTTGTAGATTTGAGCCTGCGCGTTGGCTACGCTCGTAGGAGGAACGGCGGCAATTCCTTCGTCGTCGACAACAACGGCTCCTCTTCCTCTTTCCTCATTATCCTCTTCTGAGTAATCGATTTCTTGATTGTTATTTTTGGCGTAATCATCTTCCGAGTATTCGTTGTTGGGCGTGGCATCACCGAACAGACGGTACACAGCCGACGCTACCAGACTAGCAGCCACAAAGAATGAGGCCCACGAAAAGAAGTAAAGAGTACTGAACGTAGGAGCCGGAGCATGATTCGAGAAGGTAATGAAGGTGACACCGAAGCCCCAAGCTGTGAGAATAGTAATGGAAAGTACCGTTTCTACAAGACCTGCACAAGTCGGCAAGCACAAATCCCACATCATCCACACAAACGCCAAGAAGGCACCAATCGCCCCCAACCAAATGGCGTACTGGAGACGTGCACACATGGTCGTGTCTTCGTCATCACACATCATGTCTTCGAATTGACGAGAGGCAGACATCATTACAATCAAACTAGAAGCCACGAAAGCACCCCAGGGAAGAAAGCTACTGCTACTCTTTTCGTTCTTGGCCACGTCTCGATCGAAGAAGGTTCGGAGGGATTCCACCAGAACACTGACGGCGGCAATTAATCCCAACCAAGGGAATAGAAAGAGATTGGCGTTCACAATTTGACCAAATTCACCCGCGGTGGCTACCGTGTGTTTCGGATTCACAATTGCGGGCATGACTGCCGCCCAGATTCCAACTGTAAGGAACGCCTGACAAGTGAATGGAAAGGAATGAGTGAGCGTTGTAGTGAGTGATTGAGGGTGACACAAAATGCGTCTGGATGCGTCATGAGAACTTACCAGAATGCATTCGAGTAGATTTCCTGTGAAGCGATGACGCAAAAACAGCGCTGTCAGGAATCCGAATAGAGACAAACCGAGGGCGCAAAGAATAGCGGAACCAATCCATTTGATGTTCTTGGGTTGGTTTTTAATGTCTGACAATCCGTCCAGGTGCACTGCTTTGGCCGCTGCCACCAAGGCAATCAACGCAAAAGCAGTCGCTAAGAACCAGCTAGTATGCTGGCTGTTGTAGTGTTTGCTGTACTCATTACGCGTCGTATGAACTGGAACCATCTTTACTGCTTTCTTTGTTGCTTGCTTGCTTCTTGGTTGTTTGCGATCAAGATTTGGCAGTTTTTGTTCGAGATTGTGAATTAAATGAGCAACCTATACTTAACTTGCAAACGTAACTTGAGGCTATTGGAGTTTCGAATCTTTGCAACTCTAATCGCGACACTTTTTTCTTCAAGAAATCGATCGATGTGCACAAACAGACAACAGCTGAAAATTTTACCACATGGAAGCATTCCGCTTCTGTAATTCAAGTCAAGATGTTCAAAGAAACATTTTCACTTCACGGCAATAAAATAAACTGATCAAAAGCGGAAACTATGACGTGATCTTGAAAATGAAAAAATGAAAAACCTATTCTTATCTTACTGCACCGGCCCTCATCCCTCATAGACTAGTCATAGCGGGAACTATGGAGTCGGCCCCCAACCTACGTCCACTTATCACTTTATCGTTAACGAACAATTTAAGCAACATAAATGAAACATATACACAACGAAAGACTTTCACCAAGAGTCCACTATCAATTTTTTGACTGGTCCTGCAGCTCATTTGTAAACTTGGTCATGAGCGCCAGCCACGCTCGTAGGAGGAACGGCGGCGATTCCTTCATCTTCAACAACGACGGCTCCTCTGCCTCGTTCTTCGTCGTCTTCTTCCGAGTGCTCAACTTCTTTGCCTTGTACATGATCATCTTCGGAATCATCATTGCCAGGCGTGACAGCACCAAGCCCACGATACAACGCTGACGCTACCAGACCGGCCGCCAGCGCGAACGAACCCCAAGAAAAGAAGTACAGGGTACTAAAGGTGGGAGCTGGTGCATGATCCGAGAATGTAATGTAGGTGATACCGAAGCACCAAGCTGTCAGAAGGAGAATGGAAAACGCTGTTTCGATGATACCCAAACGTGTGGGCAAGCACAAATCCACCATCATCCACAAGAAGGCCAAAAAGCCACCGATCGCCCCCAACCAAGTGGCGTACTGCAAACGATCGCACATGGTCGTCTTGTCATCATCGCACATCATGTCTTCGTATTGACGGGATGCAGCCATCATGGCAATCAAACTTGTCGCCACGAAAGCACCCCACGAGAGAAAGCTACTGCTACTTTTTTTCGTCTTTGGCCACGTCCCTGTCAAAGAACAGGCGCATGGATCCCACGAGAACGTTGACTGCAGCGATCAATCCCAACCAAGGGAAAATAAAGAGGTTGGCGTTGATGATTTCACCGAATTCGCCCTGGGTTGCAATGTTGTGCTTTGGGTTCATGATAGTGGGCATGACCGCAGCCCAAATTCCCACGGTAAGAAAAGCCTGGCGAACAGATAGCAAGTAGATTCAGACTTATAAGAAAAGTATTAAATGATAATGCCCATCCAATTCATCGAAACTTACCAACGTGCACTCCAACAAGTTCCCCACGAAGCGATGACGCAACGCCAGTCCCATGAGAAAACCGATACTTGCCAAGCCGAGAGCACAGATGATAGCGGATCCCACCCATGTAATCTTTTTGCCTTGATCTTTAAAATTCTCTCGCCCATTAAAGCGTTCTAGGTCTTGAAACAAGGCCACCAAGGCAATCGTTGCAAAAGCAGCGGAAAAGAACCAGTTCGTGTGCTGGCTGTTGTGCTGCGTCCTCTCCTCATAGTGCGCGTTCGGTTGAAGAAATGTCATGATTGCAAGTATATATAAACCTTGTGCTTGTGCTTTCCTGTTGTATTTTGAATTGATTTGGTTTTTGAAATAATATTCGAGTTGACAACAAAATGTCACGTGTTCATTTTTATGCAATCACCTATCAAAGGATCCTGCACGAAAATCTTCCCAACAAAACGAACTCAAATTCGCGAACTCTTGTTTTTCCTAGAACGATGTCGATCGATGAGAATACACATACATACACACATGTTTCCTATTTCCCAAATGGTAGAACCATTCTTTCTCGGTACACACGCATTTCATTATAGATAGATGATCGAAGAACGATCTCACCCGGCTTCGGTCGCCTTCGCGCTTCGTGAATGTTCCATTCCAGCTGTCAAAGGCTGTTGTACAACCTGTGGGGTTCGTTTTTTCTCATCCAAACGTATCTTTTGGACTGGTTTTGCGAACTCTGGTTGTCAGCGGATGCAAAGGCGGATGTGTAATGTCATCAACACGAACGCAAACGTAACGGCTCGTGCCATGAGGAAAAATGAATCAGTACCTGTGCGATATATGAAGCAGGATTATGACACGTACTACGTAGTATATTATTTATCCTCTTGTTCGTCTGTACGTCGCTCTTTGCGTCTGTCGTCTGTCATAGGTTGCGGACAACAGGCCGTCGACCAAGAAAAATAAAATCGCAGAAAAAATATGTAACGCTGTCATTTTCTTTGATTTCTACCTCCTACCAATCTACCTCGGAACAAGTGCGAAGAAACACAAAAAGAAACGATAATTGTGCACTTCTCTTTTACCAACAGCATCATGGGGAAGAACACGAAACGTAAACATCGGCGGAAACAGCAATTAGGGAATCCACAAGACGAACGAGTACACGAAGGACCGTCGATTGTGGCGAAACTCCGACACAATGATCCCAAAATGCGTCATGCCGCTTTGGCGGCATTAGTTCATATATCCTCGAAGATGCATCCGACTACTTTGCAGGCGGTACGCGATCAGTTGATGGATCGTACCCATACCGAATGTGCCTCCATGGCGGCGGCTTGTTTGTCAAACTTTTTGGCGTTTTCGTTGGAGAAGGACGACTTTCATGCTTTGACCGCGGGATGGGTGTTGTTGCTGGTGGAACGGCTCCGCGATTGTTACCAACAGATAGAGTCCAGTAACAATGGTGCGACGATATTGTCGTCGACACAACTCTATTTGCTATGGGAATTAGCCGAACGGTGCTGGACGTGTCTGGTGCATCTGGTGGAGAACAATCCTTTGGCTATGGAACGGTTGTTGCGATCCGCTTCCTTACAGCAAGATGTGACGCAGCTGCTAGTATCGTTTCTGCATCTCAAGTGCAGTGTTGATCACCAAACTTTGGTGGACGCTCTGCATACAATGGCGACTCGATGCTTGCATTCCATGTGGGATGATAATGGGGATTTGATTGCGTCATGGGCTGTCACTCCAACTGTGTACCAATCACTGGAACTCTTGATTTCATTTCTTCGTGATACAGCTTCGACGACGGCTCGTTTGCATGTCATTGGAGCCTGGTGTTCGTTTTGGAGTTGGACACAACAAAATTCGTTTCAGTGGGGGACGTTACAACCGTCAATTGTGCTCCATGATTGCCTCACGATCTTGCGGCAAACATTGGTATGGGATGCTCCAGCACGTGCTTTGCAAATCGCACATTTAGTGACACTGTACCGAACGCACCAAAAGGAGGAAGCAGATGAAGTATTAGAAAAGCAAATTGTATCGGATCAACAGAAAAGAAAGAACCGGCGAAACTTATCGCACGTCGGTTGAAAGAGAAACGAAAACAGGATGAAAATCGCCCCAAAGACACGACGACAGAAATCCCGACAGACTCGGCAATGCAAGAAGAACCAAGTTTGGATTGGGAATCGGCTTTAGACCAGTGGTTGTCGTCAATTCGGCCGCTCCAACTGGCATTGGAGATTACGGCAAATCTTTCCATCGGAATTTCTACAACATCTGATGACGCTACGGAGGATGGTGATGAGCTTATGATAGACAGTCACACGTCAATGAATGCAGAACTTCGCCAACTTTTACTCGATACATCAATCCCAGATTGCATTGTCGAATTAATGAGGCATTTGTACCAACCTTTGTGGAGTGACGCGAGTACGCAGGACGCCGCAGTTGCTATTCGAAGTACCATTGGCGACTTGCAATCTAAGGTTGCCGTCTGTGTTGGGCATTGTGTCACGAGTCTTCAAGATGATCATCGTTCGTGGAACGTGGACGCAGTAGCATTGTGGAACCACTTGACACAGGCGTCACAGGCTGTTGCTGATGAAAATGCAACAGAATCACTATTTGCATCAATGGTCATGGCTCTACAAAGTGCGAAAGGAAATGCAATTCTTCACTCGTTTGAATTGAAAGATGTGGAATTCTTACTGCATCAGCTAAAACTGACCAAGTTTACGGTTGGCGCACGAGATTTGATTTGTATGCTCGGTATCATTCTGTGTAGCAGCTTTGAGCGCGATGGCTTTCGTTACCATACATCTGAAGTTAACGAAACGGTCGCTCAAACGCTCATTGACATGGGTACCAGCGCGGCGGAGCGTCATTCTGCCGTAATATTATCGGAAACGTTCCGCGTGCTGATGGATGTATACGGCAACGATGATTGCCACCCACGAATATTTGATTCGCTAAACATGTTGGGCTACTTTCAAAAGTATGTTCCCGCTTTGAAGCAATGTATTCACTTGTCACGCGATGCAAGCCCCGACGAAATCAGGCAATGGAAAGAGACAGCTTCCAATGCCTCCCGCTTTATCCAGTACAAAAAGGGATATGGTAACTAAAGCAACGACGAACATAATCATATTTTATATTGTACAATAAAGCAAATAAAAGAAATGTGATTGACTTTGAAACTACGCCAGAACAGGCTCCCTGGCTTGTTCAGCTTGTGTTACTTCTTGTTGCTCCGGTACTTTGATATCGGGAAGTTTGTTGGAAGGTACATCCGGCAATTGGATCTTTTCTTCTGGTCTCCCATTCACCTCCAAGTCTAATGCTAAAAGTTCAGCTTCAACTGCCTCTTCGTCTTCCGCAGATAGTGTCGGAACAGCAGAGAGAATTTCCGTGATCTCATTTTCTACTTCAATCTCTTCTTTGATTTCATCCATCAGATTCAGAACATCATCCACAGTTGTTTCCTCGTGCATCTTCTTCAAACTATCCTTGCCAGCAGCCAATGCTAACAATAATTTGCTCTCGTTTTGCTTCGAGTCGATCGTTTCTACCATTTTCAATACATTCAAAAGTTGGTCTTCGCACAGGGCTGCCTGTGTTTGCTTGTATTTGCGCAGACGCAGTATCCCTAAAGCACGCTCCTTTTTACCCGCATCGCGAGCAATTCGAGCTTGTTGCACTAGCCGCGCATCGTCATGTTCTAATTTGGTGCGATACTTTTGCAAACGGTCGCGTGCATTCTTCAAGTCGAGAATGGCGCGATCAATATCAGTGATTTCTGGCTTCTTCGAAGTGGTTTTCTTACTCAAAGCTCCGCCCATCGTTGATTGCAGTTATCTGTAGAAGTCAAGCGAGTTCTATGATATTTTGAAGGCAAATGGTACCTAGTAGGGTCAAAGCAAAGCTCACCGTCAATCGTTTTGTTCGTCCGGTTGAGAACAGAGGGACAGCGGGACAGCATTCATGACTCATGACTAGACCTCTGTCCGTTCCCAGTTCACTCCAACAGGGAGGGAGTGAACAGGGATTTTGATCGAACAAGGAGTGAACTGGGAGCATTCCCTGTACGAATTAATAAGTCCCGTTTACGAAATATGGTAGTCAGTCCCTAATCCTTAACGCTTTAGATTAGAGATTTTCTGTTGATTTACCGCGCAAACAAAGGAATAAAGGTCTCTGAGTGCCGGTCAGACGCCCACCCACTCATTCCCTGTTAAACAGGGAATTGGGAAAATGAACGAGGAAGGGAATTTAACTGGGATCCCAGTTGGGAATTCCCTGTTAAACGGAGAACGGACAGAGGTCTACTCATGACTGACTCCACTGAATTGAAATCACGGGATAGAATGAAATATTGATGTCGTACTGGTATCTAGATGCCGTTAACAAAAATCTGGAAGGACCGAAACCGAAAACCGAAAACAGGTTACTTGTACTGGTACCTGGTACAGTACAGGGTACAGGGTGACGGAAACGGAAAATTACAGATTTCCGAACTAGTGAAAGTGAAAGGGGAAGGAAAACCGCAAAACCTCAGCTGACATCTGACGTGAAACGAAGCCACAGCATAAGGGCCACGGGCCATGGGCAACTGGCCAGGTTTTTCCGTTTTCCGGAGATGCCCTGTCTGTTACAAACACAAGGCTACTACAAGGCTTACTAGTAACTTGGTGCTCTTGCTAGCCGATGAGAAATGAGAAGTTAAACGACTATTATTACAGACACTCTCTAGAGCAAGTCAGAAGCGAAAAAAGAAAAAAAAACTACCAACTACCAACTACTGCTTATACTCCGTATCAACTATCGAATTCACAAGTATGAAACCCGAAAATAAGCGTTTCGACTTGTGACAGTGAAGGACAGTCGTACTACGTAAGCAAGTAGCACGCGCGACGCTCGCTCGCTTTTTATCCCTCACCACTCACCACGCCACGTGCCACATACGAGCGGCAGAATTTGGGGACGGCGGATTCCACGGCGGAACTTGGGTTGGAGATAATGGAAACTCCGAAACGACGAATCCTGCTTGCAGGATACCAGGTACCGGTACCGGTAACTTATTACCACAATCATCACAAGCTCACTATATCAACCCTTCATAAGATTCCAACTGAAATATCCTACAATGAATCATTATAAACGCTTGATCCGCAGCCGCGCATCTCTTGCGATGAATGAGCAAGGCTTGATGCTTCTTCGAAATCTCGACTATGAAGAGGCAATCACATTTTTTCATGGCGGCCTCGAAACCTTACTAGAGGAGCATCAGTGTTGCCCAGTTGACGATGTAAAGTTCTCATCGAAATCGGCAGATTTGCTGCGTGCAAAGGCATCCGACGACAAGGCTTCCTTTGGGTTGGCGACTCGGACAAATCTTCTCATGTCGGCTTCATATAGTCTGGATACGATCCAAGAAATCCACAACGAAATTCTTACGTTGTTCAACAAGCCTCTCTCTTTACGCGTCGAACTTCTCGACGAAGTTTGGGATGACGATGTCGTCCAAAATCTCCTGATTGGTGTTTACTTCTACAACGCTGGTCTGGCATTTCATCTTCAAGCGCTCGCTTCAAATAGCAGTGAAAGCATGTCCAAGGCCGCTGAGCATTATGCCATCTCGTATGCGCGCTTTCTTTATTGCTCCTTCTACAATGGCAAAGACGTTGACGCGACACTTGGGTTGTTGGTGACATCAAACAATATTGCTCACATTCATGCTTTCTGTCGGAATATGGAACAAGTTGAAGTTTGCGTTGAAGAGCTAGCAAGCAAATTGTCCAATTTCGTCACTCAATCTGGAGACACACATCACGTCAACAACTGCCGCATGTTTCTTCAAAACGTTTGCTACTTTCAAGAGTCTGTCTTTTTGTCTGCGCCAGCTGCTTAAATACTAGCATTATGATTTACTCTAAACAACGCATATATTATAAGAATTATGTAGAACAAAAATAGAAGTAGCGGCTGATTTTTGGCCACTTCGAAGAAGCAGGTGAGGCTTTCAACCATCGTCGCTCATGCTACAGGCGCCGAAAACATTTCCTTTCGAACAAACAAATGTTAAGAAAGCAAATCATATATTCTCCTTCCGAAAGGCAAGGCTCGGTGTCGGGAGGTGTTGGCAGTGCCAGAGACATCATGCGGCGTGACATTTCCAGTTTACACCTTGTGGCTTCGTCGTAATCTTGAAAGTAAGCATGGATATGACCCAAATTATTGACGACGCACAAAAAAGGAAGAAGGAAAATGGTAGTAGGATCATTCAACGACAGGAAAGTATTGTACGCCATGAGGTACATTCCGTGAGCCTTCGCAACTTTCCTCGAATGTCCTTGAATCAAACCTTCAATATTGTAGGCCAGTCCCAAGTTAAAAACGAGTATGCCCGTTATTAAGAGGTTCCTTGTGCGATTTTCAAGCTTTGCATTTTCATTCCAGTAGAGAGCCCGATTAAAAGGCTAAACACTCCATCCGGAGACGCTGTGCTTCTGTGTTCGGGCACCTCGATACTAGCAACAAGCCTTCTTCCGGAGACAGACTGCTCGTCATCTTGAATAGCTTTCATAATGTCGTCATCCATGTTTAGGTCTAGTCTCAAGACCTTGATAGCATTGTGGAAGAAATGTATCGCTGCTTGAGTGTCATTTTGTTGAAGAAACCGGATGCCCTCGCAATTGAAATACCACACGTTTTTCAAGCTCGCGTCGCTGTTCAACCTGGCATCCGCCAGAGGATCCGCCATGCTGGTCGTCCCCGACGCCATCTCGGGCAAACAAGCGATCTGATCTCTCACAGATTGCATGGTTGCACAAGTAGTTGTGATCCAAAGATTTGGAAGATCTTCTCCATATCGATCCTGTGTTCGTATGTTTGCGCTCCTTTTCCGTCATGCCGGATGGTCGAAAATCGAGACCAGCTGTTCAGAGATAAATACACTGATGCCCAAAGTACAATCGATAACACGATTCTTACTTGTATCGTTTGGGGCTTTCATTGTGTATTGACAACGAATACCGTTTTGAACGTTGTACTGGATTTCACAAGGCCCGGCTGACTCTTTGTAATATGTGAAAGATTGCAGTTGCATGTGACAGAAAATGATGACACGCTCCGTTTCGAAATCAGTCAACCAATCAAAGAGGGCCGTCAGCCGGACTGTTTTCAGGTCACGGATCCGAGATCACCTCAGTACAATCTATTGTATATCATAGCCACACGAGTTGATCCTGGACTCAGAAGATCAATTGGAACGTCATTACTCCGTTGTTCCTCGTTCAAGCTGTGTGAAGCATTTTGTACGCAATCTGTCCAGAAAGTGGACGTGATAAACTTTAACAAAGTATCTCAGTGAGACATGACGTCATTTGAAACAAAAACGGTCAACATGGTCTGTCTGGTGCTCCGGTCGCCGGGGTCTGGGGTTTTTTATTTTATTTTCTCACGCAAAAACCATAAAAATCTTCAAACAAAACCGGAAGCTCGCATCATCCTGTTTCCAAAAGCTCATTCGAAATTGACGTTTTTATTAAACTGCATTATAATGACAGAGAGAAAAAAGAGAAAACTAAAGGAACTCGATAGCACAATCGATGATGAAGAGGATGCCGAGCTTCTCGCTGCTGCCGCAGCTTGGGCCGACCAAGCAGGACCAACCACGCCGGATCGATCTTCCACCCGACCCAATAAATTAAGCTTGCACATAACTCAGATTCCCTATGAGTGCACAGAGCTAGATATACGGTCCCACTTCGCCGCGAAAGGTTGTGCGGTTTGTTCCGTACGTATGGTATACGACGAAGCAGGGGGAAAGGGCAGACAATTTCGCGGCGTGGCGTTTTGCGATGTCGCCGATGAGCAGTCGTACGAATTGGCGCTAAAGGAAATACATCGCAGTCGACTGTTGGGACGGAAAATCAATGTTCGTCCTACCAAAACACGCGAAGAACTATCCAACATTGTCGAACGAACCAAAGAAATTGTGACGGAGCGCAAAAGTTGGCTCTTGCCGCCATGAATTCGGGAGAGAAAATGCCCGAAGAGTTGACGGCGAGTTCCAGCAAGAAACGAAAAAAGAATGACAAAAAATCTGCAGCAATTGACGACAAGAACATTTCTTCCAAAAACGATGGCAAAAAGAAAGCGCCTTCCACGAAACCTGATGACAACGACGGTGACGGAGAGGGAAATCGTTTAGAAAAAAAAAGTCGAAAAGAAAAAGCTGAAACTCAAGAGTGAAAAGACCATGTCTTTGTCGAAACGCGGTGCCAATAAAGGGAAGTCAAAACACAGTGATACAGAAAAGACAACTCAGAAACAAAGACGAGAAAGTAAAGAAGCAAAGGAGAAACCCAAACTTACAAAAAAGCAAAGAAACAGACGTGCTGCGATCCTTGCTCAACAAAGATTTAAAAAGTAACTAGTAGCGTAAAGAAACTGCAATGATAAATATACATATCTAGATCGTTACATCTTGCGAAAAGGACACTCTAAGCTGTCGAATCAAGTAGCGGCTGCGATAACGCGTCGCTTCGATTCATATGATCATCCGTTGGTGCCACTTCACGACTCTCCTCCGACATGAATTCGCAGCATGGATTACTGGTCACATGCCGCGCTTCATCCGTGATGCTATCCACTTCATCGGAAGATGTATCGAAGCCCATACGTTGAAAAAATATCGCATAACCTACCGCAAGACCGACAACAACACACAGCAGTAGCTCTAACGAAAAGGTCATGGTCACCAACATGAGTGTATATCCCAACAGAGCCTGCGTTCCGTGCAAGACCGCCACCGAGGAACGCAGCCATAGGGCCTTGGCATCTTGACCCTGAAGGGCATGAAGGCGTGCCGCCCGCACCACGCGGTGTCGGAGCTTGGAAAATCCTTCCACCGACACGGCCAGAAAAAAGACACCCATCATGGCCATGTAAAATTTGGTGGGCGTGTCGAGTGTCCACTCGGGGAAGAGTAAATTGAGACAAGGCTGATTGCCGCGGAGACTGAAGCGAAATCCTGTCAACGACACGCAATGAGATTAGCACTAAAAGTTAGTATCAGGTATACTACAGAATTCCGAAGGCCATTTCTTCTTACCATCCATGTACATGATCATGTTGCCCATGCTACTTTGACAGAACGGAACCGAAGTCGAATTCGAGCCCTCGGCTGTCAGAATTTCCCAATCATTTGAAACGTCCATGGCCACACCGACTTTTGGTTTCAGAAGTGTCAGAGCAAAGGATATAATTAAGAGAAGACGAAAGGCTGCATACGAACACTATCAACATTGTTTATGCTGTGAGGTCTTTGATCTTTCGATGGGCACGACTCCCTCGTTTCATGTTTCATTGATCGTCCCTGACGGAGGCTTTGTACCACAGTGTACGTGTCGGCCCGAGCAGCGAAACGTTATTATTGCAGATGTTCGCAACCTGTGCAGTTTTTCGAGTCCTGGTCGAACGCCAGTCCCGGGTGATTGTGAGCGGAACGAAAAAAAGTAATGTAGGAACCTCACTTCTTTACCTTTGGTCTATCAAGCGCCACCAAAGTATTGCGTGATCGGAATGCTACTATATGGCGCTTTGGCAGTGACAAGTCTTTGACACAAAGAAGAGATGATTGCTAACTTCCTTTGATTCATCGTCTAAGGATCTGCGCCACCAAGAAGCAAGAGTTAGCGATGTGTTATAGCCCTATTAGCATCCTGAATTAAACCTCGTTTTCCTTTTGTTTAGAGTTGCTGCTGATCTTTTGCAACTTGCACTCGTGCGTTAAGATTTGCCGACGCGTACAAATCTGATGTACATACATGGCTTTTCCTTCCTCGAAAGTAAAAGGAGGATCTATTGCAATAATCTCTTACTATCATTTGGATGAAACTGATAGTTAAACAGGTTTATTCGTCTATTTTGTGTTTTTGATATTCGGCGGGAAAGAAAATGAGATTCATTTAAGATAAAAGATACTTCGCAGTTGTTTGTTCCAAAAGTAACTTACCGTCATCTTCGTCGTCTTCCTCTTCGTCATCATCTTCTCCGAATTTCAGAGACTTCACTGTAAACGTATCCCAACCTCCACCTTGAGTTCCTTTCGTAGGTTCAAACAAAGGTTTCGCTTTGATTTCCTCTTCTTCCTCTTCGTCTTCCTCGGCGTTCTCGCTTTCTTCATCTCCGCCATCTTCATCAGACTGTTCCTCTTCTCCATCATCTCCAGATCCTTCCCCTTCGTTTGCTTCTTCTTCGGCGCTTTCTTCCTCTTCTTCTTCTTCTTCATCATCATCCTTCGCTGTCGAGCCACCGTGTTGCTTTTGGTAGGCCTCCAAACGCGCCATTCGTGCATTGTGAACGATCGTCAGATCCGCCTCCGGATCCGGGCCTAAGCCTTTTCCAGTAGCCACTCGGGGTCTAGAGCGGGCCAGATCACCCAGGTAAAGCCCACCAAGACGGGAAAGGCCCAAGTGACAACAGCACGAGCACCGGCGCCGACTTTGGGGATCTGCGTCGACATGGTTCGACTGGCGACGCGCGGCATTTGCGCCGTTACAGCTCGTCTCACTCCAAACATTGTAAATATTTTTAACTGCACTGATATTCGAACAAAGAAACGCTCAATGAGGCACCAACTGAGCGATCCGTCGAAAGCGAATAATCATCGTCTCCAATCGTCGCGTCGCGCGCTCAACGACGAACAAGGAACAAGACGTACAGCGGAAGAGAAGATTCTGTAAGGTTCAGGTTTTGAATTTTTGAGGATGACGTTCAAGATGACGTAAGCCGTTTTTAAGACGACTTTTTGTCTTCCACGTAGACCTCTGTCCGTTCTCCGTTTAACAGGGAATTCCCAACTGGGATCCCAGTTCAATTCCCTTCCTCGTTCATTTTCCCAATTCCCTGTTTAACAGGGAATGAGTGGTGGACGTCTGACCGGCAATCAGAGACCTTTATTCCTTTGTTTGCGCGGTAAATCAACAGAAAATCTCTAATCTAAAGCGTTAAGGATTAGGGACTGACTACCATATTTCGTAAACGGGACTCATTAATTTGTACAGGGAATGCTCCCAGTTCACTCCTTGTTCGATCAAAATCCCTGTTCACTCCCTCCCTGTTGGAGTGAACTGGGAACGGACAGAGGTCTACTTCCACGTGACCACAAGACGCCGAAACGCGATTGTTGACGATCTTACCAAAGCTAGAAACATCGGCATGGCTTTAAGACTGACTAATAGGTTAACTTGTAAGCGACGGGATATCAATCACTGGTTACAACTCAATCAGGTCGTACAAATTCGGCGTTACTGTATAGGCGAGTTTTTAGTCGGCCCCATCAACAAAACACCTCGACTTTTTGTTCATCTAGAAATCATATTGTTTGTATTTGCGTCCATGCACTCTGCGGCTCTTCGGTTACAAAGTAAACTTTCTTGAATTGGCTTCTGAGGTAGCTAAAGCTACAGTGCTGGGAGCTGACTGGTGCATTGTCTGCGGGAGAAGTGAGCAGAATTGCATGCATGGGGAGTAAGGACTGACGAAATCATGGATGCCGTAGCTGCAATAACTTTCATGCTCTACTGCTCTAACATTAGCCGTTCGAATTTTCGCAACTCGCATTTTTTCAATTCTCATCGGCTCATCGCCCAATGATCGCCCTATTATTTACAAAGTACTTGGCTGCTTATCACCTACTTTGTAGTTTCAAGTAGCTTGTGACAACGAAATTTGCGCAAGTTGAACTGAAATCAATATTGTGAAACAAAACAGAAAATGTATTTCATTCGAGCGAACACAGAACACGAACGGACGAATGACCTAGGACCTTAGACCTTAGACAATCATCCATCAAACGCCACACACACGCCGCAAACCGATTTTCACAATAACACCAAAGAAAAAAAGCGAAGGAGAAAGAGTAGCATGATTCTGATTCTTACTCGAGGAGCACCGATCAACTCAGATAAACCAGCATCGCCGACGAAGTCAAGCAATGAGGAGTCTTTAAGAGTACTGATGAGTAAGACCTGGCAAGACGTTTAAACGTGGGCAAGCCGCTCTAGATCAGTCGTCCACCACATCGACTGTTCAAGGCAGCTTAGATGGCAAGGAGATACAGGAACAACCTTTATTGTCTGAACAGTTGCATCACTCGCTCGATGGCAAGACGTCTTGATGAGGTTTTTCAGTCTATGATGACACTGAGGACGATCTGCACAACGATAAAGAAGCAAGCACTGGTGACGTGCCCAGCGAGCGATACGAAAACAAGGAGAAGGATGCTGATGGAAAGGGAAACCCTTGAATGCGCAGCACCATGAAAAGACAAGATAGCCAGCGCATCGTACGGCGAAGAAATTCTATCACTGTCACGTCGACAGGGAGTTTTGAGTTTGAATCCGAGAATAGTAATTCTCGCCACGATCTCGATGCAGCTTCACAACACAGCTTCACTAATGAGGCTACAAGTGATCGACGCCGAACCACAAGACCTCACCGGCATTCATTGGGATACGGAACTCCTTCACTGATATTGTCAACTGAACCTTCAGAATTCAAAGATATGATGCAAAAACGCTTAGATCGCATCGAACAACAAAAGAACAATTCTGATCTTTCCTTCGATTGTAGCCAATCAACTTTGAATGGATATGAAGGCGAAAGATGGCATGATTCGAGATCGAATTTGAATTCGAATCGCATGGAAAGCATCGATGCGGTCGCCGGGGTTGTCGGCATTCGATGGGTAATGTTTCTACAAATGAAGGGAACGCTGCAGTGTAAAGGAACCACAAACGTCGGTCCTGGTGATGGTTACAACGATCCGGATGCTTCGCCAATAGACTATGACAATTTCGCACCGACGGGCGCCAGGTGCCGGCATGTGCCCAGACGAGTGAGATGATTGTCTGTAGGGCACACCGTCGAGAAGAATGTGGAAGACGACTCATTTTTGCATTCCGTTGTTGATCAACAGAGAGTAGCGGTGCCGAGAAGAGAAAGAAGATGTTCAATGCACTTTTAACTCCATGATAGCCAACGTTATGATCGGAGTTCGGAACAAACTAGATCCATGCGAGTGTGTCGGACTGTGAATCTTTATGACGCCCCTGACCTAAAATATACACATTGACTTAGAGCCACTATTCGTAGACTAGCTGCTAGCAATCACACGATCAAAAGCAAATTTAAATGGCACAGAGTTGAAAATACAGTCAATGTACTCGGTTCTGTTTGCTTCTTCGCAGATAAGAGAGTCGTGGATCTATTCGTGACAAGAATTCTTTTGTCGTTCCGCCGCAAAATCACGATCTAGCATCTATCTAGATAGTGGACTTATCACTTTTTGTGTACATCAAAGTAAGTAGTAACCTTTTATCTATTCGCAAGAAAGTACACTTATTTTGTCGTTCCTTCGGACGAGTTCGAGATGATTAATGATTATGCAATTATAGCGATACAAAGCGAAATCGGTTGTTAATCAAGGGATTCTATGTGATATCCGCCTCTGATCAGTAATAAGCTAATCTCGCCAGCTCTTGCGACAGAATTGTCATCCATCCGGAAGAAGCGAACGCAGTCACAAACTTAAATGATGATCATTCTGATCGACCGGCCAACATGTGTCAAAAGATCGCATCATGGCTTTCGCCATCCCAGCCAATCCAATGAATCGTCTTCGCGAGAAAGGAGAATTTCTCTCATGGAGTGCGCATGCACGTGAAATCAACCTTCGTTCAATATTGGTTCGAACAGTTTCGTGGAGGCGATCGAAAAAGCTCGAAGACGAAAGCGGCGATGTTAAAACCGAGGATGATTCGGTGGATGTCGACACGAACGACAATGCAACGAAACAGACCACAATCGATCACACTCTATCCTCAGTTGACAACACTGTGAACTGGGAATGCTCGCTGATCAAAACGGCCAAAATTTCGTTTCATAGCTCTTCGTCGGACGAGAGCTTTGCGGATGACGATAGTCTTGCTTTTGGCTGGTCATTTGATGACCTTTCTGACGAAGAAAGTGACCAGAAAACAAAGCTATCTCTTCGTGAAAACGATTTGTACCCAAAGCAGAATGAGAGCGATGACAATAAAGACAACTTATTCGATCAGGCTCGTCCCCGAACGAGTCGGGATCTCAAGCGGCAAACCAGCAGGAGACGAAGAAAACAAAGCAGGGGTCAGAGTTATAGCTTGAGTTCAGCGCTGGATCTTTATGCATCTTTTGACAGTCTGGATTCGGTTTCCTCTCGCGACGAACTTCTGGATACTACGAGTGACTCACTGGAGCTAGGGTCATCTCGTCACAGTGTTGGTCGATGCGCTCGACGTCGTGCTATGCACAATCGTCATCTACATCAATTACCCCGACACAGACAGCATTCATTTTCGACATCTTCCGATCCCTCGGCAAATTATTCTCGTAAGTCAGCGTTGCAGAAACGAATCGACAATAATCTTAAAGCCCAATCCCAGCATTCGGTGTCAAGTCGCGGAAACCCAAGGTACCTTGTGGTGACATCGGATTCATCCGGACAAGATACACTTAATGGCAATCAGGGCTCATTGCGCGAAGCCCGATCAAAGGAACAACCGGTGACAGTCGAGAAGACCGATCAAACGTATCCTCGTTTCATCTTGGTGGAATCTGATCCCAGAGATGATCATGAGAGGGGCGATAGACAACGCAGCCGGCGCGGTCGACGAAGGAGATCTATCACTGGAGAGAAGTCTCACAGTGTTTGACTGCATTTTGCCAAAAAAAATCGTCCGCAATTTGGGCAGTCGGTGTTGTGGTGAGGATCAAAAGCCTGGGTTCCTGTTCATCAATACTGTAGACCGGAAAAAGGTAATCTAGGTATTAAGCAAAGTTAAAGCTTGACACTTTTTTTATTGCGTCATACAAACATTTTTCCTTGGAGAAGCGAGTCACGTTGTTCATAGCATGGGCTGGCATTTGGCATTTTGTTTCTTGTCTGAAGAAAGCTTTGCCTTAGAAGATGAAAAAGGACTCGAATGGAGAAAAGAAGATTCTTCAAGCGACGAAGATAACGATGACGTTGATGATGATCATAGTATTACGTATCACTCCAAGCTAAACGACGATGGAGATGATAACGACGGTGGCACCAATGATTCGCTCAATCAATCAGGGTACTGCTCCCGTTCGATTCGACCTTTAGATCGATGTGAGGGTAGAAGGAGAAGACGATTGAGCACAGGTCGAAGTCATGGCTCGAGCTCCGCCCTTTCTTTGGGTAGCTCTATTTGCACGTACGACGAGTCCATCGACAACATCAGCGATTCCCTTGAGATTGGATCATCATCGCGCCACAGTGTCGGGAGAAGTGGTAGACGTCGTACCACACACAATCGCCATCTTCATCACCAAGCACAGTGGTCGAGACCAGTCTCTATCTCGACGGCGTCCGATCCATTATCTCACTTTTCGAACACGTCTGTATTGCACAAGCGCCTCGAGATCAATCTAAAAGCACAATCTCACCATTCTGTATCGTCTTCGCAAGAAAATCTTCGATACATCGTGATGAAAGCCGAATTAGATGATGGTGTCGATACTAATAAGAAGGATCTTCCTCCGCAGACACGAAATAGTGACGTGCCAGCCATGCCCAACGTCAAACATCCCCGCTACATCGTGATTCGTGATCCAATCGAAAGACAAAGAAGAGGACGACAAGGATGTCAAGCATTGCTCACGACGAGGTCGACGCAGAAGAGGACACAGCGTCGAGGAAACCACGCAAAGTGTCTAATCCCTCGTTTCTTTCTTTTTGACGGTCTAATTTTTACTTAGCATTATTCTTTAACGCACCAAGCTCTACTCTTTCTTCTTTTGTGATTCCAGCGCACTGATTGTTTCTTTCCAAGCACGACGAATGCGTAGTAAAGGCACCACGCCCCAGATCAAATTACAAAACCAAAAGCCGAACCAGTAATACACCAAATGATCGAAATCCAGAAACTTGACGTTGGCCCAAGCATTCCCCGGAATACCGACCGGATCACGTGCAGGCACGTTGACTTGTTCGTCCAAGATCACTTCCGTTAACACAAAGAGCACCATACCCATGAAATGAAAGGAACTGGTAATGATTTCGAGCGGATAGCGTTGGGGACGATTTTGCAAAATGGCATAACACGATGCCAAACTGAGTGGTGCCATCACAAAGAGTTCATAAAAGCCCACCGCCCAGACAATGGGATGTCCTTGGGCGAATCTTCGATCCAAAATATCGTACTGTTGCACTACCACAGGAATACGTCGAAAAGTACCCGAAGCTCCGTCCATGGTGGCGTGATACAACCACGCATTCCAGTAATACCATTCAGCGGCCCAACGATCGTGTGGGGCAAGTTTCTGTTTCGGATTGTAACCGAGATACACGGTCAAACAAGACAAGGAGAAGAAACTGACAACATAGGGAGAAGCAAAGAAACCCCAAAACAGTTGTGATGCGTCTCGAGTCGTGATGAAGAAACGGAGCCACAAAATACCCAACACCATGGCCGAAAATACGCGTGTTGGGTCAGGAAGTTTCTCGTATATTGTGTTTGCCATTATAGAAATGCGAAAGCGTGTTCAGAAGCCGTGAAATGTTGGAATGCCGTTCAATACGCAGATCTCTTTGCAAATGAATGCAGGGCAATGCGATTTTCGTCTTTCAACCGACAGACGGGAAACACAAAGAGCGTGGTATACTTGTATTCATAGTACAGTCAGTACCACATGCTTGTTTCGCACTTAGTATCGCTTGTTACCATGTTGCTAAGGTGGCGGCTTTACATGATTGGTGATCGCGTTAGCACAAGACTAGTTGCAAGACGGGCTTGATCTGAAGGCTAGACGCTAACTAGCTTCGTTCTACTTCTAGTTTTGGGGACGGTTTGTCCTTTGAGTATGCAATTGTAGTAAAAAAACAAAATTACTATCATGAAACAAAATTTACTATCACCTCGACTCACAAAATAGACCCCCTACTTGCAACCAAATCGGTTCTTCTTTGTCCTCGAGATGTTCCACTTGTTGCAAAAAAGACGCCAAAAGTTAAAGGGCCGCGAAAGCTGCGTTGATTCTGATGATACTCGGCTAAAGCCCGTAGTGTACTACCACCTTTCGTGCCACTCGTTGGATCCAAATCCACCATATTACAGCGTGCACAGGGACCGACGACTTGCCAGCAAATCGTTTGCTTGTACCACCAGTGCTTATAATTGTCGCTGTCATCCTCTTCACCGCCTTGCACAACAAAATTGGGTCGAAAATGCTGGGATGATACTGGAGACTTTCCTTGTTGTTGCAGAATACTATTGATTGCATCCACAGCGTTTTGACGAATCATTAAAATCGGCTGTTCGTTAACAAAAGATGACACTTTGGCAGTAGTTACTGATGAATGTCGTGCCAGCCAGCAAGGTACTCCCAAGAATGCGGAAAACCAGCGAGCAGCAACCGTGTCTCCCCAGACGACGCCTCGACATTCATGACTCCCGCACACGCGAATTGCGTTACTATCCTGTCCATGATCATCTTGTTGCGACAAAGAGAGTATCAAGGGATCCATACCGGGTGCTGTCACGGTCATTTCATTCAATTCGAACGAGAGATGGGGACGTATGCGCGCCATTTTTGAGTGTGTTGACAGTCGCAAAGCTTGTCCCGATTCATTGACCAAACAAAAGCACGATCCATCCACAGTTGACCTTGTACCACCGGCCAACGCTGCACTCGTTGCGCGGCACAGCTTTTGATCGGAAAAACGTACAGTTCGGTCAGCACCAAATCAGGTTTGAGTTTCTCACTGCGGGCGTTGTGACGATTTTCATGTTGTTGTTTCCGTTGTACGTAAACGCGGTCCAAAAAATCCAATTAAAACGTCAATATCCTCCCACATCGAGTCCTTTCCCAAGCTAATCCTCACTGCACCAGTTGGTTTCCCTTCTATTAAATCCACATCATCCCCGCACACATGCCCCATTTGCTCAAAATTAGATATAATCTCCTCGTCACTCCATCCCAACGCCTGTTGACAGCCACCGGGATTGCAAAAACATCCCACACGGAATTGGATGGGTGGCGTGTGGAGGGCTGCCAGCTGGGCGATTTCGTGATATCCAACGTACGTCTTTCCATCCTCGCGCAGCACATTAAAGGTAACCGTTGGGCCCGGACTATTGGCACAAGTGAGCGTTTTGGGGTCGGCCCAAGCGCCGTACAAGACAATAGCCGATTGACCTGTCGAGGCATGTCTCAATAAGCACAAACGACGTACCAGTTCACGAGTTAATACTCGGGTGTGATCTCGTATAGCCGCCATACCTCCCAATTTCTGCAGAGTTTGCAGCCCATACGCTAACTCGCAAATACCCCGAAAATGGCTCGTACCGCCACGAAGACTGTATTCGGTCGCTTTGCGCACGATATAATCACGCGACGGCGTTACAACTTGCACGGTACCACCACCAAAATACGCATGTGGGACCGGCGAAAGAAGCATGGCCGCCAACGCACTTTGCTTCTTGACCAGCAAGGCTCCCAATCCCGTCGGGGCACCAAATATCTTGTAAAACGACACGACCGCAAAATCTGGATCCCACGTTTTCAACGAGATGGGTTCCGTGCACGCGGCTTTGGCCATATCCAAACCCACACACCAACCCGGTTGTGTTCGAAATGCTTCGTAAACGTGCGAAAGTAACCGATCACCCGAAAAATTGCATTCCAAGGGTAAAACCACCAAATGTTGTGTCGAGTTCGGTGCTGTTTGCAGAATATCATCAACATCTTTTGATTGCTTCCACACGCGAAACGACGCTCCCGCTCGTAAGGCACATTCTCGCATCCCCAATACCGACGTATGTGAAGTCGCCGGACACGCAAAGAACGATTGATGCGGCGTGAAATCAAAGTGTTCCGCTACCGTGTGTAACCCTTCCGTCGTCCCCGACGTGAAGAACAAATGATATCCCGGATGCTGCTGCTGCTGTTTGTCAGTTGATCGTGGAAATCCAGCCAACAGATCGGGTGTTGCATCCCACAATTCCAGTAATTGTTGTCGGACACGTTCGATTTGTTGGAGCGTACGACTGGCGGTCGGTCCGATGTACGAATGCGGATTGCCGAACACTAGGTGACTCGATGCCTGTAGTTGTGATTGCCACGGCAAGGCACTGCCGGCGTAATCCAAATATACTTCGGATGGCTGACCATTCTCCGCATGGTACAAACCCGGCAATTCGCGAGGACGCCACGTATCAATGTGACCCATTATAGACGAAGGGTAGCCGTAGTGCGATCCAGCACGACGAAGAAAGGATTCTTTTCCGTATTGAATATCCTTGGTTCTTGCAAGGTGTTACTCGAATCATTCTTGGAGTAATATTCTTTGTCATCTTCGTTCGGTCTACGAGCACGCGCCCAGGGTCGCATGCAAAAAAATGAAGGAAACCAACGCCATGTCGTCCATATTGTGATCACTGCAGGGATCCCATAAAACCCCAACGCTGCTATTGCATTGCTTATCTTCCAGTCCATGGTTGGATCTTTCTATGCATGTATTCGAACGAAAGAACTTTCCTTCCTATTGGTTGACAATAATGGCGTTATTGTTGCGAGTGTCGCGAAGTTTCGATGTGTTTTTGATTCAGTTCCATTCCCCCAAAAGGGTTAAAGGTATGTCGTCCACAACTCGGGATTTATCAATCCGGTCCGGGATTCTCTAGATGTCGACGGCGGAGAAAAATCGCAAATCCTTCATGACCACAAAACGGTATTACGACATTACGACCTCCGATGACTGTTCTAGTCGGACGAGAGAAGAATCACTGTAACATTCACCCACACACAAAACAAGACACAGCGAAAACAGAAACTCCGTAAAAAATAATGTCACTGACTATGATATTTACTGTGATGGTCATCGGTCTTTGCTCGAACCATTTAAGATCCAAGAAAATCTTTCATCTCCAACAACCAGTCAATGTATGTTAAAAGACTCGGGAGTAATGACTCATGACTCTACACTCTGCACTATCAGTGAATAATGTCATGAAGAAGCTCGATTTAGGACCAATAGAATTTCACTTTTGTCTGACTATCAACAATCTGAATCGAGTGGGCTGAGTGTTCGTATTTATTTGTACAAGTAATCATCGCTTTGCCTTTCGCCGGCGATCGGATAAATCGTTGCCTTTTTTCTCAATTCTCACAATTCATTTTTGCATCATCATTATCACACCAGCAAAAGGATTTCCCTGGGATTATCATCGTACCATGACAAACACATCCAAGTGCTTCGCCTTGATCGCCTCGCTTCTCCTGGCGTCGCCTTGCGTAGACGCCGGACAGGTTATCCGAGGACGCTTCTTCGATCGAAACAAGAAAGACACCCAAAACAAACAACAGCCCGTTCAAAACAGCACCGTTATCGATGTCCCAACCACTGCTCGAGCCCCCCGTGCCATCCCCAACTTTGCCATGGCGGAGATGACGCCGGAAGAAATCGCCGAGGGCATTGCGTCTCGTACTTGGGCCGCCCAGTGCATCAACAGGTGAGTCGTCACACTAAGCTATCGTTGTCATTTTCACGCGCCCACCAAAAAAGTCGTCAACTCACTTTGGTTTGTCTTTTGTAATTTTCTTCTCACTTCAGTGGCGACTACGGGAAGGCCGATGTGGGTTGTGACGCCGGTTCCAAAATTTGTGGCTTGAACAATCAATTCATTCCCTTGAATGACGTGGGAAACTCATGCGCCCGTTGCATCAACTCGTTCGATACGATCGAACAAATCGACTACGGTTGTGATGCCATCTATCGCCGTTGTTTGAATGGTGAGAATCTAGATCCGGCGCTTTGGGCCGGCGGCACCAAATGCGGACTCCCTTGCACCTTTTACTCTACCATTGAAGGAGATGTCCAAGACAAGATTACGTGGTTCAACGGTGGAAATCCTCTTCCTGCCGGTATGTACGAGATCAATTACGTTGGAGGATGTCACAAAGTCACGTATGATCCAGGATTCTCTTGGTGCGTGCACTCGAACTTTGAAAGTTACCGCAACTGGTATATTGTCGATGAAACTTATGACAGGGCATATCCGGGCAATGTGCTCGCACCTGGTATCGTTGGACATGAATGGGGCAAGGGAGGTGATTCGGACTACCAATCCTGCGTGGAACAGAACCTTGCCGAAGCCAAGCCACTAGTGTACCAGCACAAGGGCGGAAAATTAGGAGTCTACAACTTTGATAAGGATCCATACTCGCAACCCACCATCATGTTGTATTACGACAATGTTGCAGGACTTATTCAAAATCCCACATGGAGCTTGAAGGTAGTTCAGTGCCCCAATGCTCCGGACACGCCCGTCGACGTGCCCACGACCCCGGAACCCGAAGACTCGGGTACGAAAGCCCCGTGCTGTGCAGCTGGTGAAACTGGTTGGCGCCCTTACAAGGGCTGCAAGGAGTACTACTACTGCATGAATGGAAAAGCATTGGCCACCCAGAAATGCGGAGCTGGTACGCTTTTCAATGGAAGCGTGTGTGACTGGGCCAACAAGGTTCAGTGTGGGAAGATTCAAACAAAAAATTGTTAGGTTAGATAATTAAACATTATGTAAGATATAGAGTTTATGGCATAGGTTCATCAGATAGGTCTCGCATTTTTTGTCGCCGTCGGCTTACAAAAGCCAATCCAATGTACCACATAATATCCGTATCAGGGTGTTCCCAGATGATGATCGAGCCACATTCGAAAAGAAAACTTGTTCTCCTTGCGAAAGAGATGCAGCGTACGCAATCGCTTGCCACGTAAGCAAACCTAAATCATTTCATTGTCATCAACGTCACGTTCCCCTACCGACCGCTGTCGCAAAGTAAGATCCTGCGGAATCGATGATAAAGTAGTACTATCACCAGTACCATCTTCCTCCGTTTCGTAATCTTCGTATTCGCCACTTTCTTCTTCTTGCGAGGTCAGTCGCCTTGCCTTACGGCGTCGGCGCGTTTGTTCCACAATGTCACTCATATCCGACACAAAATCACGAATGCCAAATCCCGGCGTGGCCATGGCTTCCCGTTGCGTATCACGATAATTTGGTTGCCATTCTTCCCACGGAAAGACACACCAGTGGGCAATCGAAAAAAATAACATTTCCAGACAAATCAACACATTCTGTATTTGTGTGGCGTGTTCTTGGGGAGTCATAATGTCGTTGTCGTCGACCGGCACGATGTTCGTGCTGTTGCCATTTTGTATAATAGCAGTTGTATTCTCATCGTCGCCGGACTTTTGCATTTGCACGAGAATACTAATGAGCAAACCTTGCCAAAAGGTGAGAAAGACTACACCCTTGATACTCATAAACTTGGCGAACGGCTGTAGCCATTGTAAATCATGTTCACAGGCGTGATAAAACTTGAGTAGACCCCGAAAGGCAAAAAAGACGGACACATTCATAATCATGCTGACTAAAAGGACGGACTGATCAAATACTGCCACCACGTCATTTCCACTTCTTCGTCTTGCACGAGAGATAGCACCAAATGAATCAACGCGGTCAAGGGACGAATGAGAACGAATTGCAAACAGAGAATTTGGCATTCCGTCAACACGGCATTCGCTTTCGCGGCATCACTGACTTCCGGGGGCGGATCGTAATAACTGCGCAACCACCGGGTCGGTGCGGGCAACTTTGAGGCGTGTTGCGCCAGAACTTGCACTGCGGCCGCCCGGTCTCCCCTTTCCCAAGACCAAGATCAAAAAGGCCAAGAAATTGTAAATGACGTACGCCTCATAAAAGTCTTTAATAACCATCAAATATCCGTCGACGGCTGGCACCAACAGACTGACACACGACGTGACACTGTAAATCGGTGTCATCCACAAAATCACCAACACTTTGCGTTGAATGATGGGTTGCGCGTAATTTCGTAAATGCGTTGTCATATGAAACATGGTAATGAGACCCGTCAGTAAAGTTAACGTAATGCCCATTTGAAAAATGGTATAAGATTGATTCTTTTGCACTTGTTGCGTCAATTGTTGTATTTGATCTTGCTGTTTTGTTTGTACTTGAATTTGTAGTTTTTCGATGGTATCATTCTGCTGTTGCAATTCAACATTGAGCCATTGCACTTGTAACAACAAAAAGACCAACGCAGCCGTCAGAAAACACAACCACCAAAAGGTGAACCGCAACCACCAAGGACGACGTGTTTCAGTACTCCGAAAGAGACCGCCAGGAGGAGTCGTCGTCGAATCGTAATGCGCGGGTGTCGGATTCGAAGATAAAAGCATCTTTTGACTGCCTTTTGAAGTAGGGTTTAATATTGTTATTTGTGAACGATAATAACAAGATAATGAAAGATTTGACTGCATGAGCAATGAAATTAATAGGAGTAAAACTACAGCGGCACACGACTGCAATTGTAATTCGCTCTTAAGTCGTGAATCGCGTGCGTCGTACAGACTGACAATTAAAAATGGCGCGCCAAGCTAATTACTTTCTGAACACGTTTCGCTGGTTATAGACGAGAAGTATTAACCCCGGATATTTGATAGCGGATAATTCGCAGATATCGCGCGAGATCGCGCGGTGGGTGTGACGTAGAAAAATCGTTCCGGTACCCTAAAAAAATTTTTCTCTGGTTATAAACAAATTCTCGACTTTGATTAGGTGACGCACTAAACGTGACGTACAGACTCCTGACTCCTGTCTTATTAATTAGGAATCGCGGTCGCTTCATTTTTTTTTCTTTTTTTTTTTACTTTCGTAGTGCTGTTGTTACATTGGAAGCCATCATACTTCTTTCTCTCTCTCTCCCAGAACAAATGCTGTTCATATGTATCCAGACAGGAAGCTTGTTCTCCTTTTCGTAGCCGTAACAAGGAGCCGTGCCGCCGTCGATTGTGACGCATTCTCCTCCTCGTGTAAGTATATTCCTTGGACGCGTCGATCCCTTCGTTTCCCTACTGATGGTGCGTATTTTCCAGGCGCTGCCTGTACGACGGCACATTACGATGCTGCGTTGCCTTTGTCGTGTTCTTGGAATCCAATGAAATTGAGCTGTATCCGATCGACCAAGAATAACGACACCCTTCATTACGAATCCGAATGTCCTCTGGGACCGATCCCCTATCCCCCAAATCCTCCCGAGTTTCTCCCCGATTGGATGTCATTTTTTCATCAAGCGCAACTGTTCGACGAGGTTACCTTACTTGATCTATGTTTGCCCGGAACGCACGATAGTTTGTCGTACGATTTGTCGTTGGTGATCTCCGCCGATGGTTCTGGGACACTTCAGCGGTGGGTAGCTTTCCTCAAAAAGTTGAGCCATCCGGGAGAGTTGGAAGATTTCTTTCGGACGCAAGCTAAAACGCAACAATTGTCAATCACACAACAACTCGACAATGGTGTACGGTTTTTCGATTTGCGCATGATGCGACAACCGGTCAATGGACGATGGTATTCCGTGCATTTCATGCAATCGCAGCAGACCATAGAAACATATTGGCACGAAATTCGAAATTGGCTCGATTTACATCCTCACGAAATCGTCGTGTTGTGGTTGTCACGGGACGGCAATCCTGCCGCCACCGGTCCAGATCAATATCCCAATGTCACGTCGGAACAGAAACAGGCCATTTGGCAGAATTTTACCACCATTTTTGGTGACTTGTTGATTCATACGGATGAAGTGAATTTGTGGACCGATTCTGTGACGTTCTTGATCCAGCGCAACTATCGCGTCGTACCATTCGTGTCCGACTATCACGATTTTTCCCAATCTTCACCGTTGGCACTCGATGCGGCTCGCATTCAGAATGTATGGAACCTGGGAGACGTCTTTGATGCCGAGGACATGACCTTCCATTTGAAGGACTATTTTCAGAATGCCAAGGTCAACAATGTGGCTGTGCATAAACGACATGGTTTTACTCTTCTGGGTATGAATACGGCATCACCCGAATGGCAAGTAGTGGCTTCAGCCGAAAAACGTTTTCTGGGATGGAAGCATGATCGAAGATGCTCATCTCATTTTCAAACACCCGAAGCAACGCATTGGTGCCCCGAAACGCTTCTGGATATTGTGCAGTTGTCATCTTATTATGCGCAGTCCGTCTTGGAATACGCGTATGATGGCATCGAGTCGAAGCAACTTGCCTTTCCCAACGCTATTTATCTAGATGCATTGGATTGGGGAGGCACAATTCGAACGGGTTCACAACTTCTCAATGGTCACGATCGAGGGGGTGCACATGAGAATAAAATTTCCACTTACGGCTATGTCGACACGGTCCTTTCTTACAATGCACAAATTGCTTGTGCAAATGATTCACAGAATCAGGGATGTGCCTTGTTTAGAAAAGAAATGGCGCGGAGGAAAGAACTACATCCACATCGGCTGTGGGACGACCCAAACTTTGCAAGGTATTCCTCTTGGCCATCTTTCGACAGTGGGGAGCAATTAATTAATACATACAGATAGAAGACTGACAAGAGGGTCGGAAAAGAGTGCTTTTGTTATGATTGTGATTATTGCGTAATTAGCGGATAACACTGCCAGAAACGATTTTAGATAAGTATGGAAAACTTGGCAGAGCGAGACGGCGGGCGGCATGATAATGACGATGCGAGTTGGAGGCCTCCCCAACCAGAAGCTTGCCACTGGTTTCTTTGGCTGTTACGACTCGTGGATAAAGAACTTCCTGACGATTTTTTTATCAGAACTACTTCTCGAGCCGTCTGGCACAGCCACAGTCGCGTCATCCATTTGACTCGCCCGGTTGTTTCGTGGAAGGTTGCGACTTAACGCCCAGCGGACCCTTTGTGTCGCAGTTCTGCTTTTCTCTCCTCCCTCGATCTCTCCCATAAATGTGGGTAGAACATCAACTAAACCCCCGTTCAGAAGATTTTTACGACTCTTTTTGGCAGCTTGTCGTTTCATATATAGATTTTGTAAGGCAACAGGTCCTCCACCGCCTATCACGCGAAGGACATCACCACTGGAGCTTTGACTGATTTTGTCATAAAGCTCTAACAATGACTTGTCCAGTTCCGCTGGGGATAACTTTACCTTTAGTTTTGGAGAATCAAACATTTCGTCGATGTCGATATCTAAGCGTTTATTGAGTTCAATCAGAAGTCTTTCGCGAACTGGTCTTGGTAACACTGCACACTACTTGTCAGAACCTTGATTCGTCGACGGCGGTTTACAATGAATACATTGTTAACGTACCTCTACTCTGCTCTATTTCGCTTGATAACTTTGTTCTAAAAAGGCGAAAACGGCGTCTTGTATTTGCAAATGTGGTTGCAAGTACCTTTCGGGTCTTCTCGTCCTCCACCAAAGGAGGTAGCGAAATCTAATGTGAATTGTGAGTGTCCTTGTCGGTTGAGCAAAAATTTAATCGCAGTAGCTTACCTCAATTTCAGCTTCTTCCGCTATTATTGCTTGAGAAAGCTTGTGCGCTTCCTCCTCCGGTATACAAGCGGCGGCCTTTAATCGATCTGTGGCAGCTTCCCATGATAAGGCATATGAATACTCCTCTGTGAGCGGTTCAGGTGCATGAGTCAGCGCATAGTAAAGATTTCCAACAAACTCTTCTTTGGTCGTATATGTTAGGCAGTTGGGAAATTGAGCAAAGAAATCGTTCGACGGATGAGAAGGTAGTATCACAAATTTCCCCATCGCTAGTGCTTCCGCTGAAGTAGTACAAAGAACCTCCGATGTGGATGGATTAACAAAGATCTAGTTCCAGGAGTCAAACACGGAATATGAGCTTATGGTGCGGCGGTCTCTCAGAATAAAGTGAAAAGTGTAGAACTTACCTTGTGAGTAGAAGCCAGTTCCGCGTGGTCAACCGGTCCGTGGAAAGGCATGTCTAAATCCAGTTTTTTCGCCTTTACACTAGCCGCTTCTTGATCAGGCCCACCACCATACATGTCAACCGAGACCCGAAGGTCTGCAGACTCTTCAGCATATCGTAACAGTTCCATGAGTGAGCCTAAACCCTTCGACCATAGCATTTTCCCGATAAAGTAAATAGAAATCTCAGCCGTTGCACCAAACACAGGGTCGTTTTGTTTTCCGTCATCTGTTTCTAGTCGTCGACTGACTTCTACACCGGCGTCTAAGAACGTTGCTCTCACACCGTGTACATTTTCTACCAGTTCCTTCTCTGGTGCTACTTTATCCAAAGTTCCGGAAAGCTTGATGACACGATGGCAGTGTGCGCGGCACATCCACGAACAGAGCAAACGCATTGCTGGGGCCTACCAAGAATGTAAGCAAAATATATAGTACACATATAGTCAGGAATTTCACAATAATCTCGACCTACCCGAATCAAAGCTGCCGGCTGATCCATCGCATACTGGAAGTAATTGGTATGAAGGATGCCCACAACATGCTTAAACTTTTTCGTCCAACTTTCGCCGGGTGCCCGGTACCTATAGAAAGCCAGCACGCATGTCAGGTTGATCCTATACAAGCCCAATGCGCGCGCATGATACATACCAGTTGAGATGTTCGGGCTCTTCCAAGATGCAGATATCAATGGAATCACCGGGTATCAAAGACGTGATATCCCCCATACTGTACACGGAATTTTCCACCGGGTTTTGCCACGCCGTATACCACGCAATGATCAATTCCTCACTTTCTTGTGGCATATTTGCCGACTCGCGCAACCAGGTCCGTATATTGGCTTCCTGATCCTCCGGGGTCTGGAAGGCATTGTTTTCACCATACACACGTTTTTGGTCCTCGGGTCGTTCCAACCACGGCAGCATGAGTGTGACACTGCCTCCAAAGTCCTTGCGTCCGCGGGTCAAATACGCGGCCCGCAACAAGGGATTGACCGCGGTACCCGTCTTCCATGGCAAAGATGCGGTCGTGACAATGAGAATGCGTTTTGACGGATCGGCCAAATCGGTTTCCGGCAAAACGGCTTCTCCGGGCTTGGCCGGTTGCGGGATCGGCATGGATGTCGTCCGTGATTTCTTGGTTTCGGTAGCGGCAATCGTAGCGCTGGAATCGACTCTTTCTTCGGTCAGGGTAAATGAGGTGGATGTCTTTGTTTTTGTGGTAACGTTCGTTTCACTGGACGAAAAATTCATAGGTCGACCGTAATTACCAAACGAATATCCATCGGCCGATTCCGCTTGCGCTTTATCTAAATAATCTTGTACATCATCGGCCCAATCCTGCAACAAACGATCCCACGAAGGAAATCCTTCAAACCGTCGTTTGCGCGTGGCGGTTTTGGTCCGATTATTCGTATCAATAATAATATCATCCTCCAACAAGAGTTTCCATTGACTCGGAAAGAATCGCGATTCGCTCGTCATGGCCCCTAGGTTACGAATTTCGCGAAAGGTATCTTCCCAATACTGTTTCCGTAAGGCTTGAAATTTCGGATCCCCAAATTGTTCTTTGGCTTTTTTGAAGTCTTCTTCTTCTTCGTCTTCGTCTGTGGTTGTATTATGACATTGTGTCACACGAACATAGATACTGCAAAGAACGAGGAACGGAAGTATCCGCATGTTGTCGTGTGTTTGTATTGAAAAAAAGGAAAATGAATTTGCGGGGTGTTGCGTCACTCACACACACAAATATTGCCAACAAGTACAAAGTAGGAACGCCAGTGAAAACCTTGTCTACCTTTTTTTTCACGTGCCTCGACGCGATACAATAGAAACTCTAGAGAATGGATTGTATGTCCTATCCAGTATGATTAACACAATCCACAAAATAATAAAATCGAAAGGGCCATGCATCATCATCATCATCACCATCATCACGCCATCACAAAAATTCACGTCTCCGATGAAAGATAACCCGTGTCGGGTGTTGTGTGTCGAACGTCATTGCTGTCCGCTCAATTCAAGATACTAAATCTATGTCGTAACGGGATAGTTTTTGGAGAGAAAAACGGGTCTCATAGTTATAAAACATGCTAGGTAAGGTTACGACATGTAGCTGATATCTATTTGGAGCTGTCGCGAGTCGCGAGATGCACCACTCCGAGAGTCATTGCACACGACAAATACGTAGTAATAATGACGACAAGGACATTTTTTTTTACCCAACACGCAACGAGATGCAACAGAGAAGTCACTTCCCCAGAAGAAGTTATTATCTATTGCTGCTAAACCTTGTCTCGTTCGTTATTGCTTCAGATCATCGTTATTGGGATCACGAAACCATGTCTTGTTATAAGCCGGTCGTCTTTTGTGGCCCGTCGGGGGTCGGCAAAGGCACTCTCATTGCCAAACTGATGCAACACTTTGCGAATGAACCCTTTGGGTTTTCTGTATCGCATACCACACGATTACCGCGGGAGGGTGAAATCGATGGTGTTCACTACAACTTTACGACCGTTGAACAAATGAAACAAGAAATTGAGGAAGGAAAGTTTATTGAATATGCCGAAGTGCACGGTCGTTATTATGGTACAAGGTACGTCTCGTGGCGATGAACGGTGTGAGTGTGTGTGTGTGTGTGTGTATATATACACATCCTTTCCTGGTTCTTACACATACACACACTCTTTCAGCATCGCCGCCGTCGATGCCGTCCAGAAAAGTGGGAAAATTTGTGTCTTGGACATTGATGTGCAAGGTGTCCAATCGGTCAAACAGAGCAGTCTGGAACCACTCTATTTGTTCATTGCTCCACCTTCGATGGCCGCTTTAGAGGAGCGTTTGCGAGGAAGAGGGACCGAAACAGAAGAACAGATGCAAATTCGATTGGGGAATGCGGCCCAAGAATTGGCGTACGGACAAGCGGAGGGTAATTTTGACAAGATTTTTGTCAACAACGACCTGGAAACCTGTTTTGCCGAAATGGTGCAAGCCTTCCAAGAATGGTATCCTCATTTGAAGCCAGTTGTATAGAAACTTTTACAGTGAAAGATAGCATGAAACCGTTGAACGCTGGATGACACATCCAACTTGCTCGCTTTCCGTTGAAATAATCTAGAATTACAGCAAAAAATCTATCCCAATGAATCTGGTGAATTCGAATCCTTCGCTCTAGGACATTGGAAGGATTGTAATGTATCATCTTCTAGTAATTGCCGCAATTGTTCGATCAAAGCTGCCGGTGATTCGGCTTGAAGTTCCAATTCGACTTGTCGAAAACATTCGGCATAATCGCATTGCCGGAACCCCAATTTCGTTTGAAATAACGCCAAGGAGGAACTATTGTCTTGATTGATTTTACAAAAGAATCGACAAATTTTGGGGATGTGTGTCGCAGCATACAACATCATGAGACTGCAAGCTTCTCGACCGATTCCTTTGCGACGTGCCTTGGGTTCCGCTATCATGATATCGATTTCAGCTTGTCGAAATAGTGCAGGATTTGTAGGATTATTATTATTGTCGTCGTCAGCGTCGAAATCGGAAAAGAATAAATTGACATCCCCCACCATGGCAGATACATTTCGTTTCACAAAATCGGTATCGTGGGCACCGATTATCTGAGAAGCATCGAGTACAATAAATGTACATTTCGTTTCGTCGGTAAACCACGTTTGTTGCATCTCGTATTCTTCTTGCAGAGAAAGTGGTTCCGAACCAGTGGCTTCCAACAAGGCCGGATCTTGCATCCAGGAGTGATATTGGAGGACATGTTCGTGGCGATACGGAACTAAACAACAGTGTTTGCCGATCAAAACAATTTCGGCGTTCAACAGCATAAGGTAGACGATGACAGTAATAATTGGGTGATGGTTCGAATGTTTGAATGTTGTCGAGAAGATATCGTCCGCCTTTTCGCATCGGCACGCATTGTTGAAACTACGCTATTATTCACAACGAGTTGCAATACTATTACGATTGGCTAACCATTAAAACAAAAGTGAGAAGAGCGATGCGTCGTTCTCTTCCCTCATCATGCTCTTTCATACGTATTCACTGACGCGATAGCTTTTCGTGGTTTACGTTTCTTTCCAACTACCGTCCATCCATCCGTCTCACCATCGCATGCGTCATCCGATGTCGCACCTCGAAGAGGATCCCAAGATTCCGTTTCGCGCTGCTTTTCCAACACACTCCCGCGATCGTGAAGTTCTTTAATGTGACGATCGAGATTGAGCAGCACATCGCGGAAACGAATGAAATGGCTTCCCCTGCAGAGGTTTGGTAAAGAAATCTGCCAACATTTCTTCTGTAGGGCAATATTTGACCACGACTTCGCCGCGCAACTCGATCTGTGATGTGAAAGTAGCGAATGTCGATATGTCGAAGTTCTTTTACTGCTCGAGGCTTTTCCGTTCTTTTCCAATAGAATGGCGCTGTCGTTGTCTTGATACACAATTGATGCTTTGGTGTTATATCCCTGGCAATCCATGAATCTTTTTGTCCATAACATTTGGCCGATGACTTCGCCGACTCCGGCGAGCTCCGCTTCAGTCGAGCTCGTGGTGTTGATTTTCTGTTTTGTTGACGTGCTGTAAACAGCTCCTCGCCTAAGCGTCAAGATTCCACCGGTGTGACTCCGTTTATCAAGATGAACCGCAAATGATGCATCGACCCACCACTGGAGCTCCTCTAAGTTGTCCGCTTCTAGAGTTAAAGACAATTCACTTGTCGATTGCAGATATTTGAGCACACGGGTCAGCTTTTTCCAGTCGTCCTCATCAGGCGCCTTCACTCTTGTGCAGAGGAACGCTATCGCAGTTTGCAAGTCGGGTCGTGCTCTCTTGCACAAATATAACATTTTTGCTACCAGGTGCACAAACCGCTCTCTATCCTCTTCATTCAGCAACACCGGGTCTTCTGTGTTCACCTCAAATAAATGTGCTGCAGCTGGTGTGGAAGCGTGTCCAATCATTTCTGGTGGCAGCTCGTCAATGATGTTCTGGACATATTCGGTCATGCAGATTGTTACTTTCCCTTCATCTTCATAATTTATTGTCATGCCAAGATATTCATGGACTTTTCCTCGCGAAACACTAAGCGGTTCTTCCTTCCCAAATTCCGCATTGAGCTTTGCAATCACATCAGTTACAACTTCCCGGCCGACACGTGTGAGATCTTTATATCATCGACGTGCCAAAGGATTGTGCATTGGTGTCCGTCAATCATCTTGTTTGCCACACATCGGTCATAAGGGTTGATCACGAAACCCCATTTCTCCAAAGTCTTGGTGAGTAATTGCCAGAAAAGGTATGCTGCGCGAAGTGTCCCATATAGTGCTTTCTTCAATCTCACATACAGCACAGGTTCTCCCCTTTCCGTAACGACGTATTTCTCATATTTGGACGGGTTAATATTAGTGAGGATACGGACCATTTCTCCTGAGATTCTCATTCGAACCAGTTCATCCATGAATGCGTGCATGAAAGCTCCTGGCACGTCCACAATGCCCACATCACGTTTTTTCTTTTGCATCAATTAGGAACGAGAGGAACACTGCCTCGATGGAAGCGGTTGGTGAGCTGGCATCTTCTTTATTTATGTAAGTTCGCTGTTTCCTTCCATCAGCACACCCTCTTCCTTTAATTTTGCCGCAGCGTTTTCTTCTTTAGGTACATCAAATATCGGAGCTTTGAAGCTTTTCCTCACGTGTCAGTGATCCAGGGTCTTCCGGTTCAATAACATCACGCGTGTCTAACTGTCGGAGTTCTACGTCCACAGCATTCATTCCAGGATCACCAAAGATCTTAAGGCCTTTTTCCACGGGATATTGCGTGAACATGACAGAGTTGACTACTTCGGCTAGTTGATGGAATAGGTGTCCGTAATCACGTGTGGGTTTGGCGAAGGTTATAATTGTGAAGGCGTGGGCCATATCGCGCATCCATTTCGTCCTCAGCGGCGTCATGACCTGGATTCTCGTCATTTGCATCATGTGACTGCACGCTTTCTTCATCAGCAATCTCTTCATTTGCTTCGGGCTCCACTCCTGTATCATCCACTCCTGGGATCTCCAGTTGGTCAGCATTGGCGGGATCGTCCTCATCCATGTTACCAAGATTTCCGTCTTCGTTGCTGTTTTCAATTTCAATTTCATTGTTTGCAACATATTCTGCCTCCTGTGGGTCCTCGAATCCAACTGTTTCAGTCACTCCTGCGGCGTTGGGATATTCGGGAATGCTAACGACGTCATCATTGTCGGGATGGGGCACCACAGAGGCATCGTCCACATGGTTCAGGATCGTAATGTTCACTATGGTTGTATCGATCGGCAAATTCGAGGCCCTCATCAATTTGTGTTGTTTTTGCAAGAAGGTGAACTCGTTCAATAACTTCGTCGGGCATGGCCACCTTGGTCCAGCGATTGCGGTGGAGTCGTTTCCCAGTAGCGAGGCTGAAGAAAAAATAGGACCCTTGAGCGTTTCCAGTAGGGGCGCAATGCAAGTGCACCAACTGTTCGTGGGGCCATTGAGTTATCATGCTTCTCATGTGTCTGCACGCATTACTCCCCAAATTCAAGTTGACAGTGCTTGGTGTAGTCAATCTGCTGCCCAGAGATCAGCACGCGAGGGCTCAGTGTATCAGAAACCCCATCTCGAGGTGGGAAACAGTTCAGCCAGAAAACATTAAAATAGACCATCTCAATTATCAGACGTGGTGGCATGTGTTTGAAAGGAAGACCATTGTATGTAGAGCGGGTACGTTCTTTGACCGTGCGCACATGTCGCTCAATTTCAGGAACATGTTCATCCGCAGCAGCCGCATTGAGCTCAATTTTCATTGATGAAGCAAGGTCCCCACGCAGCGGCTCAAATTCATTGTCCATTAGAAGGTGTGTGATCTTGAATCCGCGTTTCAGATAGTGCCCATAGACCTGTTCTATCCCATTCAGAAGCGTTTTAGCTGTTCGATTCGAATCATTTCCACCGTTCGAACTTAATGTAGCGGGAGATCGTAATTAGAAACGGGATTCGGTTCACAAACATGACGTCACCAGCTAACGTTACTTCATGATGCCGTTCCATGATTTCAACTGGAACATTCACAACATTGAAACGGACTGCAATTGGAGTGCGGCGAACTGTCTTCCCTTGCAAGGCCTGGACATCAGTCCCAAATATATCTTCCGCATTTTGTATATCCTGAGCAGTGATGGGACAATTCGGGATTAAGTTTGCATTCACAAGGCGTTTCATTTGTTTTGTTGTGTGATTCCCTGTACGCCTTTGAATGCTCCGAGCTAATACAGCACGAGAATACTCTTCATTGGTGTATCTAGATGCATTATCGGCTACTGTGTTTACCATCACCGTTCCATGCATCGGGACTTCCAGATAATACAGTCCACCGTCTGACTCCTGGAATTGGCGCGTCTCACCATCTTCCTTGTGAAGAATGAATGCATTTCCATCTCCGCTATCAAAGGTTACCCGGAACTTCTTCTTCACCAAGGCCAACGATAAGATGTTCGCAATCCCTTGCCGGTAGAACCACACACTGCCGTAACCTCTCAAGTCCGCCATCATGTTGGTCGTTGCCACTCCTGCGTTTGTATTGATCCGTAGCGTCCTGTTCACCTTGGCGTATGTTAGTGACCAAACCTGGGTTGCAAAACACGTCCACCGTGGACTGGTTGTCCAGCAGAATCCAATTTCTCGGGATGCCATTGTATCGTCCTTGCTCGTTCAGCAGTTGAAATCCGTAGTCACCGTCGTCATCGGGAGAATAGTCATCAAAAATTCCTCCTGCAGTAAAAAAGCTGTGCTCCATCATCATTTTTATCATTGTCAGCGGCTGGTTTATCATCAGGAAGTATCTCGCGGCAATTTGGAGCAGTGTGTCCTGGCTTATTGCAGCGGTAACAGGTTCTCTTCTTTCCTTTTCCGTCGTTATTGACCAATGCCACACCGTCTTCAGTGTTCTCTCCATCCTGCACAAATACGGCACCGTCGTTTGCTGTTCCGTATCGTGATGTGTCTTCACGGTCCGGAGTCCATGCTGTCAGTAGCTCATATGCAGCATGCAAAGTCCTCGGATAATTGTCCATGCCTTGTAGAACGTCACCATCCAGTTTGTCTTGTAAACGCTTGTATCGAGCTCTGTCTGCACCCTTGATGAATCTTGTTGCCATTGCTTCTTCCGATGCCTCCATGGCGCTTGCAAAATGCCTCGCTCGACAGAGACCCCACTAATTCATTATTCCGACGGCAGACTTCATTGATCAACCCAATATCATCTCCAATTGTACCTCCGAGGTGCTTTAACACATCCAAGCGATTCTGAAAACCTTCAATATATGCTGCAACAGAGTCTCCTTTCTTTTGGTAGTAGGTCCAGAATCGATGGTGGGCGTTGTCAAGCCGGAAGCGACTCTCTTTTCTGTCTTGTCACTAAAAGCAATCTTCCTGATGAGCTTTAGGAGCTCGACTCCATTACGAGATGCTTTGATGCTTGGAAAAGACGCATCTGCTGAGAAGCGGTTAATCAGCATTGGAGTGCACTGTCCCTCAACAAGCGAATAGAGCTTTTTAATATTCTCAATCAACTCCATTCTCTGATCCGCGAACGGCATCAACCATTTTGTCCCAAATTCGCTGTTCCGATGCTGGCGATTCGGCTGGAAGTGGATCTGGTGCCGGTATTGTTGGAATCTCCAGAGTCTCAACAGCCGCCACCACGTAGCTTGAGTTTTTGAACTTATTATCACTTCCAATGTAAATCGACAGGGCCTTCTGTGATTTCACAAAGAGGTCGGCTTGGTTGATGATGCCGCAGTCAAAGATGTTTCCCTTCAATGCCTCACAAGCCCCAGTAAACTTAGAGCCGACTGCTGGAGCGCCGCGGTTGCCCTTCTTCATGTTGTTTGGCTTTCCCCCTCCTGGTTCGAGCTTGTGTCCCCCACTGCCCGTCTTGTCGGGCTTTTCTGAGGACATGACACAGTTTCCTTTTGTTTTAATGTGTTGAAACTACGCTATTATTCACAACGAGTTGCAATACTATTACGATTGGCTAACCATTAAAACAAAAGTGAGAAGAGCGATGCGTCGTTCTCTTCCTCATCATGCTCTTTCATACGTATTCACTGACGCGATAGCTTTTCGTGGTTTACGTTTTCTTTCCAACTACCGTCCATCCATCCGTCTCACCATCGCATGCGTCATCCGATGTCGCACCTCGAAGAGGATCCCAAGATTCCGTTTCGCGCTGCTTTTCCAACACGCATCATCACATCATCATCGTATCGTCGTCGTCGTTCATTTTTGTGATTTGATTGGGCTTATTGGGCGGGGTCTGTCTTCGCCCGTTCACTTTTTGGCTCGTTTTTTTGTGCACATCATTATTTAATTCTGGTTCGTTTCCAGTTCCTATTCAAATTCAAGTAGGAGAGTTTTTTCTAGTTCCATCTATTGTGGCAAAAATCTTTCACTCCTATTTTGATCCTTTGCTGAGTCGACTTGCTAAGCTACGTAAAAATGACAGGCAACAAACCCACCAATGTCGTATTTTCTGCCGGCTTGGGTCCCCGAGGACGAGCGGGTGCTTGGGTGGCGGCTCTTATTGTGGCGGTACGTTTTCCGCGAACCAAGAAAAAAAACAAGATGATTTTTGGATCAAAAAAAAATTGGATGACGACTCACACTGTTGCGGACAGGCCGGATGGATGTATATTGAGAATTCGAAAAAGCAAAGGAACTGTCAATCAATGATGTCAATGCATGGAATGAAAAGAGAAAAAAGGAAATGGACGCGAATGCGAAATAAGAGCAGGAATGAATGATAATTGATTTCTAAAATGCATAATATTTGAACGTAACAGATACGGGAATATCTTCCACGATGCTTCACCCAGATACTTTTCAAAAAATGCGTGGATCGAGAGCTTTGAAATAGTGTTACAACTTCTTTTGTAGGCCTTCGTGAAACCTTTTATGACCCCCCCTCACAATCAGCACACCCCAATAGATTTGTAGTACGAGTAGAAAAAGGAACTGGCTCCACAGGTGGCCATGAAGATTCGGTAAAAAATGTTCGGATGTTGCGAATACAAGAGATAATGATCACGCAGATACAAAACAAGCGCGGTACGAATAGAATGATTCGTACCAACAGAAAAGGCCCCCGCAAAGACTAAACGGATCGTATCGTACCAGCCCGGATATTTTGCAATCAATGACGGATTCTCCTTGAAATAATTCATGATCGACAAGGGTAGACTGCTCAATTCGATCACGCCGTAAAAGAACGCGGTCCAGTACCGAAAACCATTGCGGAGAAAGCCGGACATGATCGCAACCGCAATGACAGTAAAGTGATGCGCCAGCATGGCGGGACTTTCATTGACATAAAAGAAACCCACGGGGATCGCCCAAAATTGAAATCCCAATTGGAAGCAACTTAAAAAGACCAATGGTTCGTATCCTTGTGTCTTTTCTTCTTCCGTTGCGGAACTCCCCATGATGTAACGGAATTCATAATAAAAGCCGGCACAGGTCAAAAATCAAATTGGCGACGAAATTAGTGGCCGTGTAACAATTTTTCCGCGTGACTCGTAAGGATGCTCTGACGGCGCCCAGTAAAGCGCAATGATGTAAAGCGTTGATAACAGCAAATACGAAAAACAATTTGCGGAAACACAACCGTTTGCAGAAATTCGGTCGGAAGAAAAATGGGACCTTCATTGAGGGATCCTAATCGTTCGGCCAACGTGACCGCACTCATATCTCTCTCAATTGACGCTCAATGAAATGATGCAGTGACTCGCGGAGAGGTAGTTGATTGCTCGGTTAGTTCTCTGACAGAAAATTGCTTGTGTATTGCAGTCCTGTGTATTCTGTAGCGAAGGTTTGAATTGCTTTTTTAAATAATTGGTAGGATGGCAAAATGGAGTAGACAAAAATTTTTCTTTGGTTGTTCGCTCCTTGTTTCGTCGTTAGTCGTTACTCCATTTATTTCTCGTCGTTTTTTCGTCTTGACGTGCTTTTTGGGGAATAGTAAACGGGGAAACAATGACGCACTTTCTGCGGGATACAAACTCAGTCCAGTCATGAGCGTATGTGCGTCGCTCGCAAACAAAATAATAATGAGAGCCTTTTCCTTTTTCTTTTCTATACCGCGATTTTTTTTTCGATCTTGCACTTTTATTATTGGCGACGGTGTTATAACGAGAGGCTAGAGGCTGATTTCTCTCTAGACTCTGTCACCATTGTGAGCGCTCTTTGTCACAGTTTTTCCACTATCTCAAATGCCGACACAACTCGAAATTATTCATGCCTGGGACGAATTGGCGGACGATTGGGATGACATGGCCGCGGGGAGTGCCAAAGGATTTTTCCGTCTTCTGCAGGAGCATATCCCGCTCCAATCGGATATGATAGTGCTGGATTTTGGTTGCGGAACCGGCCTCATCGCAGACCTACTGCGGCATCGCGTGAAGCATGTCGTAGCTGTCGATGTCTCTCCGGTCATGGTGGAAATTTTGGAGGAAAAAATGCAAGCACAAGAATGGGAAAATGTCCAAGTATTTCATGCATTATTGGGAGATCATGATGATGAGGAGACTCAACAGATATTGAAGGAGTATGAAGGCCAAATCGATCTCATTATCGCCAGTTCCGTGCTGGGTTTTGTTACTCCGGAGACAGTGGGGACGACTATGGAGGTTCTGGGTCGTCTGTTGAAACCCGGCGGCTCGTTTTGTCATACCGACCCGCCACAAATGGAACAACGGAATCATTTTACAAGGCAAAAGGCTGAAATCTACTACAAAAAGGGCGGCCTGGAAATCGTTTCGACCAGCGTCGAGAATCTCGATCTAGGACAGGGTCAGTCCTGTAATGTATTTCTCGGTATTGCTCGGAAGCCGTTCTAGCCAAGGATGATTGCCCAATCGATGCTAAATCGGACGGAAAAGCGAGTGCTTTCATAGGGTAGATCCCAACCCGTGGCAGCGACATTGAGAGACAGTGATTTCCCCGCCACACGATGAAAGCAACTTAATATTAAACATAGACGTCAATGTTGCTTTCCTCCTTTTGATAGTCTAGACGCATATGTGTTCGGCAACATGGCAGGAGTGCGGTTCTGTTCGATTCATAACCACGGCCGCTCGTGACTGCGCGGGAGGATGTCTTTTTCGGACGAATTTTGGTGGCAGATGATTCTGTACCGGTACTCACATATAGAATTCCTCTCGTCTAAGTATCTTTTCCTTGTAGATGAAAAGAGTATTGTGTTGCAGCACGGTTGGCGCGCAGCTCTGGGGGGAAATTCCCATCGTCGCTCGTAGAGACTGGTACATAAAATTACGTAGGAGTGAGAAAAAATAATACTCCGGGGTAATGTTGTTCGAGAACACCCTTTTTCCCGCCATAGAAAACACTCTCATTCATCTCGTTGCGCGGGTGTCAACAAATAATAACGAAGGTCACATGCAACGAAGAGCATCCTCAGTGATAAACTTCTTCTTCTTCTTCGCTTCTACTAGTCACTCTCATTCAAACAAACAATATGTCGACGACTAGCAAATCAAAACGACAAAGTCCTCGATCGGATAAAGAACTTCTTGTCGAAACGATGATCGAGGCGGCCGACGATGCTCTCTTCCTCCAACGAGGTGCGGCGGATGAAACAACCATCGAGTTCGGGCACAGTGACCATGATGAGGATGACTTGCTATCCTTCGATCACAATAATCCCATGTTTCATTTGAAACGAAATTTAGATCAAGACTTTTGCGATTCTTCGACCGATTCGTATTGGGAAGACGAGAAGAAGTCCGCAGGCCCCAAATGGGATGTCACACTCGCCAACAGTGTCGAAGTCTTGAAAAGCCATTTGCGGGAATCGTCCGAGTCTCGATGGACGGGAAAGACTGTACCCGAATCTCCGAAATTTCACGAAATCAAACCACGGCCTTTACCGAAAAGTACTCAAGAACAGGAAGAAGAAGAAATGAAACAAATCAAGCCGTTTCAAGCGAGAAACGCGCCCCGTTTCGAGAAACCAAACATGGAAACCAAACCTTCACCTGCCACGACCCCTCAACCCTTTCATTTTCATTCGACGACTCGCAAACGACCCATTTCGGTTCCTCCATCGAAAGAAGATGTCGATTTGCAGGAATGTCAGCAGTTTCGATTCAAAGCGCGTCCCATCCCAAAATCAGTGCTTCTAACTTCCACGAAATCACCGGAAGTATCCCGTATTCCTCGACTATCACTGCCATCGGCTTCCCAGAAATCAGCATCGCGCATTCCTCGATCATCGCACTCGCTGCAACTGGCTCCTAAGATAACGTCGAAACCATCGCGCATTCCTCGATCGACGCCGTCGTCGAAAGTAGAAAAGATATGTGTCGAAATGGAGATCAAGACGATGCGTGTGGAGTTTCACATGACGAGTAACGAACATGCGGAACGTCAGCCAACAGCAAGGAACGTCGCTTTGCCGTTGCAATTGAATTGCCTGGAACGTCATGAAGCATTCAAGCAGAAGCAAGCCGAGAAGTTACGCGAAGAAGAAAAGAAAAAATCGCCAAATGGCGTGTTTTAAGGCACGTCCGCTTCCGGCGTCCATGCAGAAGCGACGGGTGGTTTCTCAAAGTCCAAAAATTATCGGTAATGCACCTAAAGTCATTGCCCGCATTCCAAAGTCTTCGCCGCGGTACTCCATCAAAAGTCCCTCCAAGCCGGTCGAAGAAACAAAAGCTGCCGAGGAAGAGGATTTGTTTTTTGACACGGAACAGTTTGTGCCGAAAGCGCATAGTCGAGCGGTAGTGGTTCGACTCATTCAAATCACGTCCACCGTAGTGATTCTTCATCTTATTGTGTGGTATGGAACGTCTCCGGAGTATCTTTGGCAGATTCATCGCCAATTCCGCGACGAAACCGTTAACAGTGCATCGTTCGATGGATGGCCGCAAGTGACTTACGAGACTGAAAATGTGCCTCAGTACCTCGCAAAGGCAACCGAAATTTTGCATCCATTCGCCTCACCAATCAACGAAGCACCAAGATCAGAGGATGTTTCCTTGACTGCAAACAGTGACGTGGCATTGAAGTACGTTCTGAATGTTGCTGAAAACGATGTTGCGTTCAATCAGTCTATTGACACTGCTGAAAACACAGGGCTTGTTAAAGAGGCTCAACGGGGAATTCCAGCACAAGATGATTCTGTCGAGCGTCTCAAGCTTTCCCACAACGACGTGTCACCCGAGAAAACCAAAGCAAAGGCTGCTAGGGCAAAAGTTCAGCACTACTTCGAAGGCCTTACTTTAGCAGATCCCGAATCGATCCATAGAGCCGCCCTACAAAGAGTGACATCCCAGAACACAAAGGCTCACATCGTAGGTCCAAAGACACGTCTTGAAGACGAAGATCATGCTCATGATGTAACGCTGGATCATCCCGAAAGCAGTGCAAAACTACCAGATGAAGCTGAACCAGTCCGTAGGAGAGCTGGTATCTATTTTGACTTTTTGCAAGGCTTTATCACTCCCGACGTTCCACAATCAAAGAACGTAGGATTCGTCCCCAGAAATCCGCGGGTTCCGACTATCATGTTCAACGATGGCTCGATTTGAGTATCGACGAGCTGATGGTCTTGAACGGGATGTTTGGAGTCCGTCTCGATAGTTCGTTCCAGAAAGATGTATACCGCTTGGAATAGATAGAAAAGGTAATATTCATGGATTTTTTTCTGCTACACAGGGTTTCCTATCGTTTCCTTCTATTTTTCACCCGTCGATCATCGCTTACCTGAAGAATCTTGTCGGGTGATCTAGTTCCGAGTAATGATAGTGATTAAAAACGTTGGATTCACGTCCATAACAACTCTAGACGAGCAACACGGATCCAAGCTCTTTTCGTGACTGGACTTCAGTCATGAGTCTTGGAAGACGCCAGTACCGTTTCCTTTGTATCAATCCTTGTAGTGAATTACCTTTTGTCTTACCAGCACTGATGGATGTGAGAAACCGATCGTTTGAAAAACGCAGCAACTGCATGTATACCAATTAACAAACAATGCGAAGCGCATTGTTTGTGAAAGTGATTCGCACAAAGAAAAAGCACAACATCATTATCGCGTGGTCTTGTTAAGTTTCCAAAGATAGAAGACGACTAAAGAAAAATGACGGATAGACTGCCCGGATGGCCCCTGTTTCTGTTGTTGTGCGTGTTTCGTATATTCAATGTATCTTGGATTGAAAGTTATTTCGATCCGGACGAATTCTGGCAAACCCTGGAACCAGCGTATTGTACCGTCTTTCAATCCCCGTGCGTTTGGACGTGGGAATGGACTCGTCGTCCTGTGAGCGAAATGAATCTGATCGAAAGTAGTCTGTGGGGTCCGGCGCGGAGTTTCGTGTCGGTGGTTCCGACCATTGTCTTTTATCGAATCCTGCAATTTCTGGGCGTGCACAGTCATTACTGGATTTCCCGTGGACCTCTGATTTGGAATGCAGTTCTCGTGGCGGCGCCGACAGATTGGGCGATTGCTTATACAGGGGTCTGGTTGTGGGGCAACTATTGGGCCTTGTTGGCGACTTTGATTTCGTGGTTTCAAGCGTATTCGTTAATACGGACCTTTGCGAACAGTCAAGAAACCATGCTACTCAGTGTGGCAGTGGCGTTGGTGTGTCCGGAATTGTTTGGCAAAACCGCCGGGGGATTTCAAAGGCGGTCTTCGTTGGCGTTTCTGTTGGGGGGTCTTTCGGTCGCCATTCGATTCACCTCATTGGCAGCCTTTGTTCCGCTCGGTGTCCTTTTGGCACTGCAACAAACATCCTTCCAGTCGAAAATTATCGTTTTGTTCATGCCCTGTGCTTTTTGGGGAGTCCTGGGTCTGCTGGTGGGCTTGGTAATCGATCGTTGTTTTTACGGTTTCTGGACCATTCCATTTTTGGGTAATTTTCATTTCAATGTCATTTTGGATCATGCTAGCTTGTATGGATCACACCCATGGCATTGGTATTTCACGATGGGTTTGCCGGTCGTTGCGGGACTTTTGTTGCCCATGATACTCTTCATGAAGACGGGTGTACCGGCTGCTCGCCCCAGCGTGCCGTCTCCACGCAACACGACGAATACTGCTGAACCGGTGAATTCAGAAGGGGATCCGGTAGATACACTGAAAGAACTAGAAAAGCTACATAAACAACTGGAGCGTGAAAAGCAGGAAGTGGAAGAGCGTCTCCGTTCTCTGGAAGCTCATCGCATCATGGTACAGAATGCCGACTCGAGACAACGTATGGCCGTCCGAAGTTTATGGATTATTATGCTTTCCTATCTGGCTATTATGTCTCTGAATGACCACAAAGAATTTCGTTACATACACCCGGTCTTGCCTCTGGTGTGTTTGCTGTCCGCTCCCTACATTCAGCAACTGGTGGTCGATTTTGGGTCTCGCACGATTCGTCAGTCGGCTATTCTACTTTTGGTGATTCCTAATCTGCTCGCAGTCCTTTATTTAGGCCGTTTTCACCAATCGGGTCCAATTCACGTCAACAAAGCTATCCTTGAGGCTGCGTTGAAAGTACCCAGTCAAGCACCTTTCTCGATTCATTATTTGACGGGAGCCTGTCACTCGACTCCACTCTATAGTTATCTGCACTCGCCGCAAGTGCAATTTGATACCTGGACGTTGGACTGTTCACCTTCGTGTCGTGCGGACCCCTCCCAGATTTGTGAATATGAGCGATTCGATCGCGATCCCGAAGCCTTTGTCGACGAAGCCTACCAATTAACGGCATGTCAAATGCGAGAGGATGAAACGTGCGAGAAGGTGGACAAGATTCCCGACTTTATCGTCACATTTACACGGTATGCCGAAGACTTGCACTTGTCATCGTTAGGACTTCATGCCATGGCACGATTCCCCCATCATTTGAAAGGTGTGCAATTGGGTGGTTGGAGGTTCGGCGATACGGAACCTAAATGGGCTCGCTATTTGCTCACGGATTGGTTGCATCTGTCGGTCGAAGAGATGGTAGTTTATGCTGGAGGAAAGTTTGCATCCTAGTTTTGCGCTGACGGTGGCGTCATTCATTCTACACTGATAGATAGCTACATATAGATAGGTTTGTCAATGCAAGTATTTGTTCGTTGGCCCTTTCCAGCTTGACTAGCAAACAGACAGAATAAACAGTCTTTTGACAAAACACATGTCGCTCCTCCGATAAGTTCAGGACATACTATTTTTTTAGTGAATGAAAAAAGTTTATTCGCGACTCGATTGGTTCACCGCAACTCCATTCAAACTTCCAAAGCCCAGACTTTCCAACATATCTCGGGTATCCGGATCAATCTGGATGGTCTCCGCCTCCAAGGCCGACACTTCGGGCACGAAATCCAATCGTCGCTCCCGCTCTTCTTCTTGCAATTTGAGAGAAATACCACGAACCGGTCCCTTGGCAATTCGGCGCATCAAATGCGTGGTGTAACCAGCAATCTTGTTGCGCATGCGCTTGGAAGGCAAGATGGCCACATCATCGACAACGCGCTTGTTGGAGTGAAAGTCGAGCGTCAAACGCGTGTAATACTTTTCGACAATCGTACGAGCCGATCGCTTGACAGTTTTAGTACGAACACCCTGTGTGAAGAAAAGAAGGAATCATTAGAAGACAGAGTTAAAAGTAGAAGCAATGCTTTTTCTCGTGTAAAATAAAATTACAGCCAGTGCAACTGTAAGAACCAACTCCATTAGACAAAAGGAGTGTCCTTCCTTTCTATTTGATACGCTCCTTCAAACGCACTATGCTGCTACGAAATAATCCTCCCTGTTTTCTTTTCATTCCGCATCTTACATACCATTGTTGTTGATTTATTATTCGGCTTTACAACGAATTTCTCGTACACTTTTAGCCTTGCAACAACGTTGCCCGCAAGTGAGCGCTGCGGCGTTTTTAGTAAATCGGTAAACTTCATACACGAGGAGTCACGAATGAGATGACCGGACAGACGACTTCCCGGCGCGATTTTTTTAGATTGACTCCTCCTCCTCAACACTATCAAATCATGTGCAGATCACTCGGTACTGGAAGTACATTCTTTACGAGAAGCCATATTCATACGGTACTGATGCAAAACCTGAACTTTGTTCGAACATCATCCTCGTTGTTCCTTCCTACATTTTCGTTACTACTATTATCACTTCATTTCATTCATTCACAACCTTTCACGTCTGGAGGACTATTATTTATTCAATACAAGATCCGCAAGACGCATTTTTTTCTCATATCTAGAGAAGAAACCGCACGAATCATCAATGACGCTGGCACTGCATACCGAGGAGTGTCAACTGCTGTTGCAGCAAGCATTGGAGGTTGCCGCATTAGGAGATTCGACCGTTCCGAAACATCCGAAAAGTCGTTATGCCGATTCCTCTTCGGACGACGAAGACATAGAAGATTCTTCTTCCTCGTCTGAGGAGGACTTGGGTGATACGAAAGAAGCCGACACACCAGAAACGGAGCCGCCAAATCTAGTTGTTGAACATGTTCCGCAAAGACCCCAACGAGAAAAGAAAAAGAAGAAACACACCAATCTCGAAATGAGTCAGCGACAGCGCGAGCAAATTATTCAAAAGCATTTTGAGTCTCTTACTTGTGAATATTTCCCACTTTTCAACGACAAGCAACTGAAAATACCTTCGATTCTATTTCCCAAAGACGAGACAACAGTGTCATGGATTCACCACTTATCCCTTCAGTTGCAGGAGCAACCGGTCGTGGTTCTCGCGTTGCGTTCCGGCCGTTTTGCCGGTGCGGTTTTTTTAGAGGAAAAATGTGTCGTGCATACCACCAGTCAACGATACACCGTCCGCAAGGGACAGGGCAAGGCCCAGTCCTCACAAGACAATGCGGGAGCGGCACCGAAATCCATGGGAGCCCAATTACGGCGGCATGGAGAAATGCAATTGCAACAAGATATTGTGCAAACCTTTAAAAAATGGAAACATTATTTAGAGACGGCTGCTTTGATCTTGATTTCGTCTCCCAAAACCATGAAGCGACAACTGTTTGTCGAAGCGCTGCAATCGGAAGATCGACGTATCCGGAGGGTGCCATTGGATATGGGACGGCCCAGTTTTGAAGCAGTGTCGCTGATATACGCTATTTTGACACGAATCAAAGTAGAAGACGCTCCATTGCCTTTGAGCAACCATTTGTCCGAGAAACCACTTGTGGATCACCCTGAGGAATGTGCGCCCGACAATATCGATGAAACAATAAGTATTTCACCGCAAGTTGAAATAATTACGTTGACCCGATTGCATGAAGCGGCTCGGGATGGCAATGTCGAATTGTTGGAAGAGCTGCTGGAGGCGGAGTCCAGTGACGTGAATTCTGTGGCGGGAGAAGATCTCATGACTCCACTGCATTACGCGGCTCAATCAGACGCCCTAACGGCGTCCGCTTGCGTCGCGCTATTACTCGAAAAAGGCCGAGCGAATCCGTGTCAGTTGGATCGGCGAAATCGAGTTCCGTATTATTTGTCTTCTCACGATAAAGTACGAGATGCCTTTCGAATGTGTCGCGCAGCGTTGGGCGAAGAGTATTGCTCGTGGGATGCGGGGGCCAAAGTCGGCCCTCCCTTGACGGAAGACGACCTCCGTACCCGAAAAGAAAGGGAAGCCGAAAAGCGAAGGCGGAAAAAATCGAGGCAAAAAGAAAAAGCAAGCCAAAGAAAAGGCCCATGTGGCACAAGCGGAACAAGCTCGGCAGGAGGAGGAAGCAAGGCAAAAGAAGAGGAAGAAGCTAAACGCGTACGAGATGGATTGGCTCCGAAGAAAGGAGGTGCCAACGCATGTGATTTTGCCAAACCGTATGCCGAAAGAAAAAGTCAAATGTTTCAGCGCCTCACTTATTCATACTGTAGTACGGATTGTGTAAACAAGCATAAGCGCGAGCTCATGGCATCCGCTGCACTAGCGCGTTTCGGCTGATTCGATAAAAAATATAAAACTTTGGTTTGAACTAGATTGGACCACTCATATTTACAAGAAAAATTTCGTTTATGCTTTTTTATGATCAAGAGTAAAATGCTGTCCCTTTATGTACAACTGCAACATCATCCTATTACCTCGAAACTTCCATGATGCGATGAACTTGGCTGGTCGATGTAATTAGATGGAATACCAACCATTTCGCATGATAAATTCCAAAGTTGAGTCCTCTGTTCTGGCTCGGCGACATCATCGCTGATCGGTACGGGGCAAAACTCATCACCGTACGCAGCCTTGGATGCAGCGAATGACTCGGCGTCTCTCCAGTACAAGCCACCATCACGACCAGCTTCGTCGGAAATTGCCATAAAAACTAAGGCCCCAGCACCCCAAAAGACTGTCTTTTGTCTTCGAAGAGCATCCGCATTATGAACAGCTATTAACTGTTCAACACCGTCTGGTTGGTGCCGGAACAAGCCAGACATGAGCATCAGACCCGGTGAAAAACACGTCGCAATTACTCCCGAACTTCTTAGTTTTTCATTCAACTCGCGGCAGATAGCAACATTACAAAGTTTCGACAAAGAATACACCTTTTTATAATGATAATCCGATCCATCCATCATGTCGAAGCCTTTGATGATTGCTCCAGTCGTTGGGTCCGCCATACCTGTCATATCCAGCTTGCAGCTCGTATGAAGACCACTCGTTGAAAAGATTATGCGACCACCAGGATTCATCAAGTCATGTGTTAAGTTAGTTATCAGGAATGGCGCAAGGTGGTTCGTTTGAAATGTCACTTCCAATCCATCTTTCGTGAATTGAGGCAGTGATTCTGGAGCCTGCAGAACGGCCGCGTTCAAGCAGAGTACGTCAATGCCATTGAATGCCCATTTACTCGGGTGATATGTTTCGTCAAGTTGCCGTCTTAATTCTGCGTTGAACTGTCTGATACTTTCAAAGGAACAGTGATCGCAAGCAAGAGGTATCCAGTTGCAACGATATTGACTCGCATCCGCGAAAACGGAAGCCACGGATTCTTTGGCGGCCTTGGCCTTTTCTAGCGTCCGACAAACAAGTACAATTCGATGAATTGGGTTGATAATAGCAAGTAACTTTGCCGCTTCCAATCCGATTCCACTGCAAAGGCAGCATAGTATTAGATTCCGAAAGAAAAGTTATGATATTCTCGCAAGAAAGAACGCACATACCTACTGGCGCCTGTGATTACTATGGTCAGGCCGGGGTTGGTTGAACGCCTCTCTCGTAATCTGCATGCTAGCGCCTGTAGTTCTTGCATGGTTGCCATGAATTGTGATTAGAAAATGCCGATGATGTACCATTGTAATGTCCCTCGGCGAAGTGCTGACTCTGTCGGCATTTCGTGGCTGACTCCATGCAAGAGAAAAAAGCGGCTGGTTTTTGCCTGCGTCACATTTTGTCCGCTCTGCAAGCTGTTTTTCAGCAAAATGTTGCCCACATCACTCAACTGCTTACGACTACTGCAATACCACGTCCGGTTTTCTTGCTGTGACTGTGCTGTTTATTGTGTCGTTTTTCGGGGAGCCTGACTCAGGTACCGGATACATATTTCTGCAAAGGACAGTACTCTTTGTGAGTACACAATAATTTGCTTGTGTGTTGTGTGGTACTCCGACAGAATATTTCTGGGTCTTTCACCTGACGCACTACAGACCCGTCTGACCGAGCACCTACCGTACCTAACCTCGCTGACGATCTAGGTCATGGTGAGTCACGATTGAGAGAATGATTCAGCCCACGGGACAACTGGCGATTACGATGATTCAGTTACAGTTACGGTCTTCTGACGCAAAAACAATCGAAAATGGATTGGAATAGTACGGACTCAGCCATGCCGCAGATTCTTTAAGCGCTAGCGCAGTTCGGAGGATTCAATCAACCTGTCGTCGTGGCAACGTCAACTGAAAGCATTGCAATCGTTAAGGATAACAATTAAAGCCTCACAACTCCAAAATCTGAGTTTATCGTTTCCCTACATTCAATGCGTACATACACACATCTTTTCGCGGTTGTACAAAATTCATCGGAAACACAATCGGCAATTTGGCACAATAATCCCCATCCGCGACTACTTTGCACTCTATCCCTTTTCCTTTCAATTCGTCTTGTAGTACAGCGAATGTTTCTTGTCTCCTCATCGTTGATGCCAAAAGAATTGTTTTCGAATCATCTTTGACATCTGAAAAGAATCGTTGAAATGTTTTCACGAGAGAAGGAATGGCCCACACATCGTAAACGACATCGGCCGCTATCAACAAATTCGCTTGTGCTATCCTTTCGCAGCTTTCTTGCAACCGCGGGTCGGCCTTTTCTTGATAATTACCAAAGGCTTCCCATTCCAAATAGCCACACGAGATACAGTCTAGTTGGTTCCGTTCGATATTGTGCTGCAGATTCTGCAAACACATTTCGGTAAAATCGGTACAATAGACCTGTGTCGCGGGACCCGCCGCCACGACCAGACTGGTCAAACCGACACCGGCGCCCAATTCGACGACCTTCCGTTGGGCCACCCATTCGGGATGTTGGAGCAAAATTCAGCCAACGCCGCACCCGCTTCCCAAATCCGCAGTGCTACATCATTGTGGTAAGGATAGATCCGGACGGTGAGTTGTTTTTGTTGAGTAGGAATGAAAAATTTCAAATAACAGGATTGATGTGGATCGGGTATTTCGTGATGGCGTTGTTGGAGTACTTGTAACAGCAGATTCCAGAGTGCTTCGGATTGCACATTGTGTTCACCCAGTTGACGGATATAGTTCCGTACAAGGGAACACAAAAATCGCCTCGATGGACCGGCTTTCCAATACTGCTGTATTGTATTGGCGAACGATGTTTGTTCCTCTTCCGATGCATCTTTCGTTCGATCCAAAATGTCGTTCTCCGAAGCCATGCAAGCAATTAACTGAGAAACGGTGAATGGGCATTCGTGTTGCGAGCATTCCGTCGTGTCTGAAGTCGTAAACTGGAGAGTCATGGAAATGACGAATAATAGTAAAAGGAAATGAAGAAAAGGAAAGGAAGGATCGTGGAATAAAGTGTTTCGTATGTTTGCATTTTTGCACTTATGTGTGTTTTTCGTTTCCGGTGTTTCGTTTGGTTTTTGAGCGTACTTTGTAGTTGGAGGCGACGGACAGGGTGTGGATTTCGGACGACCCTCTACTTCTTTGTATCTATAAGCGGATTCACGAATTCGCAGTCTTGTTTGAATCATTCTGTCTGTCGTCTGTCTTTACACCTTCACCGCAAATTCCCTATGTCTCAATAATAATAAACCTCCAAACTCCAAACTCCAAACGACGACATCAAGATGCGTCAGTGATGCTGGTTGATTTTCTGTTGATAGTTGATACTGAAGTAATAAGATCTGTCTATCCAAAATTACCAGCCTCAACATCCCGCTCTTGGTTGTACCTCACTGTTGTTGAAAGGGGGTGGTCGATATAGATAGCGCGAAAAACTTATTTTGCAGCAGCGCGTCTAAAATACTTCGTTTCTTCTTCTTGTTGAACGTTTCGCAATGTATCTCTACTACCCGAGGAGTGCCGTCATGCTCCTCTGTTTCTTCACGCGATCTTCCTTCGGATTTGTCGCTCGTTCTGGAACGAAAGGATGGCGTTCGTTGGCTTCCGCGACGACAGAGACAGCCCCCACCGTTAAAGAGTTGCCCGTCAATTACAGTATGGAAGAAATTGTGTCACTCTGCAAGCGCCGCGGTATCATCTTTCCTTCTTCGGAAATTTACAATGGTTATGCCGGATTTTATGACTACGGTCCGTTGGGATGTGAACTCAAAAGAATGTCAAAGATGCTTGGTGGAGATTCTTTGTGACCAGTCGGGAAGATGTCGTGGGGTTGGACAGCAGTATCATTCATAATCCGGCCACTTGGAAGTCCAGCGGTAAGTTCGATGGTCCGTTGATCGTCTCAGAAAAGGAAAATGGCGCTAATGTTTTACCGCTCAGGTCATGTGGATGGGTTTTCGGATCCCATGGTAGATTGCAAAGAAACGAAATTACGATTCCGCGCCGACCAATTGTTCTTTTCGCCCGTCATCAATGAACAAAATGAGATTTTAGGCTATGCTTGTGTTCAAGAGAATACAGACGAACAAATGGTCAAAGATGCCAAAAAGCAAGTCAAGGACTTGCTCAAAACATTGGATAAGGCCGGTGAAGCCATTCAGGCTTTTTCGTTCAAAGAAGTCAACGAAGCAACCGAAGAGGAAATGAAGCAAATTCCTTCCCCGGCTTCGGGAAAGCCAACACTTACCATGCCACGTGCGTTCAATTTGATGTTCCAAACGCAAGTGGGAGCCTTGTCGGATGAGTCGTCAACGGCGTATTTACGCCCGGAGACGGCGCAGGGAATTTTTCTCAATTTCAAAAATGTCCTGACCACCAGCCGACAAAAGATACCCTTTGGTATTGCGCAAATTGGAAAAGCCTTTCGAAATGAAATTACGCCGCGTAACTTTATTTTCCGAAGCCGTGAATTTGAACAGATGGAAGTCGAATACTTTATTCCACCGGGCGATGATGTGTGGCCGGAGTTTCATCAAAAGTGGATGGACGATTCGCGGGAATTCCTGCTGTCAATTGGTCTACGGGAAGACTTAATGGGGTGGGATGTTCACAAAGGCGACAAGCTAGCTCATTATGCTCAGGCTTGTACCGATATTACATTTAAGTTTCCGTTCGGTGAGCAGGAACTTATGGGTATTGCGGCGCGTGGTAACTACGATTTGACCCAGCATACCGAAGGTTCCGGAAAAAGTAAGTTCATGTTTGAGTGAAGTTTCGCTATTATGGATTTTTGAGAAAACGCTAATACATTCCGGTACGGTCCAAAGGTCTTGACTACTTCGACGAGCAGACTAAGGAAAAATACATTCCGCACTGTATTGAACCATCTCTTGGTGTGGATCGTTTGATGCTAGCCTTGATCTGCTCAGCATACGCAGAAGATGAAGTTGGTGGCGAGAAACGCAGTTTACTCAAATTCGATCCGAAGGTGGCACCCATCAAAGTTGCCGTTCTGCCGCTCGTAAAGAACAAAGAAGCCTTAGTCTCGGTGGCCCGCGAACTTTTTGATAAGCTTCGTGTTCGATGGAACTGCCAGTGGGATGCCACTGGTGCTATTGGACGAAGATACCGTCGTGCGGACGAAGTAGGCACTCCTTTCTGCATTACAGTTGATTTTGATACAATTGAGAAAGATAACTCTGTAACGATCCGCGACCGTGACACAACGGAGCAGGTTCGAATTCCAATGGACGAGGTGGTATCGTATCTAAGTAAGCAAATTGATGGGTACGCGTAAGAACTATGTCAAACAACGCATTTTTAAATAGGCACTGGCCTTTCACTACAAAGGAACACGGTGTTTTTTAGTTATGTAATCACGAAATGCTATTGAACATGGAGTATTGTGTATAACTAGTTTGTGGAGCGCTCAATCATTTCCATATCATATGCAGTCTTTGCTAGGCCATCGATCAGCTCACGCAAATCAGTGTCGATGGGGCCGTTTCCCTTTCCAATTTGTTCTTTGTATCTTCAATGCGGCCCATCAAAGCATCTAAAGCTTCGGATTCTAGCGACACCACGCCACTACTAGATCCTTGAAGCTCTTCAAATGACAGCTCGTGAAGAGCAATGGCATCTTCACAAGTACCAGACCCCACTGATCTAGTTGAGCGGGGAGGCCAAAACCGCTTTGCGCTAGTTTTCGTATGGCTTTTGCTGGAGGGAAGACTTGTGCTGTGATTCGTGTTAGCCGACCTTTTCATATCGTGCACTGCACCAAATCTGTCTGCTCCGCTGAATGGATGTTCATTGAACGTGGATACCGAAATAGTATCTTTCGAAGCACAATACATGAGCCCGCTTCCTTTTGGACGTGGTGCCGTTTCAGGAGTGATTGGTGGACGGGGACCGCATTGGTGAAAGCTCTGTGGTGAATGAATACCGGGAACTTTTGCATATTCCATACCAGGCGAAGGCTGAGGCTTTCTCACACCAAGTAACGAACACTCCTCAAAATCCGGGGCTGTTTTTGCTGCCTCAATAAGGTCCCGAAGGCTTTCTTCGTCACCAAAGTCGAAAGTATTGGGTATCTCGAGAGTCAAAATACCAGAGCGTTTCGGTGATAGCGGCGCTGGTGTGACCAGATTTTCTTCGTCGTCGCTTTCTAACTGCGCTTCTTCTTGCTTCAAATAAGAAGGTTTTTGTTCTTCTGGCTCGCGTCTGTCCTTTCTGGTGTAACAAGCACCAATCGATGCCTGAGGGTCTCGATTTTTCGCACTTGATTCTTTCTGGTAGTCAGGAATCTCGATGGATCGTCGAGTTAAGGAGTGAAGAGGGCAATAGAAAGAACCTTCGTGTGCCTCCGGGGGGTCGCTTCTCAGCGGAGTATATGATGAATTACATGCCTTTGTTTCACTCTCTGTTTCAGAGCCAGCTTGCTGTACTACATCAGCATAGCCAGTTTTTGGAGCGTCTTTACATATGACTGGTGCCTCTTTACTCGCCGTGGGTTCTATTTTGTTCGTGTTTTCAATGACTATTTCTTTTCTCTTTCCAACTACACCGCATAAAACACAGATTTCGTCCTTTTGTTTCTTGTTGGTCATTAGTGGCATCACGCAGTATGGGCATGCCTTGTCCAGAAGCGTCCATCCTTTCAACAGCCTTTTGCCCACTTCTTTGCTAACAAGCTTTCTTTTTGATTCGAAGTCGCTTTCGGCTTCGTTTCTAAAAATGTGCGAGTCTGATTGGACCTTATCAGAACTTTGGCTCTCTTTGGGCTTATTCAAATGATACTCAGGGTCAGGAAAGCCTTTCTTACTTGAAACACTGCCTTCATTTTGACGATAAATTCCGTCAAACCCTGTACCAGTTCCAGCGCATACCATGCACTCATTTTGTGTTCCGTTGGTGATGAGAGGAAAACCATAACAATCTTTCCCGGCACACAATGTTCCTGTCTCCTTCCATCCTTTCAACAAACGCCTAGCCTTTGCTAGTCTTCCTTCAGAACGCAATAATTCCCATTGTTCCGCGTGAAGCACTTCAGCAGCTGTATCGTATGATCTGACAGACTCGACCCTATCAAGTTGACAATTGCTATCATGGCTCTTAGATAGCTCTGGCTCGAGCAAGTTTTCGTTTCGTGTTACTTTGACTTTGTCCAGGACTTCTCGGGCCTTTTCCATGGCTTCTCGGGCTTCTTTCTTCATATCTGTTGCTGCGCGTTTCTTCTCAAGTTGCTCTTCGATATCAGCAGCTTTCTTATCGACAATTTGATTAGACTTATCGCCTTCATTCTCATTATTTTGCGTTTCCAATGCAGCTCGCCTTCTTAGGATAGGACAAACGACGCAGGTGATTTTCTTGTCAAAGTCCATCATTGGCATTTCACATGTTTCACAAATATCTTCTTTCAACGTGTACCCTTGAAGCATCATTGCGCCAAGTGCTTTCGTGGCTATTTCTCGACTGTGGCAAAAACGAGCCTGTTAGACGTTGCAAGAATATTGAATACGACAATACAAATGCATCTACTCACCGCACACTGTATTCCGGGATATCGAAGTCGTTTCCTCCCTCTGAACTACTGGCGTCACTTTGAGAGCTGTTAGACGAGGACGAAGGTGCTCTGAAATTTCTGGCATTCTCCGTAATCTCGACCACTTGTACTTGAACACTTGCTGTGGCTCTTGTCGATTTGAATTCTTCATTGGACGCTGCTTGGCCTTCACAGTGAATGAGTTCGATCGTTTCAACCGTTTTTAGTCCACCCACTGGTTCTTCTTTCGATCCGAACAATTGATCGATGTCGTCGTCCTCGGTATGGGTAGCACCAAGAAGATCCATTTCATCCATTGTGTTATGGACCTCACGCGTTTCCTCCGGCTCTTTACGTTCCACATCGTCAACGCGAGCTTCGTCTTCGGAGGGCAAACACGCATTGCATGGAGAGATCTCATGTTCCGTCAAGAACCTGAGTGGGGAATTTGGCGCTGTATTACTGTCACTCTCTCTGACAGTACTTGGCGTTATCGTCAAATAAAGATTATCTTCGTCTGGAATCAACGCCATCTCCACTTCTTCCGTCGATAAATTCGATGCCGCTTGGAAGTACTCAATCATGAGCTCATGTTCCTCCTTCAATTTGGGTGACGCGGGCCAGGCCTTGTTGTTATTCCGTTTGAGCTTAATGTTACTCGGTGTAGCAACAAGAATTGCTCCTTTGTGGGCAATGCGAGTATGACCCGACGCCCCAAGCTGAATCAACGTTTGAACTTGTTCGGCATTGCAGACCACGTGCGCCTTGCATCCGAAGCAGAATGGTACTTCGGCAATTGGAGCGGTTCCCTTGGGTGATGAGATACTGCTATTGATGTTCTTGGAATGGTCTATCATGACCAGATTCGTCGAACAGGACGGGCAGAACACTTTATCGATCTCCATTCCGTCATCAAATTGATCGTCCGTCTCAAGGGATCGGGGGGATGTCCTCAGTGATGTAGCCACCATTGTTTCACGAATGTAATACTTTGTCAATGGAAGACGTTGCGGTAATGATGCAAGTGGACGCTTTTTCAATGTAAAATGGACTGCGAAGCACTTTATTTGACAACGTGCTCGAAGAAATGTGGGCACTTGCACCACCAGCGATGTGATGTCGTCGCTCGCGCTTTAAGTAACTGTATCGGTCATTAAATAAAAAACGACAGAATACTAAGCAGATCTGTTTGTCTATTGTACAATGTAAGCCGCGCAGAGCCTGCGATTCTTGCGACTAATTTATATACGAGATCGTGAAATTTAGTGCTAAGTTGATATTGCGTTCGGTACTCATTCCCTCCAACATCCAATATCCCACAAGCATGCGCGATGCGCGATGACGCTGTCCTGCTTTCAAGGAACCGTCTGTCGTCCGAACCATTCCATTTACCGCTCTACTACTTTCCCAGCGCCGCCGTTCAGCAAAACCGACAACGACATTGCGGCATCTGTGTGGGAGATTGAAATTGTTTCTAAGCAATCTTCTCTTGTCCTAATCAACAACTTACAATACATAATGGAAAGGTATGTTTCATCGATACCTTGGTTCGGGAAAAAGCTGCTTTTCGGCCTCATTCCGTGCGGAGAGGAGGACTTCAAAAATGAAAGCTTTAAAAAAAAGACGGATTTTCCTTGTGATTCGACTTAATTCAGATCTAACACACTCTTCTCTATGATTTATTGGTATTGATTTACAGTGAAGGAAAAACCCAAATGATGGGCGGCATCAAGCTGCTCGAAAACGAGGATGTTTTCGGTGTGGCTCACTTGTTTGCCTCATTCAACGACACCTTTGTGCACGTCACAGACTTGTCTGGACGCGAAACTTTGGTTCGTGTGACCGGAGGAATGAAAGTGAAGGCGGATCGCGATGAAAGCAGCCCGTACGCTGCCATGTTGGCCGCGCAAGATGTTGCGGCCCGATGCAAAGAATTGGGCATTACGGCCCTGCACATCAAGGTCCGAGGGACCGGCGGAAACAAGAGCCGATCCCCAGGCCCCGGTGCCCAAAGCGCTCTTCGAGCATTGGCCCGAAATGGATTGAAAATTGGACGTATTGAGGACGTAACACCTATTCCCAGTGACAGCACTCGTCGTAAGAGTGGTCGACGTGGTCGCCGCTTGTAAATTTCAAGATTATTCAATAAAACTAATAAAACAATATCTTAAAGCGGCGCCTTGTGTGTTTTGAAAGGTGGGAAGGTGGTTGTAGACTGAGTGAAAGAGCCAAAATGTTAGTGCTTGGTAATTTTGACTAGTAGGTAAAAGTTTTAAGAAAAAACTTGCTGCATAAATATTACATGCAATACAAACTATTTCCGCAAGGACTGCTTTTTAACCCGCATAAAATGAACTATCATAACGATCATCGACAACATCCGTCAACGACACCTCACAATTGAGTGTATCCCCCAATTCTTCCATCTCCTGTTTGATTTTGTGGGCATCGAATCCGGCCGCCAAGGGTGCTGCGGCCGTTGCCACACCGCGCATTTTGAACAACATGGAACCACCGTAGGGTGCAATCTCTTGATCGGTTTCCATTTTATCAATGGAAAGACCCGCCTTGGCGAGTGCTGCCGTGATTTTGTGTACAATACCGGGATGATCGGCTCCTTCCAGTGTAAAGTACGCGGAGTCTAGCTCGATTGTCAGAGTGGGGTGTCGAAAGAAAAACGATAAAGATATGCCAACAAACTTACATCCAATTTGGGGAGTGAATTGGGAAGAGCCTAGTTTGGATTCAAATACGGTCGCATTCATGTCGGGCATGGACTGAAGCCTGGATTGCAAACTCGTCAACTCTTCCGTCGGTACCGATACCATCATCATGAGAGAAAAATGCGGACCCAATTTCGCCGCTTGTGAATCACCGACATTGCCACCGGCATCGATTACTATACCGGTAATATCGGAAACAATCCCAAGACGATCTTTTCCGACGGCATTGATGATCAAGTCCGTCGATGAAGAGAGCCATACCTATATTTTGTGGTGTTGTGGTGTGAGAATAAAATGATCACTAACACAATCCAACGCTTTGCAACACAGAATGGTACCGGGCAAGTCTTCGGAAAGATTTGTGAAGTAATTGTACTTGTAAGTTTCAGTCGTGAAGCAACAAAATGTTTCTTACCCTCTTCAAGGCTGGCTGCCGTTGCCAGTTTCGAGACAATGTGCGAGCCGTAAACATATCGAGAAGTTGCTGCAAATTATTGAATAACAACAAGAAAGAAAGATCTGACAACTATTTGAATCGACAAGAAAGAGAATGAATTGATGTGAAATTCTTCAAGGATACCTCCTCGACGTCAAGATGACGTATGTCGCGTGTTCTTTCGCGATATTTTTTCAAGCGTACGAACACCGGACGGACTACGGTATGACAACGCACGCACGGCTATCGAACTCTGCAAAGGTTCAATGTTTGCAGTCTTCTCCTTCTTTGACTTCCTTATTGACCATCATGATGCATCTTAACTTTTAGCAACATTTGTTGCGAGCGCCTCGACTTCTTAACGTCGAAATTCATGCGGTATATATTGTCCTTCCGTTTGACTGTAGGCCCAAAATGTGGAATGTAGACGACCCTTTCCCACGACCGCATTTCAGTCATGAATAGGAAGACTGCTGCCTAAATTTCACGCTCGTTCTGCCAGCTAACCTACATCAGTCCTTTTAAGCGATGCAATAAGCTAAAAGAGCACTTACAATGCACATTTCAACTGGTGTTGACGAAAATTTGTTTTATCCGATTGTCTTTGGCCCCTCTCTACAGGGCTCTACATTACCACGATTTCAGTCATCAGGTGGTGGCGGCACACACGGTTATGACGTCAGGCGTACGCGCTCGCAGTCCGATCGATTTTATTGTTCCTAAATAATTTCCTCCAACCACTTCGTTTCATCGGCAAAAGTGGGATGCGAAAACTGTTTCGGGGTGTAACGAAAGGGAACAGTCACCCAAAGCATGCCGCGGTGCTTTGTTGGTAAATGGATACGGCGCTTCGCAATAGCTACCCTTTTCGTTCACATGACGCCATGTTCATTGGCCTTGCTCCGATGTCGGCCACCTTCGCGGCAGTTTCGGTGCTTTTCTTCCATGACGAACTTTCCATCCGATAACTCAACAATACCTTCCTTTCATATGTACTACAACGACGTGTACGAAGTTCCATTGCCTCCCAATCATCGTTTCCCGATGGAAAAATACAAACGAGTCCGACAATTAGTACAGCAACAATTAGCCGGATCGGACAAGCTACAATTCCTCGTATCACCCTTGGCCACGATGGAAGAGTTGACGACCACACATGCTTTCGAGTACATTCAAAATTTTGAGAAAGGCCATCAAACACCCCAAGAACTCCGCAATGTGGGATTTCCCTGGAGTCCGGCGGGTGTCCTGCGTGCGTTCAGTTCCGTCGGTGGAACGGTGGCCGCCGCGTGTCACGTTTGTGAATCGCCCAACCGTTGGGCGGCCCATTTGGCCGGTGGAACCCATCACGCCTTTTACGATCGGGGAGAAGGATTTTGTGTCTTTTCCGACATGGCGGTTGCCGCGAATGTCGTATTACAGCGTTATCCACACATTCAGCGCATCCTCTTGTTGGATCTTGATGTGCATCAAGGAAATGGGAATGCGGTATTGTTTCAAAACAATTCACAAGTGTTTACATTTTCGTTGCATTGCTCCGCCAATTACTTTTCGGCTCAACAAAGATCGGATCTCGATATTGAATTACCACCTAACTGTTCCGACAATACGTATTTGGTGACATTGCGTTATTGGTTACAACAACTCGAACAGCAATCATTTGATTTGATATTCTTCCAAGCGGGTGTCGATGTACTAAAAGAAGATCGATTGGGACGCATGGATTTGTCCTTAGAAGGTGTCCGACGACGCAATCGGTTGGTGTACGAATTTGCGAAGCGCCATCAAAAACCGTTGGTGGTTTGTATGGGTGGTGGTTATCCGCGCAGTGAGGACTGGGAACCCATTTTAGAAGCACACGCGAGTGTGTACCTAGATGCTTACGAATTTTGGAAGAGTCATGTTGCGGCGTCATGAGATGCGCGTGGCGGAGGTTCCGACCGTGGCTTACATAATAAGAAAGCCGACAATCCTATCGACTTGCTTTTGCAGTCCTCTGGTTAGTCTTCTCAAAACTAGCGAAATCAAAAAGTCACAGAAAATTTCCCTGACAGGTCCTTTGAAGTGTTGTTGCGTAAAACCATTCCTGCCCAGTAGGCAAACTCTACCGAAAATCTGTTTTCGTTGCGGAGACTTTAGTGGAACGATGAATGCACTTGATTACTTGGTAGAGGGAGTGATTTGGAGCAAACATTCACAAGTTCTCTTTGTACTGTAGGGCGCATAGCACGACGCAAGACCGAATAATTGGCCAGTCGTGACTGCTATGCCGATCGGAATAAGTCATAATTAAAAAATCAGTTTCTTTATATTTCACTCGCTTGATTTCTAACGATTATCAAATCCAAATAAATCGAACAAATGGTGCGGCAATTGTTGTTCCTTTTCCTCTTGCTGAAAAGTGCAACGGCACGAGACCGGACGGTCATGAAATTGCAAGCCGATGGGAGCGTGTTAGAATGCACGATGACGAAGAATGGGAAAGAACGTTGTATCGATACGATGAATCCCATGATGGTGTTGGGGAATGAAGAACACATTTTGCGACAACAAACGAAGGAACGAGAGAAGATGAGAAAGGCGGAGGAGGAAATGAAGAAAGAAAAAAGAGAACCAACGCAACGAAGCAACCGATGTAGACGAAGAGGAATCGTCTCCTCCGAAAAAAAGGAATGGATTTAAATGCACTCTTGAATTCACCCGAAGCCAAACGACAAATCAAACAAGCACTCGATTCGGGAGAACAAGTTGATTTGAGTGCAATTGTCGGTTCCACGATTTCACGGGCCTTTGCCAATCTGGGGAAACCTGCTGTACAAGAAGAAGAGGATGACGATGACGGACCTTCAGGTGTCGAATTGTTGATGAGTGCCGCGTTACGAGCCGCGGCACAACATGCCTCCGGGGATCCGTTTCAAAACCTCAGCAATCACTCCCGTACGGATCAGTGTGAATTCTTTAACAAAGTCGCCAAAGTACTATCTCGATTCAATGATCCGGATCTGGATATGGAATTGTTCTTACAAGATCTCATCTCGATTGCGACACCCGATCATGTGGAAGGGGACCCGATTGAGTTGGAGAATATTGTACGGACCAAGCAGAAACTGAAAGATACATTGCAACATCTGTTGGGTCAATTGGGATTGCAGTACTTTCATCCCCTACAATTGTATTATTACATGATCGATGAGGAAATACGCAAGAATTCGGTATGGAAACGTCATCGACATCGTTATTTGCCGCCCGTTTCGAAAGAAGAAGTACTTCAAATGATAGATGGATTATATCTGTCGCAGCTCGCTTACAGTAAGAATTGTAATACTATTCAAAGGCATGTGGAGCAATTTCAGATCGATCCCGTCTCCGGTAATAGTCTGTGGACGTTGCGTAATTGTTCGGTGCACTCGGAACGCTTTCATCCAGCGCATTATATGATGGTGCAGCATTCTAAAAGCTCGATGCCACTGGAGGTTGCCTTGATCATTCGAGGATCACAACAACAGGCCGATTATCTATCGGCCGGAGCGCTCCATGCTGTGCCGTACCGTGGTGGATTCGTCCACGAAGGTGTACGGAACAGTGCACAGTGGATTCGTGGAACATACGAAAACGACTTGCAACAGCTCTTACAGGAACATCGCCAGACACAAAGCAATAAAAAGGTACCACTCAAGTTGTATCTCATGGGTCATTCGTTAGGAGGAGCTACAGCATCTGTAGCTTCGATGGAATTTAACGACGTGGCTGAATTTGAAGCCTTCGCAGTTGGCTTCGGAAGTCCGGCGTCCTTGTCGCCAAATCTGTCGCGGACCATGAAAGATCGGATCACCTCGGTGGTGAATGACGCAGACTGCGTACCCCGTATGTCGGCAAAATCCATCGTGGATGCTTGGAAGAGAGTTTTGCAGTTTGATTTCACCAGCCTGTGTCTCGATGATGTGAATCAGTTGGAGCCGATTCTCCGCAGCAAACTTTCCATACTTGGGAATTGGACCGAAAGCATGCTAAACAGTATGCAGACGACGGTGGAAGACAAGATCCGAAAGGAGGCTAAAAAACAGTTAAGTCATGCCCAGAAAGTTTTGGTAAATGCGAGCAGCGACCCGTATGAATCGTTAGTTCCGGCCGGTGATTGTGTCCATTTCTACCGGGATGGGACGTCGTGGCAGAGTGTTTACATCGATTGCCAACAATTTTACGAAATTGAAGTTGTCCCGCACATGATTGACGACCATTTAGTTGCAGGAGGCTATTACCATGGAATGCTCGCCTATTTGAGAAAGCTTGATAAGGACACAAACTTCAGGCCTTTGCATGAGGTAGACAGTTTGCGCGTCTAAAACTTTTGCTTTTGTGTCCTTTGATTAATTTGTTAAATGATTATTACCATATTTTATTTTTGACCAAGATGCTTCGACTTGAACTTTGTCTAGATCTGACCATGGGTGTGCTGCGTTTGGTCCCGATTCGTGCTTGTTTGGAACGAGCATGCGGTGGGCCTCGTCACGCATCGGCGGCGGATGAAATAGAGTGTCGCTAGAACGCTAGAACCAATTTCTTTCTGTCATCCATTGGTACTTACGTAAACTCTCTGCTTTGTATTTCTGTTGAGTATTTGGCGATCGCTTTGTTGTTGTGATAGTTCGGCAACAACGACAAAGTCGCTTTGCCGTCCGCCGATGGTGGGAGAAATGGTACCTGCGTACAAAACCTAGGGAGTGCTAATTGCTAATGGACAAGTTTTTAACTGTACGAATTTGACCAGTCACTGGTCACTGGTCACTGGTTAACCGTTAACTAACTGTTCGTTGTTCGTTTTTCCACCGTCAAAATTCCTCTGGGATAACAACTTATGTATCCTATATCATATATCATAAATCCCAAGCTTGCATTGTAAGTTAATTGTTAATTGATACGTAGTAATTGAGAGGATAACTCGCTTCTTTGGACATAGGAAATCAAAACAAAACATAACCCACGGTGTAACATTACACGCTGTGCAGTTTATTTGTTACTGTATACAGTCTTTCAAAGCAAACTGCAGACTGCCATCTGCCATCTGCCATCTGCCATCTGCCATGCTCTCATGAGTGATGAGGTGATGAGAACGTGAATCACAGGCGCGAATTGCGAACGAATGGATCACCTAATCATGTATCAAAGAACAAATAGATCAGGATATTTCAAGGTTGAAGGCAAACGGATGATTCGATTCCATCTCAAATAACGTCGTAGATTTTGTCAAGAGGAATTTGGGAATAATAGACATGCGGCTCAAGATTTTCCCCCTTTTTTGCCCACAAAAATTCTGTTTCTCGCCAGAGACTCTCTAGCAAAACGATTCATTTACAAACGTAAACTTATTTCTATTCCATTTTGGCAAAATCCTCTTCTTGTCGTTTTGTCATGGTGCGTAAGATATGGCTGTTTTTTCTTCTCCTTCACAATGGGAATGCTCGAGATCAGACCGTTATGAATAATATACAAGCCGATGGCACCGTTTTGGAATGCACTGCGATGAAGAATGACGACAATCGTGGTATCGATGTCATGGATCCAGTTCTGAAGAACGAAGAGAACAATTTGCGGCTACTAAAGCCGGAGGAGAAACGTCGAGCAGAGGAAATGATGGAGGGGAACCAAGTGAAACAAGAAGAAGAAATGAAAGACGATTTAGAGGAGGAGGAGGAACAAGCCTCGGAAAAGAAAAAGTCGGAAGGAATGGATCTAATTGCTTTATTAGATACACCCCAAGCCAAACGACTAATCAAGCGAGCGTTGGATTCGGGCGAACAAGTCGATCTAAGTGCCATTGTGAGTTCCACGTTATCGCACACCGTTGCCAACCTCGGCCAACCGAACCTTGGTCAAGCGAAACCAATGATCGCACTGACAGAAAATAATGAGGAAGATAAACTTTCGGGTGTGGAATTGTTAATGTCCGCGGCATTACGAGATGCGGCGCAACAAGCATCAGGGGATCCATCTCAAAATGTACGTCCCGAGCAGAACAATTTCTTTCACCAAGTTGCCAAAGCCATCTCCCGAAGCAATGATCTTGGTCTAGATACGGAGTCGTCTTTACAAAATCTCATCACCATTGCCGCACCCGATCATCCTACGGAAGGGGAACCGATTGGATTAAGCGATATTGTGCGGGGGAAGCAGATACTCCTAGATACATTAAAACATTTACTCGGTCAGTTGGGACTGCAGTATTTTCATCCCATACAAGTGTATTACTACATGATCGATGAGGAAAACAGAAAAGATCCCATATGGAAACGTCATCTTCATCGCTATTTGCCACCAGTTCCGAAAGAAAAAGTACTACGTATGACGGATGGATTATATCTGTCACAGCTCGCCTACAGCAACAATTGCACACAGATTCAAAGCCATGTTGTTGGAGAATTTCAGATCGATCCCAACGGCCATAAAGGTCTCTGGACCTTACGAAATTGCTCTGCACATTCCAAACTTTTTCAACCAGCGCATTTTATGATGGTGCAGCAGCCACTACCCAAGAGTTCGGTCCCACTCGAGGTAGCCTTGGTTATTCGAGGAACACATCAGCCAGCTGATTTTCTAACGGACGGAGCTCTCAATGCCGTTCCTTACCGCGGTGGGTTTGTACACGAGGGTGTATGGAACAGTGCGCAGTGGATTCGTGAAACATACGAAAACGATCTCAAAATGCTCTTGCAGCAACATCGAAACACTCAAAAGAATGCCAAATTACCACTCAAGGTGTATCTCATTGGTCATTCGTTAGGTGGAGCTGCAGCATCTGTAGCGGCTATTGAATTCAACGACGTGCCCGGATTCGAAGCATACGCAGTCGGCTTCGGGAGTCCATCGTCATTGTCGCCGATTTTGTCTCGGGCCATGAAAAATCGGATTATCACGGTGGTGAACGACGCTGACTGTGTACCCCGCATGTCGGCAAGATCCATTGTTAGTGCTTGGATACAGATTCTGCAATTCAATTTCACGGATCTGTGTCTAAATGATCTAAATCGGATGATGCCCATCATCAAAAGCAAATATGCTGTTTTTGGACCTTTGACCGAAGTCATGCTAAATGATTGGCGTTCGAAAATGGAGGACCAAATCCGGAAAGAAGCGACAAAGCAATTAAGCAGGACCCAAAAAGCTGTAGCAAACGCGAGCATTGACCAGTATGAAATGTTGATTCCTATTGGTGACTGTGTCCACTTCTACCGGGATGGGACATCGTGGCAAAGCGTTTACATCGACTGCCTACAATTCCAAGAAATTGAAGTCGTTCCGCACATGATCGATGACCACTCTGTTTCAGGAGGCTATTACCCTGGAATGCTCGGCTACCTAAGAAAGCTTGAAAAGAATTTAAACTTCAGGCCTTTGCATGAAGCAGACAAATTAAGTGTATGATTGTGGTCTAATAACCTTGGTGTGTCTTTTGATTGTTTACTATGTACTACCATGATTTTTGTCTACGATGCTTCGACTTGAACTTTTTCTGGTTCTGACATTGGGGGTGCTGCTTTTGGTGCCAAATCGGAGTTGCTTTGAGTAGGACTTACACGAGCATGAGGAGGGCCTCGTCCCTGTTGTGGTTGGCCTCGTCCTTGCAGATTAGGAGGTACTCCTCGTCCACGAGCATTGAGAACATGAGGTGGGGGCCCTCCTGGACCTCGATAGTTGGGCGGTGGCTCACCACGCCCACCGCGAATGGGACCGCCGCGGACGGGCGGTGGTGCATTCCGAAGATTTGGTGGAGGAACGGATCGCGCGTTGGGAGAAGGGCTACCTCTCGCATTTGGAGAAAGGCTTACTCGTACATTTGGAGGAAGGCTTGCCCGTGGTGGTTGCGTAGGGCTCCCTCGGACGACCGGAGAAGACGGACCTTGAGCACTTGGTGTGTTGACGGTTATTGGTGTCGGTTTCGGTTTTGTCGCCTTCTGATTGTGCACTGATGCTCCTGCTGCTCCAACGCGCTCGAGCTCTGAAAGCAATATTTCGCTGGCCCATGAGCTGAACTCAGTGTCACCCTTCCACTCTTCGGTAACCATGAGGTTCGATAAATAAGTCACCGTCTGTAGCGTTTTTTCGAACAATGGAGACACTTTACCCCGACGTCCCTGTCGTAAGTTTTCTCGTGCGAGTTGGGCAAACTGTTGCATAATATCAACCAAATCGTCGCGGATTTCTTTGTCGTGGCTCAAATGAGGTAAAACGTGCGAAGCAAGTTGACCGAGTAACGAGAAAGTAGTCCCACGACTCGCGTCCGCAGTCACCGGGGTTGTTTGTTCGCCATCAAATACATGATGTCAATCCACTTATCTCCGTTAATCTCACTGATATCGGTTCGAATCACCACACGTCTGAAACATTTAGCACCTTCTGAGGACAGTTCAGCATCGGAAGATCTGCAGACCGTGTAAATTGCAACAGCCATATTCTGGAAAAGCTCTTCGTTCGGAGCTGCTTTTGTGGCGTCCTCAACCTTTCTCTCAGTCTGTTGCAACTCCAATTCGACGATGTGACGATATACTTTCTCCAAACATAGCATGGCAGGTACCGAAAAAGCGACATCGCCTTGATAGAATGCGAGGACGAAACGTATAAGAATTTTGGAGATTTCGATCGAAGCATCCATGGTCAATATAGAATGCTCTTCTGTATTGGTAGTATCCTGAGCGTCCACCTGGGAAAGAGCGTATTCGACTGTGGATGCTATTCCATCGAAAACAAACACTCGAGAATTGTTGAAATGAGCTAGCGTGTCCATCGTATCACCAAGGAACGTCCAGTCATTCGGCGTGTCGAACAAGAAGTAGCTGTTTCGTAAAACAATCGCAAGACCACAAGCCATGCGGTCGGCAATGACCTTGATGAAATTTTTGGGTAAAGACATCATTACGAGATGCAAAGAAGCTTTTAGCTGGCCTCGTGTCTAAAGCAGATATGACGTGTTAGATCAATTGCCCAAAAACGCCTGCCTCCGAGAACTCCTTAATATCCTCTAGCTTACCTCTTCAATATCATATAAATGTATACAGCATCGGAGGATCGTAACCACAATTCTTTCGATCACAAACGGAGCAGGTACTTTGGTCGAAGTAACAGTGCTAAGCACCACTTCAAACTTGTTCAAGAAAGGTATGAACCACTCGAGTGCATGATCTCGGTTCGACAACAGGGCTCTTGTGGCTAATTCAATACTAAAGATTGCATGCTGTTCACCCACAGGATCATGTTTAAATGGGAAATCATCCAAGCAGTCGATTTGTAGCTGTATTTTTCGTTTCACATCTGACTGGCCCGTTGCAAGATGAACGACAGCCTCAACATCGGACGCTTCTGCTATTTCCAAGAGAGCTTTCGCAACCTTTGAGAGCTTGTTTCTTCTTCCCGGTAGTCCCAGTTGATCTGCCAGCTCGTCGGTGTCTTTGGAAGTTCTTCTAAAAATTGACCGAAGCCATCCTTTATTCTTTGCTGCCTTCTCTTCTTCGCTGTGGGCACGGTATACTTCTTCTAATCGCCTCTGCGAAGTTTTTGCAAAGGTAGATTGAGGTAGAACGTTGCCATTACTGTCAGCAAAATCATCCAAGTCCGTCATCCCACCAGGCAGCGCATGTGCGTCTCGAAGGGCGCAAATACATTCGATAAAAGACGGCCAAGCTGATACAACTCGAGCAGTATATTTCCGGACGACAATGAAACCGCAGTCCAATGCAAGTAGACCTCTATGATATGTGCTTCCAGTGATGTCGACGTCCTCCTTGCCTCCGTATGAACAAAGTAATCCATAGGGAATTGGGCGCCCAAGTCCATCACTGTCGAAGTCGTCGTCCCCCTCCTTGCCAAGATGCGAATCGTTGGCAGTTTGGCTACCTGAGCTGTCTGTAACTATTGCGTTCATCACATAGTCCGTACCCATAGGGAGTAAAATATTTAAAACTTCATCAAGAATAGAGCCGCACTCGAAATATGCCGCAACCTTACAGATTGTTTGAAGACCATTGAGTGCCTTCACCACCAAGCCGTCATCCCAAGAGCGCTGAAAAATCCCAGCAAAAGCTTGAATGGCTGGCTTTGCGAGTCCAATGAACATCTCTTTGTGGTGGAATCCAGCGACCTGACTTGTTGAACGTGAAACACCAGCTTGTGAAAAGAACGGCAACGCTACTTCCCCTTTCTTCGATATCATGTTATCCCAGACCTTACGGAAGTCCTCTTGCTCGCCGTGCTGTTTAATAATATCACCCAATTCCTTTCGTACTTCGATTTGCTTGTTTTTGATCTGGTTATAAAGTTCTACAAGAAAGTCTTCTGGTAGATCTTCCCCGTCATTGATGCCACGGTTATTCTTTATAAATTGCTCCAATGTCATGCGATTTTCTTGTTTGATCATCGGATTGTGCAGGTCAGTGTTAAGCATAATTGTGGAAAATGCTAACACAAAAACAGCATCTGCACTTTTAAAGAAAGACGTTTCTCCTTGTTGCCTGTACAGCTCCTTAGAGAACGACTCCATGATTCGGTCGATACATTGTGCTTCACCTGGCAATCGAAACTTGGACAAGAATTTGCGCAGCGCTGCGTCAAATGTCATATCTGAAAAGTCATACCTTCCGACAAACGCATGCCGAACGGCGGCGTTAAACGGATACGCATCATCAGGTCCCTTGCTCAGATAAATGCCTACTTTGGCTTTGTCTAGCATTGATGCTGTGAACAAAATATCAGCGACACCCTCGACTGATTCTTTGGACCCTAAGACACCCTCTTTGACCGCAAGATCTAGCCACTCCGAGCTGGAAGATGAAGAATTAAAGACACGAGCAATTTTAACCAGTGCATGCTTTCGGCGCTTTCTTTCGTGTAACTCCTCGGTTGTTATTTGGCTAGCGTCATTGGGATCCCACGAGCGCGATGATTCCGCCTCTGAAATACCGCTATCTGCTCTTGATGACTCTTTGAATGCAGCTGCTTTTCCTGTACATCGTTTAGCAATCGATTCAAGAACGGACAACAATCCCTCCATAGAGAGACGGTGGAGGTGGGTGACGGGCGAGACCTGGTTACTAACTGCGGGGTCCCGGATGCTAGCGATGACCGACTCAGTAGCACTTGGCTTTTTCGAAATCTTGCGGCTCGCCATACCTTCGTCGGAGGGAATCGGAGCGCTGTGCTTTGAAGCCATGTCAACATCCTCGTTCTCCGTGTAGTCAGCGTTGCTTTCATCCGAAAAAATACCTTCTTCCTCCCATCCAACTGGCGTTGCCGCCTTTCCTAACGCGGTAACGATAGCTTCGTATAAATTACTACAAGCCACATCGCAATCGTAGTTCAAATAGATATCCTGCACCATATCTGGTTCTTGGCAGAACTCCACCAGCGACTCGAGGGCGACTTCTCGTTCTTCCGGCGAGTGCCGTACACATGCATCATCATTAATGATTCGCATATGAATCGACGTCAAGAAAACTTCTAAAGGTACTTTGAGCTCATTTCGGATGGACTGAAATAAATTGAAAATCACACGCAAAGTCAAAGAGAGCAGGGATAAATCATGACTCGAATGACTCCATTGCAACAAGTATCGACAAACGTCATTCTGCAAGATTTGAACTTCTTCACGGGTCAAAGGTTCACGACACGCTTCAAGAGCAATGTTTACCAACGTCAACCCATTGGTCACGACCGAATGATTGACTTGCTTCAGCTTGGAGTCAGCACCCTTGAACTTCTTTCCAGGATTCGAAGTGGCATCTCCATCGGAGGTTACTTCGGTATGTTTGGGATTCAACAATGTAACGAGTTTTTCCAGTATTTCTTTACGCGCTTGCATCACGGGTTCATACCCGGGGGCGGCAAAGACTTGGAGTACAATTTGCGAAAGAGCGGAAAACGCTGCGCTCTTCAAGAGCGGAGTGGCCTTTTCCGCTCGGTGACTCACGTGCAAACACGTGTCCATGAGTCGAGAAATGGTACGAGCTTGGACCAAGTGGACGGCATCGTCCTGCATGGACGTTCGTACAACGAGAGCGGCTACGTCCAAAAGTTTCAAGACAGTCTGCTCATCGTCAAATAATAAATCATCCTTGGCACCAGACTTGCGACGACGAAGATGCGCGAGGCTGCGATTCTAACGGGCCGCAAATGACTACCACCCGAATCGGAGTTGTCGGCATCGCCTTGATTCGACATAACACCGGTGACTGTTTCTTCGAATGTGCAACTCAAGAGGGCTTCGGCTATGCGCATAACCGCACCCAAAGGTTCTTTGTTATCTTGATACGAAATCGAAGACGACGACGGAGACACAAAACCATACAACACAAATTTGTGCAGCGACCCGAGTGCTTTCCCTGTAACGATCGCGGAAATTTCCGGCAACTCAATACATTGACAAAAGGGTTCCAAGTAGTTAACATCAATGACCAGATCCGGTTGCATCGCCACGAGCTCTGCCGCCGCTGTCACCTGCGTATGCAGATCTTGTAGTGCTTGTACTACCGGGTGCGAGGTAGAATTGAGGTCTTCATCGTCATCGACGATTTCTTGCGTGAATCGCGATCGACTGACGTACCGCTGATCCCGAAGAACTGTCAGTACATTGTGAATCTCACCCTTGATGACCTTGATAGCCGCACGAGAAGGGATGCGATGCTGAGACGTCTGGAGGGGAGATACGTGCCACTGGACGCGTTACTTCCTTCTCCGCGCACGGATTAGCTGTCTCTACTGGCTCCGCGTCTTTTTTATGCTCCAGTTCTTCGTTCCGATCCTCAAATTGCTCTGTAGGCTCTCGATCGTCGATACTATCTGGCACTGCAACCTCGGAAGCATCGATCGGAAAAGTGGTCTCTTCCTTGCAGGGGCTAGCCTCTTTATCCGTTTCAACCACATCTTGAGATGATTCCGCATTCTCATCGGTAAGTGGATTATCCTTGTTTGAGCCGTCGGTGTGCGTACCATTGCTTCGGTCCTCGACGAGATTTTCATCATCAACAGCGACATCGTCTGAATTTAATTCTCCTTCACGTTTGTTGATCAGGTCATCAGCTTCTTCTGCCGGTACCGAAACTCTGATATCCTCGGGCGCGTCCGAAACGGCTGTTTCATTTTCATCTGGATTGCTGCTGTATTCACCATCCGATGTATCGACTGTATCCATAGTACTCGCGCTCGTTCGTTTCGTTTCAATGCTAAACAATCCCGAGACAATGGTGCTGGTGTCCATGCCCAACAAACGATACTATTGCCACGTCGCTGTCCGAATCAAGAAGAAGATCAAGTCAATTGTATATTCGAGTTAGAAAGTCACTTTTTGTTTTCTATTTTAATTCGCAACAACAAAGCCGGGTAACAGAACGGCTTTCCTCTCATGTGGTCTTTTTTCTCCACCATTTTGGGGTTTTTGTTGTTTCGCCCCCCATCCCCCATCGCAAATGTCTCTTCCAAATGTATGGAGAAAGAAGCCGCAGACAGTTGGAACTGAAGTACATTATAGACTATACTGGCTCCAAAAAGGGCTTCTTTTATAACCACTAAAAGTACAATCAATGACCCTTTCAGAAAGTGATTTGGCGAAAGGTCATTTCGCGGGGTTTTGGGTCATTATTTGTAGAGTTTATGCGTTCGTCACAAAATTCCAGTCACGAGCTCGTCACCCGAACTGGGAGTTATAAGATAGATAGTTCGTTTCGACTCTTTGTCCTCTACCATGATGTCATATCCGAATGCCCTGATGTTGCACATCCACCAAAAAAAAGACCGTGCGGTGGAGCCATGCCAGGAGCCAACGCGCGATTGCGGGCCGCCATCAAGGAAGGAATGTCGTGTGGGCGCAAACGTCCCTTCCCCACTTGGACCAAACAGCCGGTCAGATTGCGGACCTGTCGGTATACGAACGAATTTCCTTCAAATTGAATGGTGATGAGTTGACAACGGGAACTCTTGTCAATGGTTGTACCCCATAGCAATGGTTCGAAATCATTCAAATCCCTAGCATTCACCCGCACTGCAGATAAATTCACTATAGGAGATATTCGTTGACACCCTTTGCCCCGAAAGGACGAAAAGTCATGTTCTCCTACCAGCATATCGGCAGCTTGTTGCATGGCTTCAATGTTGAGAGGATTCTGGGAATGAATTCTCCAAGCCCGATCCCATTCAAAAGGTACCATCCAATCCAAATCACCGTCATGCGAATGAATGATGCGATAAACATACGTCCGTTGGGTGGCACTGAAACGAGCATTCCAATCCACCAGCAAAGGTTGTGTCGGATCTTGTTGTGCCCATGGATTGGGCATTTGTTGCGGGGCTTCCATGACACGGAGAATCCGTACATCACGATCGATGCGTTCTCGGAGGAGTCGTCGTTTCCCTTCCTCTCTTTCATGTAGTCGTTGCAAATAAAAATTTAAGCCCCTATGAATTTGTTCACACGTCCATTTTTGATGTCGAAGATCGACATGAAACGTATTTTGAGGGCATGCACGCCCCGATCGGTGCGACTACTGACTTGGAGGTTTTCCCAGGTAGTACCCGCCAAGGATTGCAACGCTTGACGTACACAGCCTTCGACGGTGCGATGCTGCTCTCCTTGATACGAGAATCCCAAAAGGAGGATCCATGGTATTGGAGACTCAAAAGGTAACGCTGAAACCCTCCCCGCACGGCTGCCATGGTCGTTTGGGATCTGAAAAAAAATGAAGGAACAAAAACAACTAATCTCATCGTCGTTCGTCGTGTGGACCGTGTGGACGGACAGAGCTAGCGAGACGATGGACAGACACACTATTATTATTATTATTTGAAGTTTTGGGTTTTGGGGGTACCAGTAAGGTTTACGGGGTATTTCCTTCCAACGACGACTCGAACCTAAATCCAGTCCCTACCTGGAAATGACTAGAGGTCCGTCCTTCACACGCACAACAATAGATGAACGAGAAACGGTTGCGACACAAAACAGCACCAAAGCGATCATTTGTTGGCATTCAATCCGTCATAATTCACCAGAACAAAGGCATTCGTTCATTCGTTCAACTATTTCTCGAAAGAATGATACATGTCGTTAACGATTGGTTGGGAACATTCGTTTTCTGGTCGGTAATTCTCGTGGTTTGTTACATTGTCCTAGCTTTGCTCATACACATTCCCAGTCTTCTTCGTCCTACTATCATTCATTATCCGTGGCCTTTGCTGAAAGAAAAAGAAGATGTTAAGGTCGCATTGGCGGGTTCCTACAATCCACCGCATCGGGGACATTTGGCGATGCTTCTGTATCTTTCGAAACGATACACTCACGTCCTGGCCATCCTGGGAGTCAATCCTGTCAAACAGTATCAGGTTTCTCCCGAAACACGGGCGGCCTTGTTACGAAAAATGTTGCAGGAGGCGGGCGTGACGAATGTACAAGTACAAGGTACGTTACGACCGTATGTGTGCGGAACAAAGCCGGAATGGAGGACTCAACCGACGTGTGTATCCTTCCAGTGGTACAAGGATACATATGGCGAAGTGCCAAACGACAAGGCGTCCGTCTCTTCTTTCGCGGCATTCGTAGTTGGTCACAGGATGGTCGGGAGGAACGACACTTACAGTTTTTGAATATTTGGGGACCCTTGTTGTACGGACCTTTGGTTTGGCCCATTCCGACCCGTTATTTGGAAGGGAAACCGGAATACAATCACGTGAGTTCGACGTTGGTTCGTGACATTTTGGGGCGGAATGATGATTCGCAAAAGCCAGCGTTGCAACAGTTGGTACCCGACTGTGTAGTTCATGACATTACGCGCTTGTATGGTTCTATCAAAGAATCTTAGACAGCAACAACCACACACAACAAAAACGGCGATTCATGCGAGGGAGAGACTTGTGTTGGCATGAAAAAGATGACGATCATCCAGCGCTTTCCGTTACTCTTGATGCACTTTGCCTCTACTATTGCGATTTTACTATGCAACAAAGGATGGAGTGTATGATTGTATTCTTTGACTAACAGATGGAGATCTTGATCCAACAATTAACGCCCGACCGCAATCTATATTTTTAAGTCACACACAGAATGCCGTTTCATCATTCATTCGCCGTGTCAGCAAGGTTTCGAGAACTTTGCAATTGCTGCAGCACTGCTTTGTTCTGGTAGATTTTTCGCGCGGCTCCCAAATCTTCCCAGAAGACCTAACAAAGCAACCAAACTTAGACAAACACACAAAAAAGTCAACGATGCCGATTCAGGAACGTACCTTCTTTTCGATCGGAAGCACTTCTTTCATTCGAAACATGAGCATACTTGAAATCCAAATTAATATAATGTTTGCAACTGTTATGCCTGTATAGAACGAACGGAAATTTGAGAAAGCATTCATCCGAAAACGTGATACCTGGTAAGAAGTGTATTTCACTGACCTATAGAAATTCGACCCATCTGCCTGTAGTCATCGTAATCATAAACTTCACCATATCCTGGAATATTATTTCGAATTTCGGCTTCTTCTTCGGTAAGGACCAGGACATCCGAATGACGCGTAAAGATATAAGCGACCCAAATGATACCTGTGTTGACTGCTGGCGGCAACAAAGACGCGGAAATGGCCACTCCTACCAAGGAACTTGTGTTGTCATCGAGAAGAGATACTGCCACGCCCAAGCCGGAAAAGAACGCCACCGGACAGGCTACATAGAGATTGATTACATCACCTCGCGATTCCATTTCCGGCGTGGGCCAATCATCGGACAAACTCGTTGGACCCGTGACCAATCCAATCAGAGCACCCATGACAATGCAGATCACTAGCGAAGCGAACTCCACCACCATAGCTCGCTTCACCATGGCCCAATCACGAATGGTGGTTCCGTAGGCCAGTCCGATGACTGGGCCCATAATCGGCGACACCAACATGGACGCCAGTATCGTGGCGTTGCTGTTGGATACCAATCCGAGCCCCGCCAAAACGGAAGCCACCAATAGGAGGACATTGTAGTTGAAATTCATATAAAATCCTTCCTTAATTTTTTCGTGCACTGATGAAGTGTAATAGACGGAATTAGGAGCGGACAAAAAACAAATGGAACAGAATTAGATGACCGTCAGAAACAACGGAGTGCATTATGACTGAAACTACGAAATGAGAAACGTACTCTCTCGAACGCGGCTCACTTGCTCGGTTGAGAGCTCCGCCACTTCATTGTCATCCACAAATATTTTCACAATGTCACGAAACTTGACGTTGCCCGTCAGGCTGCTCACTTGTTCTTTTACAGCTTCAATGTGATCACTGTGAATGGGTGCGACCAGTCCGGGTCGACTTGCTGCGGATTCCGACACGCTCATATTCGTAGATATAATGCGTAACGCGGTCTGTGGCTTTCAAAAACACAGGAAGACTAACAACGGCTAAAACAAATCGGTTTTTTTGTTCGTCATAACATGCGCGATATGGATTTTGGAAACCAGTGATCGCCGAAGGCACTATCACCTTTGGAGTAGCACGTCTGCTTTGGAGAACTTGTGAAGAACTAGAGCCCAATGCTCACTATCTGGAGAATAGTACGTGGTTGACACCATTGGTCAACTGGCCCAGAAATGTTGAACAACAAAAGAGAAACCACAACCAACAGCCAGAGGGCAACATGCAACATTGTAAAGGAGACCGATTTGAAGTAAAACAATGTTCACCTTCTTCATGAAAACACGCGGTGAATGTCCGAGAAAAATAGAGAGATGAACGTTCAAACTATAAAGAATCACGTGTCAACGGTATGACACCTGTAACTTTCGCGTCAGTTGGTCTATCCGTTTTTCCAAGTATCTTCAGACCAATATACATCTTCTCTAACCGATATCATTATCTAGTCGCAAAATTTGGTGATGTTGAATCTTTTTTTCAGAGTCCATCATCACACATCCGAGCGAGATTGTTAGATGACCGAACTGGCTGCAGGACCGCCCGATTCTGGTAAATTTTTCGCGCGGCTCCCAAATCCTCCCAAAAGATCTGAAGAAAAGTGAGATTGGATATGCGTGGGTCGATAGGGACGAAAAAAGCATTACAAAGCGTACCCTCTTTTCAACGGGAAGTACCTCTTTCATGCGAAACATGATCATGCTCGAAATCCACACCAAGATTACGTTTGCTACCGTTATGCCTGTATTTCCGACCAGATCCGTGCATGATGAGTTTCAATATAGTAGCAAAACAGATATGCCCATGGAATCCTTACCTATGGATGTACGTCCCGCCTGCCGGTAATCATCAAAATCGGGAGGATAGACGTACTCGGATAAGGCGTCATTTTCCGCAACTTCTGCCGGGAGAACGGCTCTCGAATGGCGCGTAAAAATATGAGCCACCCAAATGATACCCGTATTCACAGCGGGCGGCAGTAAAGACGCAGAAATAGCCACTCCTACCAACGAACTTGTGTTGTCGTCGAGAAGAGATACGGCGACGCCTAGACCCGAAAAGAACGCGACGGGACAGGAAATGTATAAATTGACAATATCACCTCGAGATTCCATTTCCGGAGTAGGCCAATCATCGGATAAACTTGTCGGGCCCGTGACCAATCCGATCAAAGCCCCGATGGCAATGCAGGCAAATATGGAAATGAGCTCCGTCATCAGAGCTCGCTTTACCATGGACCAATCACGAATGGTGGCTCCGTACGCCAGACCAATCACGGGACCCATGATGGGAGAGACCAGCATTGACGCGATCACTGTAGCATTGCTGTTGGAAACGAGACCGAGACCAGCCAGAATGGAAGCTACGACCAGCAGAACGTTGTAATTAAAGTTCATGCGAAAGCCGTATCGTATTTTTTCATGCACTGTACGATAAACAAGATGAAAACAGCGAATCATGCATAAGGTTAGGCACCACCGGGTACAAAATTTGCCCATTAAAGACGGGAGGCGTCACAATCGTCGTTTGCAAGCGCCAAAAGAACTTACTTTCGCGAATCCGTTTGACTTGCTCGGCGGACAACTCTGCAATCTCCGTGCAATCTACAAATATTTTCACAAAATCACTCAACTTGACATTGCCTATCAAGCCAGTGGTTTCCTCGACAGGCTCAATGTGGTGCGTTTCGACAGGTTTTACCTGTGCTGCTTTCGGTAACAGCACTGCGGGCATCTCCCCCGCTGATTCGACGGAAACTCCATTGTCTGAAGCACTCATCGCTCACAATTGAAAGGGCAGATTGAAAGGAAAAAATATTACAGAGCAGGAAACCGCAGTTTGCAGATAGATCATCAACAAAACATGAACGAAAAACGAATGATAATGGAAACGCTTCTTTATTGCCACGATAGATAGCGTTTCTGGTTGTTTGACTCCGTTTAGAACGAATCCCGTTTCATTTTTAGTAGCTCGTTGAGTCCCATGAGAAACACTTCGATTTCTGATATCCTCCCACAACCACGACTGGTTTTGCAATCTACACTACTCTAGGAATAGTCGCATCGCGACTGTATAACGCACGTTTAGACCTCTGTCCGTTCCCAGTTCACTCCAACAGGGAGGGAGTGAACAGGGATTTTGATCGAACAAGGAGTGAACTGGGAGCATTCCCTGTTCGCATTAATGAGTCCCGTTTACGAAATATGGTAGTCAGTCCCTAATCCTTAACGCTTTAGATTAGAGATTTTCTGTTGATTTACCGCGCAAACAAAGGAATAAAGGTCTCTGATTGCCGGTCAGACGTCCACCCACTCATTCCCTGTTAAACAGGGAATTGGGAAAATGAACGAGGAAGGGAATTGAACTGGGATCCCAGTTGGGAATTCCCTGTTAAACGGAGAACGGACAGAGGTCTACGCACGTTTTCACTGACTCGATTTTCGCTCCATCAAAAAAAAATATAAACATCATCGCAACTCTAAACGCAAAATTTTGTGAATTCCGACCCATAAGTTTTGTATCGAATGCATTTCGAACTCATCGTCACTTTGTGTTTGCTCGCTTCCCTCTTTTCGCCATTTTTATCGTCTCGAACGAAAGCAGCGAGTATATTCCTGGGTTTCCTCAATGAAATTGACGCATTGGTCTTCACTGGTATTGACGTGCAGCGCCTGGATTGCTCCTCGAAAAACGTTCTATCGCACTTCCATCATCATGCCCCGCGGAGTCAAAAGGAGCATCTGCCCTCAAAACTATGTATCATGTGCCATCGTCCTTTTAACTGGCGGAAAAAATGGGAACGTTGCTGGGATGAAGTGACGACTTGCTCCAAATCCTGCAATCGACAACGTCGTGCGGACCAACAACAAATGACCCGGAGACTTACCACGACATTGACATTGGCTTCCCATTCAAAGGATGAAAACGTCGTGGTAGGTTTCGATACTGAAATGGACGTTACCATGAGCAAAATACAATCAGCTTTCGAACAGCACATGATCGACGATGCTAGTGTCGGATCAAGTTCATCAGTCGAGTTTGCCGGTACACTTTCTGTACCAAACAATGACGCCACAAAGGATCAAAATGATGAGATTTTAGATCCTCGAGCCGCTCGCAAAGCTGCCAAGAAACTCGCCAAATCGGAACGAAGAGCGAAACGAGAAGGAAGAGCTGATTGTGGTCAAAAAGCCTGCGACGTGTGTCAAAAGTCGGTCAATTTACTCATCCGCTGTACCGTCGATGCGTCGGGCGAATGGAAAATGGTGTGTGGCAAATGCTGGCATTCCGTCAGTGGAGGGGTGGTGGACGGCGATGCCAATCATCCTCATTATCGGTACGGAGGGCTATGGAAGAATCGTTCACGAAGTGCTTGATTGATACATTAAGATGACTTATTTATTTTTGGGGTGTGAAGACGATTTTCAGTTCCGCAATGTAATAAAAAATAGTTGAGCCTTGGTGGAACCGGGGATGGACACTTTAAATCACGCTTGCCTATGCACGGACGGCGGAAGGGCGTTTGCATAAAACCACGAAATCGTTTTCGAAGAAATAATAACAGCGCAACAACGTACAAATACTAGTAATAGACCATTGTTTCTCCACTATCCAGTTCGATTTCGTAATATCATCCACCATAACAAAACCTGCTATCCAAAAGATGGATCCTCAAGGAGAAAGTAGTACGGGCTTGTCACGAGCAGCGAAGAAACGGGCGAAAAAGAAGCAGAAGTTGAATGTGGATCGAAACGACACGGATCCGGCAAACACACAGCCTCCAGTCGAATCCAGCAGCCATGCGAAGGAAGGGACATTGAAAGACTCGGACAATAAACTCTTACAAAAACGTAAATTTGTTCGCGTCAAGGAAGATGTGGAGGAAACGGTAGCGAGTGGAGACGATGTTGATGATGATGATATATTGTTGCAGCCTCCTCTGCAGTGTCAGACGCTGGTTGAGATTCTAAAAGATACCAAGAATACTATGACCGCGCGCCAAAGATCTCGTGCGACGCTCGAATTTCTTCTTGGCAAAGTGTCGGTAGCGGAATTTTATGCCAAGTATTGGGAGCAAAGCCCGCTTTTCATACAAAAGACGACCGATAAACACACCAGGCGATTCGAGCACTTGCTCTCTAAAAGCAAAATTAAAGAAATATTGCAAGAGAAAGCAACTTACTATGGGCGCGACTTGAATGTGGCACGGTACGAAAAGTCCAAAGATGGCGTAAAACGACGTGTAACGTTGGATCGGTTGAAGGATAAGGTTGTCTGTGAAGAAGATCCGACGGATGTAAGAAATTTCGTCAAGGTAGATCCAGATGATATTTGGACACACTACGAACATGGCTGCACGATACGACTCTTGTGCCCACATGAACATTCCGATGAGATACAGGCATTGCTGAGCACATTAGAATTGGAATGGGGTTGCATGGTGGGGGCAAATGCTTATCTAACTCCTCCCAATAGCTCACAAGGTTTCGCACCCCATTATGATGACATTGAGGCATTTTGCTTGCAGTTGGAGGGAAAGAAGAGATGGAAAGTGTACGCTCCTCTCAATCCAGGCTCCGTATTACCTCGCTTTTCGAGTTCCGACTTCAAGGAGGAGGACTTGGTTGGGATTCAGCCCTTACTGGACGTTGTCTTGGAAGCAGGTGATATGTTGTACATGCCTCGCGGGTGGATACACCAAGCGTGTACTTTGCGTTCTGGTGCAGAAGAGAATGAACATTCGTTGCACTTGACGGTATCGGCTATGCAACAGTGGGCATGGGCTGATTTGATGGAAGTTGTTTTTCCCGAAGCAGTCCAGGCTGTTGCAGAAAGTGCGACGTCGAATGAACTTCGTCAGGGTCTTCCCCGCAATTTCCTCGACTACATGGGAGCGATGCACGACAATAATCCCGACAAAATGCCAGAGGCGCTCAAAATGTTGGCCAAGAGAGTTGAGTCGCAGGACGATGAAGATGCCAAAGCAAAAGCACTTAAACGACAAGAAAGGTTTCGCTCGGAAGCGAAAAAGAGGATTATGGCCGTTGCAAACGAGGCTATGGAACTTTTAGACGCTGCATGTGATCAAATGGGGAAGCGTTTCATTTCTGATCGTCAACCCACTGCCTGGTCCGAAGAAGAGAGGAAGGTATTGTATGCTGAAACAAAGCTTCTTCCGTCACATTTGTGTCGCCTTGCTCGTCCTGGAATAGCTCGTCTTGTTCTTGAAGATGACAAAGCAATTGTTTATCATTGCAATGACAATGCCCGTACCTACCGTACCCATGCATTGAGTCCACTTGAATTCGAGCTTGACGACGCCCCAGCCATTGAGCAGCTTTTGGGAACAACGGAACCACACTGGATATGCGTCGCGGATTTGGTTCATGATACGATAGAGGATAAAGTCGGTGTCGCTCAGGCATTGTATGATGAGAATATACTGCTTATACGAGAATGATAACTGCAAGCAACAAATCTGTTTAAAATAAAATTTCACTACAATAAAGGAACTTGTCCTACAATACCTTGTCTTCGACATACAGTAAGCCTCCGCTTCAAATAGATGCGGTTCGCTCGGTATCCTGCTGCATTGGTTGAGTAGCAGCTTGGAGTTGCGAAGCCAGATCAAAATCACCAGCACCAAGATCTCCTTTGTTCATACTTTCGTGAAGGTGACTGAGACCTGTCTCACCGGTCATTCCTTCTCCGGTTGCTGATTGCTGCTGCAAGAAAGAGCCGGCGGCGCCTCCCGCTGCCAAAGCCTCTTGCAGCTTGTTCAATGTGGCACTATCGACTTGTCCGGACGTGTTGTCCGGCATCGAACCGTTATCGTCCGGAAGGCTTGAAGGGCGTTTATCGACCTCCGGGTATGCATGGCTAACACTTTCTTCTTCTTGATTTTTCTCACCGTCGGATCCTCCTGCCTCCTCTGGCACATGCCCTTTCTCGTCATCATCCACATCCGCACCGGATCCTTTCTTCATGCGCTTCATCTTCATGCAAAGTTGGGGACAATCACGAACAAACATCTCATGAAAGTAAGAATTGTGGTCGTTGCCGGACACGATTCGTCGGAAGCCCCATCCATTCACCTAGTTGTGAGGAAAGAAAAGCGACAAAAAGTTGGTATTAGGGTTAGATTAGAAACCCTAATGCAATGAACGAACGATTGTTGCGACCCAAGGTCGAGTTTCAAATGAATGTTTCGACCCAAGATCGACCTCCTGCTCTGAAAAGATTTTACGTACTTGGCGCATGAACGAAGCATACCTAGTTGTGAGGAGAGAAAGCGACAAAAAAGTAAGTTTTAAAGATCGACCTCCTGCTCTAAAAAAATCCCGAAAACTTACTTTGCATGACGGAAAAAAGAGGAATCACCACTTGCTCAAAGACCGGAGGTTTCAAAATGCGCCACGATCGCCCGTGTGGGTTCCAGCAAATGCATTCTTGAAACTCGGGATTCGCGAGGATTTGATGCAGTTTCAGAGGAAAGGGTGGCTCTTTCTTGCCCTTCCCGGCAAAAGGTTCAGCCCATTCGACTTCTGGCTTGTCGGTTTTTGGCGCTTGAGGATTCATGAGCCCCGACCCCGACAAGGCCGAGGAAAGTTGCAAGGGCAGACCAGCTTGCGGCGGTCCAGCTTGTCCCAAATTGAGCCCAGCGGCAGCCATGACGGGCAAACCCTGTTGAAGCAGTTGCTGAGCCATTTGCAACTGTTGGAGCTGTTGCAATTGCTGAGGATTGAGTTGACCTCCCAACATCATGCCCGCGAGCGCCATGGGATTAAATAGACCACCTCCCAACAAAAACTGCTGCGGATTAAACTGCTGCTGATTGTTCTGCTGCTGATTCTGGTTAAAAGGTTGTTGTTGCTGTGGTTGTTGAAAGTTAGGGAACGCCGTGGGCTGTTGCAACGTAGCAATGTCATTAGGGGCCACCATGATGCTTCCTGAGATACCGGTACCCGAATTGTCATCTCCGGGTCCCTTTTCCTGTGTACCACTGTTGTGCATTTGCTGTTGTTGTTGCTGCTGTTGTTGCAACTGCATCTGAAGTTGCTGAAGCTGCTGCGGAGTAGCTCCATTGAGAAAGGGAAATCCGGTCGGTGCACCATTGCTTTGTTGCTGTTGAGGCTGTTGCTGAGGCTGCGAAAAAATCTGGCTGGGCACGTTGTTGCTGTTATTATTTTGTGCTGCTGCGGCGTTTCCCTCCCCCTTCATTCTCGCCTTGAGAGGATTGCTGTTGAAGCTGTTGCAATTGTTGAAGTTGCTGCAATAAAGTGGAGGCGTCCATGGTTTCGTTTTTCAAATCAATCAGAAACTCTTTGCTTTCGGTTGATCAGAAGTCAATTGATTGCGTTTCTTGTTTGCTTCGCTGGCTGGACCGAAACAGGCGTTGTTCGCTTTGAGATCTTTCTGAAGCCAGTACAAAATGAACGTTGATTTCTACGTGGAAAAGAAATTCCGTGCCTCACTTTCGGAAGGAGATGCGGAAAGATTCTCTTTGACGACCTTCTTTTCGCAGACGATCTGCTGTTCCAAAGTACCCAAAGTACATGTTAAACGATAGTGGTTACGTTTACTTACAGCCTTGCCTCGGAAATTTCAACGGTTAGGGGCCGGCGAGCGCGTGTCCATTTCGAAAATCGCATAAGTAACCTTACCAGGTGTTACCAGGTAGTGCTTTTCGCTATATCGTGTCGTAGTACTTAGATTACTTGCCGAGAAAGTCTTTTTCCTTCCGCCAATCATGACTGCCTTCGGTGTCACTTTGTGTCATTTATCTGACGTCATCATAGACCGAACACCGAACTTCGAAGAAAACCAAAAACGAGGTCACGGATTTGCAGGACCCGAAAGTTGGTTGTGTGACTACTTTTTGCTTTATACAAACGGTACAGCTCGGTAGAGCTCATTACTTTTTCTGCCGAGAAGGCAATTCAAAGCCTTTCTCATTCCATCATTTCCTTATCTATCGTTCCATTTTTTCATCGACCACAAGAAGGACCCAAGCTACAATGAGGTTGTCAAATGCAATCTTACCCGCGATCGGACGCCGTGGCGTTGCGATTCCAAACTACGATCCGGCGAGTATCACACCCGGAATCTTCCATGTAAGTTTCACTGAAAGCAGATCAAATCACATGCGCTCTATACTACAATCCGTTACTTCTGTACCCCTCGAATGATATTTCGTCTCACCCTTTCGCCAGGTCGGGACCGGAAATTTCCATCGCGCTCATTTGGGAAATTACATGCACGAACTCTTCCAGCAAGACCCCACACAACGACATTGGGGAATTATTGGCAGTAGTGTACGACCGCATACGCAAGATGCCAAGAAGAAACGATTGGCGGACCAAGATTGGTTGCAGACACTCGTGATCATGGATGGATCTAACGCCGATGCCCGGATTCTCGGTAGCATGATTGATTATGTTTCTGTCACGGACCCGGACGACACGTCTCCCATTCTCCGCGCCTTATTGAATCCGGACATTCGCATTGTATCCATGACGATAACCGAAGGTGGCTACTTTTTGAACCCACACACGGGAAAGTTCGATTCGAACCATCCGGCCATTCGTCAAGATGTGGAAGACATGGATCAGGCGTCGACCATTTTTGGTCTGATTGTGAAAGCCTTGGATTTGCGCCGCAAACAGGGATTGCCCGCGTTTACCGTCCTGTCCTGTGACAATGTTCCTCACAATGGTGCGTACGAAGAACCAGAAGTAGTGTTCTTTTTGTTGTTGGTGGTGTCTCACTCTTCACTCTTGTTTTAGGCGACGTCTGTCGCAATGTGATTGTCGGTCTGGCCCAATTGGTCGACCCTACCCTCGCTGACTGGATTCAAGCCAATGCTTCGTTTCCTAATTCCATGGTGGATCGGATTGCCATTGCCACGGGCGATCGAGAACGCGCCTTGATTCAAGAAAAGTACGGGTACGAAGACGTTGCTCCGGTCGTCTGCGAACCGTTCACTCAATGGGTCCTCGAAGATGATTTTTGTCAAGGACGACCAACGTGGGAACAATTGGATTCCATTCAGTTTGTGGAGGATGTGGAACCCTTTGAACGAATGAAGATTCGGATTCTAAATGGGGGACACGCGTCGTTGTGTTATTCGGCGGCCTTACTCGACATTGACTTCGTCCATCAAGCCATGGAACATCCCGTGTTGGGTCCTTTCTTGGATACACTGGAACGCAATGAAATCATTCCGACGGTCGGTGAAGTCCCCGGTATAGATTTGACCGAATATTGGGAAACGATTCAATCGCGCTTTGCCAATTCGGCCATGTGCGATACGGTGGCACGAAATGTGGCGCAAGGATCGGACCGTCAAACCAAATTCATCATTCCCGTCATTCAAGCCAACCTTGCCGAGGGTCATTCCGATCTTCAAGGACTCGCGACCGTGAGTGCTTTGTGGTGTCGGTATTGTCAAGGGACGACCGAAAGTGGTAAAGTGATCGAGCCCAACGATAATTTATGGGATCGATTGCACGAAAAAAGCTCTGTTGGCGATCAAGAATCCGGTCGTGTGGTTAGAAATGGAAGATATTTATGGTGATTGTGGAAAGAATCGTTTGTTTGTGCATCATTTTACGGAAGCTTTGCAAACGATTCAGAAGCAAGGTGTCGAAGCGGCGCTGAAGAAGTACGTCGAGTCCTTCGCCGCAGCGGTGGCTTGATAAAAGGCAGAACTGGAGTTCCTGTCTTTGTTGTTAGTTTTTGTGTAATGCGTAGTAGAGACACTATTATTAGCCGAAAGAGAATGAAGGAGTGGGTGTGTTAGTGTGTTGGAGTTGGAGGCGAGACATGCCGATCGCTCAATTCGAGTATTTTTTTGCCCACGCTACGCCGTGTCTTAGCGGTAATAGCTGTTGATTTGCACTGACGGGTGGAAGCAAGACGCTTCTTCGTTTGTACGTTGTAGGGCTTTTTTCATTTCATTTCGTTCGTCCATCGTCCATCCGACGATTTCTGTCTCTCGTTTCTTCTTTTCCTCACTTTGTTGTTGTCCTGGTAGAGGAGTCCATCCTTCTTATTCATTCGTTCTTTCTCTTGGATCCCCCTTTCTTCTGTTTTCATCAACCAATCATACAGAAAGACGAAATTATGTCAGCAGATGACGAAATCGATTACGACGAATTGATTCAACAAATTGAATCGGAATGGAATCTCGACGATTGTCAACAAGAATTGTTGGATGCCGCTCGGTACGATGATTTAGAAGTCGTTCGTGCCATCTTACAATGTCATCCTGATTTGATCGCGTACCAAGATTCGGAGACGGGAAATTCGGCACTGCACATGGCGGCGGCGAATGGACACGCCGCCGTCGTGCAATTCCTCTTGTCGGTCGGAGCCAGTGTTGTTGGTCTCGAAAACAAAGCCGGGAATTCACCCTTGCATTGGGCAGCATCGAATGGGAAGCACGAGATTGTACAATTATTATTACAAGAATCTCAAGCCGATGTTTTGCAACGGAATCGTTTCGGACGTTCGGCCTTGACGGAAGGTTTTACGAGTGAAAATACGGATGTGGTACAAGCACTGTTGGAACACGCGTCGGCATCGGAAGAACGTTTGATGGCGACCGCGGGTACGGAGGAAAAGGATGTTTCGGTGACACATTCGTTTCAAATGGGTGGCGTTTCATTCCGAGTCCGTGAATTGGCCATTGCCCAATCGTCGGAAGACACGATTTTGGGTCAAGAAACACCCGAAGACGATACAACCGGATTGGGAATTTGGGCAGCGTCTCTGATATGTGCCCGTTGGGTGGTCGAATGGTTTTCCAGTAAGGATTATAAGCACGTCTTGGAGTTGGGAGCCGGCTGTGGTGTCCCAGGTCTCGCGGTCGCTACAATGGGTGTAGCGTCAAAGGTGTATTTGACCGATTTCAATGCGCGAACGGTGAGCAATCTACAGCACAATGTCGAAATCAATGGACTGATAGATTGTGTCGAGGTTCTCAATATGAATTGGCACGATCAATCAACATGGCCTCAGGAAAAGATGGACGTCGTGATCGGATCCGATTTGATCTACCAATCCGACATGGCACCCTTGCTGGCCACCACCTTGCAACAGCTGGTGGCGCACCATGGCCGCTTTCTGTATGCCGCACCCAAGGAGGGACGACAAGGTCATGCCGACTTTTTAGCGTTGATGGAGAAATCCGGATTTCAGTTGTTAGGAGAAACGGAACCTCCGCAGTCTTATATAGGGAATCCTTTGCAAAATCAGGACGACGAAGACTTTTACTTGCATTTTCATGAACTTCAGAACAAAGATATGAATTACAGACTCTATGAGTTTCTGCAAACGAACGCATAAACGGTGTCATATTTTGCTTCTTAATGGCCCTGTAGCTCAATGTTCGTGTGATCGCCTCTCATGGAAGCTCCTCATTTGAACTACTGTCTACCGATCAAAGGATAGATTGTTCCCGGATTTAGACTGGCATCAATCTTACGATCAAGCTAGCAAGAGCACAGCTTAAAGAAGAAAGACGTTGAACGAGAGATCTACAACATGCTAACAATCATCATTCGTTACTCTTCCCGATTCACTTTGTCATCGTTCATTTCATGTAATTACTCATGTAGCCAAAAGATGATCAAAACTAGAGCTTGGAATGTCATGGACAGCTCTGGAGATCAGGTAAATGGGAATGAGCAATTCTTGCCAAACATGTGATCTAAAGAAGCCGTTTTACAGCAGTTTCATTAATAATACTTGCGAGTACAAGGGCTCGTCTTTCTTTAATCCTTCTTGACATCTATACTTTTACATTATCAACACTACTTCTTCATTCATACCATGATGTTGTTTCCATATCTTCTGCGCCAAACTCTCTTGTTTTGGAACGGGAAGACGCACTACTAGCTGTTTCATCGGTCACAGTTCCGTCGATGACATTTCCTTCTTTGATGGCTCGGTCGGTGTCTGCTGTTAACGCACTCCGTCTCCGTTTTCGCATAAGAAAGCTGACAGCTGCCAATGTCATGAATGCGGAAACCGCCGCTGCTGCAGTAGCAAGTGGTAATACCTTTGCCTTGGAAACATCCGGAGCGGAATGACTTGATTCGATTTCGGACGGGTCATCAGCCTTTTCACTCGATGGTTCTTCCGTTACTTCATCCTTGTCTTCGGGTACGTCTTCCTTCGCTTCATCGTTTTTATCCGAGCTTTCATCCATTTCTTGACCACGAGCCGTCTCTTCCGGAATTATTTCAATAGATTCGAATTCAACTTGAGTCGTGCTCGCCATGTTAGGTACAGTTCGGGCAAACTCGAGGATGTATCTAATAAAGTAAAACAGTTAGTACCGACACAACTTTCACAATGAATGAGTTCGCGATTGACGACTTACCTAATGTAATCATCCTCTGTGGCGGCCATGACATCGAAGTGCGTTGCCACATCCGCGATCCCTGGTGATCCTTTCTCGTAAAGCACCACCGTATCGAAAGAAATGTAGTAGTTCCAAGCCGCTGCTGGATCATTGAAGGTTTCTGCAGCTGGCAGGGCGTCTCCAAAGAGAACATCTTTGGGAGTGATTTCAACACCCACAAAGCCTGTCCCTGTACCCTCGTAAAACGCTTCAAAGAGCGTAGTAAAAAAAGTCTTGTGTATTGGTGATTAGAGTCGCCAATTGATCATCGGGGAGAGTTTCTTCGAGTAATTCAACGACATAAACTAAGTAGTAATCGGTGAGACGAACCCTCGTGAATTCGTCGCCCACGGACGGGGCCAGAGACGATCCTGCTGTAGTACCCAAGCCGGATGGCATAAGGGATGGAGCGATGGTTGTTCCGCCTGTCGTCGGCGCGGGAGTAACGGCAGTTTGAGTTGGGGCTGCAGTACCTCCTGTCGTCGGTGCGGGAGTAACTGCGGCCTGGGTTGGGGCGGCAGTACCGCCTGTCGTCGGCGCGGGGGTAACGGCAGTTTGAGTTGGGGCCGCAGTACCGCCTGTGGTCGGAGCAGGAGTGTTGGAAGCCAAAGTTGGCGCTGAGGTACCAGCAGTGGTAGGTGCTGGGGTAGCAGAAGCAGTAACCGGAGCAGAAGTTCTTGCAACGGAAGGAGCTGCTGTTGGGGCGCCTGGGGTGACTGGACTAGCAGTATTAGGAGGATCGGTAGAGGGATCTAAAAACAAAAGTAAGACAATATGAGAGTTTCTAGGAGCGAGTAGCTCCCCACATCACGCAGGCAATACTCACCTGCTGGCAAAACGTCTTCTAGGATGTGAATGATTCCATTACATGCAGGGATGTCAGATTCAATTACGCCAACCCCATTGAACTCTAACGGCTCTAGTGTCACCGTCACCTCCTCTCCTGACAACGACGGTATTGTGCCTTCTTGAACAACAGAGGAAGATTGCACTCCAGGAAGAATGTGGAAGAGGAGTAAATCTTGCAAGTCCTGCCGATTCTCAGGTAAGAGTAGCTCATCTATCGTCGTCTCATCGATTTGTTCGAAAGCATCATTTGTAGGAATGAGGGCTGTAAAGGGACCAGCGCATAGGAACACTTCTTCGAGGCCAGCAAGTTCAATCATGTCCACAAAAATAGATAAATCGGGATTCAACTTTGCTGTTTCGAGCACGTTGAGCTCACAAATGTGTCCTGAATACTGTAGGTGTCTCTTGTGAAAGAATCCGTTTCCGTACTCGCGGGAGGACGAATGAGTTGGTCCTCGAAAGTCAAGCGCCGCACACTCTTCTGGCAGATACCCGTTTTCTGCAAGAAAGTAAAGGACATGAGACAAAGCGAACAACTCATTCAGATGAGCAAGTCTCCATACTTACCGGGTGTGATTAAGACGTCGTCAATTTTATGAATGACTCCATTACAGCCCAACATATCTCGACGAATCACTCCTGCTTGATTGAACATAAGTGGGTTCGTGCTCACTTGAACTCGATCACCCTGTAGCGTCTTGTACCCGTTTTCGCGGAAATCTTGTTCAAGATAAAGACTTGGAATAATGTGGTAGAGAATGAAGTCTTCGAGTTCTTCGCTGTTGTAAGGATGCTGCAGAAATTCGAGCAAGAACGGGTTGCGCTCTAGCGCTGAATTACTCGGTGCCAACAGAGTAAAGGGTCCAGCACATTCGAGTACACGGTCGATTCCGGCTTTCTCCATGAGACGGACAAAGATGGAAAGATCGGGGTCGTTGCATGCCGTTTCGTAAACGTTCGGGCTGCATCCCTCACCGTCAAATTGGAGCTCTCTTGACTGCCACGGCTGGAGTGCAGGCGTTTTGCCTTCAAAGAGCTCGTTTTGATTGTCTTGAAGATTTCTCCATCCCCCCTTTCCTTTTCCACTGTATCCCCCTTTGCCTTTGCCTTTTCCTGATGCAAATCGGTATTTGCCGCTAAAGTCGAAATCATCACAGAAGCCGCCGTCGCTACTACCACTGCCCTTCTTCCCTTTGCTACTCTTCTTGCTAGAGCTACCGCCCTTTCCTTTCCCCTTTCCTTCTCGATATCCTTGATATCCTTTCCCCTTTCCTTTACCCCGACTGTAGATACTTGTATATTCTGGATCTGGATTCGTTGTCACGTCCGTGAACGAAACAGGTTCTTCGCTGGTAAAGCCAGAAGTTGGCGACGAATACCTTGAGGGTCTCGAGTTGAGTCCATCGAAAAATAGGTTCCTTTTGTCTTGTCGTCGTTGATGCAGAAGACGCTTGGCTTTGACGGTTTCCAGGTTGTTGCCGTTCTGTTCCGTAAGAGACACACTGCTTTGGACAAACGATATTTCCGTATTAGTTGCTGCCCCGAAGGACAGTATTAGACCAACTCCAAGAGTCAAAAGCACTTTCAGGTGCTGATGGAGCATCATCGTCTATTTTTACAAATGCAAGCTGCGTAAAATGAAATCGGCTTCCGAAGGTTTTCTCAGTCGGGACAAATTCCATCCGTGTTAGATGCAAAATGTGACCAGAAAAATGTTTCACAAGAGCTGTGAGTCCTGAGAAGCCAAGAGAATTTTCTATTCAACGCATGGCGTGCATCGCGCATCGCGGATGGGTCTTTAAAAAATATCAAGGAAAAAAATCGAATGTCTTACCGTTATTGCTAGTCGAGTAAAATTATGACGCTACAAGGGAGCTGGCTTTGGATGATGGAAAAGAGAGTGCAAGTACAGTACGGTACCGTACCATGCATGTAACGGAGGAACGGCGTTAAAATTCTGCCTCGTCGTAGACGCTACGTAGAATCTTGTATTTGGAGGCAGAATTTTGACGTCCTTCCTGACAAGGTACCAGCACCGTATCCTTGTACCTGGTACAAGGTACAGCACCGGTACCGGTACCGGTACCGGTACCTTGTCATAATTTGACTTTAGCAGTTGGCAGTGCCAGTAACCTTGTACCAAGGTACTATCGGTAAGTCAATAGTCAAGAGTCCTTGACGTTTAGGGTAGTATCGGTAAGTCGGTAAGTCAATAGTCCCCGACGTTTCTTATTTCATTTGCTCTCCTTTCTCACCTGGGCCTAGCTAGATCTATCATCGAGATTCTATTCGAATGATTTGCAGGGAGCTCAAGGTTCTTCACGACAACATAGATGGTGAAGACCGTACGTGATAGGTGTCGCTGTTAACAATTATTTATTTATATCACAATCACCGAGACTTGACGAGTACTTCAGTTTTAGTCTGCATTAAACAGCAGCAATAGTGAATTCGCATGTTGATTGAGAGAAAGCGTCGAAACCAAGGGCTGTTCCGACACCGAAGGCAAATCCAATCGCAGAGTCTTCTTCCCTGATAAAGAAATACGGGATCTCGAGAATAGTAGGAATAATGTCAGCAACCTCGATCATTTCCCATGTACCACTGACGTCCTCTGTAAAGAAGGCACCAAAGATAGCAGTGGCAGCCACTTCAATTCCAAAACCCAAGCCGCGGCACTGACCTTGAATCAAGCCACTTGGCGAAAGGGCTACCAGAAACTGGGCTTGAGCGCCGACTTGAATTTCAAAGGCTCCTCCAATGAACGGTAAGGTAGTGTCTGTTTGCATGGTGTCCACCATGCCTGGGCATCGAGAAAGTTCCGCCTCGATCGTCTTCATTATGCCTGTCACTTGTCTTGCTACCTTGCTGTCTTCTTTGTCAGTTGAATTGAAGACCTGAGTCGAAATGTTGGTGATCATGTTTTCGGTGTTCAACTTGTTCAAAGCTGGCTCAACTTTTTTGAGAGCGTTAGCGATACAATCAGCAGGCAAGCATTTGTTGAGCCCGTCTACACATTCAATGTCGTTTTGACATCCACGGAATCTTCCACAGCGTCCTCCAAGCGGCGAACTCGGGAAGAGGTTACCCAGTAAGTCAAAACGCGCTTCTTGCTCGCTTGCAGCAGCCAACGAGTGAAAGCTTGTCAAGAGAAAGAACGAATATGAGAAGAGCTTCATTGTATACTGTCGGACGTTGGTAGTAGAGTGTGAAATGCCTTGCTTCTGATGAAGTGAGGATAATGAGACAATCAATTTGTTCCATGATTTGCATGAAGATCGAAAAAATGAAGTGCTGACACATGCAATCACCGGTTGAACGGAACATCGACGTTTTGGATAATGAGAAAAGTCGTTAAGTACGACTGTTGAACGGATGCGAGATAGAACTAGAGTACATAAATTTCCAAAGTGTGTCTAAATAATCTTTAATCGTCTTTATACTATGCGAATCGAGTACCGGTACCGGTACCAGGTATAGGTATAGGAACCCGAACCCACTTGGGACTTGAAGACCATCTTGATTTATCTGTGCGTTCGCTTTTCAGCAATACACATGCAAACGAAAAAAGCCTCTTGAGCTACTTTGTAGTTAATGGGATGCCGTTTTCGCTAGGGTAGTAAGCGAGCTGTTATAACCTAGTGATTTACGGCAACACTTTGGACCTTCAGGACGACATTGAGACATCGACCGAAACGGATCCCGTACTTGATTTGAAGTGGCACCACTTCATCATCTTTATAAAGAACTAGCCTGTAGAAAACCATGCGAAGCTAATACGAAGTCTCATTACTTAGTTCGTCGGATACAGGTTCTGATTTCGGATCACTTCGTACAACTCTTGACGCCCCGAGATTAAGGCTGGCTCACCCTTCTTCTTGGCGTATTCGGCGCATTCTTCGAGCGTGGCTTCACCATCTTCAATCTTTTGTCCCATATCCTCTGACCACGTCAAATAACGCTGCTGCAGCATTTGCCGCAACACACCTTGTTCGTGCATAGCGGCCGCCTTGCGCAATCCCAACGCGTAACAATCCATACTACCAATGTGTGCATAGAACAAATCGATCGGATCCACCGATTCGCGTCGGACTTTGGCATCAAAATTGAGACCACCACTCAATCCACCTTGTCGAATGACCACACCCATAATAGCCGCTGTTTCTTGTACATTCATGGGAAACAAATCCACATCCCAACCCAGAATCGGATCGCCCGTATTGCAATCGATACTCCCGAGCATGTTGTAGGCACTTGCCATGGCAATATCGTGTTCCGACGAATGACCCGCCAAGGTGGTATGATTGGGTTCGATATTGAGTTGAAAGTGTTCCGATAAACCGTATTCATGCAAGAATGCCATGGCCGTTTGCGCATCATAATCGTACTGGTGTTTCGTGGGTTCCCGGGGTTTGGGTTCCAACAAGAATTTAGCCGTATAACCTTTCTTTTGCTTGTACGCCACAGCCATGCGGTACATGGCGGCCATATGATCGCATTCCTTCTTGAGATCGGTATTCAACAACGTTTGGTAACCTTCTCGTCCACCCCAAAAAACGTGATGTGATCCTTTCAATTTGTGAATCAGATCCATCATGGTTTGAATTTGTGCCGCCGCATAACAAAAGACGTGTACATCGGGATTGGTCATGGCACCGTTCATGTAACGCGGATTCGTAAACAAATTTTGTGTCCCCCACAAAAGTTGGACGCCGGTTTGTTGTTGTTTTTCCAACAAGTAGTCTCCGATCATGGCAAGATTATGTTGAAATTCTTCCAAGGAATTCCCCGTAGGAGCCACGTCAATATCGTGAAAGGTATAATATTCGACACCGAGTTTGGTCAAGAATTCAAAGAGCACATCAATGCGTCGTTTCGCCAAGGCCAGAGGATCTAGTAGTGCCGCATCATCTTCTTCTTCTTCTTCTTCCCACGGTCTCTGTAAAGTCTTGTCACCAAATGGATCGGATCCTCCACCACCCACGAGAGTATGCCAGAAACACACACTGAATTTGAGCCATTCTTTCATGGGTTTTCCCAAAATCATTTCGTTCGCATTGTAATGACGAAATGATAAGGGATCTTGGGAATGCGGGCCTTGGTATACAATTTTGGGAGCGTTGAAAAAGTCTGTCATGTCTTGGCCTTGTGAATTTGTTTGTTTGTTATTTATGCCTTTACCTGGTTAGTTTTGCATGAAGTTTATTACTCCGTATTCGTTTGACTTTTACCTGGGAAATGCAAACCGTGCGAGAACGATCGTTGATTATTACTACTATTATTATTTTTCTCGTTCTCGTCCTCCTTGGTTCACGCGCAACCAAAGGTCGCGCGCGTTCGTCACTCTCGTTGAATCCGTGTTCTTCATGTCGTAACGGTGTAGAGGACAATTGGATGGAGGCGAGAGAAATACAAAACGCGCAGCGAATAAGATAAGAGCCAAAATAATACGTAGTAATGCAATAATAATCATCATCCATACCAGAAGGATCATTTATTTATTTATCGTCGCAAGACAAGACAAGTATGTCTCGAATCGATTATTCGAAATGGGATCATTTAGAAGATAGTGACGATGACTATAATAATAATGATGATAATGATAATGATAATGCTTCGACAGCAGAAAATCATCGTCCGCGTGTGACGAAATTGGAACAACCGAGTCGGATCACAACACAAGCCGATGGGACCCTTCTCGTGGAACCGTCAAGTCCTACTACCACGAACAAACAACCCGTCATTATGAATCATTATCAACCTGTCACAACAGAAGATGAAATACCTTCGGAATGGATCATAAAAGGTGATCATGTCATTCTGGAAAACAATATTATAGAATTGTGGTGGTCGCAAGATCGTTACTCGGTGACAATACGAATACGACTTGCATCAGAGATGAAGATAAAATCGGTACAGATCGAACCCATTCTTTCGTACCAGGATCGTCATTGCGCCACCGGAACACAAACACCGGTTCTCAAAATTCATACGTCAGATGGTTCGGTGTGGTTCGAAGGCTCCTTGTCGCATCCCGTTCATTTGGCTGAAAACGACGACGACGATACCGTCGATTGGACGATTGTGACGCACCAACACCAAAAATATTTGACCATGATCTTGTACAAAGCCACACCTATGGCGGGTATGTTTGTTTGGTGGAAGCGTCCGTTGTTGCAGTGTCCGGAACGCAGTCTCGAAACGGACGACGACAACGACAGCAACAACGACAGCCGTCGGGCGTTTCAACAAGCCTGGACCGAGGCGCATCAACAATTCGTTGCGGAAACCAGTCGTCCTCGAAACGCACTTTGAAACGCGTGATGAAAAAACAACAACAACAACAACAACAACAAAAACAGTCGAACATTTTTGAGGTACGTGTTTCCGTGTATTTTTTTTCTTCGTTGTAACATCTGCCAGGACGACATTTTTTCTTCTATACATAGATAGTAACGAAAAATTAGGGACATCTGAATGTATTGTGAGCGAATTGAGAAAATCAGACGGAGCAGATCTTTGTTTTCGCTCTTGTGTGTGTGTGTGTGTGTTTTGCAGAATCGATCTTGGTGGACTCACTTTTGATACTGTTTCTTTTTTCTTTTTTTTTCAGAACTGTTCCTCCTCTGTATAAAAGTAGCTTTACTTTACAAAGTAGTGATTCATTTAGTTTTACTTTGTCACTTCATGCAACTATTTGACAACGTTTTTTTTTCCGACGCAAACTTTCGAACAGAACCTTCCCTTCATAATCACATGATACCATTTGAACCAACTAGGGTTCCCAAATCAATGCACTGCGGCGGCGGCGGCCGATCCTTCCGGGGTTTCATTCGGAACGAGAACGGTAATTTGGTTTCCATTCAATAATATTTCCGTGTGCAACGGTGTCGCGGTGCTAACGCCATGGGCGTCCATGGAATATTCAATCGCATCCTCCAACACTAAATTGACCTTTCCAGACGTGAGCGAAACGATAATGATGCAATCTTTTGCAAAAGGCACTTACATAATCATCAAAACCACGTAAAATTCCGACCACCTCTTTCTGTCCTCTTAATAAGATCCAAATCTTGGACCCTATTGCTTGATCGATCACTTCTAAAGGTAACAAACGTTTGGAAGACATGATTGATAGGGAGAGAGTAGAAAACAACTGATGGCTTGTCAACAATTAAAACACATGAATAACACCATCGCGCAATGTAAAAAAAGCCATGAGGTTGCGAGCGAGATCGCCAGCATTTAGGCGCCACGGTACCAATCGCTGTACGACATTCTATTGGACAAAGACGAAAACCGAGTGACCTTCGCTAAATCAAAAAAGTAGTAATAATAAGACCTGACAATGTATTTCAAAGGAATAAAACAAAGTAGTAACTTTGTAAATGATTCGAAAGTTGGAAGTCGAAACGAGACACATTTCCCTATTGATCTACACGGAAGTCATAATAGTCATCATTGCGTAAATCTCAATGATCGTTAACCCAGGAGTTTTATGCTCCTACTCTTATGTAGCTAGAACACTAGTTTTCGAAATCGCGGGTACTCAACACAACCGTACTGTGCTGACCACCACCACCAAAATCGAGAATCTTTTTCGAAGAGCGCAGATTCAATTTCGTGGGACGCAACAAATCTCCACCTTTTTCTCCATTCGCAGCACGGTGATGTCCCGTGGCACCCGACGTATTGAATCCCCACGTGTAGAGCGTATTGTTCGCATCGAGGGCCATGCCGTGCGATCCGCCGGCGGCAACCTTCATGAGCAACACTGGTTCTGGGAACGCGACGGGTTGCCATCCAAATTGGGGTGATTTCGAATGACCCAAACCGAGTTGTGCGTACGAATTCTGTCCACAGGCATACATCAGATGACCGCCCTCATCAACAATGTATGAATGATACGGACCGGCGGCTACGAGTCCCACATGTTCCCGCACGAGCGTCAATTCGTGCACCGACTCGATTTCTTGAGGCAATCCCAATTGCCCCGACGAATTCTGACCACTGCTGTACAGTGTCGGAATCCCTCCCCCGCGATTGCGTGCAATCACCAACAAATGATTGGATCCACACGCCAGCGAAAGCACTTCTTTGCGGGAAACGGCACCGGTCCCGCAAATCGCGCCGGGGCCGGTGTCAAAAAGTGTTGCAGAACTTGTGCCTCGGTCATAGCCTGGAGCGCCTCGGTCAGATTGAATTCACCATTCGCTTCGGGGGCCGCAATATCTCGACTGCGTGCGAGTTCACCTTTTTCTCCGAAACCTGTTGTTGCCTTGTGAGCCCTGCATTATAAAACAACCAATGAAGCATCAATGGTACGTACCAAACGTCACCACACTACCGTCTTGCAAGACCGCCGCGGCAAAATTGGAAGCATTACCCGTTTCTATACGCAATACTTTTTGATTTCCGGGCATCCGAATAGGAACCGGTGTCGCGTTACTGCCCCGACACGATCGTCCCTCCGCTGGATAATGATACTTCTCATCGATAGAAGATCGGATCATGCCACACATCAAGACTTGGCCCTGTGTATTGAGAAACAATGTCTGCGAATCTCCCGTCTTGACTTGCAGTATGTTGCGCAGGTTCGGGACGAGTTGGGGCATGATGTCGTCGGTCGATGTAGCGGAATATCCCAAGGCACCTTCATCCGCGACACCCCAAACGTAGACATCTCCATCGACCGTCAACGCCGCCGTATGCAATCCTCCGAGACTGACCGATCGTACTCGATCAACGTTCGGTAATACTGTAGGTGTGATCGTATCCAGATACTCGTCAATCATGGGCAAGCCCAACAAATTGTTGTCATTGTCTCCAAAAACGAGGAGCGTGCCGTGTTCGGTAGCGTACAAGTCATTGCACCGGGCAATTTCTTGCTGTATCTGTATCGTGACTTGTTCGATTTGATTCGGTGTTTGACACGATTCCCAGACGGATTGATTGAGACGAAACAGTTCGTTCACTTCCAAGGCTCGCCATTGTTGCAGTTTCTTGGAAAAGCTTCCCGGTGGGGTGTCTTGTTGTTCGATGGCGTCGTCTTCTTCGCGGGTGCGTTTCATTTGTTTCCTTCCGCAAATCGGTTCGTTGATTTGATCAAAGCAATCAAAGGGGTTGTAAGCTGTGAAAGAACGCGCAAGGTCTTTTTGTATTTGTAAAGACGCCTTGCTTCAAAAAAAAAAAACTGTGTGATCGTGGTGGCCCGCCGCTGCTTGTGGCGAACAATATCTCGTACTACGTACCAAGTACCCGGTACGGTATGGTACCCGGTACCGGTACCGTACCGGCATCTCGTGGTCCGAGAGTAACAGCCCATTATCGTACCACCACTACCACTACTGCTTGTTAGTGTGTCTGAGACGCGGACGGATGTGCGTCGCAAGATGACGCATGACTGAATTACAGTCAGTCGCGGCGAAAGGTCGCCTACATTTGGGATCTATAGTAACGAGTATTTTCACTACTATGGATTACAAATCCAAAAATAGACCGACATTATTAGAATTGAGGCAAGCATTGCAATAACCTCTAAAAATATCTGCATATTGCTTGAAGGAAGTGAAAAACTGCGGAACGAACAAAGGTTAGGTAGCAGTCCTGCTAGTGACAGCACCATCACATGGGCCTGTAGTAAGTTCGAGAGACAACGATACGGAAGATTTTTCGAGATTCAAATCATTGACGCGAGCTCTGCAAAAGCTTAAAATCATGAATTTTTAAAAGCCGACTATAGTTCAACACGCTCGTTAAAAACGAGCGAAGGTTGGGTAGCATTGTGGCGAAATCGATTCAGGACTGAATTTCAGTCCTGTCCAAAAACGGACAACACATTGGCCTATAGTAAGTTTGGAAGAGAACGATCGCCAAATCGTAAAAAAGATCATCCAAGATTGCATTTTAGCATGTGCAGCGGAAAGGTATTGCATCGTGTCAAACGACCAATGTGGCTTATGAATTGAGCAAGCAGCATTATCGCGATTGAGGTAGCAGTTTTGCTCGTCATCATGAGACAGGCAATTCAGTAAATGGTGGGGAACTCCAGCGCACACTTCGAGCTATAGTAAAGTTGTCGAGGTTGCTTTTTTTCTTAGCGTTTGACATTTCGTTTTTCAATAATCATCATGTTCATCTTTGTTACATCCTAAACAATAGAGAATATGCCTCGATGCTGGCTGGGCTGTTTCCTTTACGCCGCCGTCGCCTTGGGTCTTCACGTCGTGCCCTTGATTCCGCATCATCGCTTGGTCGAACGGCGACGGCACGAACGACGACAATTGATTGATGATTTGCAAATTGACCCGTTATATCAAGGCATCGGTGTACGTTCCCCCTTCGTTGGCAAAAATGATTTCATCACCATGCTGTCGCACTCACTTTTCTTTTCTTTTCAATAACATAGACCCATTATGTTGATTTATGGATCGGATGTCCACCCCAACGACAAACGGTGATTGTCGATACCGGATCGGCCGACACGGCCTTTCCCTGTTATGGTTGTGAGGAATGCGGAGCAGCCGTTCCGCATTCCTCCAATCCTCATCCCGAACATCACAATCACATTGATTCCGTGTATCGACAAAATGAATCGTCTTGTTTTCAATATTTACTGTGTTCCGAAAGCGAACCCTGTCCCGATGAAAGTGTTTGTTCATTATTGCGGGAGGACAATGAAAATCCTTTTGATTTGCCCGAAAGTAGTTTGCATCCCCCTTTCTCAATAGTAGCTTGGCCGATCGCGTCTGTCACATGGGTATGGCGTATATGGAAGGGAGTTCGTGGATTGCACTGCAAAGCATCGATCGGGCGTATACGGGTGGATCTCATTTCGCCGTCGATTCTACGGAAGCCGAACACGCGCGTTTTTCCCTCACATTTGGTTGTCAAACTGCAGTCGAAGGATTGTTTGCAACACAATTGGCCGATGGTATCTTGGGTATGATGAAGAGTCCTCGTTCGTATTGGTGGCAATTGTACAATGCCGGTATCATTCAAGAACAACAATTTTCGCTCTGTTTCACCACCAATCCTGTCATTACCTACGCTGGGACAGATGCGGGTGCCATGGTGTTGGGAGGTACCGATCCACGGTTGCATACGACACCGATGGTCTTTGCCGAAATGGTCGATGAGGATTCGTCCGATGCCATGGAGCTTGTCTTGGAAAACATTCATTTGCGCCGGCCTGCGGGAGAAAGTATTGTTCCGACGCACGTAACTGATTGGTATACGTTACGTAACCTCACCAGGAAAATGAAGGGTGTCGTCGATAGTGGTGCCACCAGCACCCATTTGACGAATGAATTCTACGAGCCGTTCCGCGATGCCTTTTGGGCATTGACCGGTCTCGAATACGATACGCAGAAGACTTATTCGTTTGCAAGTCATGAACAAATGACCACATCACTGCCTACAGTGCTCTTTCAATTCCAAGCGTCCGCGCACAATGAAGCAGACCCCAATTTTGATGGCTTCTCGAACAATGGGAAGAGTATTTTGGTAGCATTGCCGCCCAGTAGCTATATGAAATACTATCCCAATGAAGATGTTTATTCGCCCAAGATTTTCTTTCGTGATTTCGGTTTGTCGTTGGGGGCCAACTTCCTGTCGGGCAAGGATGTCTTGTTTGATGTCGAACATAAACGCATTGGGTTTGCAGAAAGTTCGTGCGATTACTTATCGCTCCATGATCCACGGTTCAATCACAGTGAAGCGGCATGGGAAGCCCAGCAGCCGACTTATTCCAATCCAGACGCTACCGGTCCCAATGTTCCATTAGCAACTTTAGTGGGACTCGTTGCGATAATAGCTAGCTTTGGCATACGTGTATTTTACAAAAAGACACGCATGGTGGCCTTTCAACCGCTGCGTTTGCAAGAGGTCGAGAGTTTCGAGTCGTACAGTGACGACGACGTATTTGAAACCGAAATGGTACTAACCTCTTTGGAAAGAACTGACAGTAATATAAGGTAATAGCAAAGTATTGCAGAAATCGAATACTACTAAGTTTTATCTTGAGTGAAATATCAAGCTTGCTGTTATTTTTCGTATGCATAAACAAGTGAAGGCTGCAGTGATATGCATGTACTATATAAGTTTCCGACTCGCTACAATTCGTCCTTCTCGGTCGATGGAGAATCATTCGGTGAACTGCCTTTTTCTTCGGGAACCGACAATAGATACACTCCCACATAATCATTTTGCAAGGACCCCATGTACAATCGATCTTGCAAGACTGTGGCACTGGTCAAACCCGAAATGTCTTTGCCCGACGGATCTTGTACATAATGGTGTTCTCCCGACACCGGATCGACCACTAAAATCCCAGTATACCGCGATGGCAAGGTGGGCAACCACGCCCGCGGTAATATCATGAGAGTGGTCCGCAAAACGTTTTGCAACATGTATGGCAAGGCCTTCCACGCCACGTGTATTGCCGCCACGTCCGCCACAATCGCCACATAGCATGTCGTTTTTGTGGAATCACTGACACAATTCACATTGTCGGGATATCCCGGCAAAGCAGCCACCAACACTTCGGGCTGCAAATACTCTTCCGGTGTCAACAAGTCGACCGATGTCTTTATGGAAGTAGTTAAATGATATTTGAGAACAGCCAAACCAGACGATTCTGTGACAATCAAATAATCTTCATTTACCGGATCTACCGCGACGCCATTCGCAAATTGCAAATTGTCCGCCAAAACCCGCGTGATGCCCGTTGTCGGATTGTATTCGCACAACCGTCCCGCTGCTTGGCCTCGTAATAAATCCAGTTTCGAGGCATACAATAGATCCCATTGGTCGTGATAACGATCCAGTGGAATGTCGGTACTGTCCGTAAAGTAAATCTTGTGGGTGACCGGACCCACCGTCACGGAATTGGCCAACCCGATCGGAGAAGTCACTTCCGTATAGTGCGTGTCGCGTTTTCTTAACTTTTTCAAGACCGACACTTGATGGGTGACCAACTCCACCAACGAATGGGGTTGATCAAAATGCTTCAATTGTGTGATTCCCAACACGGCATCCGCCACATACTGAGTATCACCGTGTACGTATCCACCGAGTGGACGACCGATGCCAAGATTCTTGCGAAGGACCAAAGTAGTCGCATTCCAGACCGTTGATGCCTCACCATTGGCTTGTAAGAATTCTTGCTCTTGTGCGGGTGTCGGTAAATTTGTGATTTCTATCAATTGTGCTGCTTCATTCAATCCAAACAGACGATTCCGCCACGTGAAAATCGTTTCGGAGCCCTGAAGACGAGGAGCTTGTAGTTTATACGTCCGACGGTGTCGGAATCGTAACGCATTTTGGTATTGTTGTACCATCCTCGATCGGGTCGTATACCATGGCGTTGAACGGGGCGGTAGTTCTCGCACCGGAGATCCGTACGGCAATAGAATCGGATGTAAGTGTTTGCCTACAAAATAGCCCATTGCCGCCATTATGATGATGGCGCGGAGTATTACGAGACGCGTCGAACCGGGCTGATAACGTGGGGATGCCATGTATATAATATATGCTGTTGCGGTGTGAAATATATAGCAAGGTAAAGTGTAGAAGGCTTTATTTACTTGTCATGAAATAAGACTACTGTATTTGGATTGTGAATGTGAAGAGCTCATCACAGCATCATTCTGTATCATCGGTGCTTGTCGTGAAGGAAAGATCCTTTCGAGTGACGTAATGATGACGTGTATGTATTCACGTGATTCGTTCGTTTGAGTCCCGTGGAACGGACACGAACGGAAACAAGAATGCGAACTCCTCGGCCAAAGAACCACTCCTTTGCTAATAAAAGAACCGTGGGAGAATCCCTTCGCGGTCCCAAAGAAGAACCACCTTCCAGTATGGATCAGTGTGTACATGGAGAAACGATGTCAACGCGGAATGGTGAAAAAAGATCTTTGACTTCACAAAAACACAATCCAAACAATCTGCAAAAATACAAACAAAACAAGCCAAACAAGCCAAACGTCTTACTCTTTCATCTCACCATGAGAACTCTACTAGCACTACTACAACTACTACTACTATTCGTCGTGAGCACCACGGCCGACGAAGAATTAAATGTTCGGCAAACCGGATTGTCCGATTTTGTCGTGGATACCATTTCGCATCCGTGTCACGAAAATGGTGTCATTCGTGGTTGGTGCGACGATGTTTTGCATGCTCACCTCCGATGTACCATTCATCCGTCTTTGAATATGTATACGTGTCAATGCAGTGGAGATCCTTCGGCGTGTCCCAGTGAATGCATTCAAGATGGGGAAATTGTCAAGAAGATGCCGTACGGCATTCAGTGTCAAGGCATTCCGGAAGATGAACCCAATTACATTTTGCGTTCCTCCACCACCGAATTGCCGTTGCATCACTGTGAAAACAATGCCCGGGTCGCCAATTGGTGCAATGAAAACAGTGGTGATGTCAATTGCTTGTTGTTGCCGGCCTTGGATGAATACGTCTGCAACTGTCACGGCAATACGAAAGCCTGTCCGCAAGATTGTGTCGGTGGATTGGAGCCCGATAAGAAAACGAAACACGGGATTCGTTGCAAAGGAATTCCGTTGGATAATCCCAATTATGTCTTGACGCAGTAATTTTCTAAAATCATGTAGAGAGAACTTTTTCTTTATTGTTTGACATGAGATGATGATTCATTCCTTAGGAGCACACGATCAAAGCTATAATTTATGGAGTTCTGCTATCCATTTTTATTTCCTTCAGCACAATCTTCTATTCGTTAGTGTGTTTTGGTCGATTCCCTACTCCAGATACCTCAACATAGGTACGAAAGCTTTTTTTCCTGACGATGATTCGTATTCAATGTGTTAAAACCATTATTACCTGCCTCACTCAAGGTGAAAACATGTTCATCAGTTCATCGGAAGCACTACTACTCTTTTGAGACGACTTGGTTGGACACGCCCTTTCTTCCCGCACTTGTTTCGCCGCAAAGTTCCAATGATTAATGACATTTTGAGCCTGACGTCCCCACACATCGAGACCACGGGGGTGATGAAAGGCACTTTCGGTCAAACTCGAAATACAACTGACCGTGTCTTCCTGTGCACGGACTTGCATGGGAGTTCCGTCCGGAAAGTATCCTACCGACTCTTCTTCTTCTTCTTCTTCTTCTTCTTCGGGTTCTTCTTCTGGTTCGGCAATGGTCTGCCGAAAAATCATGGATGCGGCAATGGCGGAAGCGGGAAGACCCTTTATGCAATTCGTTTGTTCGTTAATGACAATTTCATTCACCGGTTGAGCGTCCTTCAACACGGGGAAGCCAATTTCACTGAAGGGTTCTTCCATAAAAAATGATGCCGATTCGAATTGGATCTTCTTCACGTCCGGAACGTCGCGAACGTCCAAATGCCGACTTTCTGGAAAAGCGTCGTCTCCAAATTCCTCTTCCCAGTGCTGATCGAAACTCTGTTGCGATGCAACCCGCGGCGACGGATCTCGCGTTCCCACTTGTTTCGGTTTTCGACATTCCAGATCCCAGGAAGATGATTTCTTGGGCCTTATAATCGATTCAATCAAGGAACTATTGCCCTGGGAACTCGTCTCGGGGAGCGAAACATTCGCTCCGATCCACCTTGTTCCCAAAAGATCTCCACTGCTGTGAGACGAAATGGCGTCAATTTTGAAGGGATCCTCCAAGGCATGGACCTTCTTGCTGCCGACAGCGATCGTGTCTTCGGTGTATGTTAGGGGTACTCCATCGTCAAAGCCCGTAATGGTGGCGTTGGTCAGAGATACTACCGATCGAGAAGGTGAAACGACCGAGTTGTCGGGTAATTCGGCATTCTGTTTGGCCATATTTTCGAAGGATAATGTAGGAAACTCCAAACTCGCCTTTTTTCTTTTTGGTGGATGTTTTAGTATAATTTTGCAGAGATTGCTTTGTTTCTTCCACCTTGACTGGTTCACCAAACATGGCCAACTCTTCGATGCGCTGAAAGTCCGGATCAAACGCGAATTGCACAAAACTGCTACTGCTGCGTCGATCACTTTCGATGGACGGTGAACATGCCCGCTGCACTTCTTCGATGGACACCGATGGCTCCAACGCCGCAATACGAAACGCGGGAGGCTGGTATTCGTGTGAGGCCGTCGAAGAGGCGTCGGTACTGTGGGTCCCGGTGAGAGTGATCGCTTTGTTCGACGGAAAGAGGTGTGCCGGTGGCGGTTGGTATGCGTTACTGGGTGAGTCGCAGTCGATTTCGTCATGAAATTTGCGAAAGACGGGTTTACTGCGCTGGAAAAAGTTTCGTTTCAATCGTTTCATTGTGGAAGTGGGTGGGACGGAGGATGAAGTAGAAGAAGCTTCTTCGCTATCGACCAGCTGTATCATTTGCCAGGCCGCTTGACGCTTGGCCAGCATCATCTCTCGATCACCTTTGCGTGATGCAAAGAGTCCCATTAGGTCCTTCATTTTGCGTTAGTTGATTTGTTTTTGTTGTGTTACACGACGACGAGATGTGTTGCAGAAATGTTGCGAATTAGAGGTGGTTTTCTTCGATCGCTTTTGCTTCTGTTTGTGGAAAAAGTGAGAACTCGATCGCTGGTTAATGAAAGCGTTTGGTACTATGGTTACTTCCTTAATTACTTTTATAGGAGAGTTTCTACTTAAAGACTCTATTCGATACATAAAATGTCATCGCTTAAACAATGCAATTATATAGGAGATAAGACGTTTTAGAAGCGCCTGGCTAACCTCTTCTTGATGAAGGAATTTTTGGCGTCCGTCCGCTCATCATCGACGTCGTGAATTTTGCGCCTTTCTTCGACGTTCCTTTCAAACCCATACCCTCATTTTGCAGCAATGCTAATTATAGGTTTTTGGAATAATAAAACAGAATGAATACTTCTCATGTCTTTCGTTCGCATTTGATGCAACAATTCATGGCGGCGGCACGAACCCAATCACGTCCCCCGCTCGCACTACTCGGTGTTACTTCCGAGGAATCATCATCAACAACAACATCGGAACGCAACACAAATCAACACAATACTCATCAACGAGATGTTTCATCGACACGACGAACGTATACAGGACGACTATCGGAGTCAGAAAGTCGGGCACTTTCTTCTTTTGCGTCCATGATGTCATCGTCGTCGTCGTCGGAACATCGCATGTTTACATCTGCCTCGTTGTCGAGCGATCATCTTTCCGCAACATCAACGAGTTTGGACTTTCAGAACATTTTAAAAGCACGCAAAACCACCAGTCGCTTCGCTCTCGACACACGTGATGTCACGTTTTGGAAGGAAGCACTGGATCGTGCCGTGGCGTGCGGTTTGACGGCACCCAATCACAAACGCACGGAACCGTTTCGATTCCGGCGGCTCTTGGCACCTTCGGAATCGACGCAACGTTTGGCCGAGATTGCCTTTCAGGTCAGTTTACGCCACAAAAAATCCATCGAAGAAGCCGAACGGAAACGACACAAATGGCAACAAATACCGGCCTTTCTCGTGACTTTGGTCGATCAGGGTGGCGACTCCTCCATGGTAATAATACCCGAAAACAAGGATCTGTACGAACCTCTCCCGTACGTGGCACCGGCTTCAGAATTGGCGTTGGAAGATTATGCGGCAGCGTGTGCAGCGGTACAGAATGTACTGTTGAGTTTGCATGCCGAAGGCATTGCTTCCAAGTGGGCGACGGGTCCCGTCATTCAAACGCCCGCCTTTCGTCACCTCGTGCAAGCCCGGCCACATGATCGTGTCGTAGGAATTATCATGGTAGGTATGCCGCATACATCAATTCCTGTTGATCAAGGACCGAGGAGACGTCGTCGTCGTCGTCGTGCGATGGAAGAGATTTTGCAAGATTTGTAATTTACATAATATGGAACATTCTGTAGATACATATTTATATCGTACTGTATATTCCAACTCCTTTTTTTCATGCATCGCACGACATTGTCCGGCCCCCTTGATAATAATTGAAAAAACAAGACGCATTTTGTGACAACAACACCCCCAATCGACCATATCCACCACGGCCATGAGTGATGCATTGGGCCTGGGCCATGATGTACAAATCGACAAACGTATCTATATACTCTTGTACCGGACGTGGTTCGGTTTGATCCAAATGAACGACAGTGGCTGGTGGGGCGACCCGCATCATCGTGTCGGGATGGCTGTGCGTATAGACGAGAGCCGCCTGCAAGACATCGACGGAATCGGACAGCAAGACTACGGGTGTTTGGGGACGTAACGCACGGGCACAGTGCCAAACATGCATCACCCAAGCCTCGTGGTTTGTCGTCTTGACAGGACGGTACAAGGCCCGCACATGTGCCGCCACGTACGGAGTCTTATCGGTCAGTCCCCAAACGGTTTGGCGTTCTTGGATCGCCTGGGCGAGAAACGGCGAAGGAACAAAGAGTGTGGACCAGATGGAACGGAAGTGGTGTCGAAAATGCCGTGGAAGGTTGCTATGAGGTGATGATGATGATGATGACGACGACGACGACAACAACAACAAGGATCGAATTTCGTCTCGCGTATAGCCCTGTTGACGATAGTTTTCAATCCGATTGTACCACGAGGAACCTCCGTGTTGATCTTGGAGTGTGACTTGTACGATCGACGCGTGAGGGTCACGCAATCCGGTCAACAAGTCGTTCACAGTGCGGTATACAGGTTCATGAGGAGTCGTCGTCGTCATCATCATCGTCCGACGAAATTCCTCGGGCACCCGCCAATCCAACACCGCCCCAGGTTGTAAGTAATATTCCAACGGTGCTGGTCGTTCCCAATGAATGTAAAAGATGCGGTCGTATAAAGCGGCCAATTGCAACAAGAGTGGAACCGATTTCAATCGATCCGATACACCACCACAGACAGTATCACGGCGGCACGTCAAAACCAGGAAACGACAGTCGTCCATCGTTTCGTTATAGTAGAGTTTGATCCGTTGCTCGTGATGCCATTCGACATAGAATGTCAGCCACGACGGTACTGTGCCATTGAATAGTGAATAAGATGAGTTATTCTTTTGTAACGCAACGAGTCGTTCCGGTGGAGGAAGCTGGTAAGTTGCATTCCACCAATACGAAGATGATTCCGTCGATGGACGGTTGTTCCAGGGAGATGAGATTTCCCTCTTCTTCGGGTGTTGTAAATACGACTGCTGCTGTTGCTGCTGTTGAAGAATGAAATGCGCTTTCTGATTCTTCTTATTACTCTGATGATTTGTCATCCATATTATGAGAAAGCCTTGCCAACTGATGCCAACGAGCACCAATGCATTCCAACAGCGGCTACGAAATCTCGCATGCTTTCTTCTAGTCGTCATGGTGATAGTAAGGTCATTTTACGCTTATCGATTTACAGTGAGCAAAGGCAGCTGAAAAAGAGCATTTTTGTAGATTGTCGTGCTCTCTCTCTCTCTATGGTTCTATGTTGTGCTTTGTTTTGTTTTTGGCTGGTAAATGATTTCTGTGGTGTTGTCGTGGTTTATCGTTTTGAAAAATCTCCTGGAAGGTGCGGGAAAAAGTGTACACTAACGTAGGCCCCCGTAGAGAAATGTACCAAGCAGAGGTGCGTTCCCGTGTCTCCCTGGTTTTCTGCTGAGTAATGCATAATAAAGGTGCATTGTGTGACTTATAGGCATTCCAGTCCCGGTAAAAACTAACTACACCATTACTTCAAAGGAGAGCCTTCTGGTACAATTGGTGCGTTCACAACGTTGTAACCCAACGAAATAATACTATGGTATGTAGTGTAGGCGACCTATGGTCGGCTTCCGTCGTCAACGGTCGACAGCGTTATCGCATCGGTACCCTGCCGGTGCAACAGTTCAACGGTCAATCTACCTACTACAAGCTACAAGCCGCCAACAACAACAACAAATAATTATAAACCGACGCCCTTTTTGTTTGCATTGGAAATATCAGTTAAGGCAATCTCTATTCTGGAACACCAAGTGAATGTTCCGTGAAGGCAACAAAAATAGATGATGGATTGGGCCAGTATTCCGTTTCTGGGGGATATAGATGAAACAAGACTTGTCGACGACAGAAAACCATCACTGGACGATGATTCCTGGGATGTGACGACCCAAAATACTACACCCGAAACACTGGATTTGACGCCCCTCTCCTTGCAAGAAACGACTGTCTGTACATCATCATCATCATCATCATCATTGACACCGAAACGACTTTTTCCGAAAGCATCATCCACGATACCCAAAAGACGACCGTTCTCCACGACCTCTTCGCCCGTACTCCCGGCGACAATTCATTTGAGCAGTGATCACGGGACACGGATGTGTTCGCGTGCGAATTGGCGACAAAGTGAGGAAGTTTTGCGGGGCTCGCTGCGGCAGTATGAACCGTTTTCGAAGAGGAATCATCATCATCATCATCAGAATTATCGAACAACCGTTCCGGAACCCTTTGTGCTACAGACGGCCCTGCGTGCCGCTACTCCACCCTCTTCCTCCCAGAAGACACCACCGGAAAAAAGGTACGTGTTTCGGGCGAGACCTTTGCCGCGCTTTTATGGAACAACCCGATGATGATGTAGCAATGTAGAGATAGAAACAAGATAGATACAATTGACTTGTGTACATTGTTAATACGTAAGCAAGTCAAAATGCCAACACCACGACCACTTTTGTGCAATCATACAATAATCTTTGAGACTTGATTTCATGTTTCGTCATTTGTGCATAAAGCCAGTCCAAGTAATATGGTTGAAACGATATTCGTCGGGCCACACGACTGTCAGTGCCCAACAAGTGAGGCTTCAGCAACCCAACGGCTTGGACTTGCACGGGTAACGTCTCCCACTCAACGACATGTTCCGCATGTTGGGAAGCAAAGGTACAGACGGGATTGTACAATACAAAGTATCTCGAAACATCGTGTTCCATAGCCAACGACGAAAAAAAATACCGAGTCTCGTTTTGGGTTTTGCTGGAGAAATTCGGCAAACGCATCGTCGTCTGTTTGGATGAGTTGTTTCGCGACAATTTACTCACACACGCCGTCACACGAGATGAATCTTGTTGGTCAATTTTGCTTCATTGGAAACCACGGTTGGTGCGGCCATGGGATCCCAATGAAAATTGAATTCAAGTGCCGGTTGCTCTCGATGAGGATGATTGCCTGCCTCCCATGATCCATATCGATTGTATTTTGCTACTCAGGTCACACTGAGTGAACCAAAATGAGATTACCTTTGTCAATGGTCCCAAGCATATTAGGTTTACGCTATTTGTCGGCACTCTCCAACAAATGGTTTCGGATTATAGTCCAGGCATTCGGAGTAGAACTGTTTTTTTTGGAAGTCCATGCATTGCTTGCAATAAGGATGCGACCGTATTCGATCGGTAGTCTCGTAGCCAATCAGGAATCATCAAATTAACTTTTTGACTATCGAGTCCCACTGCAATATCGAGCGAAGAAAACAAAACACCACCGACGGTCGTATAACAATGCAAGGTTTTGATAGACATTGGTATGGGCAAGAAATCATCCATACCGGCATCGGTGTCTATGATCTAGGATGATGTAGTTGTCATCGCTAAAGGACGGTTTACTTCCTCGGATATACATTCCACTACTTGTTAGATGATCCGTGTTAGTTTTGCATGGGGGGGCAGTGTTTTTTTAGAGTGAGTTTTTTTTTTTTTCCTTCTTCTCGTTTGCTTGTCGACTGAGGTTACGCGTTCAGCGCAAGAGGATCATCCGGCGCAACACATTTCAATAAGCAAACGTCTTTTATGGTTAAAGAAAACAAGTTCTACTTTTGTACTGATATATTCTTCATTGAATGGGGCACTGGTCACGCAGGCATAGCCAAACGTCATGTTGTGTTTTCGTTTGCATTACTCCGTATTATTTCATCTCGATCAACAACAACAATAATAATAACAGCACGACGTTCATCTCATTCATTGCGTTCAACTATTTCTTCTAATCAACCCTTGCAGAGTGAACAAATCTTAGAGAAAGGTAATTTTGAAAGAAGGATTGTAAATAGCAACAGCAATCGCGGAGATCAACACGTCGGCTTTGTCGTTTACCATGGATTCCTCCGGTATAAATCATCATGACTACGATGATTTGGGTCTCGACAATCTATTGACCTGTTCTACCCGATTACTCAATGACGACGACGATGATGATGATGAACGATACGTTCCCGAATCGTTAGCTTCATTTGTACACGCCTTTGATGCAGCCTTGGAAGAAGCGAAACAAAACTTTTTCGAAACCATCGCGTCGCCCCGACCCGCCATTGAAGAGGAAGACTGGAATCGTACTCCGTTACCGAATCCGGCAAATCAAATTACGGTCAGTGCGGCGAAACGGGAATTGCAAATTTTTACAATACCGCGGCCGGTCGATCCGCCTTCGGTCACAACATCCACTCCGTTCAAAACGACTCATAATTCGATGGGAGATGTAATGAGCACCATCAGTCCGATTGTGGCGTCGCCGCAAGGCACTCCAGCGCGCCAAAAACTTTTTAAATCTCCGAATTTGGCAGGGGATCAAGCAATGAAACAGGATTCATCGGAAGCGATCGCCTCCAAAGGATCCTCGAGTCCTACCTGGTCGGGCATGTCCGCCGCGAGTAAACGAAGGACGCAATTTATCAAGGCACGAAAGGCATCTAAGCGAGCCACTCCGGAGCCATCGAAAATCAAAGAAAAAGACGAGACGACTAGTCTTTCCGCCATGAAACCTTCCGGTCTGCGGTCGAGAATGATGAAAGCGAGTCGAGCGAAAAGGCAGGAAGAGCAGAGAGAAGAGGAGAATAGTCTGGAGACAAAGGCATCGAGTATGGATTCACCGAGGGTTGACACTACGTGTAATGCTGCGGTAAATAGTGATGTGGCACAGGTTTCAGCAACGTCATCTTTAGGTGGGGGTGTTACAATGGGTGATTCATTGACGAGTGATGATGATGACAATATTTTGACCCACGAACCAGTCACGAAAATGACACCGTCTGCCCACGTAACGGAGCCTACGATGGACGATTCTGTCGCCGAGACTGCAATGGACGAATTACGGGCGAATCAAATGGTGGAGACACCAGTTGTTGCACCGTCCGGAGACGTCGGAGACACCACTATGGTCGATTATTCTGATGATGATAGTACGACGGCGTCCCCAGTCGCGGAATCAACACCAACCCACTTCAACAGCTCCAAGCAGACCCCAGTCTTGGAAACAAAGCCAACCGACTTCAGTAGTACGATGCAGACCCCGGACGCGGAAACGCGTCCAACCGACTCTGAACAGCACGATGGGCGATTCGCTGACGCTTGATGCGGTAGAACCGACGAAGTCCCCAGTTGCGACGGCGGCGCCTTCCGGAACAGTTTTGGACGTAAGGGTGGACGATTCGCTACTGAGTGATGATGTTACCACAACGCAATCTTCCGCAGCGACAAGGACACCATCAGAGCAAGCAGAGAGCACCCCTAAGGACCAAGCTTCGACTATTGGTAGTATAACGGCAAGTGTTTTAACCACGAAAAGACCTCCATCGGATAAAGCCCAGACGAGCACGAGAGTTGGTTCCTCAACAATTACAAATGCCGTTACGCAGACACCAGTCGCGAAAAGAATTTCACCAGAGAAAGTTGTTTCAGGTGCAAAGGGTTCTTCGCCGAGTATTGCAAGGATGACACAAGCACCAGTGGCGAAACGATCGCCACCCCGTAAAGCCACAGCCAGCACGAAAGTTCATTCTACGACGAGTGACACGTCCATGACGCAGCTTCCGGTTGCGAAAAGAGCACCATCTGTTAACGTTGGCCGATCTGTGAGAGTCGAAAGTCGAGACAAGGAAAACCGAAATACAACTGTGTCAAACAGAATAAAAAAGCCGACGCTTGATGAAAAGATTGCGGCCGCTAGGGAACGTGCCAGGCTGAGGAGCTTAGAGAAGGAAACCTTACTTGCGGAGAAAATTGCATCGAAGTCGAAGCCATCCAAAATAGTGTCGGTTCAACCTGTGGAAAATGAGCGCCTGCGTCGTTTCGCTATGAAAGTAGCCCCGGTCTCCTCTAAAACTAGGGTGGCAAAACCAAGAGTTACAATACCTCAGTCACCGAACTTCGCTACGAATATCAAGCTTGGTACCAGAAAGCCGGCCCCGCCCACCTTTGCACAAGTCAGCCTCGCTCAAAGTACCGATGTCTTACGAAAGAATTTGCGGAGTCAGGAATCAGTTCCACAAGTCAGACGAGCTGGTCTCACTATCCCCAAAACACCTAAATTTGCAACAAATACTCGCCTCAAACCGCGCTTTATTACACCTGGAGCCAGGGCTGGTATTGTGACGCTGGCACAGAGCAATGATGTGCTTCGGAAAGGACTACGTGCTATGACGGCTCCGGTCTCTAAGCGGCCAAACGGGCTCACTATTCCCAAATCGCCAAAATTTCAGACAATGACGAAGCGTGCACTGCCACAAAGCGCGGCGGAAAAAGACACAGAAATTATGAACTACTATCAGTCCCATCCTTTCAAAGCTGCACCCATTATCAAAGAGCTTCCACGAGGCAAGCCAAAAGTCATCCCACCACGCAACCAACGGCGTTCGTCAGTTAGTGTCGCACCCAGCTTGCGTGCCGGTAGTCGGGTTCCTATTGCAGCTCATCCGCCACACGCATCAAGCAAAGAAGACAGCGAGAACACGCAGTTCAAGTTTCAGGCACGTCCTATGCCAGATTTCTTTCGACACAGTACCAGCATCCTCAAAGCTACGAACAAGAAGCCCCAAACACAACCTATCCCATTTCGTTTGTCACCGAGTCTTACTAGTCCAGGAAAGACCCGTGATAGATCAGGGGAAGTAAGCGAAACGAAATTTCGTGCGAGACCTCTACCAAAAAGTACGTACGAGTATCAACCTCCTCCAAAAACTCCACCTCGCGTTACGAATGACGCAAAAGCCCCCGATCTCGCTACAGCGAAACGCACTATCAAGCATGATGCGGTTATTCAATTGTCTCGGGCTCGTGCAGAAGCGTTGTCTGCTGAAAAGGTAGAGTTGCAAGAGGCACGAAAACGCGAGCAGCATACAAAAGCTTTGAAGAAGTCTGAATTTGCGAGCCATCGTATCATTCCGAATATTGACAACATCAAGCCTTTCGAGTTGCAAAGTACAAAGCGACACGAACTTTACTTGAAGCAACGAGAAGAGAAGAAAAGGCGAGAGGAAGAAGAACGTCTTAAGCACATGGAATTCCATGCGCGCTCATTTCACCCTTCACCCGCCCCATCGCCAATTCAATCGCCGAGAACTCCGACGCAACCGGAACCGTTCAATATCTCGGGGATGGGATCTGTCGAGGCCGAAAAAGCAGCGGCTAGGGAAAAATTACGACGCAAAGTGGAGGAACGAAAGTCTAAAGAGCAAAAATTGCCATTTAAAGCAAGACCCGTGCCTTCCAGTACCTACACTTCACCGTCGAGTTTGGCGTCCAGGACATCGCCCCAGGTCTCGTTTCGTGCATGCAGAACACCAACGCGCGCTTCACCAGCACAGTCCTCCTATTGCAATGATTCCCCGAGTGACCTATCTGATTCACGTGATGTGAATGATGATGAAATTGAGATTGAGTTCACGGAATCTGACGCTCGGGACACTGAAATCGACCATTTCTTCACCAACTTGATGAATGCTGAAAGTCGTAGATAAAACTGTGATGCTACTTAAAGTAACAATACATTCGACTAGCGTCATACTCGGCTCTGTATTTCATGATTACCCCTTCCTTGACCATCTTGGCATCCGGTGCACTCTCATCGGGATGTGCGATGACAAACATCATGCGATCAAAACGACGCAGTTTGCGCTGAATTCCTTCTTCGGCCCAGCGGTGGAGGAGGAATTTCTCGGGAGTATAGCGGGGTCGGGACAATTGTTTCGCATAAGATTTCGGCTTTTTCAACACAGGGGGTAGTATATTGAGTACATCCAGGATATCATGACGGCTGGCAACGACATGACGATCCGTGACCCCTTGAAAATCTTCGCCACGAGGGACCCAGACGTAGGCAGGATTGAACGAACGGAGATCGTGTTTGCACAGATAAAAATGATCTGGTCGTGTCACGACAAATCGATCGTATTGGGAAGTAAGCTTCTGGAGCTGTTGCGCTAGAAAGTATCGCAAGGAAAAGATGATGGCACCGTGGCCGGGAATGTTCTCGATGCCTCCCAAAATCGTGTTCAAACCACCATTGCCATCCTTATAAATATCAAAGAGTGGTTTTCGCCAAGAATCACTGTTGCCATTCATCAAATCGAGTGCTTTCGTCCAGTCTTCATAGTCGGGAATCCGCCACACGTACTTCGCTCTCGTAAAAAGTGAGGCATTTTGGTAAAGAGGAGGAATTTCCTCGAACGTAAGAACGGCTAGATCGGCTCCATTGACATCCAGGACGTTTTCATACAACGACTGCCAGGCTTTTTCATCTCCGCGGATCCGTCCCATAACCGTGACGAGCGTTTTGCCGTGCTGTGGCTGAGTATTGGCAAAATTTGGTACCCTTCGAGTGTTCCAAAGGACCCCCAAGGAGAGGAGCAACACCATGATCCATGTGCGACATGGATAACTCGAGCGGCCAGCAGATGAGATGATACGTTTCATATAGCAGAGAACAAGCTACCTAACTTCAATCGTCACTTTTCTTTTGATTGTATCTTCTCGTCATGATGATGTCGTCATGGTCATAATTACCTACTGTAGTTATTCATTCATTCCATCGGGTGGTAAAAACGAAAAAACCCGTGAACCGACGTGTCGCAGTGTGAAATAATAGGGTGTAGCGCAACCTTGGCCAGTATAGAAATTGAAGAACCATAGAAAGATACAGACATGTAGCACAAAAAGGAGGACAGGCGTGCGAAAGGCGCCAGTCGAGCCATTCATCCAAATTTTCGTTGTCGTTGTCACACACTGCCACTCCAGTCCACCAGCAACGCCATCATGAAGGAATCCATGCAAATCTTCGATAACGATCTGAGAGAAGACTCTCGGGAATGGAAGGCGACGAAAGCTTGTCTCATATCGCATCTTCCCCGCTATCGCGCTATCTGGCTGGCCTACGCGAACCGTGAAGAAGTGATGGAGGAGAATGTGGCGTACGAAGCCGATGATGAAATGGTGGTGTGTTGTGACAAACAGAATTGTTCTTGCAAAATATCGTCTTTTCTTCCTCAAGAGTTGTTGGAAATTAAAGTTACCAATCAAGAGAGTTCAGATGCCCTGTCCGAGTCGGAATGGGACGAGGCATCGCAAGCTAGCGCGGCTGCAGAATCATCATCATCATCGAGTTCGGAGGATACGGAATCGTCGGGAGCCAGCACGTGTGTGGCATTTGACGTGTCATTTCTTCCTTCACCGACTGGATCATCTCCTACGAATGACAATTTGTCACAATCGAGACCAACAAAAACTGACGTTCTGGAGCTACTGGATTCTACTAGCCTTAGTGACGATTGCAGCGACAAAGAAAATGCTTTCGCCGGCAATCCATTGAATCTTTCACAAAAACCAGAGATTATCGTTATCGACTCCGACGATGAACTTGAACCAGTTTTACAACCATCGAAGTATGTGCAAGGCGACAACGCACAGCAAGGCACCGAGCGAAGGGCTCATCATCAACAGTCTTCCTATGACAGCCGCTGCAGTGAGATCGAATACGAATCGCTGAAGAAAATGAATAAAAGATGGGGACCCAACGTCGCACACGCGTTGTAGTTGAATCTTCGGACGACGATAGTACTTCGTCATCGGCATTGAAACATTCGATTACCAGAAAGTCTATGGGGAAAAATCAATTCATTATTGACAGCGATAATGAGGATGAGGATGATATCCGTCTAGATACTGAAGACGAAAGGCAAGCGAATAAGTTACTGGGAAAAATCAAGGCGTTGAGCATACGGAAGTCAAAGGAGAACGACGATACGTTCCGTAAAAAATCGCTTCGTAAAATGAAATATGATCTCGTCGATAGTGACGATGAAGGAGCAGATTCCTCGAGTAAAACTTCACACGAGGAGACCCGTCGAGACACCGTTCGGAAAGCAACGGAAACCAAAGTCCGCCGAAGGAAAGATTCGTTTATTGTCGATTCGGATGAGGAGGATCAGAGTGAAGACAGCGACGTATTCAGTTACGGTAATGACAAACCCTCATCTTTTGGTGTTCGACACGACAAAGATCGTAAACTGAACAACCGCGATAAAATGACCAAATCTACTTTTCGTCGCACGCGGGAACAGTTAGCTCAGGAATTTTTCGTACAGTTCGATAAAAAGGTGTTTGATGGGAAATTGTCGGCAGACACGAAGGTCGTCTGGTCAAACAAGCTGCGAACAACGGCTGGTTTAACTCGCCTGAAAGCACAGCGTCAGGGCAAAGAAATCATCGGTCGTTCTGCCGTGGTTGAGTTAAGCACAAAAGTGCTCGAAGATAGTCAACGACTTCGTGCGACGTTAATGCATGAGCTTTGTCACGCCGCCCAATGGTTGGAAGATGGCGTTTCGAAACCACCCCACGGTGAGGTCTTCAAGAAATGGGCGAGACTGGCAACGCGTCGGATGCCAGATATTCCTGTTACCGTCAAACACGACTATGAGATCTCGTTCAAATATACCTGGAAGTGTGTGCAGTGCAATGGTTTGCTGAAACGACACAGTCGCAGTGTCGATGTTCAAAAGCACGTCTGCGGACGCTGCCGGGGTCGACTCGTCGAAGTAGAGGCCGATGGAACAAAGAAAGCGAGTGCTCCCGCGCGTCCCCCTTCCGCTTACAATCAGTTTATCAAAGACAACTCCGCTAACGTTCGACGCGAGCTGGAGAAAAGGCAAACGGAGAAAGTCACGCAAGCGCAAGTCTTGAAGCATTGTGCTCGACTTTGGAAGGAACAAAGTCAGAGCTAATACTGGGATTCAAATAAAATACTAGGACTGACTTGACAAACTGTAAATGAACACGGGATATTGTGCCATATTGTATCTTTCACTACGTTCAACATAGTATCGTATTGAGGCAGATAATAAAAAGCCGATCGTACTGAGAAGCTCTTTGGTCATTCAATCAATAAAGTTAGCACAACAATACACAAGGAAGAAAGACTTAATCGACTCGTTGCTCCTCCATATCCGTGGCACGAACCGCCGTTCCTTTTAGGACATTGGCTTGGGTGACCGTGACGGTACCATCCGGATTGTGAGTTCGTTCGTAGGTCACTTCTTGGGTTTCCGGAGGCGGACGACGATCCCGCACGGGGGCACCGGAAATCAACATGGTCGCTCCCGCGAGGAACCACAAGACAATCCCAAACACATTCGCCGTCGCGCCACTGTTCCACTGACAACTACCGTAATCACCTTCCCTGAAGATTGGCGAGTTGTTCGAGCACAATTCACTGCGGAGCATGAAAAACGTGAGTCCCTGAAAGAGCGGTAAAATCACCATATAAAGACCCGCGAGTTGGTTCCAACTTGTTTGGCTCAGTCGATGACAGAGTGAACCAAATATCGCGGCGAGAATGGCAAATCCACCAATCAGGAGTGTGAGGCACCCAAACGCCCGGGCCGTCTTCCATTCCGCGTCATAATTTAGGTCGTCATGATAAAAGCAACCCACTTTCGTGCGATAATTGTTGTTGGGGAATTCTTCGACATAATATTGTTTCTCCGTAAAGAGACTGAATTCTACCGTGGGTAAACTGGAGTCGTTCATGGGCTTGATTTGCACTGATTCGCAATAAAATGTAAAGAGAGCGGAGCAACCAAATGCTGCCACCGCCAGTAGAATGGGGAAACTGAACAAAAAAAGAAATTAGTGAAAGTAAGGAACGAATCCAGAACGCTTTATTGCTTTCGGATCGCATCACGATTGACTTACAATGTCTTGAAGACTGCCGAGAACATGCTGCCACTCTTTTTTTCTTTCAATCGTCAGCTAAAAGATAGGCTTTCTGGTTTGTCTAGGTAATGAGGAAGCACAACCGAATGGAAATCGTTTGATTGATTATTCTATTCCAATGGAACCAGAACACGAAGCATCACCATTTTAGCACGAGCGCGGCGCAGGTGGAGAATTATGTCTTTCTTGCGGTCAACTTTATTTTTGAGAGTCCTTGTATTTGCAAAACTCTAATCACGCGTTCGCATCGTGCGTCGGAGCTCGTGATAATTCGTGTACCTGGTAACCTTAACCGATAATGAACACAACCATTTTGTAGATTTTTGAGCTAAAACTTTGTTTCTAGCACGAACACTCATCCGTGTACTATCAAAACATTTTTATTTCTAATTCAATTTACACAACACGTATTGACGAAAAAAAGAAAACGACGACGAAATTTCAGAGCAAAAGCTCAATTGGACGGATGTTCCTCCGTGTCGGCGCCGGGGGCGGTTCCTTTCACAACATCCACTTCATTGACACCTCCGTTTTCCGTTTGCTCGTAGGTGACTTCATGCGTTGCAGCTGGCTTATTGGATGTCTCACGAACGGGCGCGCCCGCGAACAGCATGGCGGCACCCGCGAGGAACCAGAGGATAACACCACACACATTCGCCGTCGAGCCACTATTCCACTGACAGCCACCGTAATCACCTTCCATAAAATCAAAGATTTGAGAATTTTCCGAGCAAAGTTCGCTTTGCAACATTAAAAAGGTCAGTCCTTGGAATAACGGTAGAATGACCAGATACAGCCCCGCCATGGCTTTCCACATCGAGTCACTGATGGGATAACAAAACGGCCCAAAGATCGATGCAATAATGGCCAGTCCACCGAGAACGATCGTCATGATGCCAAACGCGCGGGCCGTTTTCCATTTCGAGTCGAACGGATAGTCTTCATCGAAGTAAAAGCAACCCGTCTTGACTTTGTAGTTGTTATCGGGGAACTCCTGAATGTAATATCGTTTGGTGGTGTAGAGACCGAATTCCACCGTCGGCAAACTCGCGTCGGTTATCGACTCGACTTGGACCGACTCGCAGAAAAAGGTAAAGAGAGCCGAACACGTGCAGGCGGCGACAGCGAAAATGGCCGGAAAACTACCACGGGGGTGAGCGAATAATCGAATGATACTGCACTTTGACTCGCGACAGCTCTCTCACTTACACTACCTTGGCGTCCGAACACATGATTGTTCTATTTGTAGAATGGTAGATGGATGATTGACTTGCGTTTGTTTGCTTTTTTTATCTTGCTTCGTTGCTTCTTATTGTCATGAAAGGCATCGACGAGCGGCGAATAACCGCGAAAAGGAACAGTACAACCAGGTACTACGTACCAAAGGAGCACTTTTGCTTGTTCAGGGTACCTGGTACCCCCAAAATGGGTACCGGATACGACACTCTCACAAGCCAGTCTTCCCGTATTATGACCTAGACAGTAGGTGAAAAATTAGCCCCTAGAGCGTTGAAAAGTCCTTTACTCAACGGAACTTCGTCCGTTCAACCCCGGTCTCCCGTGACTTGATGGGGTACCTCGCCGAGAATAACACGAGGTACCCCCGTTGAAAGTTGGAAATGTCAGCTCCCCCACTTTCACAAAGGTTATTGGCTTAGCGTGCGCCTTCCGAGGTGTCTGTTTTCTGCTTTCTGATTTAGTCCAGTCATTGGTCTTGACTTTGTAGAAGTGATGCAGTCGTTAACATCTTTTGAAAAATGCAAAAGTTATTACTTTCAGTTTACAAAGTACATTTGCTTCGAGTTGGTAACCAAAAATGTTTGCGTCTGTGCTGGATCATGAACCGGCGCACAACCATGGTAAAACTTGTACGCCGGCTTGTAAGCTGGTCAGTTTTTAGTCCAGTCTTGAGTGACTTACCCAGATTTTCTGTAAGAATGAAAATACCCATTGTCCAGAATTTCTGACACACTCGCTTTTCTGCATGAATGATGTCCACTTGCTTCATAGTTCCTGGTGTACCCAGATATTCAGATTACAGCAGATACATAATTTCTGGACCAACCGAGATTTTCTGTATTACGGAGTAAGGAATTACGACTGGTCCAGATTTTCTGGATCGCCCCAGATTTTCTGTATGAATGAAAATCACCTTCCGCCAATTTCTGTATCGCCCCATATTTCGCATATTTACGAAATACAACTGGTCCGGAATACCTAAAATGCCCAGATTTAGAACGCTACGCCAGATTAGGCACCGCCCTACCACCCATTCCGATGATGCTTACGCCGGCACACGATCCTCTGTAATTTCAGTCCAGTCACAGCTTTCTGCATTTCGACGAGTCCCAAATGTCCTATCTACAAGTTTACATTGCATAAAATTTGGTACAATTCAAATAATTCAACGAACTTGCTAAATCCTTATTGACTAATACCATCTAAATTTCCGTTTCCCAACCTATCAACTCATTTTCCTGAATGGCTATCAATTTGCAGACTACCGACCCCTTCTCTTCATCGTCCTTAAAATCTTTAGCATATTCACGCAACCTCTTTAGGTTCTGCTTTGCCATTTGTTCAGCAATGATGAGGTTTTTCCCAGCAATTTCATGTTTGGTCCCCTTTCTGGTCGCTTTAGGTGCTTCTTTGGAGTTATCCTTACGAAGTTGCGCATAGTTGACTTTTCTCTCATCACCCCATTCCAATCCCGACTTTGGGACAATCCATTCCGCAAACTTGTCATCAATTGATCTAAGATGATCTCTGATTCGTTGACGTGCGCCTTAGTTCTGACCTTTAAAGTTTGAGAATCCTACATCCCTCCATTACTTCCACGAAAACCTTCTTGTCAACTTTTCTTATTTTAATGACTCCTTCCCAATCTATTGTCATTGTGGATTCTAAAACATGGTATCATTCAATTGTTGCGCCAATTTTTGGAAGCCCGGTACTTGTAACGTATTCGAAAGGCCTGCTAGAGTGGTTCCACCGGCTCATACGCCGGCGTACAACCCAACCGGGTTACTTGTACGCCGGCGCATGCGCCGGTCCAACTTCCGTCCAGTCACGCCTAACGTGGTCAGCCTACGTTCATTAAGTGTCTGCTTGCAAGCTGGTACACCGCAATTTTTTTCCTCTAGCTTTGATCATTCGATTTCTGAATAGACAGTTATACTATTTGTGTTGCCACTACCCTCAAAGCGGGTTTCAGTTTCCTCCTCTAATTTTTCACGTTCTAGCACGCTTCAACCGGCTCATACTCCGGCGTACAACCCAACCGGGTTACTTGTACGCCGGCGCATGCGCCGGTCCAACTTCCGTCCAGTCACGCCTAAAGTGGTCAGCCTACGTTCATTAAGTGTCTGCTTGCAAGCTGGTACACCGCAATTTTTTCCCTCTAGCTTTGATCATTCGATTTCTGAATAGACAGTTATACTATTTGTGTTGCCACTACCCTCAAAGCGGGTTTCAGTTTCCTCCTCTAATTTTTCACGTTCTAGCACGCTTCAACCGGCTCATACTCCGGCGTACAACCCAACCGGGTTACTTGTACGCCGGCGCATGCGCCGGTCCAACTTCCGTCCAGTCACGCCTAAAGTGGTCAGCCTACGTTCATTAAGTGTCTGCTTGCAAGCTGGTACACCGCAATTTTTTCCCTCTAGCTTTGATCATTCGATTTCTGAATAGACAGTTATACTATTTGTGTTGCCACTACCCTCAAAGCGGGTTTCAGTTTCCTCCTCTAATTTTTCACGTTCTAGCACGCTTCAACCGGCTCATACTCCGGCGTACAACCCAACCGGGTTACTTGTACGCCGGCGCATGCGCCGGTCCAACTTCCGTCCAGTCACGCCTAACGTGGTCAGCCTACGTTCATTTAGTGTCGTTCAAAATAGTATTATAATGGTTCGTTAGCCATGTCTTTAAAGTTGGTCATCTGCCATTTCCGCATTACCCTCATAAGATCCCCCGATCTTTGCCAGATCGGCCCATTGTCCCTCAATGCATTGTTCGAGTATCACTTTTCTGTTGTCCCCTTCCTCACACTCCGCTAGTTCCTTTTTCATCTTTTCCAAATTTTGAAGCGCAAGGTAAATAGACATAGTTACTGAGTGAAACAAATCATGATACACAGATGTCTCGGACTGAACCAAGTTCTTCAAATCCATTGCTGTAATAGGACCTTTTTCACCCCTCTCAAGACCCGATTGTGGCACAACAAACAATGGGTGGGTTCTGGCAATATCTCTGTAATGGCGCCGAATCTGTGCTCGCTGGTTCTTAGCATTAGGACCAGCCGGCAGATGCTTGTCGATGTCCACGAATCCGTACTTGTCTTCCTCCAACATTTTCGACGGATCAGTCTCATTTTCAAACTTGCCAACATTGAACGTCGTGTACTTTGCGGCCCACACCCCTTTAGAAATACACTCTGGGCATCGGCACAAGTAAATAGCCACATTCCCACTCACCCTCTTCAACAGCGGGTGGTTATTCTTAAAAAACTTAGCCGTGTTCTTAATGTCTCCTTTGTGATCAATTGTCTCAAGAAATTCTTCCGCCGACATTGCGTTGTCATTGGATTGCAGTTCCGCCATAGCGTTGTCGATGATAAGTGCAATGCCTTTTTCCTGAACTTCTTCTTCAGCTGTGTCGATATTTGTGTAGCTGTCTCTGTCCGCAGCCGTGGTTTCCTTTTCGTTTTCGTTAGAATCAGCCAGCAAAGGCGGAGGCTGGGGACGACCTGTCGTGTCTTCCGTCGGGCTGCTGGCCATGTTGTTATTGTGAACGGAACGTGTTGGATTTCTCTTACCGTTCTCGTTTGTGCTTCTCGTTGTCTTTTTTCTTGTTTGCCGGTTTTGGCTCAACTGTCTTAGAAGCCATTATGTTTTGCTTTTCGGTTCTTGATTTTTCTTCATTAGATGCGTCGCCGTGGTTATTTCCCTGATTGGCTACCTGCGGAGTCGCACTAGCGTTGTTTTTCTTGCTCGTCGGCGTAATTTTTGCCTTTTTTTCGTGCTGGTTTTGCGGCATGTTTCTTGGAAGCAACCGCGGTTTGCGCCACGTTTCGTGTTTTCATTATTTTTATAAGTTTATTAACTAATATCCGTACTGTGCATTACAATCATTTGCTATTGCTCATTATTGCCAAGTCTAGAGACATAATAGCGACGTTGTGTGTTGTGTGCGGCGGGCGTCGATGAACATATACGGCAGAAGGCCAGAGTATCCGGTCCCGTCACGACTGAAAACGGAGCATGATCCGGCGTACAACACTAGTGGCTAATCTGTACGCGAATAACGTTCACCCGAATAACAGTTCTCCCATCTTCTGTCAGAAGACACACCTTGCTACAAAGATCGCAACCAAGAAATCGTCGTCCGTTGCGAGCATCATCATTTTCAATGAATGCTTTCAACATGGCTTCATATTCTTGCGATTTTGCTGATCGATATTTGTTTAGAAACGGATTGTGTTACGAAGCTGTTGGAGAGGGGGCGAGAAAGGCTAGGAAGAGGTCGAATGAAATACAATTATTTCTTTCTGATTTGTCGGCACGCCCAAAGTAATTTGCTGCTCTTACCATTTTGCATTTTTCAACAACCAAGGGCCAATCCACGAGCGAATCGCCTATAAATGCTACTATTCATCACTGTGGGTCTTATCTGGCACAACGGTAGAAAGGAGTTATAGAGGAACATTCCAATGTTTGATGCAGTTTCCGGTAAGTGTCTTGATTGCGATTATATTGTTTTCCGATTCAGACGTTCATCGCTGACACTGTGGAACTCATCTCAATAAAGAATCATAATTACTACTTGCGTGAGGAAAGGTCCAAACCAAAAATATGTTCAAAATCGGTCGAGCAACTGCATTCTCTGTTGCGATTCCGTTGAGCGGAGTCGCGTCTCGGCAACAAGCATCGTCGCTAGCCCTATCCCGAAGAACAATTAGCCACCAAGTATTGATTACAGGCCACTTATACTCAGCGGATAATGGTCCAGACTGGACCCACGGCGGAGCGCGGTTTCCGGAGAAGCTTTGCAAGTTGACTTGAGAGGTAACAGGTAAGTTCGTGGTGTTCGGACCGGAGACGGTTTTCTCATGTCAACTCGAGAAGCGACCCTAGTCTCGTGACAACAGACACTGCTCGACAATATGTTGTAAATTGGTCAATCTGCATCTAACTATTGTGATTCTATTTCCAGTTTTGTGTTGCTTCGTGGTCATCGAGTCGACTGACACTATCACTCGATAATCGACTTCATCAGGGAATTTGCTACGTGCGCATGACAGTGATCGACGAACTTGTTCTCGTGGGATTTCGAAGCCCGCGCTGACGAAATCTCGTTAGGTAAGATAACAAAGACAATGTGTTGTAACTTGTGCACTCTGCTGTTACCCTTCCGATTCCATTGTCAGTTCAGTGTTGATCGGCGGCCCGTATTTTGCTTCGTAACGACAAATTGTGCTTGACGAACGAATCTCAATCCTTGTCATTTGGTATCCTAACAAGGTAAGATAACAATGGCATTCTATTGTGTTTGAAGCAAGCTGCATCTGCTCTTCGTCGTTCTGATTCTATTGTCAATACAGTTTTGCTCGGCGATCCGATGTCTTGCTCCTTGACGACAGATCACAATCGACGAACTTGTTCTCGTGCGATTCTCGATCCTTGTGTTTTCGTATCCTTATTAGGTAAGATAACAATGGCATTCTATTGTGTTTCGAGCGAGCTCCATCTAACGATTGTGATTCTATTTGAAGTTTCGTGTCCTACACGGTCATTGCGGCGGCGGCACGTATCACTCGTCAATCAACTCCCTGGGCGAATTTCCTGCGTGAGCATCAATATTCTTGTTTGATATGATAAGGAGCGTAATGTCTGAAAAGTTGGTGAAGCTGCTCTGCGTCGTTCCGATTCTACCGTCAATTATGTTTTGCTGGGCGGTCCGATGTGTCGTGACAACCAATATCTTCGCCCACCGCGGTCTATATAAGCCGCCCAATATAGATTACAGACGGTTTAGACTATGCCGTGAACCGTTGAAACTAAGTCCACGGCGAAGTGCGGTCACCGGAGAAGCTTTGGTAAGTCGTCTCGAGAAGGTGCAGGCAAGGTTCGTGATAGTCGGAAATGCATGGTATCAACAAATATTAAGTGCTCTAACCCTTTCGAATTCCACTGAATCGAAAGAGTGTATTACTAGCTGCGCTAGGAAAGATTCAAAACAGGAATCAGTTGAAATTTGGTCTAGCAAATGCATTTTCTGTTGAATTTCTGTCGCACGGCGTTCTTTTCGTAGCATCGCGGCAGCCAATATCTTTGCCCATCGCAGTCCATATACCTATATGCCGCCCAATATAGATTACAGACGGTTTAGACTACGCCGTGAACCGTTGAAACTAAGTCCACGGCGAAGTGCGGTCACCGGAGAAGCTTTGGTAAGTCGTCTCGAGAAGGTGCAGGCAAGGTTCGTGATAGTCGGAAATGCATGGTATCAACAAATATTAAGTGCTCTAACCCTTTCGAATTCCACTGAATCGAAAGAGTGTATTACTAGCTGCGCTAGGAAAGATTCAAAACAGGAATCAGTTGAAATTTGGTCTAGCAAATGCATTTTCTGTTGAATTTCTGTCACACGGCGTTCTTTTCGTAGCATCGCGGCAACCAATATCTTCGCCCATCGCAGTCCATATACCTATATGCCGCCCAATATAGATTACAGACGGTTTAGACTACGCCGTGAACCGTTGACTGGCTACTCAGTGAGATTTTCAAATTGACGATTCGTCAATAATTGGTAAGTGATACGATCACCGCACAAGCTGTTACGATTCTGTCTCCAGTTCTGTGTGTCTTGGCAGTCAGAACGGCGGGTTAATCCAACTACATTTGTGTAATAAGGTAAGTTGCACGTAAGTTGGTTACTAATTAAATGCTCCAAGAGCCTGAGGAGTTGCCTTTATTTCTTGGCGCCACATATTTGCGATGCCTTTCCACTGCAGCAGTTGCCTCTGAAATGGATTTTGAAGTCTTTCCATTTCGCACAAAAAGAAGTAATGTCTCCTTGGTGGTGATTTCGAAAGCAATTCAGTGCAGGCTGGAGACAGGTATAGTAGAATTTCTTGGCGGAGGCCGTGAACTTGATAACAGGTTGCCCTTGTTCGTTGAGAAGGATAGATTGCTCGAGCTCAAGAAGCAGCATTACCTTGTCCTTGGTTTCATTTTGACTTTTGACAGCCAATCTACCAGGTAAGTCATTTTCTTCGGTGCGCTGTCTCTTGTTAGCCAGTTGGAGACTATGACCATCCAACGATCTTTTCATGTTTTTGACTGGCACAGAGAAGGAAAATGAATTTGAGTTAGAATCATGGTGATTACCATGAGCGATTGGGATCTCATTTTGGTTGCCATGGACGGACTTCAATCTCCTCTCAGCTTTGGCAGTTGCGTCTTCTGTGACGAATCGAATAAGCTGATGAAGATCCGGAACAGCTCGATCAGGTAAAGTGGATGCAAAAGCTTTTACTTGCTGATCAACATCACTGCAGCGGGGCTTAAACTGACGGGCCATCTTCATCAGAAACGGAACATCTTTAGATCTCGGGTGATTAGGTCCAAGGTTCATGTCTTCTTCAACAAACATGACTGCTACATCATAGAGACTCTTACGATATAGGGGATTCTCATCATTCAAGCGTGCCAAATTCTGGGGTTCCTCACAATGAATGTGGCGCCATTTGCTAACCATGTTTTCCTCGTTGATGTAATCCTTCGAAGTATATGCATCTTTGGCATATTTTACAGCCTGCTCGTCCGTTTCGTGTCGAGCATCTTGTCGAAGGCCTTGAGGTTTCGCGTCGCCCCAGATCGCTAAAAGGTAGGCAGTCTTGCGGAACATGTGTGTGCCGACTTTAAGGGCATTCTCACCAAATGGAACATACGTAAATAATGCCTGCGTGAAAAAGGTTTTGAAGGAACCATATTTCTCTTGGGATGTAAAGTTACCGTCGGAAGGAGGTTTCTTGAGATCATCTCTTACGGGAAACAGATTACCGGATTTGATACCGGCAACGTAGATGTACACCAAAAGCGCACGAATGGGGCACAACTCGGGGTATACGTGGTCAGCTTTCATGCACATGTAGGCCTTCTTCTTGTCAGTCTTTCCGATGACCCACAGACAAAGTGAATCAACCGCACCGTCTGTCTTCTTAAAAAGATCGCTGTAGAAATTGTCATGGGAGATAGAAAGTAACTCGTCTGCACGAAGAAAGAGACGACAGCACATTATTATCATGACCCAAAGAGAAAGACCATAGAGCCCAATGTCGCGACATTTGTTAGTAAGACCATCATAAAGTTTGCGCAAGTCCATAGGAAATAATTGCGAGCATCCCTTCACCTGATACGAAGGATCGTTAAGGCATTTCTTCGCGTTGGTCCACTTGTTATGTGTAGTCGGATTGCCTTCCCGACAAATTTGAGGTTTTTTGTAGTGGCGACGGCACCCGTCACTATCTCCACTAGTCATGCATTGTTCACAATAGTCTTTGTACTGAGCTTTGTCGTGGCCGCGTGCAATGTGGACCGCAGAAACGGCAGCAGCGAGCTGTTCGGCCTTCTGTGGTGATCCCCAGTCACCCGAGCAAAAGATTTTTTCGCCGTGGATGTCAGAGAGTATAACATCAGGATTAATAGTCTCGTCTGTATCATAAGGAATAAGGGTCAATGGTGTAGAAGGGTCACACCGCTTGTATCGTAAGAAAGCAACAAGACTCTCGACCTTAATAGATGGGATGTGACTATTATCTGGGCTGAGATCTTTCACGAGCATCAGCATGGATTCGTAGTCACCAGTCCAAGCTAAGAAGCGCCATAACTGCCTGAGTATATTAAGGTAAACCTTTGCTGTACTCGGTTTGATGTGCTGGCCATTAAATATTTCAAAACTCTTCGCATCGAAGTCGCACCAACGAGAATGATCAGGCATGTCGATGTTTAAGAGATAGGCCTGGTTCTTAACACCTCTTTCAATCGCCGACTGGATAGGTGGAGGAAGCCGGCTCTTAACACAGATCCGGCTTTTCTGATCTTCACTATCTGTCGACATTCGTATCTTCGGAATACTTTTAAAACAAATGAGGGAAGATGGTACGGAACTAAAAATAATGAGCGTACTGCGTGGGGTAGAAAAATGGAGGGACGAAAAAATAAGTGCGAAGGGGAGGGCGGAATTACTTGCAACGGACGCAATTGGGGAATAGTGTAGGAAGGCCGACTCTCAAGGGAATGGCAATTAGGTGGTATCCTGGGTACCCGCAGGTACCCGCCTAAATACCAAACGAGGTACCCACCTAAATACCAAACGAGGTACCCACCTAAATACTTCAAAGTTTTACCTTTTTCCCCCTAATAATAGAAGAGAAGGTATCTTTCACCAAGCTCAAGGATCTACTATCTACTTGATCTTTACGGCCTAAAAAGAAGCAGTTGGCAATGAGAACCCTACAACGCCAAGCGCAAGATTTCGTGATGATCGGAGTCGCGAATGTTCTTCATTCTCACAATGATACGAGGTGACACACTACTCTACGTATTTTGTGTAGCAAACGGGCAACGGCGTTAAAATTCTGCCTCGTCGTAGACGCTGCGTAGAATCTTGTACTGAGAGGCAGAATTTTAACGTCCTTCCCGGGGAACAGCGTTAAAATTCTGCCTCGTCGTAGACGCGACGTAGAATCTTGTACTGGGAGGCAGAATTTTAACGTCCTTCCCGGATGTTCTGTCTTATGTTGGATGGTGCGTGTTGCATGGCAAATACTGTTTGAAGGATTTGTCGACGTCACATTGTCCTTCATGATTCATGTTTGAGGCGATGCCAGTCCCTAAACCTCAACCCTCATTATCTCGTCAATCGTGCCTTTGCTAAGGCTTTGAGCGAGAGCGAGGAGCAGTGGAAACCTAAAAATTAACTGCTCATGTTTTTCACCGGAAACCATAAGTATTGAGTTGTCCTTCGCTTTCAGCTATATACATGATTGACAATCCATGACTCTTATTTGCGTTGCTGTCGAATTCGATTATGTCTTCAAGCTTCGGGGTTCATTGCAAGTTTATAAAGCTAGATCTACTTTCAAGTTCTAACTAAAATGCACATCATGATTTCTACTATGCCTAATGCAGCAGAAATCGATCCTCAATCTCAAATTTTGTCTAGGGCACGTCGCAATCACCTGTTTCTGCGGACGGTTCTGTCGCTTGATGCAAAAGTGCCATGTCTTCCTCGCTCAATTTAAACGAGAAAAGATCCATGTTTGACAGTATATGATCGATGTTGTTGCTTTTGGGTATAACGCCACCGATGAAGCTTCCCTCTTGTAAGGCTTGTTGCACAATGAACCTCAAGGAAATCTGCGCCCCGTGACGTTATACCGCTGGGCAATTTCGGTCACTAGTTTTCCCGTAGTCAAAGAGTCTTCGGGCTCGTACTGGCAGGGTCCGCACAACGGACTGAACGACATGAAGGTAATGTTGTTGGCGCGACATTTTTCCATGACGCCATCGACATCTCCAGATCCCACATGATATTCCACTTGATTGATACTGGGCATGACCGTAGCGATCTCCAAAATATCGTCAATATGCTGAGCACAGTAATGACTGATACCGATCGATCGGGCTTTGCCGGTGTAATAAATCTCTTCCAGTGCTCTCCATTCTTCTTGCCGCATTTCTTTCGATGCTTTCGTTGCCTCCCAATCGGCCGGAAAATGTGTCATCAAGTGGTCGACATATTCAATGTTGAGTTGAAACAGATTGTGATGATGCGCCGCCCTTACTTCATCAAAGGTCAAACCACCGGGGACTTTGGTCAAGACGAACAAATCGGATCGATGGCCCGTATAGCAATCGTGAATTGCCCGGCTCACACCCACCTGATTTCCGTAGCCATAGGCTGTATCCACAAACGTCAACCCAGCTCGAAAGGCTTTGCACAAGGAATCGTACGCCATAGTATCATTGTATTGCCACGTTCCGGCTCCGACCAGAGGCATCCGTACCGCATGTCCGTGGACATCGGTACCGATCGATATGCGAGGGATTGCGGTATAATTGCTGCTCACTGGGATAGCGAGAGCAATGAAAGGGACCAGAGATTTCATGTTAAGTAATAGTTAGCAAGTGGAGGACACGGAACTCTCTGTTTTTCATGGTTTTCTTGTAAAGTGAAATCAAACGAACAAAAGAGACGAAAAAATAATAAATACTCCGGAGTAATATACAAAGTAACAAGCGGATTTCGGCATCTTTCATGACTGAAATGCAGTCGTGTTCGCGTAAACCACACTTTGGTTCTACAGTGAAAAATACTGTAACCATCGGCATGAACTTTTGACATCAAGAATCGGGAGGTGCATTGCAAATGTTGCTAGAAATTATTCCGGAGAATTGATTTAAAATACTATAACTACAAATGTAGCTTCTGAAGTAGCAGGTCGAATGCAGGTTAGTTTTTGCAGAAGCAGACTGGCTAGCCAAACAACGATCCGCAGCGCTTTTTTCCACTTCAAAAATTGAGAAGTGTACCTGGTAATGCAAACGTAAATTTAAGTAGCACCTCATCGATGCTTGGTTAAAGGTTATAGAATTATAAATGATAGATTACCTGGTAGTCAATTAAGATGTCATTAACAAAGCATCAGCTTGCTCATCCACATACGCGACAGAACAAACCACATCGGTCTTCTTCGGCACGAGGGCCGCCAGTTGTGATCAGCGGATCGTAATCGTACAACGCGGCACCTCCTTCTACTTCCTTGGGGAAACGGAAGACGAAAAGTGTCTTGCCGTTCTTGGTAATAACCTTGGGATATCCGTCGGGCATGGCGACATTTTCGCCGTCAATGTTGATCAATTGGGACATGATGACGGAAATACCTCCACCCAGGTCGTCTTCGGTAGGCTGATCATCCTTGCCCTTGAGTTCCACACCGACATCTATGTGCGTGGCATTACCGTCGGCGCACGGGTCACACCAATTCCAGTCGATGAGTTGAATAGCGAACTTGAAATCACCTTCCACGACTTCCAAAGTCTCGTTGGTGCTTGTGGTAATGGTTCCATTCTCCTTGAAGATGTAGGTTTCCACTTTGATGGTACCGGCGCTGTAGACGTCGGCGTCAAAACTCAAGTAATCGGCGGTGAGATTGGAGAAGACCACTTCTTGAATGTTCGAGTACGTGAATCTCTGGTTGGCAAAGGTCTCGGTACTGTGCTTTTGTTGGGGAGAGCCCGCTTTCCCGACCACCTTATCGTTCTCATCGAGCTCGTGCAAGTAGTCCATGGTCATGGTGACGCGGTCCGGATCACTCTTACCGAGAGCCGCATCGTAGATCATAATCTTACCACTTTGGCCGAGAACATCGACTTCAATTTCGGCGCTCACCAAAGCGGCCAAGAGTGTGGAAAGGAGACCGTAGCGGAGAAGCATGATTATAGGAGATGAATGATGTTGTGATTGCCGTTGGGCTTATGAAAATATGATGATTTGTACGGTTCGCAATTTTTGATGTTAGCAGAGGAGATTCGCGATTCGCACATTGTCACGTGGCCAGAAATCACGAGGAGTCACATGTTTACGATAATTGCCGTAAATTAAAAGTCTTTTGCGAACTTGTCAAGACCTAAGTATCTTGTGGGCAATAATGAGGAAGACTTTTTCAGGCTAACTGCAAAGAAGGGATTCTACTGAAACAAGACACTCCAAGTAGCAACGGATATATACAAATACAAATATCGGAGTATAGACAAAGGAGGCCAGGGCATACTTTCCAATGTCGGACGCGTTTTGGATCATACCGCCCAGAGATTTATGCTTGATTAGACGGAGTACAAAAAACATCATTCGCTCAATCTGCACCATCGAAATCCAAGAAATTACTATCAAATCAGAGTACTAATTAGTCGCATGGGCCGCATGTCTGTTGGTAATAAGCCGTGCGATTCTCGGCCGGAATCGCATCGTTGCCCTTTTCCCATGCCAAAGGGAAAAAAGTCCCATTGATGGAGTGTTCCAAGCGAGCCGCAAACGCTTGGGTCCCATTCCATCGACTGGCGTGACAGAACCACCGCTCACAAGGATCCCGTTCGATACGATCGGCTTCTTCTTTGTCGTTGGAAGCCGTTGGCTCTAAAAAATGCCATCCATCGTGCCAGACTTCAATCCAGTTGTGATTCCCATTTCCTTGTTCAGCATTCCACGCGGCCGTCCCGGCCACGCGAGCGGGAACACCCACCGCCCTTAATGCACTGGCCAATAGAATGGATAATCCCGTACAACTGCCGTATCCATAGACCAAAACAGACATGGGGTCAAAGATAAGTGGCGTCGAGCCGGCCACAAAGGTAATGGAAGGTGTCCCCGGTGCCGCCAATCTTTGCCACATGTACGTGTTCAACATGTAAACGGCTTCTGTCAATGTAGTAGTCTCGCCTTGGATGAGTGTCGAAAGTTTCTGAAACAAATAGGGTCGCCAGTTACTCCGTGCTTCATTGAGATGCAAATAATTCAAGACATATTCTTCCCATATTTCCCGGGGCAATTCATCGGTATAACGAAATAAAATTTTGGCCTGTAATGCGTATTCAATTGTCGGTCCAATCAATCCATCGGCTAGACCGTCTACCGGATTCGAATGATCCTTCGAAACAAATCCTATGGTTTGGCGAAACGGCCGATCGAACGAAAGAATGTGTTGTTCCAGATATTCGTACGCATCACGTCGAGCATGCTCGACGGTTTGCCATTCGCAACACTCTTGTTGTTGCTGTTGTAAATAACGTTCTTGACTGGTCATGCCAGGATGTGGCCAGGCCACGTGAGTGGAATTGCTGCGGCAGCCAGCGTCGACGATTGCCTGCACGATCGGAGCGACGAAGAAGATGAGAAAGTGCGACACCACAAGTCCGAAACGAAATATCATTCTTTTATAAAACGAAAGTAAATTGGTTGTTGCTTCTTCGTAATTTTTATGGATCGTTGATTTCATTCCGTTTGTTGGAGTTTCTTTTGTGCTGTATGGAAATGAGGCACCGCAAAATCCTGCGTACATTACAGCCTATAGACTTTGATTCCGTCATAACGGTGTCCGAGCGGTTCGGTTACCAGATGGGGTGCAGGCGCGCCAAAAAAAAAAAGACATTCGAGTACGAGGACGATGACGCGAGTGACCCGCTCGGCAACATCCATCCAATCAAGCCTCCTGCACGAAAACGGAGTATATTGAAACACCACAACAACAAGGAATATCTTCTTCTTGTCATTTACTACCAGTACTTACTAAACGCTCTGAAGAGACGGATTCGAAGTCAACTACTACTATCATGAGTTCTCCCGACGCCAAAAACGCGACCTGCCGACCGCCACACGGCCGTCGTCTAGCAAAAAGCCCAAAACACCCACATTGCAAAGTAATGTCATTAACTTACAAGGTTTAGTACATGCCATGGAGAATAATAATAATACCGAAGGGACGGAAGCCGCATTAGCGTTCCGTGTCGAACGATGTCAGTTGTTGTGGAATCAAGTCGCCGAAGAATTGCAACGGGTCGATCCAGAACATTATCAATCCTTGCAACAACGCGTCCAGAAAGTCTGCCAGGGCAGTAAACCACCTTCTATTCCTCCTACAATTCAACGAATCTTCTTGGACTCCTCATTTAACCATACTCCGGCTATGGAAAGTGAACCGAACGATGGGACCGATCTGAGTCAAGATAACGACATTTTGGAGACGATTGAACCACTTCGACCCAAGAAGGCCGTCGTCGATGTTTCCGAAATGCAAAAACAACAACACGAACAAATGCAAGAAGCCATCTCACAAATGGCGTCACAACTGAAACGAGAAACGGCCCGCATCCATTCGACCTTACAACAACAAACCGATCAATTGGACGAAATGGAAGATCTGGTGACAGAAAATGCTACCAAAGTCACGGATTTGACGAAAAATGTCCAAGAGCATGTGGAGAAAGGATGGAGAAAAACAATTGGGACATGGACCTTGGTGTTCACCGTGGCGGGAGCGTTTCTGTTCTGTATGGTGACGATTTCTATGGTACCCAAACGACAAGGGACGTGTTTGTTCTTTTGTGCGAAAACAGACGATCAATATTGTCGGATCTTACCGGGAGGACGTCAGGAATGTATACCGGTCGCGGAAATCAATGTTGGAAAACAACAAGCCAGCGAATGTACGGTGGATGGCGAGTGCATGGAAAATCATAAGGAAACAAATCAGCGAGACGCACGATCCGCTGTCAATGTATTCGCCGAAGAAGCGGCCATCGATGAAATTGATCCAAATATTCCCTTCTACAATGGCCGACCTTTTTCGGGAAAAGAAATACGCAAAGCCGCTGCGGGGGTGATTTGCGAGCCTTGTCGGCCATGGTGGAGATGAAGCCAGAATTCATCGATGCACAAGATTCGAATGGATGGTCGGCTTTGCATCTTGCGGCTCGATCCGGTCATGAAGACATTGTGCTCTACTTGTTAGACCATGGATGTAATGCGGTAGTGGAAACCAGCAACGGGCGCACTGCACTCGATATTGCCTACGGAAAGCACGGAGCGGATCATCCCGTATCCAAATTGCTCGAGGAACTGTTCGAAAGTGGTTCCACTCCGAATGGCCAGCGTGAAGCCAAACAGCCACCAACGGGGAGGACATTCGGAGCGCGTCACAGACTGGAAATTTATCGCAACTGATGGAAATGCTTTTGGCTGCCCCCGATCTCATCGATGCGCAAGATAATAACGGCTGGGCCGCGATTCATCTTTCGGCGCGGGCTGGTCATACACCTGTCATTCAGTATTTGATAGAAGCTGGTTGCCAAACGCAAATCAAGACGAAGAGTGGTGAGTCTGCACTAGCGATTGCTGTTCGGGCGCTGGGCCATGATCATGCTATTGTGCATATGCTAGCGGCACGTCCGGATGCCGAACCAATGGTCCAGGGACGAATTTTTACCGAACATGATGTTCGTCTCGCTGCACAGCAAGGGAATCTAGAGCTATTGAAAGAGATGGGCGCCATCAAGCGAAAGTGGCTAGAAAGTCATGATGAAAATAAATGGGCCGCGTTGCATCAGGCAGCCCGAAGTGGGCACCTGGAGATTGTTGAGTATCTCCTTGAGCAAAGATGTGATCCAAACGCGCTAACGAAAAGTGGCAGCACGGCTTTGGATATTGCTAAAAATCTTCATGGAGACGATCATCCTGTTGTTACCTTACTTATGGAAAGCCAACGATTCCAACATACGGAATTGTAAATGCAGTTGTGAATAAGAGTTAAATGTGACATATTAATAAACGGATATCAAGGGAAAAAAAGCATTTGATTTTTTCGGGTACTACAGAATAATATTCCGTCGTCCGTTTCCAGACGCATTATGCGGTAGACAATGTTGTCACTTTCCGCTGTTCTGCGTTCCATCGGCGTCCTCCCACGATTTTGCCGGCGAGTAGCTTTTGCGCCACGTTACACCGCATGATCAAAATGTTGCCGTCTAACTTATTTGGATGCAAAAGTGTGTCAGCATTCTTCCTCCAGACGACCCAACGTCGACAAGTCGGATGTCCTGGGGGTCCCGATCGATCGTTCGCTCGATCTTGACCTTTCGTTTCTTTGTAGGCACATTTGAGGCAGCAAGGTGGTTGTGCGTATCCTAATCGCGCAAAGAAGCACATTTCGACAAAAAGTTCCTGCAGTTGCTGTTCGTCAAAATCGACAGCGCCATTCCATAAATCTTCTGGTTCAAGGATGCCATGTGACTTGTCACCGGATCTAGCCGTATCCGTATTCTTAGTTTCGTCATCCGAAAACTCGATAGGTAGAGTTTCGATTTGGTTACTGCCCCAACTCACTCGACCCTTCGAATGACTCTTTTTTCGCCCGCTCACAGTTGTTTCGGTCATGATGGAATTCGCGTCTCGATCGACTATTTGCTTTATCTTACTTTTCTTTCGATGGGCAATGTCGTCCAAGTACTTACTGATTCTTTGTATGTAAAAGTCGGATCTGTATTGTTTCAGAAGCTGTTGAAAATGCTGATAATCTTTTTGACTTAGACGTCCCTTCTTTTGAAAATCGTCCAGTCGCTGAAATAAGGCTAATACTTCCTGATGTTGTAGTAATCGGGGGTCTTCCTTCCAATGGGGTCGACTGGTTGGCGAGTTGGGTAGGCTGGTTGTTGGTGTTTCGACTTGAATGGGATCGCTTTGGTAGTCTCCTGTGTCTTTCTCCAAATAATTTGTTTGTTGGACAGAGGCCGACTTTACTGACTTGGAAGAAAACGACCTGGCTGCTGGTAGACTATAGATTGTTGATTTCGGGGTTCCTTCGGTGAATGATTGATACGATGAACTCGTGTCGCTGTCAAAACTGGATAGAACGTAGAGGTCCGATATATCCGAATAACTCTTTGCTGACGGAATTGACACTTCTTCTGACGAATCAAAGGAAGATGCTAAAGTGCTGCTGTCCTTGATGACGATTTCAAATACGTCTGGACTAGGACGATGCACGAATGATTTATGGCGCACTTCCTTCGGCTGATCCTCTTCTTTCAATGCCGCTTCTTCGACACTTTCCTCAACTGACAATCTCCGGTCTTTTCTCCAAAAAGGAACTATTATTTTCTTTGCCAAAGGACGACGTTCATGGATCACCAACAAGGAGGACTTGCCATTGCCACGGGTTTTCCGGACCATGTCGATCAGGTTTTTTCAAACTGTCAATGCGAGCAAGGAAAGCCTTTTCCAATTTCCGTTGGCGATGATCGAATACAACATGCTAGTTTCTTCCATTGGACTTCTACAAGAATGTATACTTTTAAAAGAGACTTTGAAGTACATAAACCGAAAAATTGAACGGACATTTTGCACGTTTCATGAATAAGTAACGAAAAACCGTTCAATCTTGTGAACGGATTTCATTTTGATACAAATGCGATCCGAATAACCACTCGGTTCGCATAATACTCGGGTACATAGCACCTTCCGTCATCGCTATTCCATCGCGAACAGCGATTTTCGTCTAAGTGTCTTGCAGTATTATGGAGGGTCGCGCTTGGTGTGAAGAATAGAATGATTTTAGAAGGCACATCCGATCCGACGTTCCGTGGCCACCATCATCAAACAGTCATTGCCTCAAGAACTAGTTACGAGGAAGGCAACCAAAAAGCCGACATGATTGTTGCCTCGCAGAAATCGCCTGTGAAGGCTTCTCCAGTGCGTCTGGATGCTGGCAAAGCATTCACGTTTGATGGAGCAAATGCCGGTGGTTTTCATTTGTCTGCCGAGTCAGATGTACGTACATAAATATGTTTTTGACAATAATCCGGTCACCCAAATACCCACTTTCTAATGCTCTGTATTTTTGTTTCGTCAAGGACTCGAAAATTGACAAGCGTCAGGTTGACGTCGATCAAGGCGAGTATCTATCAAACAACGTGAGCGGTCTTTCGTCGGGGTGGGAAGAGAGAGATGGTAGTGTCGAACACAGGGAAGGCTGGGCCGATGATAACGCTTGGGATCGCAAACAGGAACGCGACGCTCCTCCCATTGCTCCGGCTGCCAGTGATGCTCTAGAGAAAATTCGGGAAATGCGTCAGATTTTGGAGGCCGATCCGACTCTGAAAGAATCTTTGTCCAAGACTGAGAGTATGACGCTGTCAAAGAATGACTCCAACCCGGAGCTTTATCCGTATGTCTTTCGCAAAACATCGAGCAATGCTTTGGACGCCCTGCGAGCCGTACGAATGCAATTGGAGGCGAACAAAGATGTCGCCAAGGCCGTCTCCGAAACTATGCATGGTACACCTCGTAAGGGTTTACCCCTCGTTCTCCTGCCAAACATTTGGCAGACCGCTCCTTTCCGAAAAGTAACGGCACTGATGCTTTGCAGTCTTTGCCGGAATCCTTGCCTCAATCGGCTCGTGAAAAGGAGTATGACCAAGATGGTGGGGAAGATGAAGTTGCTGACGATCGAAGTGTTGCATCTCTAGTCGGTCCGCCACCACCACCCCCGCCCATCGACATGAATCGGTCCGAAGGAAGCGTTTTCAAGGAAAGCAGTCTGGTGCGCATTCCCATTGAGCCTATGTCGCCTTCCGCGGGTGTAAATACTACACGTGACGAGCAAAGGCTCGTGAGTCCGCGTAATGTTGAAGAGCAGGGCACTGTCGACCCTGAATCAGATGTACGCCCTCGATCCAGTAAGCCAGGAAGAGGGAGACTATCCATTAAAAAGTTGTTCAAAAAGGGTGTGGTTAAAGCGGAACCAGAGGCGCGGTTGCTATCCCCGGATCCGACTCCCAGTGATGAGAGCAATCAACAAGAATTGAATGCGGCAGAGGAAGAAGATGTTCAAGATCCAAGTGTGGAGGTTATTCTAAAAGGATATGTCGCTCCGGAAGAGATTGAAGAAACCTGCCATTCGAGAATCCGTCGCCGAGGCGTCAAAAGTCTTTTCAAGAAATTGGGAAGGAAGAACAGAGCTGAAGTGCCTGATAAAAGTCCTGAGACAGTCAGTGGAAAAGAAGAAACTACGAGTGGTCAAGTGGACAACGGAGAAAGTTCCCAGCGCCTGTTTTCGTCGGACTCCTTTATTAATGAGGGAACAGTGAACATGGACAACCATAGGGTCGATGCCGTAGATGACGACGACTCTGTCGGACCGGCACCTTATGGCGAATCCTCTGGTGTCGGGGACCGTAATAAGGTGGTAGAAGCCGACGAAGATCCCTTCCAAGAAATTATCAACAGACACAGACCGACGTTTGCCCCTGTCGAACCAGAATCGGTCGACACCTTCGACATTGTTAACGACCTAGATTTTGAATCTCGTAGGCTGGACATTGATGTTAGAGAAATCGAACGTAAGATGAAGCAAAAGCGTGCCACTGATGCGTCGACTTCATCTTCGCGGGTACCTGTGGCGTTGGCCGGTACAGCGGGTAAGAAAGTGGGGCATATGCCAAGTACAGCCAGTGTGAAATCATCTCGAACGACCAAGAACACCAGAACTAGCAAAAACCGTCCCACCCCTAACATGACACCGAAAAAGCCTGCAGTCTACTATAGTGGTAAACTTGCAGGGAATGCAGGAGCTACACAGAGAGGAGACCGAGGAAAGTACAGAGATGATCATATGTCGTTTACACGATGGCCTCAAGAATAATCTCTCACATTAGACTTCTGAACGAAAAAAGTAAATACATTACGTAGTCTTCACCCTCTATAGGATGTAATATATTCCGTTTCCCAGGAGAATATCTGGTTCATAATACAATCATGCAATTAGAAATAAGAAAATGTGACCTTAAGCACTATTTTATCTACTCCGTATAAATTTAATCTCCTAGACACAACACATATACACGCCCAAGTCTTTCCAGCTCTTCGATTCCTGCTAATCCATCTGGGCCATCTCCTTGGTAGTCTCGTCCTCGTCCGGCTTTTGAACTGACCATGTGAAGCGTGGAAGCCAATAATTCTCGAGCCTCTTCACCGAGAAATTTCTTCAACGTTGAGCGCAGAAAATCGAGCTCGTTGGCAAGACGATCGGCCTGCCGCACCCTTAACTTCATGCGTCGCTTAGAAATTTCATCACAAATACCCTCAATGACACCATTTGCAACAGTTTTCATCGCCAAGTGCTGGTATTGTAAGTTAGCTGCCTTACGTATTTTCTCCCCGACAGCTTGCTCGACTTGGGCGCGGCACCGCACGATAGCTAATAGCGATGCAGAAAGGTATGCGGGAAAAGCGTCTTCTTTGTCTTCTTCCTCTTTATCGAGCCATCCAACCTTAACGCTTTTCGAAACGGTGTGCTTGATGCTGTCGAGGTATTCGTCAAACATTACATTCTCGAGACCGGTGATCTCCTCTCTCATTACTTCTTGTAAAGTATCGGTATTTGGTGTCAAAGGCATACTTTCGCGGACAACATCATCGAGACGATCTGCCAGCACATCAGCGCATTCAGCCACAGCAATAAGGCGAGCCGCATCGCCTCTATCTCTAACGTAAGAGGCTAGACCTTCACAACAGCGCCTGATGACAAGTTCGCAACCCTTCTCTACCTCCGAAGCACACTGATCAGGCCTTGAAAGCTGTTCGCTCAAGTTTTTCAAACACTGCGACAAAGTGTCTGTATCAAACTTGCCACTCCCACTGGCGCGATTCGAGCAAGCGCGGGCACATACATCAAACGCGTAAATGCACCGACGTTTTTCAATCGTCACGACAGCGCTATCACCAAGCGACTTACAATCGTCAAGAAGACTGAGTGTGAAGACGCTCGTGGTGTTGTTTTGAAGTGCGCGTGCACTGCCTGAACTTTCGGAAAGGAGTGTGACAAGATCTGCCAATTCTTTGCCTACCTTAGTGCTTTGAGAGGGTGGCAACGGCGATCTTATTAACGCATGTAACTTTTCGTTCGCACTTTGCCCAAAAAGTCATCCGAACATCCTTGGCACCACTCCTCGTATTGCTACCTATCGCACAGAATGTCGCATGTTCAACGAGATTTTTTAAGGGTGGAGAGATATCACGGACAAAGACATCGAGAGCAGTCATATTTGCCGTCTTGGTACTGTTTCGGCCTTTGGCAGCCCGGCGCTTTTCCTCTTCCCGAGCTGCCTGAGCAACAGCCAACAATCGTGGCAACCAGCGTCGTGCTAACGTTACTGCTTTCATTGTCGCTACGACGCGAGCATCAAGGACATCATACTTCCATTGGTTTCCTTTTTCGCATCATCACTATCATCAGCGAAAATTCGTTGACAGGCGTCATCCGTATTGTTGATTACTTGTTTCACTCCTTGAGAAAAGTACGCGGCTTGCAGCAAAAGGCAAGAAAGAGCGGGATGATAGTCTCGGACCTGGATCTTAGTTCCTCCGATATCAAAACACCCATCTAAAGTAGGATCAAGGTCACTTTCCGATGAAGGGGGTAATGTTGGAACGTCTAGTTCAAGCAAATCACTCAAATCCCGAATGCCGCCCATGAGATCATCAATCGATACTGTGTCTTGAGCAAGTCGTAACTCCAGGTCACGTCTAGCTTCTAGAACACATTGCTCAGCTTGCTTCTTGACGTGGTTCAACAAAGCAATTTGGCAGTTATCCCCAACCACAAGAACGCGACGAAAAGTCTTTAGAGCCTGTGAGTAGCGTCGATTTTCCAAGTGCTGACGCATCAAAGAAGGAACTTGTAAAATTGGCGCAACTCGGTGCAATACAGAAATGGCACTTTGCACCTTGCGGACTTCAGACGTATTATCAAGCAAAGGCTTGAAAGACTTTTTGGCTTGAAAAGCACATGATTCTGCAATCGCTTCAAGCTTTCCGATTCGTTCGTGAACGCCCATTCCTACCTCGTTCTCACTGTTGCGCCGAAATTCTTCAAAGCCCTCCGCGCATCGTACAAAGAGTGGAAAATTCTCCCTCACGAGATTTTGCAGCTGTTCGGCTTGATTTTCCGTTTTACCTGCGGTGCAGTAGTTACACGACGAAATGATTAGCAGTGTCATCGACGAGAAAGAAGGAACGAAATGACGATGTATACTTACTTGAAAGACGCCCCATCGAACCCATCAAAGCGTCGTAAGAAGTCTTCCGATGCACTAGAGTTAAAAAGAGCAGCGGATCGAATTTGGGGTGCGACGGTAAAACCGAATGTGTGGCATTCTGTGGGTTCTCCATCATTTCCAATCCCCCCATTCGTTCAACCAATGCCTCCAAACTCTCCTTCTGTGCGGCTGCCGTACGAACCAACTCTTCACTGCCAGCCGACTCGGCCTTTTGTATCTCTTCTTGTAAATCATGTAGAGCCTGCTCCATTTGTTCTGCCATATTTAGTTCAACTTGTCGTAGATCAAATTCTTGGTCATTGATAAGGCCGAGCGGATCTTTTCCGACCAGCTTATCTCTCACTTCCTCACGTTCGGCCGCTTCCTGGGCCGCATCTTGGGAATCGCGGACGCTCTGATGCTGTCCCGCTCGATTCGCGGAAGCCGCCCAGGCGCGCTGTTCACGAGCCAGCTGACTGTCTTCCCATCGAGCGGCAACCCCTGTTTGGCGCGGATCTCACCACGACCTTCCGCTTGCTTCAATTCCTTCCGTAAATTCTTCTGACGTTTACGAAACGCCGCCATGATATCATCCGAGTCACCATAATCCTGATCACTGCCTTCCGATCCATCGTCTTTCTCGTGATCGGACTCGGCGGCATCACTGTCGTCATCATAATCTTCCTGTACACCACCCCCGAGTGCCTTGTTTGCAAGCATGTCTTGACGTTGCTGCAGGGCGAGTTCGGCTTGACGGGCCGTCGCACTCTTCTTAATTTTTTCTTGCACCGACGCCGAAGTCGAGTTGGCCAGCCAAATTTCGAATTCTTGCTGCGCGATCGGTCTGGTAATCAATTCTTCCATCATGAGTGGTTGGGCCTTTTCTCCATCTTCGGAACGATGTTCCGTGAGAATGAGGACAATCACTTGACACGCTTCTTCTTTCGCACCACCTCGATCACCTTTGCGATCGTCACAATGAAAATCCAAGCCCATGTATTGATACTGCTGCGGATTGAGACACAAGAAACTGGTCTTGAAGGGATTCGGTGCATCGGAATTTTTGTTCCAATCCAGGAGCAGCCATTTGAGCAACGTCATGGCGTGACGCGCGGATCGTTTGAGGGTGCCGTCGTGTTCACCAGACGGTGTTCCGCAGGCTTGTAAGAGACCGTACAACCCCGCGAGGATTTCTACATCGTCCGGATCATCGAGAGAAGCGGCCGGAGCCGCGCTGCCCAAGAATAATAAAGGAATATCATCGTCGTAAAATTCGGGAGTGGTTCCTTTCTGTGAAAGGTTTAGTTTTGAATAATCATTCATTAGTGATATTCGGAGAAAGAACGACAGGAAGAATGAATATATTACAAATTACTTACATTGGAAATGTAATTGCGGAAACGATTCAAGCGACGAATACGATCTTTGTGGTTGCCCTTATCGGGATGGAGTTTGCGCACTAACTGTTTGATTTCGATCGACGAGCGGTCGGCATTCTTCTCTTCCGCCATGATGTTGTTAAAGACTTGATAGAATTGAAATGAAGAAAGTTACTATTGATAAGGAAGCAATGAATTGAAATGTTTGAGATGCGTTTGAACTCCCTCCGCAAAGAATAAACAAAAACACAACGCAGCCCGATAAAAAGCAACGCGGCACTTGGTTATAAGCTTTTTAAAGTACTATAGTCTAAGGTGTAATCTCACCTTTTCCAAGACTGGATTTTAGTCATGAGTCATGAGTAAATTTTTTACGTACGTCGATTATTAGGAGGAAAAACTGGCTGTAAAGGTCAGTCACTTCAACAACATCATTAACATAACGTTAGAGCAGTAGTAGCACCAGTAAAATCAGAATGAATATCGCTTCATTGGTTGAAATCATTGGTTGACAACCATCGCCGAGGTCCTTCTATTGTGATGCGACGTGATCCATCTGTTCCGGGGCTGCATTCCATTTGAGTCGTCACCCAACGGAGAACCTACACTTTACCCTAGTTTGCGAGTTGCGGAAGGACACTCTTCGGACGCGATTCGGCGCGGATTCGTTTTTGCTCGTTACAAGTTACAAAGCAAGAAAACAATCTACGAAAGGTGCTTTGCTTTCACATTCTTTCCTTTATTCGACTTGTGCCTCTTTCCATCTCAAAGGAACATGTCTTGGAGAATAGCTGCGTTGTTATCTGTAGCTATTTCTTGCAGCGCCTTCTCGGGTCGACAAACCTTCCTTCCACAACGATGGACGTACGTCATTCGTTTGGTATTTCCGCAAACTAATCTTACTCCTTCTTCACACTCTTACTTCTCTCCTTTCACATGCCTCCTTTGTTGCTGTTTGTATTTACTGCTGCATGATATATGCAGAACTTTGTCGTCTTCGACTGGCTTGTACGCCGACTTGCAAGCCATTCTTTGGGATATGGATGGTGTTTTGGCGGATACCGAGCGCGATGGTCATCGTTTGGCGTTCAATCAAGCCTTTGCGGAAAACAATTTAAAAACAGAATGGGATGTGGAACGGTACGGAGTTTTGTTGGAAGTCGGGGTGGCAAAGAACGCATGACGGCGCATTGGAATGAAGTTGGTTGGCCCGCCATTCCGGAAAAGAGTCGGCAGGAAAAAGTGAAGGAATTGCATTTGCGGAAAACTGATATTTTCATGGATATGATTAATGAAGGACGAATTCCGCTGAGACCGGGAGTTTTGCGGGTTATTGATGAAGCGATTGCGAATAACATTCGTTTGGCCGTGTGCTCGACGAGCAATGAAAAAGCCGTGACCAATTTAGTTCAGACATTAATGGGCCCCGAGCGAGCGGCTCATTTTCGAATCTTTGCGGGAGACATGGTGCAACGGAAAAAGCCGGCTCCCGATGTGTACAATATGGCAGTCGAGCAAATGGATTTGGATAAATCGCGCTGTGTAATTGTTGAAGATAGTGGCATCGGTCTCAAAGCCGCACTGGCGGCCGGTATTCCGTGTATTGTGACGAAGAGTTCGTACACGGCTGGAGAAGATTTCACAGGAGCCGCCATGATTGTGGATGAGCTGGGCGATGATCCGCGGACGGGTGTGACTCTGGAAACATTGGCAGGTCTACTTGTTGCTGGCTCTCCTTCTAGTTGAATCGGACCATATAGAACTTCGATATGAAGATGAATATTTAAAGCTACAAAGTATACATTCTTTTCTTATATTGAAATACCTGGTAGTGTCGCGCGCTTTGATTTTTCTGATTGGCGCATGTGTGAAAGTTTGTCGTTGAAAATAAGTCGACGGGAGGAGGCAAGTCGGATATGATGCACAAGAATGAAGTATTGCAAATGCCTCGTCTTGGTAGCTTGCCATAGAGGCATAGAGGGAATTTCTTCTTGTTTCATCCAGTACGCTAGAGACTTTGTAGAGTACCGGGTAGTCGTATCCCTAGCTACTAGCTATGAACCAAAAATTACGTGCAACGGATAATCGTGAAAATTCCATGGAGGAGGTACGCGCCGGCGCAGCTTACAGGACGAAGAAGGGGACGCAGTACTTTCTGATGTGACAGTCAAAAAGTGGACTTAAGCAGTAACTCGTCACAGAGAGATTTCATTTAGGAGTTTGAATAACACGGCGAAACTGTTTGAAATGAAACGTTAAACCCATGTACATCACTGTTATGCCTGCGTGATAAGGCACTATCCCTTTTGAAGTATTTTGGTTTACTTCATCTTCATGTCCGTAGTATCTTATCCAGGATGGCGCTCCAACGAATTGGTAAGTGAGGCTCTTGCACCACGCAGCCGCCGTGGATAAAATTATTCACCAACGTTGCACTGTTGCACCGCTGCCTTTTTGTCGTTTTCTTTCACCACACAACCCAACAAGAAAAATAGTTCGACCTCACCTTTTTCCTTCAAGACGGTGATAGATTCGACAGCAACAAAAAATTCTTCAAGTAGAAATATTTAAGCAGCCATGGAGGTTGGCGCTCAAGTGTGGCTTCGAAGAGAGGAGTCTCACTGGGGTTGGGTTCCAGCCATCATTTCGAAAAAAGAGACAATTGTAATTCGTGGCGTTGAGCTCATTAATCTTACCCTCAACGATGACGCGAATATCGAGGACACAATGCCATCTCCTGCGGTCAAAAAGTTCGGCAGGAGCGACTCTAGCCATTATGGCGAACACAGCCAGTTTGAAGTTGTGATTACCGTGGACCCGGAACAGCTCAAGACGGCGGACCATGATGATATCAAACTGCGAAATCTTCCCTCGTCCTATCATCTTTCCGGAGAAGACCCCGAGGCCCACGTCTTGGCGAGTCCTAGCACTCATACTAGCTCTCGAATTGTTGGAGGAGTAGATGATCTGATTGGATTAACACATCTTCATGAACCGGCGATCTTGCACGCCCTCCGATTGCGTTACGATGCGAATATAATATACACAAACACGGGCCCGATTCTCATCGCTGTCAATCCTTTCAAAAAAATGGATATTTATTCGGACGCAATCATGGCGCAATATTGTCTGCAAGGTGAGACGGGCTCCGCGAAGCCCAACGCGAATGCCTACAAAACACCCTTCCGACACCGCCCGAGCGGCACACTGCATACTCCTGGACTCGCCCAAGCGTCGGATAAACTACCGCCGCATGTGTATCAGACAGCTGACGATGCTTATCGAGCCATGCTGCGTGGGTTGGAAAACAAAGAACTGATGAAGACTCCTGCCTCTATTCGACGAGGCGATAGTGGGCTTGATCAAAGAGGTGTTCCAACCAATCAAAGCGTTCTAGTGTCCGGTGAAAGCGGGGCTGGCAAGACGGTTACCACGAAGATCGTCCTGAACTATCTGGCGATGCTTTCGAAGAGGCGTGGGTCTGACGCATGCCCACCTACTGATTCGTCGCGCCGAAGCTTTGATACGCACTCCATTGAACAACAAGTGCTTCAAAGCAATCCTATCCTTGAATCGTTTGGAAATGCTAGGACGATCCGGAACGACAATTCTTCTCGCTTCGGAAAATACATTGATATCCGCTTTTCTCGCGCTGGAAAGCTTTCGGGTGCTTCCATTGAAACCTATTTGCTAGAAAAGGTTCGATTGATTCATCCTGGTCAAAACGAGCGAAATTATCACGTCTTTTACCAGCTTCTTTCGGGTGCCACTGGTGAAGAAAGACGTGAGCTTCTCTTGGGAAACATGCAAGCGAAGGATTTTAAGTTGTTGTCTCAAACAGGAACGTTTGGACGGCGCGATGGCATTGATGACCGAGAGAATCACACCGAGATGCTGGATGCGATGGTAAGTCGTCTCTTGAACTTGTGTTTCCAAAAGCTATTACTATTGCTAATATGAAACTTGCTTGTCAGATTACCATGGGTTTTCCACCCTCGCTAATACAATCATTTATGAGGATGGTTGTTTGTATTCTCTATGGCGGCAATGTTTCCTTCACGGCGGCACGCGACGGTGAATCCTGCCAGATGAATAAAGATAACGCTGCTCTTCTTTTGCCGAACTGTTGGGGCTGCAATACGAAGACCTGGCGGCAGCACTGACAACTCGCGTGCTCTTAGCTGGTGACGAAATCGTACATCGGTCACTGACAGTCGAGGCTGCGACGAAAGCCCTCGAATCGTTAATGAAGACGCTTTATGGAGCCATGTTTGATCTGCTCGTCGAGTTGGTCAACGCTTCGATTACCAACGAAGGTGACGGCATGAGTACTGCATCTATTGGTGTTCTCGATATTTTCGGTTTTGAATCCTTCGAAATGAATAACTTCGAGCAACTTTGCATCAACTATACGAACGAGGCTCTACAGCAGCAGTTTAACAAGTTTGTTTTCAAGCTCGAACAGCAAGAGTACGAGAAGGAAGGCATCATGTGGAAATTTATTTCTTTTCCTGATAATCAAGACGTTCTTGATCTCATTGATCAGAAGCATTCCGGAATTTTGGCTTTGCTCGACGAACAGTGTATACTTCCTAGTAGCACCGACGAAAAGTTCACGAGGTATTTGTACGCAAGATGCGACAAACATCCGCGTTTCCACGCGTCATCATCACAGCGTGTTCGCTATGTCTTCAGTGTTCAGCATTATGCCGGACATGTTGAGTACACGACCGATACATGGCTCGAGAAGAACAAGGACGAACTTCCTGCCGCCTCGTCAGACCTTCTCAAATCATCTTCATTTGGTCTGATCAGCGAAGTTCAGCGTTACATTCGAGCGGAAGAACGTGGAGGTCGAGGAACTGTTGCCACCAAATCCGTCAGCTCGCAGTTCTCATCGCAGCTACGTGTTTTGCGTGCTCGCATTGAGCAAACGGTCCCGCACTACGTACGTTGTCTGAAACCCAATGACGACCTTGCGCCTGATTTCTTCGAACCGAAAAACATCGTAGAACAACTTCGTTGTGGGGGTGTCCTAGAGGCTGTTCGTGTCAGCCGTGCCGGTTACCCAACCCGTTATCCTCACGATGTTTTCTTAGCGCGTTACTATATTCTCAACGACAGCAGGGACAATTCACCTCAGAGCCCTGCCTTCTCTCCCGGAAATCAAACCCCAAAGATAGACAATCTAAAGAGGCTCATATCGAAGATCGCATATGATCTTTGGTACGCAGATCATCAAATGCTCACCGCTCTTTTGACTGCTGAAGCCGAACAAGATGAGGATAGGAAGTTGGAATCTCAGCAAGTCACCAACGTAAGTATTCTGTCGATTTGTTGAGCTTTGTGCTGGATGATTATCTGACATTCTTCTCATTTGTTCTTGCTATAACAGCAAGTCGTTCACCGCAGCTCCTTGAGCGCGCTTCAGAAAAAGGTCAAACTGCACAATGGTCCACGGGGTCCCAATGTTAATCTTGTCGTAGAAAGCTCAGTTATCAGTCCTGAAAATGCGCGTCGCAGATCTCAGAAAGATCTTCCGACAGCCGTCTTGCGGGAGAGACGAGAGCGCTCAACTGTTATGCGTCCTGAGAATGCGGCAGAATTCTTGTCATTAGACTTTGCCTCTCGGTGCGCAGTAGCTGGCTTGCAACTTGGTCGTACTAAAGTATTTCTTCGCCGCGAAGCCTTTGATCGCATTGAAGCTCTTCGTTCTGAGCGCTTCTTCACTGCAGCGGCCACGATCCAAAAGATTGTCCGCGGAAAGATTTGCCGAGAATATTTCCTAACTCTACGAGCTGCAGCAATCAAGATCCAATGCATGTTCCGAATGAAATTATCTGTATTCAAACTAGAAGGACTCCGAATCCTGAAAGCGATCATTATGATTCAATCGAACTGGAGACGGTACATATCGAATGTCATGGTGTCTGACTTCATTAAAGCTCGAAACGCCGAACGTCGCTCCAGACAACCCAGTGAGGACGATATTCTTAGAGCTGTCATATCTATTCAAACGAAGCACAGAGGAAGAATTGCCCGCCGATTGATTTCACACCTAAAATTGGAAGCTTCTAAGAAAGCTCGAAGATCTTCTTTACGCGAAATGGAAGAACAGAAGAAGAAACGAGAGGAGAATGAGCGTGCTGAGAGAGAGCGTCTGCTCCAATTGCAGCAAGAGAAGGCCCGAAACACGAGATTAGTTACGCAATCTAGCAGTCCCATCCTGTCAGAACTCTTCAAAGAAATCCAGAATGAGAACTGGGCTACTGTGGAAAGTATACTCGACAAGCACCCTGAATTGGTGGAAGCTGCTGATCTCAAGTCAGGAGAACTTGCATTGCATAAGATAGCTCGGCATGCAAATGCGTGGACGCTGCTTATTGATATGGTTCTCGTTCTCTATCCAAAAGCCCTAGTCCATCGCGATAACATGGGTGCGCTTCCGATTCACCACGCATCTGCTCACGATAACTTGGCTGCGTTGGAGATCATCTACACTGCATACAAAGAAGGAATAAATGAGCACGACAAAATGGGCCGTCTCCCTATTCATGTTGCGGCCTACTACGATGCTGTTGACGCGACGAAATTTCTCCTCTCAAAGTTTCCTGATGGCGCCTACACAATGGTGTATCGTCCTCCGCCAGACTCGGGTGGCGGTCTTCCCTTACACGTAGCTTGCAGTAACCATGCCTCCATCGGTGTAATAACTGCGCTGCTTGCAGAGAACTTTGCCTCAGCCAAACGCGCCGACGAAAATGGGGATCTTCCGCTCCACCTCCTTCTTCGTTGTGGCGAAGTCGTTGACCCTGTCGTCGTCAAGACACTTTTAACGTGCTTCTCAGGCGCTTTATCGAGAACTGATATGAACGGTGATCTCCCGCTTGCGATAGCACTTAAACATCAGTGCAGATCCCCCGTCGTTAACGCGCTGCTCATGCAGTATCCGAATGCAGCAAACGTTTTGAACGGAGAGGGTCACAGCCCTATCTTCCTTGCCTTTAAGCACAACGCCGATGACCGAACCATAATGGGTTTGTTAAACCATGCACCAGAACTTGCCACTGCCGTTGATAAGAAAACAGGTCTTCTTCCTATCCAGATTGCTACCGAGAACGAACACTCTCACTTCATTGTCCACAATTTGCTCAAACGAGATCTACCAATCGACATCCATGAAAAAGTGAGAGCCCAGCTCATTCCCCATCATTATTCATGGAATCATGTCGTATCAAACACTGAAGACCTTTACCACCAAGTGGTCACGAAGATTCTTCAATCTTGCACGCAACCTCAAGTGTTGGCTTTAGCTCATGTTGAAGGTCCGGACGGGAGAATCGCCCTCGCATCGGCTACCCCTGTTTGCAAACATGAAATGCGAGTTATGCTCCGCCTTTTTAACACTCTTGAGGTTGTGAACCAACGTCCTGCCTACACGAACCCAACCAGCGACACGCAAATCTTCTACGCTTTGCGATATGAGCCACCTCCTTCGTCCCACGGCGCATATACGATCATCCATGACGAGAAGAAAGACGGTGGAGACAATGACTTCGTAGAAGAATACGATGATCATTCCATTGTTTCTGCTGTATCTCGTGCCAGCATGAGATCCACTCTCACCAGTCGATCACAGCAAACAATCGAGGACAAACTTCGTCACATCCGCAAGGAGAAGGGACAACAAGTCATCGCAAAATTGACTTCTCGGTCGGACGTTGTAGAACGGGAGCTCAAAGTTCGCAAAGACCATCACCTGTCACGCCATTACGTCCCAGCAATCATCAGTGTTCACCACACAGTGCAACACGCAGCCTATGCAGAAGCAATGGCTGAACCAGGGTACTGCATCACCATGGAAGGTGCTGATACGACGGCCGAAAATCTTATGCTAGACTTAAGAAAATCCGGCAAGACGTTCCCTATCAAGCCATTGAAACGAATCGGCATCTCTCTTTTGCATATGCATGAACATGGTGTTATTCACTGTGATTTCGGAACACACAACATTGGTAAATTTGGAAGCAGGTGGAAATTGCTTGGAGTTGGTGGTAGTGTACCGATTGGCGAACCAACAGACCCGAATCGAGGCTTTTACCACCCGCCCGAAGCGATCGTAGTGGAAAACAAGAGAGTATCTATCGGCAAGAAGAATTGCACAGCCGACATAATTTCCGTTCCAGCCCATCCGACTTATGATATTTGGGCATATGGGATTGTTGTTTACGAAGCTATCGCAGGAATTCCCCTGTCACCTTACGCTTGTCGTGGTAAGCGGCAGATGACAATGGCCGAGGTATACAAGATTGGTTCATGGGACGAAAGTAACCTCAAGAAAGCACTTCGACACGTTAACGATGACGATGTCGCCAGAGATTTACTCAAGCGACTGCTCCATCATGACCCCCAACAACGATTTTCGTCGATGCGCGATGTTTTGGAGCACCCTTTCTTTACAGGAGGCAGTCTACAAAAAGATGCAACAAGACAAAGCACCTCGCCCGTGGCAGCACCTGTGAGCAAGAACCCCTCCCCACCGACGGAGATGAATAATGTTCGTTCATCGAAAGGAAGTTCGCACGATAAATATGTTTCATCGGTACGTTTGTCCCAGTCCAGTGACAATAGCATTGAAAATCGTGAGAACAACAACACGAGACGGCGACCCCGCATCTTTTCCTCCGATTCTTCCGTCAGTTCCGAAAAGTCGTCTCGAAGTGCCCGAAGCTTTCGATTCCTGCGCCGCCCGCATCTCCAAGGTTGATAATCACGTAAACTAGTAAAAAGTAAAAGACTGACTGAAGGATATTGAGTAGTTGAGAATTCTATTATGATTATCACATTAATGGCTACGCCTAACGTGTAGACGGGACGATGCTTCTTTCGACGGCATTTCCGTCATGACGTTTTTTCAGCCCAACTGCTACTGGCGAGCTCTATATTCATGTCGCAAAATCGCCTGTGGATTGTTGTCTTTTTTTTTTTTTTTTTTACGATAAAAAGTTCGTCACGACTCATACATTCCAGTCATGAGTCGTCCTCTTGGAAGCATGCATGGATGATGGATGATGAATGATGAATAATGATAAAAAAAAGGCGAAGGGATCGTTTTGCGAAAATGTCTTTTTTTGTATTATTTTGACGTGTGTTTTTTTGTTTTTGTTTGATAGGAAAGAAGAATGCATGAAAAAGGCTATTATTGTTTGCAGAATACGTTTTGTCATGGTCGACGACGTCCTATGAGAAGGACGACAGCAATCCTACGGTGCCTTTGGAGGATCATGATTGGTCTATTCTTCTATTCCATAGGGTCGTTGTTGTTGTGGTGGTGGTGGCGGTGGTGGACCCTGTCGTATGAGACATGGGATCCTCCATCATTGACAACAACAACAACAACAACAACAACGAATTGCGAAAAACCATGGTTTCGTCTACTTTCCGATGCGGGAATGAGTCGGAATTGTACCGGTCTTCCCTCGTGGCAGCAAATTACCAGTCTTTACGGAAATGAACCAATTATTGTGGGTCTCGAACGGTGTGAAACGTACCGTCAATGGGTGGCTCGTGATGATGGTGGTGTTGTTCCTCGCATTGCGGGACTTTACAATACCGGAACCAATGCACTCGCAAAATTGTTGGATTTGAACTGGGACACCGAACAGATGGTGTGGATGTTAAAAGGTTCTTATTTCAAGTGGGATGTTCCCTACGGCAAACACGTTCCGCTGCACCAAAAGACAACATTACCGTTCCGGCCCGGAATCCGACACCCAAAGATCAAGTATTACCGATTGTTTTGATCAAAGACCCCTTCTGGTGGATGCAATCCATGTGTCGGAATCCCTACGGAGTCAAATGGCCTCACCATCCGGATCATTGTCCCAATCTCGTCGTCAACGAAATCGATCAAAAGCATTTCGGGGGTGAATGGCATACTGCCATTGCCGTCACGACCAAATATACCTTTGGGACACCCAAAAGAACAATGTACAGAAATTACAAATACATTCGGCTTCGTTGGTCCATTTGTGGAATGATTATTATCGAGAGTATCTGGACAGCACCCAACCGCGTCTCATGATTCGCTATGAAGATCTACTGTACCATGGACCAGCCGTTTTGACCGCGATTTCGACGTGTGTTGGTATGGCGTTATTGCCCCAATTTCGGTATGTGACCGAAACCAGCAAAACCCACGGGAAGGGTGCGACCGATTTTCGCCAAGCGTTGGCAAAGTATGGCCATGCCACAGCACGCCTCACACCGTTGACCGCCGTCGATCAACAGTTTGCTCGTCACATGCTGGAGGAACGACTCATGAAGACTTTTCAATATCAATATCCGTAACAACATAATAACAAGGTCATATGTAGAAGGAAAGAAATAATAGAATCACTCAGTTTTTTTTTATTCAGCTTGTTCATTTCATTTTTTTTTAGTAGAATCGTTGTGCCGACTTGTGGAGAATGGCGAGTGCAATGAGTCGAAAGACCACAAACTGTCCGATCAGAATGCACCAGTACCATAGCACTTCGTCGGGATCGGCTCCGGTATTGTCCAGTAGCGACTGGCAATAAATTTGGGACAAGAAGCTTTCCTCGCAGGTTTGAAATTCGGCAACGAGCAAGATGCGGGTAGCGTAGGTCATGGGACAGATGTATTGGATCCAGCGCAACCATACGGGGATCAACTCGGGCGACACAAAATACCCCACAAACAGCATTTGCGGTAGCAAAACAAGTGGAAGAGCCGCTGTGGCAATTTTCGAGCTGCTGCCCGCGGCCGCTCCTAAAATCACCGCAATGGCCGTACTGCCCATGGCTAACGTGAAGCAAGCCCCGTAATAGTTGATGAATGAACCCCGAAAGTCAATGGCAAAATAGCAAATCAGAGTAGTCAACAGAGACTGCAGTGCGCCCATCATGGCTTCGATAGATAAGCGTGATAAGAAATAAGAACTGACGGAGTAGTGCTTTGTGGAATATTCACGAAGGAAAACCGGTCGTTCGTCAGGAAACGACAAAAGTCTTTGGGAAGAGGAATACAAAGAGTTAAAACGCGAATCACCAGTCAAAGGATAATGGAAAAATAAACCACGAGAAACTTACGCAGCTTGAGCTGGTCCCATCATAATAATCGTGGCAACCATGATGATAGCTCCAAAATGGCCCTGTAAATTGCTGACGGAGTCATTGGGAGCATTTCCAACGTCAAAGAAAATAAGACCAATGACGGATGCCAGAACAATGGTCTGAATAATCCTTGCCACCGTCACAGATTTCGCACGACGGATGTGTACGAGTTCTCGCCAAACCAACATGGAAATCTCCGTGGTCATGGTTGGCGGTTTTTCTTGCCTGAGGAATGCTTTGGTTGCGTAGGATCAAAAGTTCCGATGTATCTACCTCATTTGTCACCGTTGCCTTTCGTTCATCCTTCGGAAAAAATCCCGCTTCTTCAAGCTCTTGAATCGGAACCTTTTGGGCAACCTTCATTATCCAGTCCGCTGGGTTGTAATTGCGAGGACACGGGTGTCCGCGCGCACCAAAATAATCGGCGATTGTACTGACCGGTCCCTGGTACATGACGCGCCCTTTGTTCAAAAGAATCAGCTGATCAAACTCTCGGAAAATACGGGAGGATGGTTGATGGATCGTAAACATGACACTGGCACCAACGCGAGCTACTTTCTTCAGCAGCTGACAGAGCTGAACGGCCGAAAACGAGTCCAAGCCACTGGTGGGTTCGTCGAGAAACAGCATGGCCGGTTTGACCACCAGTTCTACCCCCACACTTGTTCGTTTTCGTTCTCCCCGCTGATACCCTTAATCAATGGCCCACCCACGATCGTGTCCGCGCATGCGACAAGTCCTAGTTCATGCAACATGCACTGGGTCATGATATCCAATTGATCGTCCGTGAGGGATCGTCCCAGTCGTAACTTAGCCGAAAATCGAATCGCTTCTCGTGGGGTAGCCGTCACTTGCAAGGAGTCGTCCTGTGCAACGAAAGCAATCATTTGCCGTACGCCAATCTTGGTAGGATCCGCCGGCACATTGTCCAGTGTAATGTTTGCTTTCACTTGAACGTTACCACCGCTAGCCGTTCTTCCCGATAAAACGTTCATTAACGACGTCTTTCCGGCTCCGGACGAGCCCATAATCGCGGTGGTCTCTTTTTTCGGAACCTCACCCCATACATTTTGTAAAATACGACGGTCCAGTATTTTGCCTCTACCTTTCTGTTGTAAGAGCAACAAATGATTGAATTGAGATAATGTGAAGAAAAAAATAATAAAGGCTGGCACTTTCCAGTAGGAGAGTAGTAGTGACTTACCACCGTCAAATTCACATCCTTCCAGGCCAAAGTCATACCTTCACGGATCGCAAATGGGTCGGCCTCGGGAGGAAGTGTTTCACGTATCGACTCGGGAAACTTGTCAGGGAAACCACGGAACGAAGCTGCACTATTACTACTACTACTCCGCTGGCTGTCATCGGCCAATTCGGATGGCAATCCACAATATTGTTCGGGGGCATGCTTGACGGCTAATTGTATTATGGGACGTTCTGGGGGTACTTCCGTAGCTACCTGGTAGTCCGCAGGGACGGACAACGACAACCCCTCGTTCATTGACAACAAGTTTTCACCTTTGTTTTCCGATTCGCGGATGGATTCGTCCACCGTGCGGAGCATTTCGGAAACGAGTTGAATGAGTTGAGCGCCGGTATTCGTTGCGGCGTTGTATTCTTCTGGTGTTAATATGTCACAATTATACAGCGCTTCGGCGGGCATGCAAGAAGGAATATCAAAAACACCTTCGGCCGTCGTAGCATCGGCGATTACCGGCGTTGCGGTCGACGCACTTTCACTTTCGTCTCTTGGTGCAGAAGAATCATCGGTCATTTTTCTTGCTTATATACAAAAAGCTCGGCTCCAGCAGCTTTCAAACTTAATTGTGGACCAGATATTGCCTAAATAATACAGGGCAAATCGTAGAAAAAGGAATGACTTGTTTCTTTAATTGTCAATGATGGAACAAAACAAGCGAAAAAAAAAGGACCAGCCAAACACGTTATTGAGCGATAGCTGTTTTGTATACTGTCCAACTGTACTGGGTCTTGCTATTGCCGTTTCCAATAAAGACGAGTGTTGATTTTGTTAGTTAATGAAGTTGGCGTTGGTACGACATCAGGGTGCACGACTTTGATATATTTTTAGCTTTTGCGGAAAAAACCATCAATGGTCAATATTACAGAACGCCGTACAGACGAGCTGGTAAGACTGGCTTGAATGCAGTCGTGGCGAAAACCAGTCTACACTAGATACCTATAGTGCAATCGTCCCGTCATCTAGCGAGAGAGACGTCTTATCTTCTGATTTCCTCGCGACAAATAAAATAGAATACTCCAGTGAACTGAGTCCTTAGGCTAATACGCTATTTAACTGTCCCTTTTATGCGAAAAATTTCGTCTCAATTTTTAGTTTTAGTGTCGTGATCATTGAACTGATTTCAAAAGCAGGAAACTGAGAGGAAAGGTTCAGACGGAGCTTGTTAGTATGCTCGTATCTCTAGAATCTCAAGATCCACATCCCCTATCGCGAATTTGGGATTCAGTTCTCCGCCGTACTCAAACTTGGAATAAATTAGTTGTATGCCAACCACATTGCTTCGATTCAGTTCAACACCATTCACGACTGTCGCAAACTTGGTGGGCGTCAGTTTGTCAAAGGGGACTCGTATCTTTTTGGTGGTCGTGGGTAGGTCGAAACTGGCGGCCCACACCAAGCCATTGAAATCGGTGCTATCGCGAATACCGACTTTGAAGCGGCTTACCGATGGGCCCGTCCTTCGACGGAGCGTCAGTTCCAAACCCCGACAAGAACTCAGATCCCAGTTAAAGTTGGGTGTATTGCGAATGCCGATAAAGCCACCATTGTTCGCATCCGTCACGGTGCCCTTCCACACACCATTCGCGAAAGGTAGACGACGAGGCTCCTCCCATGACGACATCATCGAGCCGGTGCAAAGGTAAAGGTCGGTGTAGAGGCTTTCCACAGTACATCATTCGGTCTCACGAGCTGCTTGGACGCTTTGGAGGAGAATGGAGTAGGAACGAACTTGGAGGACTGGGACACGAAACGAAACACGTCCCAGGGCTTGCGTTCCTTGCTGGCCAAAGCTGTCGACGACTGTACGGCACGTTTCTTATTCGGGTAGAAAAGCCCGAGTCGAAGAGGCAAGAAATAATATTAAAAGGAAACGGTTCATGATGGTATACATCTCTTCGCCGGGTGGCAAATGCTGTGAGTTTTGTGACGGTGTTGATATCTATAAAATCAAAGTCAGCAACAAAAGTGTTCTACGAATTAATGAGCATAATGTTACTCGATTGCGAAGGCGAAGGAAGTGAAGTCCTGGATTCGAGGATATCTGGGATTGCCTGAGGCGCTCGTCACTTATGGGTGTCGCAGTGGCTACAGGCATAATCAATACACCCTCACCTCGAATCGCAGAGTCGGGAACGGATATAGCAACATCCTGATGAGGAGAGATGGCTTCGTAATAAGACGTAGATGAATTGTCTTGAAGATACATTGGACGCATTGTGCGATGATGGGAAGTAGCATGATGCTTAGTGAAGTAATCCGCTTTGTTTCCAGCGCCAGCCTTCCAGTACACATGAAATTGACCTTGGCGAACACGGTCGCTGAATCCAATAGAATCGCATATCCATAGCCTTGGAGCGCTTTTGTTTGACTTTGTCATTGACAATGCCCGCAGCAGTGCTGTTGTCAGTTTGGATTGGAGTGGCAGGTTGGGGATGGCCCATTTCCTCCAAAGCGACACGTAAAGGACATGCATTTTGGCGATTGAGAAATAACGCACCAAGTTCGGCTTCGGCTGCACTTGATACCACATGTTTCATGATTTGACAATAAACGGTGATGGCCATTGATGGGAGGAGAAGTCGGATCAGGAAGTTTGGTGGGATCGGAACTCAAAAAATAATAACCAGCCGCACGGGACCTCGCCCGGACACACTGAGATAAGAAGCATCGCTGTCGATCCACAATACCATGTCACTTGCCCGATAGCGAACAACGCCAGATGGGTGAGATGCACAATAATTTAGTAACTGCGTTAACGTCTCCATGGTCTTCATTGTAGGCTGGGCTTGACACGCTGCAATGGAACCCAACGCCGGTAACATTGTGCAGTCGATGGCCCGAGCATAATATAATAGAACGCCAAGGATTTGTTGCAACAAATTAATGTTCTTGGCATCCAAGTAAGGCGTGTTGTCAGGGGCTTCTGCATACTGCGTTTTGGCCCCGTCGTAGGCTGCTGCCACGGGTGGGGCGAATCCTCGGGGCGGCCGGTTGGCGTGGGGTGTTGAAAACGAGTCAAGGCTCGTTCGATGTACCCAGGCATGGACAAGTCGACAGTGCGGTTGTTGTAATCCCAATCAAGATTCAAGCCGACGTACCGAGAACCAGACCAATCTTCGGATAACCGATAACCAGTGTCGCTGAAGAGTTTGAAGGAGCCGATGGACATCGCGATCATCCGTGTATTTGACGGCAAAGTCATCCACAACTAAGGTGAAGGTTAGATCCGAACGGGAATCACGCCACAAGCCATGAGTATGTGGGACTGGATGATACCCATGAGGAGCTAAGCGGGCAATAAGTTGATCGTTAGCCAATTTGCCGGCTTGGGGAAGTCCATACATGCCTTTGCTGACTGCAGCATACACGAATCCATTGTGTATCAGTGGTTCCAGATTGTAGTGATCGATGATGTGCTGGGACAAAATGCTAACGGGAATGCGAATGTATTCCAAATTGCCCAAGATGGTTCCCAAATAATAGTCTTTGAGGTCCAAAGTCATCATTTTAGCCCCGGGTGTGGACAAGACACTATTGAAAAACAACTTGGCGGTTTCCAGCGCGGCGGTTTTGGTAGATTTGTCTCCGGCAAAATATATTTGATCGCCACCAATACACCAACGGACGCGGAAAGGATTTTCTTTTTCCGGACGGTAAGCACACACCACGAACGTACGCTGCACGCATACCTTTGGGGATATCCTTGATGGAGATAAAATGAATAGTGTTGGACCCCCGGAATATGGCGGAAGCCTTGGGCTAAACGGTGAACCTCTTCGTCGTTGCCGTTGACCCATTGTGGACCATCAGACGACCGACTTAGCTCAGGAAACTCAGCGACCTTGCCAGTGTCCGGGTTGAGCGCATTGCCATGTAAAGCGTGATGAAGAAAAGATGAATCAACATCGGGTGGGCCAAGGAGAGTGGCAGAAGCTGCAAGTTCAACGGTCTTATTGGCTCGAGTGCCGTGATGATGTTGGGGGCGCCTGACGGTGATTGCGATGAGGTTTGGTCTTCGTCTTGTGGCGTGGGCGACGACGGGTTACCGTTTTGAAGGGAGTGTCAACCGACCGGAAGTGTTGGGGCGATGCGGCAGGGTCAACTGGGACATCCGGGGGCGAAAGTAACGGATTTGCGACGGGGTGCTGGTGGAGGCATGCTGGGTGGTGAGCACGGCGGAGACGGCCGAAACAGGGACCACAGAGGGGGGCTCCCGATAAGGCGTCGACCAGAGTTTTTAATTCGGCAACGTGGCTATCGGTGGTAACTGGAAGAGGGGAAGTGATGGATGTAGTGCGCAACGCCCTGAGTGACATCGCGGGAGGCCGGCCAAAAGAAGATCGGAAGCCGAAGGCGGTGGGCATGGTGACGTGTTCCGGGAACCATTCCAAGGTGTCGGTAATGCGTTCCATTTTGGTATCCCATATCCAGACGCTGAAAACACCGATATGACTCGAGTGCAGGCCCAAGATACCAGCCCTCGACAGCATGTGGCGCCCAAGTGGTACGTTGTCCTGGCTTTTCGTGAACCAATACCTTGGTGCCTGGGGGCCCAATTGGGGTTCGATCGAAATTGAATGCACCATAGACTTGGGCATAAGCTGAAAGTTTATGATTGATTCGAGAAGTGCGAAGAAGGTTGAGGGTAAGTAGCGCCTGGGGCAATAACCGATCCCAAAGATGAATGGGGAAGTTGCGGTCTGTGCTGCACAATCCCGCAATGAAATGATTTTGAAAAGTGCGGATGGCACGTTCGAGGCGTTGCGGCGATGCACATGAGGCGGCGTAAGTTGAAAATCAATGCCAGCGTCCGCCATGAACTCTTTCAATGAAAGGTCACATTCGTTGTCCAAGCGATGTAAACGGGGCTTAAGACCGGCACGGCATAAGGTAGCGTGGACGGTTTTGAAAGCTGTTAAGATATCCGAAGCTTTGCGACTGGCGATGGGCTCAGCGAAGATGCAGTTGCTGTCATAATCATACATGACGAACAGATAGTTGTTACCGGTGCTGGAGAGGGCCGGAAAACGTCCGGTTTGGTCGCTATATGTCTGGCCAGTGGGCTGGATTATGCCGGCATAACAATGGTGAGAGCGCTCCGCGTCCGGTTCCGGGAGGGGGAAAAGCGTCATCGAGCACGGCTGCCTCATTATCTGCAGGGGCGGACAAAATACCAGGGCTTAGTGGAGCGAAGGTTTTTTCGCGAATTTGGTCCATATGTCCCTTAGCTGTGGCAACAGAGATGGGCGGATGCCGACGAAGCGCGTCGCGCGAAAGACCAGGGAAATGAGGCAATAAATCGCGTTGGAGAGCAACATCCAAAGTGGATAATGCCGGAGAAAAGAGTGCCGCATGTGCAAACGCCACCAAAGAGGCGGGAGTGGTGATGGAAACGCTGGCGTTAGCCGACTCGGAAAGCGAAGCCGAGTCAACCGGAACTGGAGTCACGGGTGACGTGTCAGCACCCTCAGACACCGCCAAAGATAGGGACGGTGACGAGGCACCCTCAGACATGGGGGCAGATGAAACGTTGGGACACCGCTCACACACAGACAGAAACGGGCGACCATCACATGGCGTAGGGTGCGACACACCCTCAGACACCGCCACAGGGGACAGAGCAGAGGAGCACGGCACATCCACCGACACCGCCAAAGCATCGGTCAGCGGAGACGGGGATGGGTCCCCCACAGACACCGCCAGGGTGTTAAGGGCAACGGCGGTGCACGGGCGCACCCCTCAGACGTCGGGAAGGGGAGGAAAGAGGCAACGTCCACAATTTAGTGATGGGGCGAGCGCAAGCCAGACAAGATAACTGCATTGTTGTAATAGACATGAATAGCCTGCGCGAGTGAATTCGACATGACAGCCGGCATCGCATAACTGCCCAATAGACAATAGTGGTTTCGTGTGCAGATCGGGGGACAATGTGGGCCCGCCGAGCAGAGAGTGGCAAACCTGGTAACGAAAGGATTGCATCATGAGTGGAATGCATGAGCGTACCATTGGGATTGGCAATGGTGATGGGGTTGGCTGTTGGCAAGCATGATTCGACAGGTGTGTCAATGGGCAAAAAGTGACTGGTGCACCCGGAATCGGCAATGCCATCAGTAACAGGGGGAAACGAGGGCGGGAGGACCTACAGTAGAAACATTAAAGGCAGACTCAGATGGTTTAGTATCTTTATCGTTCTTTGTAATGTGTACCGTAGGCTTCCCCCATCCCTCATGCTTGAGCAGTAGGAGCAACCGGCGTGGGGAGAAGCCCGGCGGCCACCGATGTTGATCTTGTTGCTGCCCTTGGTATGCTTGGCGGACTTGAGTGTGGCAGAGTGAATGTGTCCGTCCGCAGGGTGGTTGCATGTCTTGCTGGTATGTTCGGCGTTCATGCCAAGGCCATGCGTCCAACAATAATACATGCGGAATCCGCCTTCAGCGACCACTTCGTACGGATTCGTAGGTGCGGGAACCGTGGCACTGGCAGCGGCTAACTGGGGAACAACCGCAGGTGCCGGTGAGACCCCAGGAGGGATCACACTACCGGCCGAATTGGCATGATGATACCCAGCGACGGAGGTGGTAAGATGTTCCTGGAGGGCCTCATGTTCCTCAGTAAAGTAGTTCATGAAGTTGTCATATGTCTTCTCCGCGGCCGGCAGCCAAGCGTCGCAAGCGGACTGAAGAGTGCCGTGACCTGCAGTTTGAAAGAGAAGAAGGGTTTGATCCATCACGAGACGATCAGACAAAGGCTCCTCCGCAGCAATGGCGAAATCCCGGATCTCGACATGACGATTCCACAATGCCTGAATAGGCTGATTCGGTGTCCAAGCGGAGGCGAGACTGAGTCGATTGGCTTCAATCTCGGCTGCAGTGATCTTGGTAAACTTATCTTTCAAATAGACTACCATCGCGTAGGCCGACACCCGCCCTGTTTCCAAATTGACACGGCCCAATCCAATCTCGGTGCCACGAAGAGACATCATGTAAATGGGATCGACGGCGGCGATGATTTGTTGGCGGAGCAGCTGATGGACGTACTCCTGGCGCAAGTAATCTTCAATCGCCGTGTCGTAGGCGATTAGCATCTGCACGCTGTGCACTTGTGGCATTGGCAGGGTAGGGGACAAGGGTGCCCGGATGGGTGAGAGGTTGAAAATCATGCCCGGTGAGTTCGCGAAACTCCTCACCAGAAAGGAGAAGACCGACATGGCCATGAGTGCCGCCCCAATGCGTAGACGGGACGGACAAAGCGTTGGCGATGACCTCGCTGTATAAGCGATCGACGGTGGCGTAGGATGGTTTGCCCTTGATGGGAGTGAGATGCTCGTGTGGCACTCGAATGGAGGCAGATGAAAAGTCAGTCATGGTGATGACACGGAGAGCACGCTTGTGCGGGATAAGAGAATGCGACGATGGCACCGGTGATAGCGACGCTGGCTAACCGAGAGAATACACTGAACGTGATGATAAGAACGGGAATTCAGTAGAACTGTTGATATCTATAAAATCAAAGTCAGCAACAAAAGTGTTCTACGAATTAATGAGCATAATGTTACTCGATTGCGAAGGAAGCGAAGGAAGTGAAGTCCTGGATTCGAGGATATCTGGGATTGCCTGAGGCGCGTCACTTATGGGTGTCGCAGTGGCTACAGGCATAATCAATAGACGGATGATGATGCAAGAAAACGGACGAGAAAAAATCGCGAGGATGAGTCATGTACCATCGTACCGGTTTTGTAATTACAAAATACCAACTACTGTTTGAGTACGATCAGACATCTAAGCTTATTCTACATGTCCGCGTATTATCAACAACTAATCACTCCCAACTTCAGGTCTAAATACAAGGTACTCCGAGTAACTCGATTCTCAATATTGACATCATATGACGGGAAACCGATTGCTCTGATCACGGAGTCAACCATTAAAGATCAATTTCTATCGCTAAAAGAGATGTTTCTATTGACTCCGTCGACATTATTTACCACGGAATTTCTAGTCCATCCTCGCAATTTCTGAATTTGCCCGATTTTTCCATGGTGAGCTGGATCGTTTCGTAGAGAACACGTTTGGCTCCGACCGGAGGATCCACCGCGCCTTCCGACTCCCAGGTATCCTTTAGTTCCAAAGTCATTTCCGTCTTTTGAAAACCAGGATGGAAAATACCAACCGCAATTCCCCGATTCTTGACTTCATTCGCCAACAAGACAGACAACATGTTGGCACTCGCTTTCGACATCTACATCATAATAATGAGTTTCGGATTGGTGTGGCTTTAACGTGACACAATCTTCGACTTACATGGTGCCCATAATTGCCGCCATTGGGAGACTGAACCTCTCTCCAACCAATGGAGCCGGCTTGTGACGTGATCATGATTACTTTGGAGCCTTCCTTCAACAGATCTAAGAGAGCGGAAGTAACACGAAGGTGTCCACAGGCACTTATATCGATCGTTTTAATCTGCGTGGGAAAGTCAAGACTATCTAGCTTCTCACCCTCTTTTTCAGGAACCCAACGTTGTTAATCAACTGATCGGCGAAAAGAGAAGAGCATTCGTTAATATCGTAAACATTTACCAAGAGCGACTAAAATTAGTGACTTACAATGTCAATGGGACCACCGTCGATGTGTTCGCTTAAACCAGCACACTTCTCATCATCCGTCACATCAATGCCCGAAACAATCTGTCGAACACCGAGTCCTTCTAGTTCCGACGAAGACGATCTGACAATGGCAATGACTTCGGCACCAACATGAGTCAGCTCCGCGGCCAAGGCCAGGCCTAGACCCTTGTCTGCTCCGGTCACCGCGACGCGTTGGCCCTTGAGGGAAGAGGGATCATAGACAGTGGTAATATCCAGGTAGCGCCGGTTGTTTTCACGTTTCGCGCGGGCAAAACGAGCCTTCTGGTCAGCGATGCTGTAGCGTTCGTCTGGCATGACAAGTATGCAGTGCTGATAAAAATGGAGGATAAAATGATAACCTGGTAGATTGGTTGATTTTAAAGAAGCGACAGAGATGAGCCGACTCGGTGTATGAAGAAAGGAACACTTCTCCAGTGATCGAACTATTCTCATAATTTCATAGGATTCCGTAGGATCTCCGTTTCTCGTTCCTCCTTTCATCGAAAGAAAACGAGTTCTCTGACGCACGGATGAGAACGTCGAGAATCATCGTTTAAAAAATGCCGATTAAGCGCCAACTTCTGCCGATGCACTATTCTGGAACAAGAGCATTGAGGTCCGTTTTTCAAGCAAATCGTTAAGAAAACTGTTCGGAGCAAGGACAAAGACAAGAGTTGTGTTATTAGGCTTCTTGTCTATTTCATCATTATTTTGTCTGTTTCGTGTAACTGTTGTTGTTCGAACGTTGTATGACGTTAAATTCATGACTTAACCAGTCGCGACGACGTACAGCCTACATAATAATGCTATAGTAATCTTTAATGCAAAGCCTTTGGACTTGCGAGCGTTTGACCTTAACGATGGAAAACTGCATCAAAATAATGACCAAGCTAGTAAGCCGTGCGAACCATAATGAGACATTCTGTTTTCACAGATTTGTACATGGTGACGAAACTAATTGGAAAATGAATATTCACATTCAAGCTCGAAGCAACATATGTGGTTGACGAAACTGGAGGGGCAGTTCAATTCGGTGGTCGGTCGATCTTGGCGTTCAGCGCTGTAGATGAGAGTCTTGAGACGACCGGTGGTCCCCAGACAGGAGCCCCGTTACTCACCAGGTGGATTTCATCCACTGGATCCGTTGTGTTTCTCTAACTAGTATTAGGGATTCAGTTCTCTCGCAGAGATGGATAGGACGTAGCATTAGTGAATTCTAGCCTTTTTTCGAAGCATTTCCTTTTAGGCGATTGATGCTAAAGCCAAATAATTGATGAAAGACTGGTCGACCAACACAAGAAGATAATAAAATTGTTAAAAGCTCCTTGCAAACTCATTACTTGTTAAAACTTGCAACCTTTTCGATCAATACATCCACAATAGAAGGGTCAGCAAGCGTGCTGGTGTCGCCTAAACTGTCAACTTCATGACAAACAATCTTGCGTAGGATACGTCTCATAATCTTTCCAGATCTCGTCATAGGCAAGGAGGGCGTCACCAATATCATGTCCGGCGATGCGAAACCACCAATTTCCTTTCGAACCAAATTCTTCAACTCATTGACCAACGCCTCAGACTCAGATTGTCCTTCGACCAGCATGACGAATGCCGCAATGCTTTGTCCCTTGATTTCATGCGGCTGCCCAACAACCGCAGCCTGCGCGACGGCTCCGTGAGCCACCAAAGCGCTCTCTACTTCCGCGGTTCCGATGCGATGACCAGAAACGTTGAGAACGTCATCGACACGGCCAATAATCCAATGGTATCCATCTTGATCCAAAATGACTGAATCGCCTGTGAAATAATATCCCTTATAAACGTGGAGGTAAGTCTTTAGATAGCGTTGGTGAGCATTGATGCACGTGCGGGCCATTCCAGGCCATGGTTTCGAAATGGCCAGAACTCCTTCATAGTGACCTTTTTCATCCGGTTCTGTGACGGGCGTCCCAGCTAAAGGATCCAATACGGCGGTTGCGATACCATAACTCGGCAACGTACAACTACCAGGTTTCATCGGCGTAATACCGGGGAAATTGGTAACGACATGTCCTCCGGTCTCCGTCTGCAACGAACGATCAGTATGATGAAAGTAGGTCCACTGCTACAGTGCTCAAACCGCTCGTACGTACCTGCCAATAAGTGTCAACAACCGTGCATTTGCTTTTACCCACAACCTCAAAATACCAACGAAAGGCTTCCGGATTGATGGGTTCTCCGACCGACCCAAGAACTCGAACAGTCGAAGTATCATATTTGGTGGGGTACTCATCACCGTATCGCATCAACAGGCGAATGGCGGTAGGAGCCGTGTAAAATTGGGTGATTTTGTGACGCTGCACCATATCCCAGTACCGACCCGGATCCGGGTAGACCGGTGTCGATTCAAAGAGGAATGTGGTCGAGCCATTGAGCAACGGACCATAAACGACGTACGTATGACCCGTAATCCATCCACAGTCCGCGACGCACGCAAACAAATCACCTTCTCTCAAATCGAACGTATTTTGGGTGGTGAATGCCGCATACAACGCATATCCTCCCGATGTGTGCATCAATCCTTTGGGTTTTCCGGTAGAACCAGCTGTTCCAGTGATGCAATTCAGAAAAATGAAGGATTACAAACACATTACTTCGAGTCGAGCACTTACACGTATAGAGCAAGAACAAACCATCTTCGGAATCCATGGTTTCCGGAGGACAGTAGGGCCGCTGTTCCGCCACCAACTCGTCCATGCGCACATCCTTGGGCATCCGTTCGTACGGTAGTTCACTCTCGGGATGGTAAAAGCGCTCAAATACGAGGACTTTTTCTAACAATTCTTCACAATCTAACTTTTCCCGCGCCGCGTTGGCAATGTCCTTGAGAGGAATGGATTTTCCGCCGCGTCGTCCTTGATCCGCGGTAATCAAAAATTTGGAAGCCGCCGCCGAAATGCGTTGCGCCAAAGCTTCGGCGGAAAATCCGGCAAAGACGACCGAATGCAAGGCTCCAATCCTAGCACATGCTAGCATGGTCATGGCCAATTCCGGAATCATGGGCAAATAGACCGTGACGACTTTTGGATGGACGTTGTTGTGAGCACGGCATCGAACGAGAAGGAGGCACTACAAAGAAGCGTGTACGTACCATCACCTTTCCGGACACCCGACATTTTGAGTGCATTCGCGATTTGCGAAACTTTTCGTTGCAGCTCCAAATACGTAATTTTGCGAATATCTGTCGGTTCGTCGCCTTCAAATACCATGGCCACTTGATCTCCGTTGCCATTGAGGACGTGTCGATCGACGGCGTTGTAACAAACGTTCAATTTGCCTCCCGCAAACCACGTAACATCTCCGGCATGAAAATCTCCCGCGAGACCTTGTGAGAAGGGCGTGAACCAATCCAAACGTTTCTGCGCTTCCGCCGACCAAAAAGCGGATGGATCGGCGATCGACTGGGCGTACAATTGTTTGTAGTCGTCCAGCGACATGGCTCCTTCACCCAATGGGGCAATTTCTTTGGCAATCACATGGGGAGCCAAGCTTTTTCCGTCATTTTGTTGCAGTCACTGTTGTCGAATGACAAAAGAATGGGATGTATAACTTTAGGATCAGCAACACAAAGCGAATAATGAAGGCAGCGATCGTTTCGTTGTCATGCTGTCGTCCGCCTCTGATTTTGGATTTACCGTGAACCCCCCGGGGTACTATTTTACTATCGATACTGGAATCGCGCATGTACGCGCGCATACGTCATCTCAAAACTTCAACCGCATTCTAACCTTTTAAGAAACGTCTAGAATGTCGCAGCAGTTATCAGCAATTCGAGTTACTCTAGGTTTACAGAAGTAATAGTACCAGTACGCATTCATTGTTACAGTATCTCGTGAGGATTCGGTAAACCCCAACCTCCATCGGGTCGATTCAAGGAATCGAGAGCCTTCATTTCAATATCCGAAAGTTCAAAATCAAATATATCACTGTTGGAGACCATGCGTGTCTCGGTATTGGTCAAATAAACAATCGAGTAGCCCAGTTGATACAAATAGCGCAAGGCAATTTGCCCACCGTCCTTTCCATACTTGGATGCTAATTCAAAGACCAAAGGCGGCATCTCTGCGTATCCTCTGCCAAAGGGAGAATACGCCTGTGGAATAATGTCGTGGGCTTGACAGTAGGAAAGAATTTTGGGATACTGCAAGGTAACACTGGCTTCAAATTGATTCACCATCGGCTGTATCCTAGCTCCATCCTCTTTTAATTGTTCCAAATGATCCGGCGAAAAATTGGAAACACCAATCGACCGCACCCAACCCTTTTCGTACGCATTCTCCAAGACTTTCCACGCCGCGCTGCGACGCTGCCGATTGTCGGCTGCGGTACCTTCATTCCATCCAGCAGGCCAATGCAATAACATCAAATCGACATAGCCCACACCCAATTCAATTAAATTGGCTTCAAATTGTTTCTGCGCTGTGGTAGTGACTTGTTCGGGCGTCATGTGGGGCATATCCGCCATTTGATTCGTCGCAAAGGTGGAGGCGGTCGCGTCCGGGTGAAAGATTTTCGTAGTGATCCACACTTGATTTCGATTTTCCAATCGTTGTGTCCGAAGCCACTCCCCCAGGACATATCCCATGGATCGTGGCGTCCGGTATATATAAGCTGTATCAAAGGCTCGCACACCCTTTTGTAAAGCCAATTCGATCTGTCGATACCCTCGTTCGGGGAGCATGCCCCGAAACGTCGAATGAACCGTCGGATCTTTGCCGGGAAACGCGACTAGTTGTGCCGTTCCAAGTTGTAACAGAGGCATTTCGACGCCATTGTGGAGTGTGACGGTGGGGATGGCAAGAGGAGGAGGAGGAGGAGTATCGTAGGACGAAGCACAAGCTCCTCCTTCTTCAGTGACCGCGGGGCGTACCAGCAAAGCAATGACGATGCAGCACTTTTGAAGTTGTGTTCGCATAATTCAGTTTGTTTGACTTGGATGTTTTTGGTTGTTGTGATATACTACAAAAGAAGGAGGAGCTGTTTTGTTTCTGTGGATAGATCTTTTTTTCTTTGGGTCGGAAGGCGGAAGGCGGAAAATCTGTTCGCAAAAGATACCACAGACCCTTTCTGTAGACGAGAGTACAATGTAGCTCTCGGTACGACAATGATCAAGTACCGGTACCGTACCGGATACGAAACTTCTACCGCCACCGCGCGATCGGCGATCGCATCTCTCGCATACCCGAAAGGAAACAATTGCATCGTACACAATTACTTCTAAAAGCTTTGTATATTTACTTCGTTTGTTTAGGGTACACAACGAAAAGAATACACGTTCGAACAAGCAACTGCAGCGTCAAAAGTCGAGACGCAATCCTCCATCTTGGTGAAATCAACAGCAATCGAAACGACAATGCGGCGGAAGCAAAACTATGTATTCTTCTTCGTGTCCTTATTTTCTTTTTTATTTGAGACAGTGCAAGGAACCGAAATCAAATGGAAAGGGACGTCGCAGGATGGCGACCCGGCCAAAACTGCACCCAAATCACAGCGCTATTGGGACCAACACAACATTGCGCGACCCGACTATGCCAAGACGGATGCCGAGATAGCAACGGAACGCGGTGATGCCAACTATCCAGCAATCGTCATCTTGATCTTAATATTTGTAATAAGTGCCGTCTACTTCTTTCGAATGAAACACAATGGGCAACGTCTGGGAGGAACGAATGGGATATTATCACCATTTTCGCAACGAATGGATGAAGAACGGGCGAGGGAGGCTCGATTAGCTCGTTTTGAAAAGCAGAGCAAGAATGATTGATTTACTTTGGATGCAAGTAACCGCTCACAATCGCACCGACGACAAAGCCTTTCATCGATCTCACACTTGTGAGTAACGCTGTCTTTGATATTGATGAAGCGGTCCATGAGGGGGAAAGTTGATCATGCCCGCTCGCCGCTATGGTCTTCGCGAAACTGATTTCATCCAATTCAAATGACCGAGTTTTGTCGTTATATTGCCGATCTTTTGGGTAGTTACTCACGAATGGGGTATAAATAGATCATCAAGAATCTTGTTACGGTAGCTGGACGGCTATAAATTGCCTGACGTAGATGTAGATGTTTAGACGAGAGGACAGCTTTGGCGAGAAGGGTCTACCACTACCAGGTAATGATGATTGATGATGATGGGAAGATAATGTGGAGATGTGAGATGCCTCGAATCTTCTATACATCGCACCCTTGAAGTTATAGGTTAAAACTGTATTACGTAGTGCAATTGTTCACAGTTACAGTTACAGTACCAAAACCAGATATTGTACCGTTAGCTCGCATTCCACATTCCACGGAACACGTAACAGACTGTACAAATCCAATAAGTACGTAGTACTTTGAAGTGTCTCGGTAGTACGTAGTACGTTTAGTCCAAAGAAACCGATGGTTTCGGTTTTGGAGTTATTTATTACTATCAATCCAGTACCGGTTACTTTCCCCGACTTCAAAGGTTATCTGGAATCTTGGTCGGAAAAGTGCTCAAACTACGTCACGCGAAACGCGAGCGAATGAGAACGGAGAATGGTGAGTTCCGACTTACGACGTTTCGACCGAACAAACGAAACAAAGAGAAAAATGGCGTCTGGGTCTGGGAGAAAGCTGATGCATATCGATCAAGGATTTGATGTTCGAAAACCAAAGCTAACGAAGTATATTCTAAAAGTAACATTGACCCTCTCCAATAATGACACTACGTCGAATTCAGAGTTTTTTCGGTAGACATCAGAATTGCTCCTCGACTCTGTCAGACCCCGAAATCTCCATTCTCGCCCACCACGAACAATATCCTTCGTGCTCGGACAAACCAAAACTGCATTCTACACTAGAAAACTCCTTTTCTACAGTAACTACACGAAAGCAGAGCTCCGTTTGCTTCTCGACCGTCCAAGAGCGTCAATACAATCGAATTCTAGGTGACAATCCCTCCTGCGAATGGCCTTTATCTCTGGGCTGGCACTGGGTGGAAGGAGCGCCCATTCCTCTACAGCAATACGAGTTGACCAACCATGAGGCCAATCCTACGTACACAGACGCGAAACGATACGAGGCACTCACTGGGGAGGAGCGTAAACTTGTATTACGCCATTCTACGGGGCTATCCGAGTCGCAAATACGACTGGAAGAGCGGAGACGGCGAATGCAATTGATCTTGGAAGTGTTTTCTTCTAGCTCATCTAAAACAAGTGCCAGTGCCTGTTCGGTTCTTCCTGCCAACGCGGAACGGCTGCTCGTCCGATACTCTTGCGAGCGAGGATTAAAGATTGGGAAATGACCCCATGCGTTTTCTTTGAACAATCATGACAATGATTCATTCATACTTTAGAACTTTATCCCCAGTGTATCCTGTTTACTTAAGGACACCTGGATTGCATTATGCGACGACAGCCAAGATTCGAAAGATCATGCGGATGCTTTGCTCAGGAATTACACTTTTGTGAATTGTAAGCACTCTATTTATTTTGATACTACATTTTCGATTATCTAAACCTTTTATTGGAACGAATAATATGTGTTATCACCGATAAGGAGCTTTCATGTAGGCTTAATGAAAAGAGTTTCACAAAAATTTTCAGCTATAGCTTTCGATGACCTGACCGCGATAAACCGTCAGTAAGTACCGGCACCTGGTAACGTAGCGTTCGTCGAGGAACAGGATTATGCTATCAATTGAGGAGGAGGTTTGTTGTTTCGAGGATCGGTGGGTCGAACCGATTTTCCCATTGCTTCGTTGGAGGATTTATGGTCAGTCTAGTGCGATTGTATGATATATTTGCAGACGAGTCGATCGTACTCTCGGGACATACTACCCCTACAACACTTGGGACGGAAAAACAATCCAATTTTTTGTACATAAAGCTTTGAGTATGTCAAAAGAGGAGTCGTCTTTGGAGTCGCTGATCGCTGATGCATAAAATGGGCTGAAACTCGTGGCAGGACTTTAGCTTTATTGGCTTTTTGTCGCTACGCAGAGTTTGCATTCAGGAGTTCAAGTTACCATTATGCTCAAACTAAATGCTGCATTATGTAGTTGCAGATGACAACGCTAGAAGAACAAATGGCAAATAGCGAGCAAAGACTATTGGATTTTTTTAGCTTGAGGAATTTGATTTATGACTGAAGTCCAGTCGTGATTTTCGAAAACTCACACTTGGGGTGATAGTGATAAGAGAAACTTACGACTGGAATTTCAGTCATGAGAAAAGGTCGTGTACACTTGGACCTATAGTACATAGTAAATAATGTCGCGAGCGATGATAACAGAAAAGCAACTACTGGCAAGCCGCAAAAGCATTTCATTCCGATGCAAAACAAGTTTCCATTTTCAAAAAGATAAACACTTATAAAAATGACAGATGAAGAAGGAGGGAAACGAATTCTGCAGTACCGCCGGATCGCACAGCGTCCATGGGGGGCGCAATTGTGGGAAGACGTGCAATTGCTGTCACCCTTGACCTGGAGAGGAGCCGCCAGTATCGGAAAAGTCCAGTGGGAATGGAAGAAATTACTCCAATCCGCTGCAGCCCTTGTATTATTGATTCCCCTTGCGTTTAAGAGGGAAAACTCAATGCCACAGATTCTTCCGCGTTATTCTGTTATCAGTCTGTCGTCGATTTGGTCCGTGGCGTGGTTGTGGAGGGGAACTACCGGTATTCGAACGGTCTGGCACAAAACGTTTACCTTCAGTCGATGGTCGGAGATGTTGGGTCTTCCATCGACCCGGTCAGTGGCCGAGGAAGATGCGTGGCGTGTCTTGTCGGAACGAATCACGCAACAACGTGCCTATCGGACGCGGAGGTATGATGTCTACTTGCCTCCACTATTGACGGGACGGGCGCTGGAAGCGATTATGTTCCTTCCTGGGTTCGGTGTCGAACATGTGGCGTATGCCGAGTCGGCGGCGCGATTGGCGGATGCCGGATGGGTGGTGGTTGTCGTGTCGGCGGAGCCTTTGCGGATTGCCTCGAAAGGACTGGGGTTTGCCTCATCGAGAATACGAGATATTCCGTATCTTGTTTGCAAAGAATTGAATGTACCCCTATCGTGGAGTGTCATCGGACACTCGTTGGGGTCATTCACGGCGACACATGTTTCCTTGGAGCTCGACATTCCTCGAGTCGTTCTTTGGGGCTCAGCTCCTATGGATGATCTCATTGCTGATTTATCGAATTTGAACAAAAGAGTTCTTGTCTTGCAAGGTTCCGAAGACAAGGTCATTCAATTTATGGTACCGGATGAACAAGTCCGGCAACAACAAACAGATAACTTTTACCGTAAATTGCCGACAAACACCATTACCAAAATGATTGAAGGAGGAACTCACAAAGGTTTTGGAAGCTATACACCTGCGTTCTCGATTGAAAAGTCATCAGGAATACCTCGGAGTGAACAACAATTTCAGGCAGTAGCGTTAACTGTTGATTTTTTGCGAAATGTTTAATGCTTATAAATAATGGTGTTTGCAATCGTAATGTCACATTCGATTTGTCTATTTGCAGCATTCTACTTCTACTTCTACCGACCAATCATTTTCGACTTCGAGTCAAATCACTTGTCACGGCAGCACTGTCGAATGTCGTTGATAAAGTTGGTGGCCGCTTGCAACCCGATACGCTTTGCAATCATCATAGGCACGAAAGGTGACCGAATATGGTTGACGGCAATCAAAAGACAGCGCCGATCGTCTCCAGGGATTCGCCATATGACATTGATGCCCAGTAAAATCTCTGATTTCAATGCGGTGGCCGATCCGAAGGGAGATTCGACCGCGCGAGTGACCAGCTTGTATCCAGCCTCCGTTTCACGAGCGTGCATCAAACTGGTGAATTGCAACGTTTTGCGCATAATTGTCGTTTGGCTTGTCATCACCTTAGTAATTCCTCCAAAAGGACCATCAGAACTGAGAGATTCCTGTAAAATGAGCTCATCGGTCCGCCCCAAACTGAGTTTATTGTATTCATGTACGCGATTGGAATCCACCAAAAGTTGCATCAAGTCTTTGGCGGACGTGGGAACGATCCCTGCCACTCGAACGGCCGGTATTTCACTACCGTACCCACCTCCACTGAAGGTGGTTGACCAAACGAATATACGATCGTCTTCCGCTGATCCAGCTTGGGGAAAATTCTTCCATACGCCGTTGGCATCGTCATTCGGTGATTTCCAAGTACATTGATCCCAGCCATTTTCATTTTGTTCAATCCACTTTGCCGTACTCGCATCGGGGAGTCCATTTGGATGCGGATCCCGACAATTGATGCGCCGATTGCACCAGCGCCGCGACCGCAAAGGGAGCAATCGGAGCGTGACAGCCGTCCCCATTGTCCAGCGCAATCCACTGCTCGCGAGGATCATGTGATACTCCCGGTGGCGGATCTGCGGCAGGATGATGAAAATTTGGGAAAGAGTCTTCCGAACAGTGTTGTTCGTCCAGTGTCTCGGAAGAAGAGGACATGCTGGGGGCGCTGCCTTCGATGTTGAGATCGGAGACTCTTAAAAAAGAAGAAGAACTTCGAATGAATTTCGGGGGCTTCGATGGCGCGCTTCCATTACTATCTGTATCAGGTAGGGATATATTCTCTAGAGCCTTCGCTACTAGATCCGTCTCCTCGTTCGCAGACTGTCGTTGCGTCGGACTCGGAGGGTTGGACGAAGAAAAGCTCTCCACGGCCTCACAGTCCAGCGTCAAACCTCCCGATCCTAGCGACATACTAATTGATGCTCTGGTTATCTCTGAAGGACCCTTTTTCTTTGATGTAAACAATCTCATGGACTTCATTCCGCTCGTTCTCATACACCAGTGAAACAATGAACTCCACCGTCTCGCATCTCCATGATTTTTTTCGCATACACATCAGAAAAGGAAACGTTGGCACGGTCGAGCCATAAAGTAGGATCTAAACGGAAACGCGGAACATACAAGTAGTACCAGGTAAGAGACGCAGTTTTTCAAATTTTCTGTTGCACAATGGAGTGTCTTTTGAATTGTAGATTTTCTTTGAAATGATACCGGACAGACAAATGGTGTTCCTCACTGTGTAGACCTGTATTGTATCAGTGATCAGTGTCTTTTGAATCAGACTCACTTGGAATGTGACATGTGACCCGTGACTGAGCGGATCTTATCGTGACTGGAACGACGACCTGGTGTGCGACACGGCGGAGCCGGAAAAAGCAAAGGGGTAAGTTTTATTGTTGTAGTAGTAGTTGTCGCTCATTTGCTCCGACAGGAGAGTCTTTTCATGTAAACTCGGCAAAAGAGCGCATCAGAATAGCAATTAGTCAATAACGACAAAAATGGAGACGCCGGAAGAAATTGTCATGGATGAGGATCAGTTGAAGGCGTATCATGAAGCCAGCGCTATCCTGCAAACGACGACTAGCTTTTTAGCTCCTCTCTTCTCGGTGGTACCCGTCCAGGAAGGGATTCCCTCGGAAGAAGCACCAAGATCTCCATCTTCCGATGTACGACGTAGAAGTCCGTTTCGCCTCGAATCGACAACCGGCAGTCCGGCACGCCCTTCGTGGTTCAATGATATGGGAAACTTGACTCGAAATCAGCCTCTGCAAGATGCTTTGAAGCAGCTGGAAGGACTCGAAAAAGAAGAAGCTTGTTTAGTCGAACGGTCCGACCTGAGTCGGAAGCTCACTCAGGTCCTTACGGACGAATTGTATCAAGATACGACCGAAGCGTTGCGTCGCCTGACCGTCTTGGGCGAAGCTGTACCGCGACGTGTCTGTCAGCACCCTTTTCGGAAAAACGATATTGTATGGGTGTGTCGCACTTGTCAAGCGGACGAAACCTGTGTTCTCTGTCATACTTGCTTCTCTCAGTCGGACCACGCTGGTCACGATGTGAATTTCTACCACGCTCAAGCCGGAGGATGTTGCGATTGCGGAGATCCGGATGGTAAGTCGCTTTTCGAAATAATGTCTCGAGTCAACTGAGAGCGCGATGACTCACTCTTTCTTAGCCTGGGATCCCGCTGGCTTTTGTCCTTTCCACGGACCCAACGCCGCGTGTTCTTCGTCGGATCCAGGAGCACTACCACCCTCGTTGGTCAATCGAGTGCGCGGAGTGGTGCCGGCGGTGGTCGACTGGCTCGTTCTTACCATTGCCGAAAATGCCGAGAAAGCCTATGCTCGTGTCAACTCTGGGTTGCCACTCGACACGGATATGGAAATTATGGATGTCGATGATATGATGGTTTCCCCGAGATCGCACATTTTTTCTCCAACGGCCGCATCAACGAACCGATCGCAGAGAGATGAGTTGTCTTTGTCTGCAAACAATGAAGTTGCTCATTCCATAGGGCAGTTGGGTTCCACTGGTCGTGGATTATTCCTTGTACTGCATGCGGATGACATACATGTGAAGTCACAAGTTGTAGAAGCGTTACGTCATTTCTGGGGCACTAGTATGTTTATTTCCGATATGCTTCTCAATCGAATGGTCGATGCACTGAAACAATATGGCCAGTTGGTCATTTGGGGGACGTCAGATGTTTGCGCGGGGTTGACTTCAGCTCAAGCGCACCTTTGGATGGACGGTGACAAAGTGGCGTGTACGAGAGTGGGCGAAATCATGCTGGAGCGGGCATATCGGCTCTTGCGACACGGCATGTTCTGCAGTATAGTGACGTACGATGAATTGCTGCTAGAGCAACAGGCTGTGGGAATCTTACAGTGGCTCTCCATTGTTGCTCGAAGCTGTGACCCGCTGTGTGTAGAAGTCGCTGAATGCATTCTGCCGAACAGACATTTAGTACCTTTGCTTCGGTCCGATTTCAAGATGAGCTCCCGCGTGACGAAGGCTTGGTATGCTTTGCTGCTTACATTATTGGCTGTCCCTACTTTTAAATCCCATCTTGCGGCAGCGTACTGCGACACGTATGCTGATGTCACCTCGAAGTACGCGCGTGGGATGGGCGTTTTGGAACGCAGCGGGTACACCCTCTCCGTTCAATTCCTCAACCGTGTAACCTATGTCATTGATTTAGTTCAAAGTCGAGATCTTTTAGGAAAACTCGGCGAGTCGCTTTTGGAAACGATGAAAGTCGCGACAAAATCGCAACAGTACAACGGGCGACTGGATCCTAATCATTTTGTCCTTGCCCACCGTCGCTATTCGCCATGTGTTTCGGATCTGAAGTGTGTACTTAATGTTGCTGGTATGCCCCGCGTTGCTTGTTGCGCCAAAACCACATTTCTCAAAGACTGGGTTGCGACTCTCGCCATCGCCCAGTTCATGGATCCCCAGTCTTGGAGAAACTGGAACCAAGGCCATGTTGAAGACGAATCCAGAGGCTGGGTTGGAGCGTTCAACGCAAGTATATCCTTAGGGAGTTTGTTTGAACGCTTGCTAGGGTGGCAGGATGACGATGAATGCCCTATCAAAGATTCTAATTCACCGCTCTCGAAGGACTTGATGACTTTCGTCGACTTGACATTTTATATCGTCGTGAAAGGTATAGGACCGTGGCAGCTCAAAGAAGCAGAATCGTATCAAGCTACTACGCTGTCGTCGTCGATTCCACCACACAAGCGGTGCTCCCGCAGTCTCCCCCTTTTCGACGATTGCTTCGAAGAGAGGAACACCCCTCGCTATGCGTCACTTACCAGTGTCCCAAATGACACCATTCAGTTTCCATCTGCCTCTTCACCGCTTTGCGGCGAGTGCGATGCGAGAATTGTGTCTTCGAAAAGATGATTCCAATTCCGGCATGTACAATCTCATGCAGCGCCTTCGCGCAGAGGTTCAAGATGATACAACGGATCATCTCTTTTTGGGGCTAATGGAGTTTCCGTTGCTTGTTCTTTCTAGAGTTGCCCAAATTAGATCGGATTTATGGAGGAGGAACGGTCCGAATTTGACCGATCAAGTACTTAACTACCAAGAGCCTCCATTTTGTCGAAATATGAGGGACAATGATCTTTTATTGGTCCAATTTGCTGTTCTTGGTCGGAATCGATGCCTTAGTCGATTGATTACACGAGACAACTCAGAGGTGGGGATGGGGTTTTTGACGAACTTGCTGCTCCACCGATTGGGTATCTTTGATTTTGTAGGCTTTTTCATGGCCCCAAATAGTGACACAGAGAAATATAAACAAGAAGCAGATTCTGGCCTCTATCCTGGGGAAGAAGCTGTACCAGACGCATTTTCAAAAGATACACCACTTCCGTGGACGTATAGCCCCGCTAGAGACATTTCGGCTCGGATGAAACTTCTTGAAGAATATCTTCATTTTATGATCGTCTTTATTTCCGAGCTGCCCCCTGTGGTGCCCAAGAACAAGGCTGAACAAACAGAACAGGCGAAGCACAGGCTTTTCAGGGAAGTTATTCATAGGCTAGCTTCTGGTCCGAAAACTCATAGTGAACTGTCGGAGGTGCACCACGTACTATCGCATTGGGATAACGTATTGTTGAGCGAAGAAGGGAAGTTAGTTAACCCTGATGACGCAACGGGTGCTGCTCTCGCGGCTGTGTTAAGCGACGTAGCTGATCGGAGGGTGAGCCGAGGAGGAAAACCGGAACCAGATAAGTGGGAGCTTAGGAAGACTGCTTGGGCTGCTTATGATCCAGCCTTCTTTCACATAAGTACTAGGCATCACCAAGTTGCCGCAGAAAGTAGGCCAAAACCAAATCTTGACCCGTCTGGCCAGTACAAATGGGAAGCTGCGCCTTTTTCTCCGATACCTGCTAATACCCACCAGTGCTTTACTCGACTTCGAAGAGATGCAACGGCGGATGCGTGCGTTTTAGCATTGGCCTATAAGGTTTTGCATCTTCATTTCCGGAGTGACTCTGGGAAAGAACTTTCAGATCTCAGGGGTAGGGAGATGTACGAGGATAAGGAAATGAGTGAAACAGCTGTAGCTCGTGTGGTGCATCTGCTGACCTTGGCTGCGTATGCTTGGGATGGCGCTGACAGCTCAAACAAAAAGTGGAGAGAAGAAGGAGGGGGTCCGCTGGCAGCATTTTCTTCCATTGGCAAGCAGAAACTGCACCGACTGTCACTGATTGGATAAACGATTACCTTCTAGAGGATCCTAGTGTACTCCTTGATTGTGACTGGTATAAAGGTGAAGAAAGCGCATTTGTGCTTTTGCAAAAACTCGCTAAAAGCGGAGGTGAAAACGGTTCGTTTATCGCTCAAGATGCATCGCTGAGATCCGGCGCAGCATGGATATGCTCTTTTGCTTCGAGGCGGTCAAGGCGAGCCGCTTCCAATTTACTAGGTAAAAATTCAAGTGATGGATTGATTGGTAAAAAGGAGAACGCAGCACTTGACATTGAGACGAGAAAGAGACTAGCAAAGGAAAAAGCGCTTGCCAGAATGAACGCACAAGCAGCCAAGTTTGCCTCTATGATGGATGTCAAGCTGGGAGATAACGAAGAAAGCCCAGATCAATTTATGGGTATTGATAACAACGCGTCTGCGTCTAGCCCAGTGACTCCCAATAGACCCATTCGAGCAGGAAGTTTTGGCTCTTCTCTTAGTTCTGCGTCTAGTATGAGTTTGACGTTAGGGGACAGCGATGGCCCCAATGTACCAAATTTTGTCTCCCTTGCTTCTGATGTGCGAAATATTGATTTGGCAACAATTCCTCAGCGTTTGCTTCAGTGTCGACCGCGCTGCATTATTTGCAATGACGAAGAACACGTTGAAGCCAGACAATTTGAGCGAGTCAATCTTGATGAAAATGACGATGGAGAGAGCCAAAGGAAAAAGAGTCGTCGACGTGGTGATAACGCTCTTGGTTTCGTTGGATACGCGCAGGCAAGTACCGTATTGAAAGGTGGAGGAGGCCCCCCTCCAGGGCTAGACTTAGCAGAGTCTGCTGTACGCGGGTTTGTTGGAACGCACGTTGCTTTATGTGGCCATGCAGTTCATTTTGAGTGTTGCGAATCGTACCTTGCAACAGTGTCGCACAGAGAAGATCGAGCGATTGGAAAGAGAGATGAATTTCGTTGTCCACTTTGTCAGCGCCTGAGTAATTGTTTGGTTCCATTCATAGATGTTGGGGTTGACTGGATCGAATCCCCTACGATTGACCCGTCTGTGGGCGAGCCCAAACATCAGCAATCACCTATGATCGACTACTGTTCTCAGGATCCCATGGCGATTGATAGTACTTCCCACCAAGGAGTATCGCGTCGCACATGTCTGAATGATTTCTTGGAGTGCACCAACTGGTGGGTGTCGAAGCATAATGCGCACTATGGATGGGATGGACATAGCGCGTTTGTCGATAAAATGGCTCTCTTTCCGACAGTGTCCGATCATCCTGAAAACCTTTTCAAGAAACCGGCACGAAAGCTCAGGTCACTCAAAAAGAAAGATCTTTACGCCGCTTGGAATGCAATGATGAGAACTCCACGATACGTCAAACGTAGACTGCGCCCTCGATCGGCAACGTTACGAAACGAAGAAAATTCAAGCATCCATAGTTCAGATATCGCGATTAGTGAGGAATCGTCTGGAGAAACAGTGGTTTGGCGGCGATTTCTAGATCAGATCACTGATATCGGCTACAAAGCGGATAGTAGACGTTTGGGGGAGGAACAGTTTCAAAGGTTATTTGGAGAATTTCGACATTTTGTCGCTGAAAAGCATGCCTATAATACGTTACGAAATGTTGGGACCAACAGAGAAACAAGAGATGTACGTTGTTTCAGTTGTCAGCTCGCTTGTTCCTCATTTTCGTCTAATCTTGCCTCCAAAAGTGGCCATCCTGCATGTTTGAGGAACCTCTGTCAGACCAAAAAAGGCAGGAAATGTCTAGAGAAAAGCTCTTGGCGAAACTTTTTATGACAATTCAGTCTTTTGCGTATAGTGCGTGTTGCGAGATGCATGATGCGAAACGGGCTTACCAAAGAAGCCAGTCTGTCAGAGAATTAAGACAGAACGTGGGCATCGAATCGATTTTCGCTCGATATGGAATCAGCCGAATCGACTGCGCAGGAAATTTTGTCCTGCTTCCTCTTCCAACAGCCGTCAAGGACTCCGGGGAGCAACCCTTTGAAGGTCGCTTAGGAAAACTTAGATACTTAGCATTGGCGATTATGAGTGCTGCAGGTGCGGTATCAGCCGATCTGATTCAATTATCTTTGGGATTCCCTACCGACTCTGCATTTGAAGCGGCTTGCCAAAAGGATTACCGATGAGAGCTCCGATTGTGTACCCTCTTTGCTGGGCCATGTAATGACGCACGTAGTCGCAGCCATGTTTGCCACATGTGGAAGAGCGCGAGCTCTCGGTGACTCCATCGAGACATGGCAAGTTCCGGTGCATGGTGAAAGTATTGCTTTGTCGTCGTCACTACCACATAGCGACACAAAGCGTATTGACACGGTAGTTGACGACTGTGAAAACTTCATCAAACTAGGCATGCTTGCGCGCGTACAACAATTCTTGTTTGGTAAACTCGAGTTTCCGGTCCGTGGAGCCTCTAACATCGAGTCTTTCTTAAAAGCCCTCGACTCTTCACTGAATGCGCTTGTTAAGGAAACACCGGATCTTGAGAGAGAATGGATGAAGCTGTGTGTAGATATAGTGCAGATATCTTTGAAAGATACCACAACGCGTTCTTCTGAGGAAGTAGCTGCATTGCCAACTCCTCAACAATTGAAGAACGCTTGCCATTGTGCCTGCGATGTCGCTTGCTCTTTCGTTGCTGAGCTCTGTACGATTCTCCAGCTTCTCGTTCCTGGCATATCCGTAAAATACAGTGGATATAGAACGGGAGAAGGTATTGAGATTGAGGCGACCCCATTCAGTATGATGGATGAATTACGAAACCGAATAGGTTTCGAGCGGATGAGCGAAATGATTGAAGGAAAGCTGGTGCAACAAATGATAGCGTTTTGGTACGAGTCTGCGAATGACTTTGCGCTCGAGGCGATCAAAGCAAATGTTGCTGCGACTCCGGAACTTGCTGCTTATTTGCGTAAAACACAAGGCTTTCGTCATCTCGACTGGCCCTCGGTTTGCTCTCTTGATTCCTCCGAAAGTAGAAAAGCATTCACAGCAGCGAAAGGAATCGAAAGTGTGGAATCATCCAACGGGCAGCCACAGTTCACTCTGCCCTCGGAATCTGAAGAATTGTTAGCCCGGTTGAATAGTCCTGTGTATGATCCGTATCGCGAGTCTGGGCCAGTCCTAGTCACATTTAGCTCGAAAAAAGCGTTCCCCTCCTCGGCGGAGTCAGCATGGACGCTACCAAAGCTTTCAAATCGCCCAGAGTAGTAGCGCTACCAACTTCATACACCGACTTATACGCCGAGCTGGGATCGATCATGCCAGATTGCGAGCAAACTGCGGTGTGCCTAATTTGTGGATTAACCCTTAACGCCGGCGGAAAGGGTGAATGTACGCGCCATTCGTATCACTGCGGCGCCGGCGCCGGAATGTTCTTTTGTTACAGGAATGCAGTGGACTGATTATGCACAAGTCCAAGGCAGCCTACATCCATAGTCCCTATGTGGACAGTCATGGAGAAACGCCTCAGTACCGTGGACGTCCGCTGAACCTCGACTTAGATCGGTATAATCACCTGGGTGAAATTTGGTTCGGTCATGGTGTCCGGCAACAAGTTGTCGCCGAGCGAGGAAGCTCCCGACAGGTCATTCTTCCCGATTTTTACTAGCTTCTATCGACATTTTATCATAACCAAGGAAACAACAAGCATTTCATTTTCAAAAAAAGTATTAGGAATCTTGTGACTAATAAAAATCCTTCAGCAAAGCAGATCCTAAATACCTGGGACTCCTTTCTGCAGATAAATTTTCCCGTATCTGTTACGTGAAACTTACGTCGACATTAGAAACGTTGCATCTTTCATATTTTACAGTATGAAGTGTAATTGATGTCGGTTATCGCTATTTGGTAGAAAGGTTCGGTGTTGATGAAAGTGACGGAGAAATCAGGGTAAGGCAGACCTATATGAACATTGATAAAGGTCATACCACAACATCCGGGTATCCCCACTGTCGATACATTTCCCTACGAGAGCTACGTGAAAATCTACGTCTGCATTCAAAGCATTGCATCTTTCATTTATATTTTACGTTTTGAATTCAATCGGATGTTGATTATTATTAACGTGTACGAAATGTTTCTGTCGACAAGAGTGACGATGACATTTGGTGCAAGGCAGGCCCACAAATCGATGAGGTCGAACTTACTCAATACAAAGTACGGTACCAGTACCTTTTTCTCCGACTCAAAAGCGATTTCAGTCCCGGAACTTGTCATCTCGCCCTGTGCAATCTATTTCTGCTCACGGAAGTCGTTGCGTTGATGGAGGTCAAGCTGCCTTCCACTAATCCAGTCATCAAATACGAACCAACAATTAATGGTCAATAACACCATTCCCGTCCCATGCTAAACGTCTCCGCCTCATCGGGTGTCATGCGTCAGCCACAAGACCCGATCGCACGTCGGTCGTCGTGGGTCCCATTTGCAAATCCAGGAAAGACAAGAGAGAAGAAATTGACCATGAACGAATCACGCCTTTCTCAACAATCAACGAAATGTCTCCTTCAAGCAATCGAGTTCGGCTGCTTTGTTTTGTCCAAGTAGTGAAGAAGGCGTGAGACAGAAGTGGCATGGAGTATCATTTTTATTATGATGAGAAAGAGAATTCAAAAAATGCAAGTCACTATTATTTTTTACTTCTGTTTTCAATGGGAAAAATGGACTCTCTCGGTGCTACATAAACTGATATCAAAACGAACGAAGCCTTCTCGCTCTCTCCGGAATCAATACACAACATTGGCTCGAGCACGAGCGGCCAAGACTTCGAACTGGGCCCGGCCGGTATTCATGCACAATTCATGGAAAATCGAATCGGTCTTCTCCAATAAGTTGTGCGGGGTATCAAATTCGGCTACCACACCGGCATTCATCACCAAGATACGGTCGGAATCAATGATCGTATCCAAACGGTGGGCAATGGTGAAGATGGTGCGGTGCGAAAAGTGCTCTTGCAAGACCTGCTGCACCGCCGCGTTCGTATCGGAATCGAGAGCGGCCGTCGCTTCATCCAACAACAATACACGGGAAGGATTCAACATGGCACGCGCCAAGCAGATCAACTGCTGGGTACCAAGCGAAAAGTTGGAGCCCATCATTTCGACGCGAGCATTCAGACCGTCCTTGTTTGCGCGAACGACGGGGCCCAACAAACACTTACCCAAAAACATCCCAGAGGGCGTCGTCAGTGTGCTGGTTGAAGGGGTCCAAGTTGTAACGGAGTGTACCAGAGAACATGACGGGTTCTTGGGGAATAATCGCCATGCTGCTACGAAGCTTGTGCAAGTTGACCATGGAGCAATCGACGTTATCGACACGGATGCGACCTTCGGAGATCTCGGCCAAGCGGTACAAAGCTACAATCAACGAACTTTTGCCGGCACCTGTACGTCCGACGACACCGATCTTTTCACCTTCATTGATGGTAAAGTTGATTCCCTTGAGCGTCGGAGGCTGGCCGGGCAAGTAGGGCATGACCACAGCTTCGAAGCAGATTTCTCCCTTGGACGGCCAGTTGGCCGGGGGCTGGACTTCGTGTTCGGGTTCTTGTTCGGCTTCCAAGTTGCAAATCTCACGGGCCATGTTCACGGACTTCATGTTATCGTGGAAGTCACCCATCAATCGAGACATGATACTAAAGAAGAGGAGAATCTGGAACGAGTTACTGACAATCAACCCGGCAATAGGAGCATCCATCGAGGTATCAACTACGGCCAAAAGGCAACAACCCAACACCAACAAAGCACCGATCAAGTCAACACGGAAGGCCAACCACAAGGACAAGTTGGCAATCGAAAAGGTAGCGACGGCCGACTTGGCTTGCAATCCAACGTTCTCGTTCACGAAGCGTTCTTCCATACGGAAGGCACGGACCACGGCCAATCCGCTCAAAGTCTCGGCGGTGTGAGCGACGACGTGACTGCCCGACTCTTCCGCGGCGCGCATGAGGGGCACGGAAGCTTGAATGTAGTTGTAGACAGTGTAGATGTACACAACGGCCAAACCGGCGACAATGACCAAGAAAAAGATCAAGTTGTAAGCGACGACACCGCAGGCCATGATGAAGATCCAAAACATGATCTGAAACATGAGCACGTTGTCAACCAACTGATCGTCAATGATCTCGACATCCTTAGAGAAGAACGCCAACAATTTACCGACAGGTGTGACATGGAAGAAATGCATGGGGGCCTTTAGGGCGGCAGCAAAAGCCGCGTCGTGAATGTTCATGGCACCTACTTTGCCCGTGCGGAAGTAGAAGAAGGCACGCAAGAAGGACATGCACAAGAAGACAAAAACCAACAAGCCGTAGAGACCGGCATAGAAAGAATCGGCAGTGCGCTCCGGCTCGTACTTGCGCTTGGTCCAGACCGAAACCCAGTTGTCGCTGTACACACGGAAGATTTGGCCGACAACGAAGATCAAAGTGGCGGTGGTGAACAAGCAGACTCCAATCTTCTGGATGTACCACAAGTAAATGCTTCCCTCTTGGGCATGGTCGTTCACCTTGGTAACCAGCTTCTTGGTGGAAGGGGTCGGAGTCATGGGAGCATGAGGCTTGAGAGGGACCAAGGCATCGTGTGTCACCTTGACGGAATGATCAGGGTGTTCCAAAATGTCTTGTGAACCGGTGTGCGGATCCGTCGGCTTGGGGTGCTTGACGGTTTGGGAAGAACCGGGTGCGGTGCTTTCGGCAACTTCATCGCCGCAAAAGTTGGGGAACAAGTGCTTGATGCCCTTGAAGGAGTACTTGGCATTGTAAGCGACCTTGTTCTCTTTCATCACGACCAAGTGATCCGACATGGCGAACAACTCCGTTTGATGCGTTGCTAAGACGACCGTTCCACCACCAGCAATCATCATGTCCTTGATGCAGAGCTTGAAAATGTGTTGACACGTGTACATGTCGACGGCAGACAAGGGCGAGTCCAAAACGTAGAGCTTGGCGCGACTGTAGGCAGCACGAGCAAGGGCGATACGTTGCTTCTGTCCACCGGAAAGGTTGCCTCCGCGTTCTCCGATCCAAGTCTGGTCCCCAAGGGGCATCATCTTCAAATCCGGTTCCAAGGCACAGGCAAAAATGACCTTGCGGTAGAAGGCTTCTTCAAAGGGCAGACCGAAGACAATGTTGTCTCGCACGGTTCCCAAAGCTGTCCAAGGGGTCTGAGGAACGTATGCCTTGGATGCCGGAGAAAGACACTGGCCGCTACGGATGGTCATGTCACCGAGGATCGCTTTCAACAAGTTCGACTTTCCAGAGGCGACTGGTCCAGCAACCATTACAAGGGAGCCTTGTGGAATGGTCATGTTGACATCGTTCAACAAGATAGCACCGTTCATTCCGTACGACATGCAAGCATTTCGGAAGGTGATGCCTTGGTAATTGTAGGACGTATCGCTCTTTTTCTCTGCAATACTCAGTTCGGGCTCGAGCAAAAGGCTTGAATACGCTCCATGCTAGATATGGCATCGAGTACATCACGAAGACTCTTGGGCAATTTGGAGAAGGGCACACGGAGCGTGTTGAAGAAGGACATGGCGGTAAAGACAACGACCGATTCTATGTCACCCATCGCCTCCTTGGTACCAAAGATGACAACACACAACATGGGAGGCAAACTGAAAATCAATCCAAGGATGGTCGACTTGTAGTTGTTGATTCCGTCAGCCAAGCGACTCTCCTGCGCGCGAATGTCGTTGAGGTTCTTGAAGAAGGAGGCTTCCCAACCGTAGATCTTGATGAGCTTGATGCTGCGCATGATTTCCTCCATGAGAGAGATGCGCTCGTCCGAGACCGCAGCGAGATCTTTCTTACGATAGGCTACAACCATACCCATGTAGTACTGGAGCGGCATGAAGATAGCCATCATAGCGACACCGGGAAGGATCGTGGCACCCAACAGAATCAGCGTCACCGCAAAGGCGGCGAGCGTTTCGAAGATACCGGACCACAAGTACTGAAGACTCAAGCATGCTTCGGCGAGCTTCTCCACATCCTTGGCGACGAGAGCGACGATATCGGCCTTGGATCCGTATGGATCACGAACAATCATCTTCTTGTAGATCTCGGTAGTGAGTGCAGTCTTAACCTTGGAGCCCAAAATCGACGAGTAGATGCCCATCTGTTGGATTCCAATTGACAACACGAACATGGTAGCAAAGAAACCAGCACAGAGGTAGAACTCGTAGTTCTCGCCCTTGTTGATTGGAGTTCCCTTATCACGTTTGTTGATGAAGTCAAGGATATCGAAGACAAAGTAGTAGATCGACCAGATGACGAGGACCGACCACGTGAGCTTGGCGATGAAAGCCTTGAAGAAATCGACGCGGAAGGACTTCCAGAGGCAGCGCAATAGCATCTTGTAAGGTTTCTCGTTCGGGTCCACCTTCTTCTTCTCATGTTCCCAGTTGGAGATGAAGGACTTGTGCGCATCCGGCACGCTGATGAAGTTCTCGAAGTCCTTACAGAACTTCTCGACCTTGTCATCCTTGCGGGACGACGGAAGACAGGGCTTGCACAAGGCGGCCTCCTGGTTCACCACCTCGGAGACGCGTCCTCCCGTAATCGGAGCGAAAGGACCAGGCATGATTACAGCTTTGTAACCAACATTTGCGATAGACGACGATGTTAATCAGAATGCTCGAGTGTTCGACTGTTCGACTCGAGAGATTTGTGAGAAGACGAATTGTTGATGGTGATAGATGTTGTTTGCGGGTGTTGGCAGTTTTCACGTAGACGTGCGTAGCCTGGTACGTAGAGCCCACGTCAGCATACGTGGCAGAGTTCACTTCAACATGACGTTTTGCAGAAACAAAGGTTCATTTTCTGGTTCTGCGTGATATCGTTGTACAGTTTCACTATACTTCATTTATCACTGACGTGGTAATCTTGTTTGGAACGATTCATTCTGTTCCTCGGAGTACCGGTACGGTTACCAGTCAAGTAAGGCTTACTCCGACGACCTCCGAAATGATGTCAAAATAAATTTGAACTTACTCAGAAAATTCGACCATGACGTTCTATCGTCGCATCACCCCTTGTTTCCATCGATTGCAGGCTACAAAAGGTTCTATTTCATGTTCAGACGAGGGTCGCGATGCGTAGGGCAGGATCACAACCACTGAAGAGTCTGACGAGCACAACATGAAGTGCAAGACGCGACATTGGTTCGGTTTGTCAATCGCGAATTGAATGGTGGATACAGTCTAGCTTTTTGCTTGTTTCAAAAATCAGATCGTGCAGTTGGAATCCGCTTTGTGGGGTCGATGGCGAACGATCGATTGTCAAGCGCAACAGAAAGGAATCGACCAATAAAATCATGATCTATCAAGTGGAGGCAATCAAAGCAACCGCACAACACGCTAAGTTTGGGCTCCAGTTACCAGCGCAGTGAGTGCTTTCGTAAAGGAGGGACTGTCGTTTTAAGAGAAAACTCAGAATGAATGCTAAGCTTTTCGAGAGGCATCGGATCGATAAGAAGAATCGTTAAAGTAAACTACTAAGGGACTGTAAGATTGGTACGTCATAATTTGAAAACGTATAACGTATACTCAGTATTATGTGGACTTTCGTTTCAAACATCTTCTTCCATTGTTTCCGATACTATCATCACAATAGGATGACTGCGCACATTAAGAGGACAAACGACAAACGGTGAAGGTGAGGTTAAAGCGACTCCAATTCAAATGTTCGCGATGCACTGGTTCTTACGGATTTTGATTTCTTTGACTGATTGGTGTCGCCTGTGTCGCTTGGGGTGGCCCCTCGCACTGCGCTGCTCTCCGTTGAAGGCGGAACAGGAGCCATATCGGTAGTGCTAGTACTGACGGGAACCGAGCCAGAAGACGGCCCAGCGAGCGTGGAGAGGGGCACCGCGATTGGTGACGGCATGGTCACACCCGTTCGCTTGCCACTGATAGGACCCAAAACAGGTGGACTGACAGGCGTCGGTACTGAAACAGGTGAACTGACAGGCGTCGGTACGGATACAGGCGAGCCCGAGGGAGGCTATGAAAGTAGTTGATGAGTCGAAGAAACGCTTCAGTTTGAAAAGAAATATGATAACAACACTTACCACTTCAGTGGTTCGATCAAAATCAATGCATTGGGCTTCGCTGGCGCTGCTCGCTGAAGCAGCAATGAACTGGCAAGGAAGACCATCATCTGCAGTCCCAAAATTGTTGGCAGCGCTCACAGACCCTCCATCTAAGACGACAACGGTTCCTACTCCTGTGAAATCATTGCCCACGAAGTTTGTGTTTGAGACTTCAACACTACTTCCTTCAACAGCCAAGATTGCGTATCCAAACCCCTCCGCACTGTACGTGTTGTCTTCGAAGCGGGAATTCTGCACAATGATGTCGTTGTAGCCGGATGAGGTCGTGACGACGCCGCGCGACTTATCAGTCACAGGTAATCCTTGAGCGTTATTTCGGAATGTCGTTTCGACAAGACGTACTTGCTGGCGCGGCAAGGAGGGATCAATCACAGGAGTTGGGACCGCGGGGGTGGGTAGAACAACAGGCGAAGAGATAGGGGTGGGTAACGCCGGGGTAGGGATCGTGATAGGGCTCGCAACGGGGGTGGGGAGTGCCGGCGTAGGTAACGCCGGGGTAGGGAGCGCAGGAGTAGGCAATGCCGGGGTAGGGAGCGCTGGGGTGGGCAAAGCTGGGGTAGGCAAAGCTGGGGTGGGAAGCGCCGGGGTCGGAATAGCAACAGGGCTCGCGATGGGGGTTGGAAGCGCTGGGGTTGGTAATGCAGGAGTCGGAATAGCGACAGGGCTCGCAATGGGCGTTGGTAGTGCAGGTGTGGGTAAAGCAGGAGTGGGCACCGGAGCCGCCACTGGCACAGGTCCAGCAATAGGTGGCGCAACCGGAGTAGCCACAGGTGCAGCGACACAAACGTCATCACAAACATTGTTGAAGATACTGTCAAAACCTACCGAAGTACAGGAGCAATCACCAACCATATCTCCACAAGCATCGTTGCATCCTTTGACGCGACAATCCGTGAACGTATCGCAGTTGTTTCCACTGCACACAGACGTAACCGTGTAAGTGAAATCCCTACCGGTTCCACAGTACCCAGGGCAAAAGATCTCATCCATGAAAACCGCATCCGTATGCTGGAAGGAATAGGAACAGCCCGGAGGAGTCACGGAAGGTGGGATGGAATGGTTTTCGTTAACAAAGTCTTCCTGTAGACCGCGACCATGCGGGTTTTCACGAATCTTTTGTTGACGAACGCTTTCCATGACCGTGCCCATGTTGTTCATTACTACCTGAACGCTGTTCGTCGCTTGTATTTTGCGTACACGACGAGTTGTGGGGGCTGCTACGGGGGAAAGGGGTGGCTCTGTCGAGGTAACCGTGGGATCCCACGAAAGCAACATTGGACCAATGTTGGTGTGATCCTGGTCATTCGAACGAAAAATGCAGCAAAGTGAGCTCGATGAAAGACACATCTTTATCAAAAATGTCCGATCCAGCGAATGAACTTTGACCTTACCTCAAAGATGCAATCCTGGAAGGTAATGTCACCCGAGTTATCCAGAACGGCGCCCGCTTGTTGGGCCATCGCAAAGGTGAATCCTTGAAACCGAGCATTGGTAGCCGGCTGCTGATACAAACTAAACGCCGATATCACTTGCGTTTCACCACCAGTGAGCACACAATTGTTACTGACATCTCCATTGGCACCACAGATATAGTGCGTGTTGGTGCGTGCCGTCAAAGGAGCCATGCCGCCCACTAAAGAAGTGCTTCCCGCAATGTTGGTAAGAGTTCCAATGTTGTAGACGCGGTTGCTGCAGAGCGAATACGTCGTGACGACTGCCGGATTAGCATTCACAACATCTTGCAGTAACAGCGTGGTGTCGCTGTAGCAATTGGGAACGTCAATTGTGGGCGTCACCACCGTCGGGACGGAAGGCACGGCGACAGGAGTCGTAATGGGAGTCGAAGGCACCAGCACAGGCGTGGTTACGGGCACTGATACGGGGCCCGCCAGAGGAGTCGGCAATGCCACTGGTGCAGTAACGGGGGTCATCACCGGAGCAGGGACAGGGACCGTCACGGGAGCGGGAACCGGAACCACAACAGGAGCGGGCGCGACGGGAGCCGGACCATCACACAAAATTTCGCAAGCTTCATCGAGAGCGGTGTTAAAGTCAATGATTTCCAAGGGCGGACATTCAAGCAACCCGGATGTACATCCAGTAACACCACATTGAATCACCGAACTGCAAACGGCGGTAGCGTCGGTGTACGGTTTATCGCATTGCGTCGCAATTCGCAGCGTAAAGTCGCGGCCGGTTCCGCACCGACCCGGGCACACCATTTGATCAATCGGATTCGTGGATGTGGGAGTATGATTCAAGTCATCGTAATCGCATTCGCTAGGAACAATAAAAGAAGGTAAAGTGTGACCTAATCGACGAGCTTTGTACGAAGCGGTCATCGTTTCTTTGAACTCCTCAAAAGCGTTCAGGCGATTCTCCCCCTTGCTGTATTCGGAAAAGGATTGCGTGAATTGTGCCGCATCTGCCGCCGCTCCTAGCCAAAGGCTCAAGTATGCGGCCTTCATCTTCATAGTTGCTTGTTTGGTGGGTACTTGTAGATAGCACCCGACAACTCTTCGTGTCTAATAATGCCTTCTCGGTTGTGTTTGGATTTCGAGGCGATACGAAGGACCTCCGCAACTCCGTTCGATGGAGGACGTAAGTCTAGAATAAGTGCACCCAAGCTGTTTCTTGCCTAGACACACTAGTAATTAAGCGCCCGATAGTTCACTTCAGTACTATACTCAGCTTCTGCTTTCCTAAATAAGCGACTTGCAACGGAAATCAATCGGGACAAAAATACGCCAAATTTTCATTCCGCTTTGGATTTGATACGAGAGAAACAATTCCCGCCTTTCCATTATCGATCCAAGAAAGTACTTCCATGACGTCTGTCACGACATAATATTCAATGGAATGTACTAAGACTTGTTAAGTAATTTCCCGACTTAAAGGTAACGGAAAGGCCTGGCGCACCATCCTTGACCGTTTCCATTATTCAAACTTTCACGAACAAAAATGACCCTCCCTCCGATGAATTCAGGGCTGCCGCCGAAAAGCCCTTGGATCCATCGGTGATGTGATCGGTGATGTATCTTGATAAGAAGAAATAGTTTTAAATCACTCTTCGATAATATCGATGATGTTTCGGAGGAATGCGATAATGATTGCTACACGATTGGATGACACTGCCAACATCACGAAACATAAATCACCAACGATCGGGGTTCCCGATCGGGTCCTCGACGCTTTCAATGTACTTTTTATAGTAATTGGCTATCCTTTCAGGCTAATACTTCACCGGATTTAACTGTTATTATACGATAGGTGCCGATAGTTTCGGACGCGTGACCCACTGCGCCAATTGTTCGTACGCCATCAAGGAGATGCCAAATTGCGGAGCGAGACGAAGAACACGTGCCGTGCCTCCACGAAAGAACGATCGCCATCCCTCTTGGTGATACATTTTTGTGACGCAGTCTCGTATGCCGCTGTAATAGTAGAGCACTTCACCGTCCGGACGAGTAGATTGCAAGCGAGTCTTAATGACATCGGCTGGAATCGTGAGGGCGGCGGCCGGGATCCCGGCGCACGTACCCGCTAACCAGATATTGACATTAGTTGGTTGATTAATTTCGGCATCTAGAAAGTGACGGATTGCGGAATACGTAGGAAAGTAAATGGCACTGAACGGTACATCGCGCAATAAGCATGCGGTAGCACCGCGAAAGACTCCCGGTAGACCCATTTGCCGCACGATCGATCGGAGTGAAGCTGGTTCGATTGGCGGAACACCACGTTTCTCCAAAAAGCGATTAGTTTCCCCTTCTAATTGCATATGAATTTTCGTTACTTCCATTGGATTGGTCACGAGCAACTGACAGGCACCGGCGCATGCACCCGCTACCACTTCGACCCATAAACTAGGTTTCGTGGAGATGCCATTTGCTTCATGACTTTCCCTGTGCGGATCCAGAACTTGCTTGATCAAATCATTCACCTGAATTTTAATCAGTTTTTCAGGACCTATTCCGATGAGCTGTGGAGTGAGTCCACGGTAGAGACCAAGAGCTGATTCATGCTGCACGACACTGCGTAAGCAGTGCATCCAGCTCGATACGATGCTTGTCCTCCTTTAGGCACTGCTTCATTCATCATTCGTGTCTTAGCAAGATCCAGCGGATAAAGGAACAGAGCCCCCATGGAGCTTGCTACTGCTGTCAGCCAAAAATGCTGTACAAAGTCTTCCATCTTCGCCCTAAAGCTCTCTTCCGTTTCTTTCTCCATACTGACTCGATCATCAAGATGAGCCGCAGACGAGGCGAAGGTGAGCTTCCCGTCTCGACCAGGTAGCGCTTCCAAGCGTCGCACAAAATCCATTCCACAAACTTCAATAGCATCTTGCGAAGAGATGTAACCATCATTATTACGATCAAACAGCGCAAAATGATTTCAACCTGCCTCCGACTGAGCCGTCCACCCATTCCTAGTGCCCGATTCGCTACTTTGAAATCATCCGGAGATATGGCACCCTTTTTAATCTCTTCTGCTTGGTCAATTAAATTGCAAATACCCGATAGATTTCCAAGTATTTCTTGAAAGGCGAGAAAGTCGCCGTATGCAAAGTAGCGCACGCCTGTAATCGTACCAGCGTCGATGTATTGCTCTGAACTACTAGCATTCGTTGAAGGGTTGACTGCACTTTCGGGATTGATGCTTTTCTCCGCTTTTCTATATATTTCATCCAGTCGGTCTGCGATGCCTTGGGGTAATCGCCATCCACAAGCAGTCGTCAACACCTTGATAAACTCGTCTGGATCCAAATGATCTTCCACAGAACCTCGCTTCTTCGTATCGATAGCGCGAAGAAACGCTTGCTTTCCGATTTCTCGCTGGAGGTCCATCAAAAACTGCGAAAAGTGAACCTGACGGATGGATTGCTTCCCGTCTTTACCAAAATATCGTTGAAAGAACTGCGAACTAAGGTCCAGATCAGGGAAAAGAGGCTTGACAAAAGAAACAAGATCAGAAAGCATGATCTGACCCTTCTGTCGTTGATCCATCAACAAAAAAGCTACATCTACTTCCGGGTCGGGTCGATCCATGAGCATGTGGTAAAAGCAAAAATCCTCCAAGTAGACGCGCGGTAGTTCTTCGTAGTCTTTCTTTTGCCTTCTCCTTAAAAAGACGATGTAATGAATTTACAGTTCGTAAACTGGACATAGGATCCTCGTTTAAGGTACTGGTCGAGTTCCATTTGCGTCGAGATTCCACGAACTCTTCCATGGTCATGTAAAGAACACCATTCTCATCAGATCTGGTGGCGCATTCCACGAACCAGCGACTCATCACTTCACTCGGGAGAACATATTCCCAAAAGGCCGTAAAATCGACCACCCAGCACTGCAAATTCGATCCAGTCTCTGCTTGCGTGGATGCTACGACCGACGCGGAATGCTGTCGCCCGAACAAGAAACCGCCTTCACCAAACAAAGTACCGGGGCCCAGCGACGCCGGACGAAAATTTTGTGGCTGATACCACACATCGGCTTTACCGTCGCGCACTACGTACAAAGAGCGTTTGATTCCACTCCGTGGAGACACGGGAGGATCTTCCAAAAAATCCGCCGATAAGAAAGTTGTCGCAGCCTCCCGCGCGCGAAGGAAAGGGTTCTTCCACGAACTATCCATGCCACCAAATACAGTCGACATTGAATAATCGGATGGCCTTTTTTCATTCTCATCGGGTGACTCGGCCTCGTCATTGTTCGCTATCCGATTTTCCGTCACATCTTTCGTTCTGCTCTCCTCGACAGGGGCATTACTACGTTCAAACGACTTGGCATAAATTTCTTCCTCTTCCACATCCGCAGGATCTATTTCAGAGAAGATTTTGGTGGAAGTCCGTTGCGGTTTTCGATGCAAATCATGTGAACCGTTGTCAGCACGATCTTGTAGGTCGTCATCATCCACACAACCTTCTAAAATAACAATATCTCCCGGATGAAACTCTTTCAATTCGGCGACCGAGATGAAACGCTCTATTTGACTTTCATCTAAGCAAGCGAAGAAGGGAGACTTTTGAATAGCGAGACGAATCAGCTCTCGATCTTGTTGATTTTTGAAATGAGAAGGAAAGTAACGCGTTCGCTTGCGCGTCTTGGGCTTCGGTTGCATTTCTCTTTGGGGACTGTTGTTTGCGTCCGTCATGTTTAGCCTTAATGAGCGTCAAAATAAATCCAGAATGTGTGCAGGTAAAGATGAGCTTTAATCAATGTTCGTTGTGAATAATATACAACACTCTGTTGGAACCTTTTGCCTCGACGCATTTTTGTGTTTGACTTCGAAGTCTTTTACACCTTGGCGGATGATGATGATCCGGATGGAAAAACATAATTACCGGTACGACTTTGTCGAAATTTTGCTCATCGAAAAGATCCTGAGTACAGTATAGTACAGTGTGGGAACATATATTGGCATTAGCGAGGTGAAACGGCTCTAAATAAATAGCACAATAACATCCTCGCGCCATGACGAGGATTAGGATGAGGATGAGGACGACGAGGACGAGTTTTTATTTCTTGCGCATCATTGGATGGCCTGATCTTGCTTTTCTTGTGAATAAATCGTATAACCTGCATAAACATCTCTTTAAAATGAATCTGAACACACTGAAACTCCTTTTCGCCGCAACTATCGGGGCCAACGCTTCTCTCGTCGATGTTATTGACTTCAAAAGCATTAACAGTCAGCTCCAGAACGAACAGAGAGACTTGCAAGGTATTTGCGACACCATTCTTCGAAATGTCCCCATTTTTAAAGGGTGCACCTGTGAACTGCAGTTCTTACAAAACACCGCCACAATCAGTTGTGACGATAAATGCCAGGGCTGCTCACGAACCGAAGACGTTTGTGTGGTGGGCTCGTTCGACGCGACGATCGCAGTGACTACTCTCGAAGTGCAAAGAGTTGCCTTCCGGGTTGAACACAGCGGAGATGATAGTAGTCAGCGCACGTTGCGGCTTGAAATAGTTGAAGGAGCAAACCCTGGTTGCAGCACATTCATCAATAATGTGAAATGCTCGTCCTGTACCTTGAGCACCACCAACATTGATCTCAGTGCCAACTGCATTGATGCCGTCCATGACTGCCGTAACATTGGTTTTGGCCGCGTGGATGGATGCGACTTGACTGCTTTGCGAGCTCTTCCTTCAGAAAATCCATTCAGCGTTTTGACGAGCGATGTCCTCTTTCCTCTAGAGACTTGTCTAGCTCAGGATGGCGCGCCAGCTCCAGCACCAGTTCGAGCACCCGTTCCAGCTCCGGTTCGAGTCCCCGTGCCCGTTCCTGCCCCTGTTCGACCACCCGTTCCAGCTCCGGTTCGTGTTCCGGCACCTACTCCCACATTATCGGGAATTCCGCCAAAGAAAACTCCGCCAACTAACAAGGAAAAAGATCAATTGAAGCTTTTCAATTTTGATGCCGATAGAGGTGGCCTGAAGCGCAAGCTCAAGAGCGCTCGGGGCTAATCTAATAGATACAGCTTTCCAAGGGGAAGGTTCAATGGCCGATCATCATATTTTTGTATGCGATTATAGCATAAAGCGGTATTAACAGTATTATTTAGTGTTCCTTGTGACGGAATCCACTTTCAAACTCTCTAAGGAAAGCAGCATAACACTGACTTGATTTTGAAACTAAACTTATCAAATGCTTTATGCTAAAACGCGTTCAAGGTTTTTTCTTCCATGCTTCATCAAAGACCGATGCAAATTTAACATTTTAAGCGAAATATAAGCATTTATCATTTTTGTGTTATCGCTATTTTTATGGAGCAAAGCGCATTACCTGGTAGTGGTAGGTGTCCATCACCATCACCCATCATGATCGAGTTTAAGTGTACAAGGACGACTTCGAATCAAAATTATGTCAATCCCGGACAATCTCTCACAAATCCTTTGTAGAAAGATATTCTGGTTTTAAACTTTATTGTATTCCAATAAGAATAAGAAAAGGGGCGTGTCATCTGCTTCCATTCTTGTTGTCGCTGTGGATGACTTAAATGCAACACAACGCATTACTTGTAGATGTCCAGTATGATTTGACTCCGGGGTGTTTTTGTTAATGTGAATTGTTTCAGTCCCGGATATTATTCACGAGTGTAAATTAATTACGGGGTACTCCGTATTATTTATCTCTAACCGCATCGCTAAAGCAAAAACACCGATCCATTTTCATTGCATTTATTAATCGCTCGACGTGTTAAGTCATGAACAATATGCACAGGGAGACGTATTGCGTTTTGAATTATTGCGCGGTTGAGAATTGTCACTCCGGAACTCTTTAATTGAAAGACGCCGACCGAGGACCCTCGTCCGTAAAGGATAGTCTAGTTAGCTACCTGGTAGGGCTAGTGGCTAGAGTGAACAAGAATACATTGTACCTGTTACCAGATATCATGGGGGCTATCGAAATGATTTTCCCACGCGTCGCCTCCCTCTTCATAAGAACAAAAAAAGCAAGATCAAAAGTCGACGATGATAGAATTTTCTTTTGGCTTGTTACTAGTACACTCCGTTCTACTGTAATTAATGAGTCCGATCGTTTCAGCAAGCCACGAACCAACAACTGCGAGAGCTATGAGAAAAATAGCCCAGCATTACAGTTAGAAGGAAGCCATTTACTTAGATGATTCCAAAACCGTATGTTAGACCAACGGACACATGCATGCGGCCCCGTGTCCATTATCATTTGACCTATTTACCAGAATCAACCGACCGAGATGTCGAAGAATGTCAATAACCATCGATCACATAAATCCATCGTCTTTGGTCTTTTTTAAAAATAAATCTATCCATTACGTTCTGCTTCGTCGCAATGAGGTCTTACTTTATTTTAATTTTCTTCTCAACTGCAGCACGAGCTGTTCCCTTGATTGATCTATCGCAAGTCGATGATCTCCGAAGGGATCTCGTTGATTCCGACCGCGAGTTGCAATTCGATGGAGTCTGCACCGAATTGTTGAGCGTATTTCCCTTGACGGATGCCGATGTAACATAAATGCCCTGCAGAACAACGTTCAAGTTGTTTGCTCGAATTATTGCAACATTTGCTCTTCAACTGAAGACCTGTGTGTTGCATATTCGTATACGGTTCAGTTCTCTCTGGCGCCCCCTTTGCAACCGCAACGAGCGGTTATCCGTGAAGTCCAAACGGGCCAAGACAGTAGCAAGAGTACGCTGGTGATCGAAACCCGATACAACTCAAACCAAGTGCTGCTTTCTTGCTCCACATCAATCAACAATCAGCAATGTTCTTCGTGTGTCATTAATAATTCATGCGGTGATGCCATTCATGACTGCCGAAATGTTGGACTCCCCGCTGTTGTCGACGCGTGCAACAAAAACCAGCTTTCTGCACTGCCTTCGACCAACCCGTTTTCCACGCTCGCGAACGATGAGCTCAAATTCGATCAATGCTCGGCGCCTCAGAATCCTGCACCAGTTCGAGCACCCGTTCCTGCACCGGTTCGCGCTCCTGTTCCAACTCCAACATCCTCTGGAATCCCGCCGAAGAAAACCATCCCGACAAACAAGGAGAAAGATCAACTGAAGCTTTCGAATTTTGATGCCGATAGAGGGGGTCTTACGCGCAAACTGAAGAGCATCAGGGGGAAATAAGTTCCTTTCAATGCTAATTATGCACCAACTGATCAAAGTCGGGCGGAATCGATGCCTTAATATGATACATTACTGTACGCTTATGAATAACTATTGCGTTCAAATATTTTCATCACTTTATTTACTTTCTAAAACCATATCAGCGTGATGTCTAGACGTCTCGTGTATCCAAGCAGAGTTTAGGACTGAATAGTAGGCCAACGAGGATACGGATATGAGCTATGGCTAGTTTCGTCCGAGAATAACAAAATATCTTCGAACACTACTTACCGTCATTACTGTCAGCTTTTCTTTCAGCTCCAATTCTACCTTCTCCCCATAGAATCATTTTCTCTTCTGTCCAAGTTTTCAAGTGCCTATTGATAAGTCTCTCTCGTTGCTCTTCAAGAGTTGTGCAGGAGATATACCTGACCGATAGAATGCACATAAGGATTGTGTAATGAACTGCATTGACAGAGAAGATCGAGGACTTACCATGTTTCATCGAAGATTCCCTTGAGCGGAGCCCAGGCTGGATCATCCCACGCCAACAGATAATTTCCCTCTAGCAACACGATCGTGTGGGTTAGTTCTAAAGAGACACCGTCGGGTATTGGATCACTCACGCTGCGATCGTAAATTGGTAAATTAGCAGTGCCCTTTTCCCGAGCTTCTTGGAAGGCTGCTATACATGCCTGGGCGTTAAAAGTCCACGGGGCACCTCGGCGCTTCAAAAGCTCTTCGTAAGTGTATACGGCTCCTTCTGTTTCAGCCATCTTTTTCAACTCGGCTCTACTGTAGTGAAACCCATCCATAGGAATGGCAACCGCCATTCCCTCTTTTAACCGCACATTAATTCGCTTCGCAACCTCATACGCCAAGGTCGACTTGCCCGAGCCGGGCCCTCCCGCAATCGCTATAAATAGTTGTCCATTTCGCAGATTATCCTTATTAACATCGTAGAGATGAATGACCCGCTTCGCCAAATCTTTGTAAAGTGCTGTAGCAGTAACGTATTCTGTCTCGAGGTCCTCGGGTAAGCTGAACGACATGGTGCGTTCGTGTTTCTGTTCATCATGTTGGGTCTGAGGCTCGAAATGAAAATGCTCGTTTCGGTCTTCAAATATACTCTCCACTTTATCTTCGCGAGTCATATCCTCCATCTCCATGTCTTCCAAAGACGACGCTCGCCGTCGCATGGAAGAACGAGGGTTCGACTCGACATGGTCCTCTTTGGTAAGCATCTTTGTGGCGGCTACTAATACTGAAGAAGCAAATGGCTACGATAAATTTGAAGCACTCTTGCGAATGAGAATTTGTAATCCAGTGGAACGAGTGAGCCGCATTCTTCCCGATTCCCAATAAAGCGTGTGTTGGTGGCAAAAAATGGCAAAAGAACTTCGATCGATTTTCCAAGGAAATCATCGGTGTCGCCTTGATGTCAAATTCTCCATCTGTTTTTGTGTTTAAGGTACCCTCTACCCCCTACATAATGTGACTGTGCTGCACAAACTCTATCACGTTTTATAGATAACAATGGATTCGCTAAGAATTGGCAATTGGCACTCACGGTTCTCGGATTCCATCAAACCATTTTTAAAAGACACAACAGCACAACATGCTCGTGTCATCCGTTGACAGCGATAAAACAATAACAATAGCAAATGAACCCATCGCTCCTTTCTCTAGCATTGCTATTATTTCAGCGTACTCACGCTGACCTGTTGGAGAAGGAAGACGTTTTTAATGATCACAACCCGCCAGCCCCCTTCGATCAAAGAGACCTTCAAAATGCCAACGCCTGCAATCAAATTCTTCGGGAGTTACCAGATGGGTGTACATGTGCGTCTTCGAGTGCGGCGGGAACTTTTCTGGCTACTTGTAGCCGGTTTTGTCAACGGTGCATGTCGCCCCAACAAATTTGCGTGACGTATTCTTTGAAATTTGAATACCGACGAAATAATGCGAACCTCCAATACATCCCAAGATCCATTGAATACCAGGCCTCCTACACAGGACGTGACAGTGCCAAGGTCGGATTCTCGTACAAGACAAACTATGATACGTCCTTTAACGCGCAAACCTGTACGTCCTCCATTGATGGTAAAAACTGCATTTGTGAAGTGGACCAAAGTGCCTCGTGTGTGGGAGAGTTGCGGCACAATTGTGCGCGAGCGGGTGTAACATCGGGTGTCTTTGAAGCTTGTCGTCGGGGATCACCTTCACAGCTGGCCTTGAACAGTCCCTTTCTGGCTTTCACACGGGCCGAGCTTCGCATCGAAACTTGTGGACTCGATATCATTCCCGACCCGCGGACGGTGATCCCTCCAAAGAAGAGTTTACCCGACCGAAACAAAGATTTGCTCAAACTTTCTATTCCAGCGGATGGGCTGCGTGGTAGTTTAACCAGAAAGATGCGTGTTCGTGGATCACGATGATGCGCTTATGATTGTGTTTCAATTCTGCCGCGATATTAGCATTAAATTCACGCTTTACGTTAAGCTTCTTCATGTTCTTGTCAATGCTGCCTTTCATCTGAATTTCCAATACATTAAACAATCAATGTAGCCTATAGCTAACAGGAAGATAGACAAGAAGGAAATAATACTCCGCGATAAAGCTAGAGGGCTCCCATCGAGGCATTAACCCTACTGTAGCTCACATAAGATACTGCTGCGTTTTCGCGCCATTATTTATTTTGCGCCAAGTTGCCGATACGACACGGCATTTTTTGCAACACGAGAACGACACAAGAAAAAAGTTTGTTTGCCTGAAGGCGCTGAGAACGAGCAACAAAAAAAGAGCGCACGAAATCCCGTGTCATTTCCTTTAAATACTATAATACCATGCACATCAAACATATTACAATATCCAACTTTCGATCTTTTCGTGATCAAACGCAGATTGAAGCTTTCTCTCCGGCGCTCAACTCGGGTAGGTGTGACACTCGACAGAGTCGTCTTTGGTGGTAGCGCCGCATGTCTCTCACGATGATTTATTTCTCTTACGTTGCTTTATGTGATGCTTCACTTCAAAGTCATTGGACGAAATGGAAGTGGAAAAAGTAACCTTTTCGATGCGGTGCAGTTTTGTTTATTAGCTCCGCGATTCGCCAACTTGCGACAGGTACGAAAATTATTCTTCCTATATAGAGCAATGCTGACATTCAAATGTTCTAACAGTCACTTGTATTTTCAGGAAGAACGACAAGCTTTGTTGCATGAGGGATCTGGATCAGCTGCGGTCAACGCGTATGTTGAAATTGTGTTTGACAACTCGGATCATCGCTTCAATTTAGAGCAATCCGACGAGGTTGTCTTGCGACGAACGATTGGTGTGCACAAGGACGAGTTCTTTTGCAAAGCAAACGCACCACCAAGAGCGAAATTCAAAGCCTTTTAGAGAGTGCTGGATTTTCGAAATCGAATCCGTACTTCATCGTCCAGCAAGGAAAGATTCAGGACTTGTGTACCATGTCTGACGCGGATCGTTTGAAGTGGCTGCAAGAAGTTGCCGGTACCGTCTTGTACGATGAGAAGAAGCAGGAGTCAACGCGCAAAATGGCAGAGAATGCTAGCAGTCGGGAGAAAATTGACGATATGCTCCAGGACATGGACGCCAAGCTCAAAGAACTCGAAAGCGAACGTGACGAGTTGACGCAATACACGGAACTCGATAAGCGCCGTCGAGCCGTGGAGTATTCCTTGTACGATGCCGAACACCGAAAGGCGATCCAATGGTTCCAGGCACTTGAGGACGAGCGAGCGAATCACTTTGAACATCTCAGAGATTTGCACGAGAAAGCAAAATCGACGCACGATGCCATCCGCAATGCCGAAGCCACCCTCAAGGCCGTGTCACATCAAGCAAAACGCAATCGAAACAACTTGCAAGTGATTATTCAAGATTACAAAGAGGCCTCTGTACAGTCGACGCAACTACAAGGACAAGTACGCGAGTATCAAGAATCTCTCTCCTCGACCACGGAGCAGCTGGAGAAGAACAAGAAGGAGTTGGTCCATATTGAAGCGGAAATGACGCGTGTGCGTGCCGAACTGAAGGAGAAACAGGCAATCTTTGACCAAGCTTCCGAAAAGCTCATGATATTGAAAGATCGCCGGGAGCAAGCGGGTATTGAAGTGGAAGCTCTGTATGCAAAGCAAGGTCGTGGGCGACAATATGAAACCAAAGAAGAGCGTGATTCATTCTTGAAGAGCACACTCTCTGATCTCGAAACAGCCCGTGCCGAGAAGCAAGCTGAGTTGGAGCAAAGTCGTGACACATTAGCAAACCTTCGACGCACTTTGGAGCAAGAGACTCAGCAGATTAATCAGCTCAAGAGAGAAGTTCAGACCGGTTCCGCCAATCTCCAACAAGTGACCAAATCTATCGAGGAGAAGAAAAGTCAAAGGCTGAAGGCACACGACGCTCGCAAAGAAGAATACCGAAAGCTTGAAGAGTTGCATGATGTGGTCAGAGAAGCACGGGAAAAGCACAAGCAAGCAGTCTTTGACACCCGGAAAACCATGCCGAAAGCGACTGCTTTGGGAATTGAAGCCCTCAGCAGCATTGTCGAGCAGGAGGGCTTGGTACAAGGAAAGCACTATTTTGGCTCGCTCATGTCGAATTTCACTCTCCGGCACCCCAAGTACAAAACCGCTGTTGAAATCGCTGCTGGCAACAGTTTGTTCCACGTGATCGTTGACACGGACGATACGGCAAGCCGGCTCATGAAACGACTAGAGAGTCAGAAACTTGGCCGTGTGACATTCTTGCCTCTGAACAGGCTCCGAGTCGATGATCTTGTCAAGATTCCCGATGGAAATAGCGACATCCGGTCGATGCTTGACCTGTGCATTCAGTACGATGCGACTGTGAAAGTCGCGATGCAGCATGTGTTCGGTAAGAAGCTCCTGGCGCGCACTACCGACGTTGCAGCAGATTGGAGCAAGAAGCTTCAAGCAGATGCGATAACTCTCGATGGTGATTTATGCAGCCGAAAAGGTGCCTTGACTGGTGGATACGTCGACGCCAACAAGAGTCGCCTCAGTGCTTATCAAAATCAAGAAGAGTCGAAAACAGCATTGTTAGAGGCCGAGCGCTTATATCAAGAAAGTGAAGTAAATGCAAAACTTGCCGACCAAGCAGCAACATCTGTCGTGCAAGAATTGCAAAAATTAGAGGCCAAACACGGAGAGTTGTTGCATATGCTTGATTCTAAAGAAAACAACCTTGAACGATTGCAAGCCCGACTTGTTCAACGTCAAAAGCAGACGCATAGCGCTGAAACAACTCTCATTCCTGGAATTGAACGTTCTTTAGCGAAACTTGAAGCGGACATGAAACGCATCGAGGATGAAATGGGGACTGAATTGACTAAGTCCTTATCCATGTCTGAACGAGAACGCTTGAACGATCTCAAGCAGTTACAAACAGATCTTTTGAACGAAATCGAGGATCAGAATGAACGGGTCTTGCACGCCAGCACAGATCGACAGAAGCTGGAAAGCTTGTTGCATGATAACTTGATGCAACGTCACAAAGAGGTCAGCGAAAGCAGCGGAATCGACGACAATGATGGACCTGAATTCCTCTCCCCTCGGAAAAGCCGTGTCTTCTCGTCAACCGATATTCAAGAGCACCGTCTCGCTGAGAGTCGTCGCCAGTTGGAAGTTCAAACAAAAATTTTGGAAGACCTTGAAGCGCGCCTTACTGAGGCTCGAGCTTTAGACGAGAAATTTGGAGCAGAAATTTTGGTTGCAAAGAATGAATTAGAACAGCAGAAAAGCCAAGATGCGAAAAATGTTGAGGCCCTGAGTGCGGCTCAAGACAAATCGGAGCGTTTATTGAACAAGGTTAGTAATTTGGAGTCTATGACGACGCATCGTGTTACATCTTTTACTAACACTTTCACCGTTCTATCAGCGTTGCATGACCATCTCAAAGCGCGATATGTATGCTCGTAAAATCCAGGAACTGGGATCGTTGCCGAAGAAGTCTGAACTCGACAAGGTCAGCGGAAAGTCTATCCAAGAACTGATGCGCATTTTGGAGGGTATCAACAAAGAGCTGAAGAAGTACTCGCACGTAAACAAGAAAGCATTTGATCAGTACGTCAACTTCAATGAACAACGCGATCAACTCCTGAAACGAAAAGAAGAACTTGACCAGGGTGCAGAAAAGGTAAAAGAACTAATCGAAAGCTTGGACCGTCAAAAGATGAGGCCATCAATCGAACGTTCCGAGGTGTCCGCAAGCACTTCAAACAAGTTTTCAAGCTGCTTGTTCCGGATGGTGCTGGTGAGCTCATCATGCGCACAGAAATGGATGAAGAGGTCTCTGAAAGCGACGATGATTCGTCGGACGATGAAGAAAACGCCAAGAGTGTTGATAAAGCCAATCCAGATATTAGTCTCTATCGTGGAATTGGCATCAAGGTTCAATTTGCTAAATATGGGGAGAACTACATTATGTCGCAGCTATCGGGTGGACAAAAGCTCTTGTGGCGCTTGCGCTTATTTTCGCTATCCAGCGATGCGATCCTGCTCCTTTCTATTTGTTCGACGAACTTGACCAAGCCTTGGATTCTTCGTACCGTGCTTCTGTGGCCAACTTGATCAAGAACCAGGCAGTTGACGAGAAAAATCCTGCACAGTTCATCGTAAGCACTTTCCGGCCAGAATTGGTCGCGGCAGCTAACGCTTGGTTTGGTATTAGTCACCAAAACAAGGTCAGTAATCTCCATTCCTTGAGTCGGACGGATTCTCTACACTTCATTGCCAACCTAATGGAAGAGGAAGCCGTAGGAGACGTAACTACTGTGAACACATCCAAGATATCGCGTGCAACCCGCGAGTCTCGCAAGCGCAAGTCGATTGAGAACGATCCCGAGGAAGAAGAGAATTATGATGACAACAACGATTAGGAATAGTTGGAGTTGATAATACCTGTTACTAGTGATCAGTAAACGGTGAATAACGATTAATTTGCAAGACTCGCAATTTCAATACAATGTGCGTGCTACTACCTAATTAAATCTACCTCGTCCATGGCTATCTACGTCATGGCGGGAAGGATGAAGTGGAACATGGCCAACTTGGCCTTGAGCGGATTAGAGCTCATTGGAGTAGTTCCGTCGTCACTCAACAACACGAAATTGTATTCTCCCTGCATTCGTGCAACGACGGGTGTTAAATCCAGCATCGGTTTAACCGAAAGCGGCGCTGTGCTTGTATACTCAAAGCTTTCCCCGGGCTTCAAGGTCGGCTGGCGGCCTGTAACACCCGGTCCTTGTACGACATCCTTATGGGGACTGCCAACGGTTTGAATCTCGAATCGACGCGACACCAACTGAATGGAGCGGCTATTTTGGTTCGTAATACGGATGTTGTAAGCAAAGCAATGTTTGTCCTGGCGATCATCGGATCGTTCAGGACGGTAGGACGTTGTCACTTCGACACGGACATTGTCCGTCACCTCTTCGGACGAGTCATTCAACTTCACCTTGATCAACCCAGTTTTCATGTCTTCATCACCAGGAAGTGTCGAAGAAGGCGTTGCCGCGGTGCTTGGACTGGCAGGGGGACTCTTAGCGGCAGCTTTCGGAGGTTCACTGTAATCGTCGTCATCGTCATCCTCGTCATCTTCCTCTTCATCCTCGGCTCGGAATGGTTGTACACGCTGGTCCTGTGGGAAAATGAAATGGAAGGTTCCCAACTCAGCAGTAGCTTCTCCTTTGCTTTTCAACTGCTCTTCAGATGCCGTTGTTTGACCAGGCGCCAAAGTGACGTAACGATATTCACCACGCATTCGGGCAGCAATGATGGTGGTGCCAAGCGGACGCACACTCAAAGGCGCAGTGCTGGTGTATTCGAAAACTTCTCCCGGTGCAAGAATGGGAGTACGTCCTGTCACGCCTTCCCCCCTGTACAACATCTTTCATGCTGCTACCAACAGTTTGAATTTCGAGCGACGTCCCAACAACTGGATCGTGTCCGTCGGCGAGTTGTTGGTAATTCGAATCGTATACTGAAAACAGTGTTTGCGCATCGGAGGATCGGACTGCTCATGATTGTACGAAGATGTGACTTCAACACTCAGCGGCCCTGTTGTAGTCTTGCTGGACGATTCCACCGGTACCGTCAGTTCTCCTCTAGTTACATCGGTATCTCCTGGCAATCTAGGACGTCCACCCGAGGCTTCGGAAGCCGCAACTTCTCGGGCCCGATCCGCGCCAGTCTTAGGGCGCTTATCCTCCTCGTCGTCATCGTCATCATCATCTTCGTCCTCCTCACTCCGACTGCTAAGACTCTTCCCGAGTTGTTGACGACGAATTTTCTTGACTTCGTCACGTGCTTCTTGCAGGGCCTTTTCCATGGCCTTCACTCTGGACTCGGGCGTCTCCGGAAGCTTTCCCAGAATTTCTCTGGCCCGCTCTTGCTTCTTTTTGTTATCTTCTTCGAGTTCATCCATCAAACGACGCATGGTTCGCTCACGACGTGCTTTTGCCTCGCGGTCTTCTCGTACGCCTGGATTGCGCATATCTTCCTCGTATTGCCGTTGTTGCTGTTCGAGATTTTTGCGACGCTCGGCCATCATCGCACGTCCTCTCGCGACACGATCTTCGCGAATCTGACGATCCAGCAACGACATACTGCGGTTGGGACTCAATCCGATTTTGTAAATTTCGGTGTGCACTGCGTATCCTCGCTTTTCGACCGCTTCGGCGTCAATGCCTGGAGGAGGTCCGCCGAGTTTTTTGGCCAGATCTTTTAAATAATCAATCTTTTCCTGATCCGCACCGAGCTGAATAGCGTCTCTCAAACGATCGTTCACTCCAAACCAAGGATCTTTCGCGAGACGGCGCTTCAGATCGTTGTTGGCCTCCACCCAACCGGCGTGATCTTTCCTTCGACGCAAATCGGGCAAGTCATTTTTCCGGATCTGGCGCATGACGTTGACATTCTCACCGCGTTCGTCCGCCGACATGGTTTGAACTAATTGATCATCCGGTATAGTCTTTTCCTCTTCACGAAACAGACGGGAAGGACGGGGCTTGATTAAAGGATTCGGGTCGAAAGGATCCATCTTCAATCCGGTGAAGGGAGATTTCGCCCCCGTGTAACTCGACAAACGAACATCATCATCCTCGTCGTCATCTTCGTCTTCATCATCTTCGTCCTCATCGTCATCCATTCCTAGAAAACCAGAACTAGAAAGCTCCAAGTAAGAGGAAGGACGCACATATGTCACGGCCGAAGATGAGAAGGGCGATATCACCGACGATGTTGTTGGCACAAAAGCCTCAGCATTTTCCGAGGCCAAATACAAGAAGTATGCAAGGCTGCTGCTCTCATTTGACCAACAAGAGCAATAGAAAGGAGATTTTTGGAATGAATGAAGGTTATCAATTAAAATGATAGAGAGGAGGAAATTATGGTCTCACAATCCCATGAGATCGACCGAGACAGAGAGGTAAAGATGCGCCAAGATCATCATGAGAATTGCGGAACGAGAGTGTCACACGAAGTACAACTATTCGGGTGGATTGAATGAGTCATATTTGGTTCGTATGAGATCTACGTACGCAGCCGAGAAAAGAATACGAGCCCCACCGTGCAACATCTGTTCACCGATGACGTGGAACGTAAAACATTGTCCGTGTCTCAGTGACGTTGCGGCCTTCACTGTACAACGTACAGTGGATGCAAGCAAGATCCATTCACAAACCGACTACCAGGTAGGATTGTTGGCCATTGGCATGCGATGGCGAAACTAGCCGATTCTTTCAGAGTGTACCATGGACAAGGTGGTGTGAAATATTATCGTGGAGTTTTCTTAATAAGCCAATTAGGCTCCGGTGGTTTGAAATGTTTCTTCTGCATTTCTCACATCAAGACTGCAACAATCATATAATTTTTGCAAATGTTCTTGCGTTTCATCAAACACTCTCTAGCATCTACTACCTTAATTTGCTTAAAGCAGCATGAGGCTACAAGCATAATTTACAATATGCAAAATTGTAGAATAACAGGTCATTGACTTTAGCATCGTTTGCAAGGAATGCGTTGATTGCTTACAAAGTAAGGCGACAACGTCTCCATTGGAAGTTACAGCATCAAATTTAAAAGTTGTTGCGAATGGTCAAGGGATTATTTTTTGCGAAAATGAATGAAGTTTATCGAATTGCGCTTCCTCACTGCTATGTTTCAATACAGCTATTTTTCAAGTTGTTGTCGGTCAGACTACAATATCTTAAGTTTCTTTCTTTTGATAGACAATAAGCTTACAAACCGCTACTCAATACTAGGGTTCTTTCCTCGAAAGTCGGTTAAAAGAGAAAAGCGGTCTACTCGCCAGCACTATTCCGGATACAGCTGCAATGGCCAAGGCAGCTATCGACGCTATGCCTGTCACAGTCTGAGAGGACTTGGCAATGTACAAACGAAATGCAGTCGCTGTCATTTCCCACAAATTCAACAACTTAATGCCGTCTGTAGCGTAGGAAGTCAGAAACGACCATAGATGTAGTTTCATGGCCAACATCGACGACAACAGAAAGGTGCGCGCTCTCCCTCGATCGGGCCGCAAGAGATCGAACTCCAGAATTGCTCGTGTCGTCACAGAATTTAGAAAAGCAAATAAGCTCATAAAGAAGCTCCAACGCGTAAAGGTAAATTCATAGGGGCACGCTTGCATCATGAAGTCATGGCACGATTTGGCTGAAATAGAGTGGCTTCCGAGAAGTAGAAAACCGTTTGCAGTGGCTGTCGACACCACGATGACATTGAGACTGAGTATAACAGAAAGCAGAGAGAAGACGTGATATAGAATGTAGGTCTCTGTCAACCACTTGTGTTTTCGTGGGTATTCTTTCGAGCTACCAGAAAGTGCAAACATTGCGCCAAAGGCACTCTGCGACCATGGTCGGAGGCGTAAGATACATACAGTTCGACATACTTAAAACTCAAACAGAAAATCTTTTGGACTTACCCCAGCAATCAACGATGAGGGTACTCTCATTCCTGTGAAGAAGGAAGACGCCATGTCGGCATAATCTGGAATCGCACCGAGGGCGACAGTGCGAGACCCTTTCAGAATCGCATGATGAGTAGCGGGTGAGCTTATGAAAGAAAGAACGGAAAAAGCCGTCATGTAGTCGGTCTTGAAGGACTGTAAAGGAGGCGAAGGGTGTTGGTGCGCTGTAAGGACAACATTAATTATTTGAATTGATAAGAATAAAGATGATCGACGAAAAGTGACTTTGAATTTTGACATTCATTCGAAATCTTTTACTTCTTCTTTTCAGAGAACTCAAAAGGACTGTAGATTTGTCAGTACAGATGCTGTCTTACTGCCACTCGGTCTCACCTTGCCTTACGCCTCACTGGTTGCCGTGACTGCTCCGCAATCGTGACTAAAAAGGTCATCTTCAAGAACAATGGATGGCGGGAAAAGAAGAAATCCCTATGTGCGATCTGTGGTATGAGAAGCAAGTCCTACTTGGTACCGGTATCCGGTACCGGTACCGCAAAAATTTTAATGTGGTACATGTATGGCCAGACTCTTCGTTCATTTCTTCGCCGTTTCATGGATCAACAAAATTGCGAGCATCACAGCATCACGGCCACTTTTCATCGCGTGTCTTGATCCACGATCAACGACACGCTATGGCAAACACGCTGTAATTTCTTGCGGGAAAACGCAGCCGCATGAGAGACGAATGACATTTGATTGTTTCCTTCTCATCAACTTTTGCCTTGCTTCAAAATCATCATATCATCAATCAAAATAACACATTGTATCAATTCAAGTCAATTGTGTTGTTCATCAAGAGCGGAAGCATTTAAAAAGAAGAAAATGGCTTCCGGACATCCGTCTCCTAAAGGCAGTCGTCCCGTCAAAGTGATAATAAGCCGGGATCAGTCGATTCTCGCTAAACGCCATTTACCTCGACAACTTCGCGGCGACTCGAATTTTATTCTCGTGGGAAATCGAAACAAGAAAGGAAAGTTCGTTTTACTTTCTCGCCCGAAAATCAAGCTAACGCACGTACTGTCAAAATCGTCCTTGACCACATCGCCCAGCCGAGAAGCCACTGACACAGCGTCCAGTAACACCGAGACTGCCGCGACAACTCTTCACAGCGCTTCCGATTCCGAGCAAGAAGTCAAACATGATTACGAGTCAGATGCGAGCGGTTTCCACTCGACATTGCATCCTATCCGCAGTGAGGACACCAGCCTAGGAAATCCTGACAAGCCATTGATTCCGAAAATGGGACCCCAAGATGTTAACGTTCTTGAAGAAAATGAATACCTTGTTGAGCTATGTCGGAAATATAAGTCGCGCTGTCAAGACAAGCAAGCTTTGAAGGAAGAAATCCTTGCCTGGGTCCACGGAAAGGGAGGAAACTTTGTTGTGCAGATGAAAGGAGCTTTTACGGTTGCCCCGTTTTCGACAGTGGACGGCTTCTTGCAACGTATTGTTGACGGCGCAACGCAGAAGAAAACGATGGTGGTGCCTAGCCCATTGAAATCCAAGGGCCGAACGAAGAATACATCCCCTCGTCCGATGGCATCCCTTCCAACGAAAGCAAACGGCAAACCTAAACAGCCCAGTGTTCCGGAAGGTTCGATAGTTCCAAATGACGTAGATGTGCTTTTGGGACGTGGTAATCACACTGCATACCGCGAGGGCAATCTGAACTTTCGAAAGTACTGCTGGGCGCTGCGTGAGGGTACGAATACAATTTGTTGACAATTGACCCGTTCGAAACGAAACGAAATGACTTATACATCATCTTACTCGTATTTCTTTTTCATTTTGACTTTGACAGAATATAAAAACATTCCTAGAAACGAGAAGCGCCATCTTGCCCAGGCAGTTGTAGATCGAGTTCATGCAGAAGGAGGACGATTCTTGGAACCGTCTGGTGACACTTTTATTGTGGCGAGCGAAGCTAGAGCCCTTGAGAAAGTGTGCCAGGCTCTACGTGAAAAGAAATGGGAATCTCGTAAATCATTGCTCGGTCCGGAATACAGCGGCACGCCTGCTCAGAAAGAAAGAAAGCATCACATCGACAAGGCTATTAAGAGCAGCAAAACAAATTTGGCAAAGGCAATGGCACCGAAGAAGGCACCAACTGTCGTAAGTTCGACTTGGCAACAACCAACGCAATTGAAATCCCTTGAAGCTGATGCACCACAATCTATGAATGAGGAACTTGAAGTTGGATCACGCATCGAAGTGTATTGGCCATTGGACCAGAAATATTACGCAGCAACAGTTAAAGCTGCACATGGTGTTTACGTCCATATTGAATACGAGTTAGACGGCGTTCTTGAGTGGCTCAACTTGTCCGAACACACTTTCCGGACGATTTCGTGAAGAGGAGCGGCTATTGAAGAGTATACTCCATTAACTCGTTCATAGAAAGAATGGACCCAAGCGAAATGCTTAGTTATATAATTTCTTTACATTAAAAATGATTTACATTGGTCGAGGGTTGTCAACATAGGAACGGACGATTGTGCATTCAGGAAAAAGGCAGTTTTAATAATAATTGTATTAGGAGAGTCCCTGCGGATAGAGATCCGGTCTCATCCAAGGAATTAGTGCCAGAATCAATGCCTGTTCATAGTAGTGTGATCGATCTACGAGTCCATCGGTTAAAACACCGACTACGCCCAACCCTTGTTTTGATTTTTCGATGTCAAAAACCTTGTCCGTTGCATCCCCTAGTTCCATTCCCTTTTGCACAGCTTCTGATATTTTCCAAGGCAAGGGAAAGGCCGCAGCTTTGGCTAAACCGAAGACTGGTCGCTGGTCTCCGTAGTAAGTTGTTGTGTCTTTACTCGCTAACATGTCGACCGAAAGGGCTTCTCGACGACCGTAAATCGCCATCCAAGCCATGCAGAAGAGATCTTTCGTTTCGTGCTCTTCATTGCCATTTACAGCAGGGTCTACTTCGTTAGCGGTGTCTTCGGCTGTTCTCCTGATTGTATCCGGCGTCCTCCACTCCAATCCTCCTTCCATGCCGATCGCAACGTGTGGCGCCTTACCATTCCTCTTGCAAAAAGCCGCATAAGCTCCCTTGGCGCGATTCTTGGCACCTTCACAAGTTTCGCCGTCACCAAACGGCTGATCCGCAATGCCCGAAGAGACGTCAAAACTCTGCACGACCACTTGAATATTGCGGTCGGGTCTCTCCATGAGCTGTCGCAGAGCCCGTTCGGCGGCACGAATCTTGGTAGGATTTCGCGTCCCTACGGCGACGCGGAGAATGAACGTGTGCGGACGCTCCTCTGACGTGAAAATATCTGTGATGATAGAAGTCAAGGACATGATCAAGGGTTGACAGGTCGGACAGTTTCGACAAATTTGTTTATAAAAACTCCGAGAAATACCATAGAAATGACGGCGTGCGTGTTTTTCACTCTCCGCAAAGTTGCGCATGCGGCAGGCAGGACTGATAATTAGATGAGTCGGAAATAACAGAACCCACAACCCACTCTGACTCCGTCAATAGTCAACGATGATGAGATCGCGAAAAAGCGCAATCATCCTACCCATGTCGTCAACAATAATGTTTCAGTATAATGAAATTTTTTGAGTTCATTTGTTAAGATTTGTAGGTCATAAAGGGGTTCAGGGCGAAGAAAATACGGAGTAATAGAAATAATGTGAATGCGGTCGATAATCTCCGGGACTGAATTATTTGTTGTGTCGGGAACTCGTTCCGCCTACTCATACTCATACCCTGTAGGGAACAATGATTGAGATGAAATGAAATGCATTTAGCGCAATTCATACCAACCATATCATCATTCATGACAATAGCCATGGATACAAATAGAATATAATGAATTGGTCTTTTCAACTTTAGGTGGTCGAAAATCGTGCTCAGGGCGTACCAGGTAGTAAACCATCATGGAAGGTTTTTCGGGACTGAAAATTACATGAGTCGGAGATCGTACCTGTACTCTCTACAAGATATCAATAACCGTCCACACGTGGAAACGGTATACGCGATTGGCAGCAAACATTCGAGATGGCGCAGAGCACAGACACCGCGACGTCGACCATGGGCTGCCTTGATGTTACAAACTGGAATTGCAACGATAATCTAATGGTGTTCTCTTTTAGCATAAGTGACGAGAGATTTAGATGAACACCATCGTGTGCGGGCGCAGTGCATGGGCCGTCCGATGATGATTCATAAATTATTATGTACTCGTATAGGTGACGGAGTTGACATCGTCGTGCAGAAGCCGTCTTCCAAACAATATTTTTGAATGCTTGGCGTATTACTAAAATGAAGTCTCTGAGCAATAAACATACAGTGTTTTTAACGACAAAAGGTCATTCCTTTGACGATGGTTGAGCAGAAATGCGTGCCGCGTGGCGTGAACTTGAAACGGGACGCCGCTCACTTGTCACGTCACAGTGGTAGAAGTTGTGCGGGATTCAGAACGTTTCGAACATTCACTGTCAAACGGCATCACCTTTTCTAAAACACCTTAACACTTCACGCTCTAAATCCACCCACATGCAAGAATATTCCAGCATAAAGGGTGTTGTGCAACAGCGTTGCTTCTCAGCGTGGAATACAGTTAGGGGCGAAACGGAAGGGAGAAAGTTCCGGCGCAAATGAGCGCAGTTCTGAGGTCAACGAATTGTCGTTAAATCTTGTCATCGGTTCATTCAAATCGAACGAAAAAAGAAGCGGTTCGACGGCAAGCGCTCACTTGGCGGATCTTCGCAGCCGCGTTCCATTCCTCGTCCTATGGTGGACCAATTTAGCACAGGCACCATGTTTCTGCCTTCGATCTCTTCGAGCGATTCACCTCTCTGTCATTGGCCTTGTGATGTAGTCAGCAGCTCGTTTGCATCACCAGCGAGACAAAATTATCGCAGCCGCAGCCGGCCCATGGAGGGTCAAGATATCACAGCTTCCTCGTCGTCTTCTGCGTCGTCCCCCGCGTCATTGCACAATCACAGTCTTGCTGAAGGACATCGCTACGAAGAAAAGTCTCCCAATAATCAAGAGGAAGACAGAAAGCCCATGGCGATAGCCAAATGCATGACTGATCACACGAGTCCTTCCTTTGAAATGCGCATGACGTTCTCCGAAGATTGCGACGACGATCATCGTGCGTTCCATACTGCGAGCGCTTTGGGTATCTTGGATGGGGATCACATTGGCATTGGTATCATCCCACACGCCCCCGAGTTTCTGTTGCAGAGCTACCAGCATTTTGCCGTTCCACCCGAATACGAATCATACCCTAACACCCAGGCGGAGGAAGAGAAAGAAGATGTCGACCAGCAAAAGATGCATGAAGAGCTGCAAGAAGCATTCTTCATGGATCATCCGGCGAATACGCACGCGGATTATCCCAACAATGAGACGAAAGTCGTGAAAGTCTGGCGTCGATCCTCGAGGGTCAAAGCAGCGAAAGTCGTCCGGTCCCGCAGGTCTCCTGCCAAGTTCAAGAGCCCTAGAAAGTCAGCCAGTCGACAAAGGAACGACGAGCCCGCAGAGGTTCCCTTGGAGATTAAACCTACGGAGCGTGAATTGAATAGTGCCGTGAATCGCCGCCAGCAAGAAGCTCTTCAGCAGTGGTACGGAAAGTTGAACGAGCTCAATCAGTTTCGAATCGCGAAAGGTCATTGCAACGTGCCACAGCAGTACCCTCCAAACCCTCAGCTCGGCATTGTAAGTGCATGGTGTGTTTGTGCTCAAAAAGCAATATTGTCGTTACGATTACGCTCATCTGGATTCCTCGCTTCGGTAACAGTGGGTAAATAAACAGCGTATGGAGAAGAAATTCATGGACGACGGAGAAAAGTCATCTATGACGGAGGATCGAAAGCGACAATTAGAAAAGATAGGTTTCACTTGGGCAAAGCGTAAGGGTGACTACTCATGGAACGAGAAATTCCGTGAATTGGAGGAATTCAAACGAATGAACGGGCATGTTGATGTTCCCACGAAGTACGAAGAAAACAAGGCCTTGGGACGATGGGTCAGCACGCAGCGTTCGCAGTACAAACTCTTTATGCAGGGCCAGAGATCGCACATGACTCAGGAGCGCCTGGATGAGCTTGTGGCCATTGGGTTTAAATTCGACATGACAACAGCACCGCCGAAGCCCGCGAGTCGCAGAGGACGCAGTCGTTACATCGAAGACGAAGATGACGACCATGTCGGTGATGATGGTGAATCGGATGAAGCGTATTCATTTTAAACAGCGTCTTAGGCTTGATGTTGGCCGATTTTGAAAGTCTATTGGCCAGAAATGAAAAAGAAACACTCTCTTTCTTCATCCGTTTTTCTACAGTAGTGATCAACAATTTAAGACAACAATCTGATAGTATCGGATAACTTTAATATAAACAACGAATTATCTGAGATTGCCTGCGCTTGAATAATTAAGGCATATTGATCAAGTCGTGCACTTTCTTGTTCGAAGTAGTCTTGATTGGAACTACCGCCTGTTCGCCATCTTCATCGAAAATGTCGTCAATGGGACCGAGTTCCGAATCCAGAAAATCAGCTAGCATGGATCGGGAAAAGTCGCTTTGGAGTGATTCAAAGGCTGGTAATGGAATGTTCTGCGGCGCTTCCGACTGCTGGGGTTGGGTATTACAACTATTTAGGTTCATTGTGCCATTCAGTTGAGCGACGCGCTGCACAGTCAAAGGGGTTCCGGTGAAATACTGTTGGAAGAGGGGCGCAAATCTGGATCCGTAAGACAGATGTGCGAGTTGCGGCATTCTTCCCACTGCTGAACTACTGTTGCTTTTGATTTGCCCGAGAAGAATCTGATTGACTTGATCGAAATGACTATTCACCGAAGGTTCATTATAAAGACCTCCGCTTACACCAGCGAGGCTTTCTGCACTAACCCTCCTCACTTCTGCCATCATCTGCTGACTCTTCTGACGACGAATGGTTTTCGATTTGGTGCTAGACTTATATTTTAAGTGCAATAGATTTCGAAAGCTGCAAGAAAAGTAATTGAGTTAGAGTCATGATCAGCATTGGACGAGGGTTCATCCGATGGAGAACAAGTACTTACTTTTGACCGGTTTTCTCTCGTGCGTTGTGATCGCCTACTTCGAACCATCGTCCGCCTTCTATTTTTACAAATCCTCCATCTGGACTGGCACTTCGAATATCCTCAACAACTTTCGAGACAATAGCGGACTTATCAAGCTTCGTAACAGCCTTTTCGTATTCGTGAATATACGACTCTATCAACGAGCGGAAGTGCTGATTACCCGGATGGTTGAATGCTTTGTGGCCTCTAGAATAAGAACAGGGTGAGAAATGCAAGATTACGTGTCGAACTGCGAGCATATGTTGAAGCAACAATCTTACCGTGCACAAATAACGTCACGGTTGCCCGGTTTGAAAGACGCTGGCAATGCCTTCATCTCTTCATGTTCTGTCATGTTTGGATGGCTGTCGAAATCAATTGAATGATTCATGGTATCAATGGATGCATTCATAAGTAAAAGCGAGGACAGGGGTCGATCAGCAATTTCGCAATTGCCGGTGTTGAGTTTTTATAAGTCTCATTTGGCTTATTTGGTACCACGTATCAAGATCGAAAATTTCGACGACTACAGCCCTCAGTGCCGGTTATCCGTGAGTGTGTTTCGAGTGTGGGAATGATGCATGCGGTCCCCACTCGAAAAATAGAACTTCGAAACGTAGAACGCAAGGGTACGGTGGATTTATTTTGTTCTTTGTTCGCCGGAAGAAGACAAAAGACCATTGGTACCAAATACCTAAAGGACAGCACGGAGTCATCAAGACTCAAGACGGCCACCCAATAATGACGAGGAATGCGAAAAGAATAGCTCCATTAGTTGTGCCTCGAAATCTTAATCTAGCTAAATAAATCTCTGGCCCCAAATCGGAGTACATTCATGTATGAAAAGTTAGAAAACTTAAATTTAACCAAAAACAATGAGTACACGATGTGGTGAAAAGACCTAACCAGTGAGAAGTGCCTCTACATCCTACATCAGGTTTGAGAGTACTTTCGTCAGGAGGCCGTGAGCGATACGTGGCTGTGATTGTGTTGCAGGTGAAAGTAGACTTTGTACTTTAAGAGCAGGTGGTCAGTGGTCAATCGTGAATTAAGTGATCGTGAATCGCAGTAGCGGAAGTAGAATGTGTTGAGCGGCGAGGTTTTGTTAGGTAATTCGGTGGTCATAGGTCATAGATGATGAATTCATCGAATGCATGTGTGTCATGTGTCATGCAATGAACGTCCAAATTTGCGTTTACGTAGACGTTTTAGTGGACAGTGGTGTGTCTTTCGAGATCGATTTTAGATCGAAAAGGTCTTCGGAAGGTTCATCGAAGATCGATAAATCGGTGTTTCGTCCGCGTCAAAGCCTAGTGTCCAATTTCTGTTATGTGAGTACAAAAGCTATGTAATGATCTGTGTACTAAAGTTATTGCAGATTGCGAATCCGAGCCCGCGAGAACGTTCATTTCATTCGCCGCCAGGCCCAAGTTCCTTTGTCCAATCCGGATGTGGGATCCAGCTTGATTCATAAACACGACTCGTGATAACTTTTTCACGATTCGTCTCGTGAGAAACGAGACGGAGACGATGACGTTGATGGTCGAATGTACGCCGGTCGCTTGACAGGGTCGAGCGATCCGTCCGAAATCGTGTCAAAGGTTTCGGATGTGCGTTGTCGGCCGGCCTCGCCCGCCGAAACCCGGGACTGAAAGCGCGAGGAGAGCATAGAAAAGAGAAACTGTGAGGCGCTACATCATCGCACGTCACATTTCGGTCGCTCTCTCTACTGAAATATTTCGGAATGGGTGTCGCAGTGAGCCCAGTCTAAAGGCTCAATGTCGCAACTATTTCGTTCTCTCGCAGTCAGCGTTGAACATCTCCGATGTCTCAATTGACACATACCGCACTATTTTTTCATTGGCCTAGATGCTAAATTTGTGACGGGTCAAAATAGAAAAGAATGCGTTGTGCCAGCGGTTATCCGGCATTTCAAGGCATACCACGTCAAGGCAATAGGCAGGAACTCCTAAGGAATGATATCGGGTTGGGTCATCCACCGCTGTTGATTCGGTTGAAGTATGAGCCTGCGCTTGATCTCGACGAAGCAGAACGCTTTGCTGGCATTATTTAACAGCAGTGCTTTATCCCGCCGCAACCTAATACCTTATTGACTAATTGACTAACCTTTTTACATCCCATCACCATTACCAGTTCATTCTACTTACAGAAAAAAAGCAAAATGGTGGGTCGACTTTTCATCTATTTTGTTCGCTTTTTCTTTTGGCGGTCTCGTCCGCGTGTGGTCCGTTATGTCGATGTCATGCGGTACTGGTCGGACAATACTTTGTATATATGACGGTCAAGGTGCGGACGATGAGCAGAGTTCAACATGGACCCGCACACCCACACAACGGCACACACATCAAGTTCATGTCGGGGGCTACGCTTATTATTATAATTAGTCTTGTCAGTCATCTTGTGGAAAGCTTGATATTCATTCCGTATAGCATTACTCATCACTTTGATAGTGTGGATTGATAGACGCATTATAATAACTGTGAGCCCACTCAGAAATGCCGGCGCAACATGTACCGTTCTACCTCATGCCGATCGCGGCTTTGTTGGGTCTTTACGCTGTGACGGCGGGGTTCCGGGTCGGTTCCTTGTTGTACGCCAACGCCACGAAACAACCCCAGCGCAAACTATCGGCACGCGAACGTCTTCAACAACAATCAAAAGTAACGATGGTACCGCTGCAATCGCGGGAGTTTGCCTTTTGTTTCTTTCGTTCCTTTTGAGTCTTATTGCGTACGCCTTTGTGGTGGCGCGAGTCGAAGCGGGCTTTTTGAAAGCCGAACGGGCTCTCTTTGATCCGTATGTGCTCTTGGGTTTGGATGCAAACGAAACTTATAATGCTACCACCATCGTGGAGGTATTTAAGAATGTTGTTAAGCAGCAAAGTGGAGCTACTTTGGAAGACATTAAATTCGCTTACCAAGCGCTTGCGGATGAAAGAGGCATGCTCAATTATAAAAAGTACGGGCATCCGCTCGGGGCGTTGGAAGTTGACGCATTCAATATGAAAATTCCGTCTTGGTTGCTCGTTCCTATGGGTCCTTATCGTGCGGGCGTCTACGTGCTTTACGGTCTCGCGGTGCTGTTCTGGTTCAGCGTGGCCGTTCAAGCGTATCGTCGCTATCAGTTGGAGAAAAAATTACAAGCCGACTCCGCACGAACCAAGAGTGAAGAAGAAAAAGCAAAAGCCGCGGGTGCCATGTTGGATGACTCGAATTCTGTATCGCAGGGGGATTTAGCTTTCATGATGAATCAATTGAAGCCAACCAGCGATTACCAGGATATTCTGTTTGGCATTTGCGCTGCACCGGACACTGTAGCGTGGGGATTGCGTCAGTTGGATAAAGTGGAAGAGATTAAAAGGGAAAGAAAGGAGAAAGAAGCCGCCAACCGCAACGAAGGTACAACGAAAAGAAAGATGACGTCGATCTGGGAGCGCTCCTGGATGAAGGTGGCTGGGATGATGAGGGTACTGAGGAAGTTACCAAGTCTTTTGAAGAGCGTAAAACGGAGTTGAAGGCGGTGACTGGACAAGCGGTCCAGCTTTTAGAAGGAGTTGACGATGGTGTGTTAGGACAAACTTGGGTGGAAAATGCTCTTGCCAAGGTGAACCAGTGGCCTCCTTCAGCTGCTGCCGTCCTCAAAAACGTTTCCTTCGAGTACAAGGGAGAAATTGTGAAAGACTTTCTGGATCATCCTGGCTTACGAAGAGTTCTTTGCATGACAATGGGACGGCTTAACTCACATTTGCTCAACGGCCACCCGCAACTATTGGCGGCTGGCGCGAATAAGCTGATTGACCAGACATACTTCCGAGGATCAATGGAATTTCGTCAGCGAGCAGGACTTCTGCTAGAAGGGACTTTAAGACTTTCTATGATGCTTCGTAGCTACCGTTTAGTTCATACGGTGCTTAAGACCGTGGCACTATTTAGAATAGGTTGCCATGACACTCCCGAAGCTCTGAAGCTGTTCGAAACGATGATGCAGCGACAGAACAATTGCCTGCCACGTCTGGAAGTGCATTCAAAGTCCATTACCAGCGTTGATCATAGCGAAATCGCAACGGGGGATAAATGTGAGCTCGAAGTGGACATGGAACGTCTTCACGCCGAAAACTTTTTGAAAGCCAAGGTGGCTATTTGTCAACAGCAGGGTATTCCTCCGCAAGTAGCGCTGCAGGCATATCGTGAAGGATGGTGGCTCCTTTTGCGTTGCAAGAGACTGGATGGACCAACGCCAGCGCAGCCTTTGAGTGTCGACATTTTACGAAACCTGAAAATTGATGACGCGCAGATTGACCTCTTTCAACAAGAAGATCCTGAGTATCACTTACTAAGCGCTATTCCTGTGATTGTTTCGAATGTTGCGCAGCAACGTGGAAAGTTCCAGGTCAAATTTACGGCTCCTCATGAAGCTGGTAAATACCGCTTTTTCTTGACAATTAAAAGTCAGGACTTTTTGGGGGCTGATCAGGAAATTGAAATAACTGAGACTGTTGTGGCTGCTTCAAGTGTTGGACGAGAACCTATTTCCGCATCAGATGAACCCAAAAAGAGAAATAGAAATTATTTTTTGGTGTTTTCGACCACGAGAATTTGTACTTCACATAGTTTTCGATGATGTCTAAATTCACAAAACTACTTGTTTATTAATGCGGAACACATAAGTCTATTTAATTGATTACTGGCAAAATGTATTGGTCGCTAAAATTTTACTTCTTTGCCTTGCCTTTCTTCGCCGCATCGGGATTCTTGGCCATGCGGAACGTAGAAGGCGTCACTTCAAGAATCTCATCAGCTGCTAGGTACTCGACACAGGCATCAAGCGACATGTCGATTGGAGCAACTATACCAGTAGCGATTCCCTTGTTGGCGGAGCGCATATTGGTTAAAGCCTTGGTCTTGGCCACGTTGACTTCCAAATCACCTGGTCGTTGATGAATACCAATAATCATACCTTTGTAGATTTCGTCTTGCGGTTTGATGAACATTTTACCACGGTCCTGTGCTCCTTCAATACCGAATGTAGTTGCTACTCCATCGGCAAACGCCAGAAGCGAACCTTTATCACGCCCCTGAATTTCTCCAGGGATGCGCTCGCGGTAGGAATCGAAGACACTGTCGATAATTGCAGTTCCTCGGGTTGCAGTGAGTAAAGCGGACTTCAAACCCAACATACCACGAGTTGGGACAAGGTACTTGACAACACTCAATCCTTCGCCCTCTTCGACGCCCATATCTTGAAGTTCTCCTTTACGCATGTTGAGAAGATCCACAACACTTCCGACGTAGTCTGAAGGAACTCTGACTTCAACACTTTCCCAAGGCTCTTCCGTTTTCCCAGTCTCCTCGTTAACCTTCAGAATAACAGTTGGTGGACCTACTTCGAGCTCGAATCCTTCACGTCTCATGGTCTCGATCAAAACAGTTAAATGAAGTTGACCACGTCCAGATACTTCATATCGATCAGCAGAGTCAGTTTCCTCAACTCTCAATGCCACGTTGCGGTCAAGCTCCTTGAAGAGGCGATCACGAATCATGCGACTGGTCAAGAATTTTCCCTCTCTCCCAGCTAAAGGGGACTTGTTCACACCAATCGTCATGCGAACTGTAGGTTGTTCGACGGCAATAGGTGGCAGGGGACCAGCCGCATTGGCTCCGCCCTCCTCATTTGTCACCAGAGTATCTCCGATTTCGACGTCAGGAAGACCAGCAAACATCTACAAAACGAGGACGTGACGGTTAGCAAACCGAAAACTCACATTCGGACGAACACCCAATGATCGACTTACGATAATTTCGCCGGCCTTGGCTTCGTCAACTTCACGCTTTCCAAGGTTGTCAAAAACGAAAAGGTTGGAAATTCGACCAGTTTTCTTATCCTTGTTCGGTGAACAAGGGCAACAGGTTGCCCATTCCGGATGACGCCGTTTGTGATTCGTGCAATACCGAGCTTTCCTTTGAATTGATCAAAGTCAATGTTGCTCACCAAGCACTGCAAGTCATTAGGTTTCTCGCTGTCCACTGATGGAGGGGGAATGTCCTCCAAAATAGCATCAAGTAGAGGGCTCATGTCTTCCTCCAGTTTGTCTGGCGTGAAACCTGCTTTTCCTTGAAGACCCGAGGCATAAACAGTGCGGAAATCAGTTTGCTCATCGCTGGCACCCAAATCAACGAAGAGATCAAAGACAGTATCAAGTACATAATCCGGGCGAGCTGTTGGCCGATCAATTTTATTCACGACAACGAGCGCTCGGAGTCCTTTCTGTAGAGCTTTGTCGAGCACAAATCGAGTCTGCGGCTTGGGGCCGTCGACACTGTCGACCAACAAAAGAACACCATCAGCCATGTTCAAAACACGCTCCACCTCGCCACCAAAGTCAGCGTGACCTAAAGAAAGATTTCATTTGCAGATGAGTATCTAATTATAAATGCACAGCATACAGGGCGGGCAAGCGGAGTCCGTGCGTCTTCGTCGACATACCTGGTGTATCCAAAATATTGAACTTGGTGTCTTTGTACATCACAGCCAAGTTCTTCGCCAAGATGGTGATTCCGCGCTCCCGTTCTTGATCTTCGCTGTCCATCACGCGGTCGCCGGCCTCTTTCTGTTGCGCCTCATCGCGAAAAATTCCACTCTGACGAATCAAGGCATCGACAAGTGTTGTCTTTCCGTGGTCAACCTGAAATATATTTCGATTGAGAAAGGGGAATCAAGTTACAAAGAAAAAATAAAAAGCAGGAACGTACATGGGCAATTACAGCGATGTTTCGAATCGCAGTGTTCTGTGTTTTGGTCGAATCTGCAGAGGTAGCGACGTCGTCGACAACTGCCGATGAGAGACATGACGATTGCTGAGCCCAGAATACGCCAAAAGCAGGACGCTGCGTTGCGGTAAATGCAGCCGAAAGACTGGCTAATGAGAGTAGAGATAGTAATCGAAAGAATTGCATGGTATTTGTTACTTTCCCTTTTTTGTGTCTTTCTTAGTCGAAAAGATGCCCCAGGAAGAACAAAATGAAGTCAGAGGGCGAACTTTTGGAATCGAATGGCGAGCCAGTGCAAAAAGTATGTTTGAAATGAATCAGTCGTCGAATCTGTACCGTACGAAGTACAGGCAAAACTTTAAAACGGATAGTCGATTTTTGTTGTTTTTCCTTGGAAGTACGTGGAGCTTTTGTGTGGACCTGACAAGCAAAAAAATGTGACGTTTGCCAAAGACACAACGGCAAGAAGAATGACGCGCATTACCAGTACGATTTGTACAGGATACCTTCTTGTGAGTCCCGTCCTGCCCTAACACGATTTGGAGTCGACGACGTCTGCGTAGTGCGTAACTCAATCTTAGGCTACTCGTATTATTCTGACTTTGGTCGATCGTTAGTTTTTCTTGCCTCCTTTCTCCCCCCTTGCTTAGTTCCGGTGGTCCTCTTACGAAAGGCAAAAGTCCTTGCCGCCCATGTAGGGTCGCAAGACTTCTGGCACGATAACTCCCTCCTCGGTTTGGTAGTTCTCGAGAATACAACAGATACCGCGTCCAGTAGCACAGAGCGTCGCGTTGAGCATGTGGCAGTAACTGAGACGTGCCGTCAAATCGCCCTTTTCTCCTTTATCGCCACGGCAACGCGTTCCGACACCTCGCGCTTGATAGTCCGTGCAGTTGCTGCATGAGACCAACTCGCGGTACGTGTTTTGGCCCGGAAACCATCCTTCCAAATCGTACTTTTTCGTAGCCGCGTCATTGAGTTCCGAGCTGACCAGACAGACTACGCGATAACCGATGCCGAGCGAGTCGTAAAAGTCCGTGGCACATTGCAGCATGCGCTTCTGTTCCGCTTGCGACAACTCGAAATCGTCGGCGGTCAAGCAGAACTGCTCAATCTTTTCAAACTGGTGAACACGGAAAATACCTCGAATATCTTTGCCGCTCGATCCTGCTTCTTTACGAAAGCACGTCGAGATACCACAGTATCGGAGAGGCAACTCCTTGGGCGAGAGCCAATCGTCTTTGTGGTAGGCGCAAAGTGGCTGTTCACTCGTAGCAATCAAATACTTTTCCGAACTACCATCAGGGTCATCAGTTTTTCCCGAGACTTTATACAGCTGCTCATCAAAATCATCTAATTGCGCGATGCTGGACATGACTTCCTTCTTCATGAAGAAAGGAGGTTGCACGACATTGTAACCTCGTTCTTGCAAGAACGCAATACTGTAATTTATAATGGCTTGATTGAGTAAGACACCAGCATTCGTGAGGAAATAAGCGCGATGTCCACCCACTTCGACGCCTCGCGTGGGTTCGTATCCCCCAATTCGCCAGAGAAGTTCATCGTGCGTCATGGGCTTACTTTCGGGCATGGTGTAGTGCAACTTTCCGGCCGCACAAGGGAGCAACCCCGGGTTCGTCGCCATTTCCGGTGGTTCGGGCTTGAGAGCAATCACCAAATTATCTTCTTCTTCATTGTTACTGATAGGTACTTCCGGGTCGACCATATTTCCGATACCATTCAAAAGAGCATCACGTTTCTCGGCAATGATGGGGAGCTGATCTTCCATATCCTTGATGTTCTGTTTCATCTCCGCAAGCTTCTGAACTTCGGCGTCGCAGTTTTCCTTAGCTTTCTTTTTCGGTGTAATCACATCTTTCTGGTATCTGTTAACTTCTTTGCGTGTTTCGTCGATAGTTCCTCGCAAATCACGCCATTCGGCATCGAGCTCAAGGACCTTATCAACAATGGAGGGATCTTTATAGCGCTGCTCCATGTACGTCTTCCATTTGACGGGGTCGCCGCCCTTGTAGTCGCGAAGCTCGTTAATATCAATAGGCATGGTGAGCAAGAATGAAAAGAATGGTCAGGATAGATTATGATTGTCACGAGTACTACGTATCAAGCAACCGAAACCTTTTAATCTGTTGCGTTCTTCTTGACGGTTTACCGCCGGTCATTCGAACCATTTGACGATTGACGACGCGACGACGGCTGCAAAGAATGATGTCTGTCCGCTGACAGTTGTCTCAGGGCTGCACGCGACTTTGCGACAAACGTCATCATGCCTGGTATTATTTGTAGTGTCAAGTGATACCACAAATAAATTTTTTTTACGTTTTAACTAGCCTTGTAAAGTCATACTCCGTACTACCAAAAGATGTTAACGGATCTCTTCTTGAGTAAACTCAGGATTGAGGAACGAGACAATGTTTCGAATGTCTACGTACAATTCGTGTAGGTCTCGTAGGTAAGTTATCGAGAAAGGGGGTACCCGGATATTGTATAAAGCCATCATCACTTTCTCCGACATGGCTATTGCGCGCTAATAAGTGATAATCGGCATCTAACTGACTTCAATATGTAGAAATCAGGAAAGATGCAACGCTTCGAATGTCTACGTAAATTTCATGTAGCTCTCATAGGGAAATTTGCCGACAGAGGACAACCCGAATATTAAAATAATTCGCGCACACCATTTTTCGAGTCAAACCCGTAGCAATGTAATCTTCGCTTTCTTCTACGTGGATAACTCGATCTCCTAAGCGATAATCGACATCAAATTGAGTTTAATACGTAAAAAGCAGGAAAGAGATGCCTCGCTTCGAATGCAAAGTATCGACGTAGATTTTGAATAGCTCTCGTACTGGGAACTGTATTGTATTACGTTGTCGTAAATTTTGAGTGGTCACATTAGTGGCTATGCGACATCATGCGACTATCAACAGTACGCACTCTATCGATACGAGCGCGAAGCAGACTTTTAGGCGGAGAAATGCAATGCAAAACGAGCAAACGCCATTTTCAACTTTGGGTGACTTCTTTGTTCCTAATGATATCATTCTCGATATATCAAACTCGTCAAGATAAAGGAAAAGTCACTGAAGATTGCTTTTACAGGCGATGAATTTTGTGCAGCAGCTGGAGGAATGTCTCCGCGACTTGGCGGCCGAGGCGCGCAAGAATCATCCAGGGGTCAAAGAAGCCAGTGAACGCGCCACTCTCAGACTGCGAACGTTGAAAAATTCTTATGTATCTGCCGTTCGGCAAGCGACGTCCTCCGGAAAAGAACATCCGACGACAAAGTTGTTTCAGTCTTCGGACTTACTGCACCCTTTTCTCCTCGCCGCCAACTATCCTTACGCCTCTAACGCCTTGTTGGATATTTCTTTTCGGGCCATGAAGCTTTTAATGGAAGCGGATGCTGTCGTTCCCTCAGATGGCTTGAATATGATCCGCGTGTGGACGATACAAGCACATGTTGTAACAGCGTACTATCAAAAGCATTTCGCGAAAGAGTTGAAATCCTTTCAATCGGAGGAGAAATTAGTGGGAGAAGAGGCTTCGGTACCAACCGCCCCACCTGTCGCTACTGCAACTTCTTCCAGCTGGTTCAGTTGGGGTTCGAGCACCGCATCTACTACAACCGCTGCGGATAACTCGCTGTCTACGTCAAGTTCTTTGAATGAGTCTTCCAGTAAACTATCCGTCAAAAATGCAGTAAGCAGTTCCAGCGGTCAAACAGGACAAGGGTCGCTTTCTCCCACAGCTATGGATAAGGCTGCCCTAGAAATTTTGTCCTGTTTGTTGCAGCTGATAGAACGGCTGAAAGGATATTCGGAAAGTCTCACCCCGGAGGTCTGGACGAATGCCATGTCGTTGGCCTGCCTTTGGCTTTACAATACCCCCAATCGCCATAAGGTGCAACAAGCTGCCCAATCTACAACCGTACAAATTCTTGAGCTTTTATATCATGTGAACAGTCATGACAGCAAACTGATTACAAACACTTGGCAAGATCTCTTGACCTTGGCCATGTCTTCGCCAAAGACACTGTCGTTGACGGGAGCTTTTTCGTTGTGTCGACGTAGTCCGGGGACGACGGTGGCCAGTCCGCCGTCGTCGGAATTCGCGCTCGAACTAATGACGCAAGTGTGGAAAGACGGGAAGTTTCGACCGAATGACACGTTGTTGATGAAAACTTTTAGTCTGACAATGGGCTTGTTGGAGCAGATTTCGAAGCTCAGCGTAGAGCGAACGCTACGTGCTTTGCAATGGAGTTCCATACTCTTTCAAAGAGAATCCGTGCTATTCCCGAACGAGTGTCGTGAAATTTTTGCACGCATTATAAAGCCTATAGTAACTGCCACGGATGCTTGTCGGAGCCACCACGACTTTGAAGATGGCTACGTGTACACGTCCAAAGAAGCATCACTGGAAGAGAGTTCGGACACCACGCCAACAGATAGAGGTTTGAAACGGCGTAGTGAAAGTCTTTCATGTTTCTTTCCGAAACCCATACTGTGGAAGGCGAGCTTTTCGTTGGAGGTCATTTATACTGCGCTAGACGTAGAAAGTAATGCGGGTGGCGTACTTTTCGATGATGCCAGACTCGTAGCTCAGATTGCCGAAGCTTTAAGTCATTTTGCGACAATTGGGGCGAGCTGTCGAGACCACATTCTACAAATTGTTGACTTCTGCAATTTCCAACATGCTACAAATCACAAACCAGCGTCAATGAGAAAGGCCGAGATAGCTATTTTATCAGGTGAAACATCTGTATTCTCCGCAACTTCTCAGAAAGCGAATGAAAAGGGTAATGCCAACCATTCTTCAGTTCTCGGTGAATGTATTTATGTCTCATTGCAGTCAATGCTTCGGATAGCATATTGTCTCCGAGACGTGAAAAACTCAGTGAATATCTTAGAAGATTCGTTTGCTCCTTTCCTCGCTATACTGCAACACTTCATGAAACGCTTTACAGGTTCGCCGTCCCTTGTTAGTATGGCTCTCGATGGTTACACATTCCTATCCGATGTCTGTCTTCCACTGGAAAACAATTTAATGCAGAGAAAAGCGTTGCTCACTTCAGTTTCGAAACTCTCGCTGCCCTCGTGGGGAAAACATGACCCATCAACTCGAGTAAGTCATTCCCCAGCGCTTCGCTTCTAGATGAAAGGCTTTCGCTTGATTATCTAATTTGTCTCGATTATAAGCTTGGTGCGCATCACATTCGTGCCATAATTTGTTTACTGAAAATTGTGCACCAGCATTTTGATATCATTCTGTCAGATTGGGATTTAATTTTATGGACTTTCGAGGAATTGTCAATTATCCCCATTGCATCTCCCTTGCTTTGTGATGAGGGATTATCACGCAGCTCTTTCAATAGCTGCTGTTTACGAGCGATTTGCACCTTTTTCCACCTGTTTCGGTGACATTAGCGTAGTGAAGATGGTCGAAACGTTGGCTGAAATTTGCGAAACGTCAATGCGGGACAGAGACATAGTTGGTGATTCCGAAACCGTACTTCCTGAGATTTCATACTCGGGTGAGAGCCAAGACAAGGCAGTGGACGGCCGGGGAGAAACTATTGGAGGAAAAATTATGAGTATGGGGGTAAAGGCTTTGTACGGTTCTTCCGGTGACGAGAATGGGAAGGCGGACGGTCATACTCCCATCGCCACGATTAGAACGAAGAACGTCTTCTATGAAGAGTATAGACACTTCTTCGTGCAGCGGCTCATCTCCTCGAAACACACTGTTCGAGTTAATTCTTTGGGGAGAGTCCCGTTTGTATTGATGCTGCTAGCTGATGTAGCCATATCAAACTCTTTTCGGTCAAAAGAATGTCAGGAAGTATTTTCAAATCAACTTTCAAAGCTTGCTGCCTCAACTCCCGCGGTTCGACCGTTTGTTATGGATGTGATGACATTGTTGATCATGACACGGCTTTCCGACGATATAGCTTCTCCGACCAGGAATCTGGGTCCTGGAAAAGTTTTATTTCGAGATCCTATGTTAAGCCAACTTTTGGCTAGTGAACGAAAAGAAATGAGTCCGACTGTTCGCCATGAAATTGAACATGTCGACATACTTGCACCTCTGTGCGAGACCATAAGATCATCAGAAAGAGCAGATGTAACCGAGTCAGCATTAGGTATACTAAGCATGATTTTGCAAGGTGCCGGGCATTTATTACAGCCAATGGCTTGGACATTGGTGCTTGATACAATAACATCTGTATCAGGTGATCCTTCGCTCTCAAAAAGCAGATCGTCTGCACCATGGGCAACCTGCTGCCAAATGGGCTTTCGCTGTTTCAAACTAATCATTGATGACTTTCTCGAAGAGGTCCCGCAAACTGAAAATGGCAGTCAAACTAACAGAGAGAACGTTTTGGATTGTTGTTTATCTTTCGTCAAGTCGCGGCATGATGTAAACACGTCGTTGACTGCGATTGGTCTTTTGTGGACGGTGGCCGACCAACAATCGAACGCGGATTCAATGGACCTTGCTTTACGAAAGTTGGTTCTGTTGGCATCAGATGAACGTGTTGAAGTGAGAAATGCCGCTGTCAACACTTTGTTCTCGTGTATTGTAGGCAAAGGTGGCTCCTTCTCTTCAGAAAGGTGGCGATTGTGTTTTGATGAAGCCATTTGTGGCGTATACGAAGTTGTGGCATCTCACTTTCGTTCTCAGACATCAGGAGAGTCTGCTCAAGTGACATCATCAAAGCAATCGCGATACAGAGTTGTTTTGCATGCTTCCAGGGACTCTGCGAGTAAGCAATGGATAGCAACCCAAGTTTTAGTCCTTAGAGGGCTTATTCGTGTTCTTCGTTCTTTCTTTAAGGAGCTACTCGATACAACCGACATTAGAGCTGGTGAGGAGATGTCAACTCCATGGTTCCAAGAAACATGGGTCCGCGTCCTTGATTTCGCATGGGAGGCGGTGACCCAAGAAGGGGATCGAGAAAGTCTTGATATTCGATCTGTCGGGATTGAGCTACTAGGTACCGCGACACAGCTTACAAGTTCAGCAGGTATCCAAGCTGCTGCGACTCCTGCACGAGTTGGAACCAATATGGAAGTTGTCAATGGAGCACTACGAAGTGTAAGAGAATCCACATCTAAAACAACGATACAACGCGCTCACTCGATGGCTACTAGTCTCGTTCGGCAGAAATTATTTCTGGAAGCATTTGAAAGTTTAGAGTCCTTTCAAGAGGTTGTAAGCTGTAATGCCGAAAGAGCCGATTTCCCTTCGGACGTTGACTTGCAGGTTCTTCATCGATTCGCTTCGTCTCTTACAAAAGTGTATGATTGTTGCAAAACTGATGAGTTGAAATGTGATTCTTCTTTGGAGACCCTCCTTACTCTAAATGCAGGTTGCGAAGAAGAGGGGGATTTGGAAAGACGCTTTGTAGGTTTGTTGACAAGTGTCTTAGTTGCTTCCTCAAAAACAAGCCAAGCGAAGTACCTTAACCAGTCCCAAAGATGTTGTATGGACTTACTTCGCGTGATGGCAGCTCAGGGTTCCCACAGATCTTTTGAAGCTTTAGTCACACTTGCAAGCGGGTCTTTCTTTGTGCGGAAAGAGCAAGATTGCGACGAAAACGAATCAGACAAAGATGCCGAGCCTACCAAAAATTATAGTGTCTTGTGTCATGAAGCGGCTGTAATAGTCTCAGAAGAAATCGTGAAAGGGTCTATTTCAGTTGAATCAAGGGTTTGGGTTCTCGAGCTTGTATTCGCTGAATTCAATGATGAATTCGGCTCAGGCGACGTGGTTTGGAAAAAGAGATACTTCAAGTATTTTATTCCCATTTTACGCTGTGGGTTGTTCAGCACATCCCACTTGAGTCACGAGAATGCAATTGATATAAAGACTCGTGTTTGGGACAAATTTGCAAATTTTCTTGCGCAAGCTCTGTCGGTTGTTGAGCTTGGACATAACACGACAAAGATCCCTCGAGTTCACGAAATTATTGAAATTATTGAGGTCTCAGCAGTGGATACTCCATCTGGAAGTTCAAAAGCACTGAGTGAAGCGCTTGGACTTGGGCTTATTAATTCCTTTGTCACCGCCAAGCGCCACGCTGTATTAGCCGCCGAGAGAAGTAATTCCGATTTTGGCCGCAGATCTGGTCGTCATCGCGATGAGCTTCTCGTTCTATTTAAAGTTGTTTTGGAACACTGTTGTAGACTGGACTACGGCAGTTCCACAATACGGAAAGTCTCTCTCGAGGCTCTCTCGGGGGCACTTTCAGCGAATCAAGATAATCCAGAAAGGGGCGTGTTTATAGCAGCTTCGCAACATGTGTGTAAAACCTTGCAGAGATATGAAAATATGGAAATGGTAGCAGTCTCTTTGTTTCCCATTTTAAGTCAGTTTGTGGGGTCCGATATCGTTGAGCTTAAAGAAGCAGCCCTCGCTCTTCTGACGGCTGTTGACGTTTCCGATCTTCTTGAGCGCGCAAAAACGCGCTACACTCTTGCAGAACATCGCGCAGACGAGGCTGAGAAACAGGTTGACCAATTGAAAGCTATCGTCAAAGATCTTACGAAGGCTAACGAAAAGCTGCGTCAAGAAGTCGCTATTCTCGAAGCAAGTACGGCGCTTCACGCTTGATAACTGTTAATATTAGATAGACGTAGACATCACCAAATTCAATCAGCTACTAATCATAACTAGTAAGTCTTCATCGCTCATCGTCCTTCTTTTCCCCTTGAGCTTGTACAAGCCGTGCCAGCGGGTCGCGGGGCGTAATACGTCTAGTTCTGTGGGCTACGTTGTTTCTCAAGTGCGTCTCAGCTGAGTCTTTCTCGCGTTTATCTGAATAAAAATGACTTTTCTTCTTACTCTTTCGAATAGCTGGCTGGTGAAATCGATCTTTTGATCTGTCGACATCGATTGGTGATGGAGGGATATCTTCCCGTTCATTCAGGTCCGAATCCTTTCGACGTCTCTTCTTTACGCGAGAATGTGATAGGGAGAATGAAGGTGCGACATCTTCCTCGTCTTCCCATTCGCCCCATCCGTATCTTCGGGCAAGATCGTACACACCACGAGGATCGGCGGCTTCACCTAGAGAAACAGCGTCTCCGGGATATGCCCCCAGTAAGCTTTTGCTATTTGCTCCAGCCGCAGCTCTGATTCGCCCTAAAAACCCATCCCTGTCGCTGACTTTAGGACTTGCACTCTTCTTTTTGTTTTTCGGCGTCAATGCTGCCTTGGCTACCTGAGTTCTTTTCTGAAAATCAAATTCAAATATGATTCTTGGTGTCTTTGATTTTGAATCTCCTCGTTTCGGCGACAAGTCCTTGGTGAGCGCGTTAAGGACCCAATCTCCCTCTTCCTTCTTCGTTGTGATTACTCCAGAGCTTTCTTGATTGGCAACTTCATCAGTTGTGCTGTTTTCCGCTTGAGTCGTCGTATGCAATCCGACTCCGTGGCGAGTAAGGAACTCGAGACTCACGTATCTATATTTTGCTTCCTGTACATTTCCAACTCGCTTCAACTGGTCTAGAGCAATTTGATCCGCCTGTTTTGTCAGTTTCCTCCGTTGTCTAGAAGACTGTCCTGTACGGCGACTGGACACCGCAGACGATGCAAACTGACTCAAAGCGCGACGTTCAGGTCTCGTCCGGTCGTTTAGTTGTGACTGGGGCAAAAAATACCACACGAGACTGGAAAGAAAAGGAACATATGCATTGAGGTAATCCGTGATAAACATAAGTAAAAGAGCTAACGTTTGACCAACGATGCCTAAATCGAGGAGAAATCGATATAGAGCATTCGGTGGGGGTATCGCCGGACAATCTCTTGCGGAAGCACCTCCTTGTCCGTTTCGGAGTCACTGTCGGTTTGTTGAATGTTGCCCTGCTCCTGTAACTCTACCTGAACCACTTCTGACGACTCCTCTATATCCTCCTCTTCTTGTTCACTCTGTTCACCTTCTTGTTTATCTTTGGTGGAAATACTGTGATTGTGATTTGTGTGCGGTACAAGATCCTCATCCTCTTCATTCGCAGCACTGCTTTGGTGACCTTTCATAACTTCTTCATTGCCAGATGTATCAAGAAAGTCATCAAGCTGTGCTTCGACTTGCTTCTTTTTCTTTTTCGGGCGTCTGCGTTTTCTCGGACGCGTAGATGCAACAATCACCATCGAATCATGCGACGACGAGCGCTCGAATGTTTCATCACCCAACGCTGTCGACTTGTTCACGTCGTTGACTGACGCAATGAGCTCATCAATAAAAGCATCCAACGCCACATCCTCTTCTTTTGACCCGCCCCGAATGTGTACGCACGGCTTCGTCACAGATTCGGATGTTACGACGGCGGAGGCGACAGCGAAAAGGAGAGCCGAAAAACCGTATCGACCACCGGGGGATAGCGCATATTTTCTAGATCTAGCAGCGCGCCTCATTTTCTCGATTCCAATTGCTTTTAGATGCTCAAGTGAATATTAGTTGCATCGATTTGCTGGAACTGTGGTGTTTCGTGGCCTATTTGTGTGTAAGCAAGAGTTCATTAAGGTTTGAAGAAATTTCTCTTGTCACGGATGTCGGATCAGTCACGGATGTCGATTATCATTGCCTTGACGGCTGTGTGGTTGGCGACAAACCGAGCGGCAAAGTTATGTGGTGTTATCTATGTAACGTTTCTAATAATTACGGTACATTTGATCAGAAGTTAACATCTGTTGAAAAGTAGTCGTCTTTTTTTACGCTATAGTAGATATTGATGCAAATCTACGGATTTCGATGCTACTTCATAGCTACAACCACTAACAACAATACAGCAAACGTTCTTTTTTGCTCTAAAACGGTGATGTGGACGTCGTAACTTACTAAAATAGGGATGGTCGATAATCGGGACTGAAAAAGTTGAGTCGGATTTCAAATACCGTCTACTGTACTTTCGTCGCTCCATACAAGTACCTGGTACAGGAGACATTGATGCATCTAGCAGTTTTTAAAAATTTTGAAAATATTCACAACAACAAGATCTATGTAATACTAATAGGAATAAATCAGAAATTTTAAGCTGCAAGGCAATTGGTACCGGTTGCGTCACAGCACAAGGTGCAGCATCCTTCGCTGCAAACGTTTTCAGCTTCGCCACCCTCAGCAAGGCAATCGGCTTCAAGCTCCACCAAAACCGAGGCCGAGCGCAAGCCACAAAGTTCCTCGGGAACTGGACCTGTTAGATCGTTGCCAGAGACTGAAAAGGTTTGGAGATTGGTCAATGCGTTCACATTCGAAGGAATAGCTCCCGAGAAACGATTGTTCTGCGCTCGGAACGTTATCAGAGAACTAATTTCACCAATTTTTGAGCTGAGCGTCCCCGTAAAATTACAGTTATAAAAGTCGTAGCGCCAGAAGCCATTCCTGTATATTTCTTCCGGAATGTCACCGCCCAATTTTCCGTTGCTGTGGACACGCAAGTCACCAAGTAACATAGCGCTGCCCAATTCAGAAGGCAAAGTACCGGAGAAGTCGTTTTCATGCAACCAGAGAGTATCCATCAGCTGGATATTTGCCAGCTCAGACGGTATCGTTCCATTCAATTGATTGCGCTGTGCTCTGATGAACGTCAAACTTTTCATTGTTCCAATCTCCGATGGAATAGGACCCGTCAAAAGGTTTTCGAATAGATAGAGCCCTTTCAGATCACCAAGCCTCGCGATACTTGACTGAATGCTGCCTTCCAGCAGGTTCCCCGCAAGGTTGAGCCGCTGTAGATTCCGCGTCGCAAAAGCTCCGACGGAATACTTCCGGTCATAAGGTTGTAGTGAACTTCGAAATTGATCAAATGCTTAAACTTGGCAATTTCCGTTGGAAGTGTACCCTTGATTTCGCCGTAACCAATCGCAAGAGTTTGGAGGAAAGGCAAGTGATGCAATCCTTCTGGAAAGCTTCCCGTGAAATTCATGCCATCTGCGAAAAGGAGAAAGCAATGAGAATGCTGCATAGAAATACAAATAATCAATAATCACAAGAAGGACTTACTCAAATCAATCGATCGAATCTGACTGAATTCGTCACAGAACATGCCAACCCATTTGCACTCGGGCTCTTGGCTGAGCCATCGAACTGATCCAGGGACTGGAGATCGAACTAATTCCGGCGCGATCATCATTAGCCTCATGTACTCACAGAGCTCGTCTTCTCCTTCCTCCGGGGGATTGCAAGATCCCCAGGGTCTCGATTCACTAGTAGCGTAGTAGAAGTAAGCCGCGATGTAGCGCTGCATGAGATTGGGGTCATCGGGCGTCAAGGCCATAGGGTCGGAATATGCAACCCATCGAAGTGCTTTCGAATACGGAGAAAGTGGATCTTCCAGAAGATCTGCTCCAATAACCCGGGTAACCAGCTCTTCAATATCCAATGCACCTTGACTACGGCCACCCGCATCGTCGTCTTTACTGAGCGACATTCCTACACCAAATCCAACGGCAAGGACAACAACAATGAAAACACTGAGGGCGGCATACAGACGAAATCGTCGGTTGTGATACAAAGGAGGCTTCGCGTCTGGATCGTATTCCACTGCCGACGGAATAAAGACGTTCTCGTCTTCTTCCATGACAGGAACGGCGACGGCGAGTCCTTCGTCGTTGTCGTAACCACCGTATTCGATATCAGATGGGTCAAAAGACCACCGGGACGCATTTGACTATCATCAAACCCGTCATCATCTTCTAACTTGTTGTCGGGAATTTTCTCGGCGAACTCGTCGTCTTTCTTCATGCCCCCGACTTCGTGTGCTCCATACCCTGCAGTTGTTCCGTCACCACGATCTTTCTTGTCGTTGGCGTCCGCTTCATAATCTCCTCGTTTCGAATAAGCCGGCATCTTTTTTGTCATCGTGAGCTTCGTCGGAAGCAAACTGCGCCGTTTTCGACGCGATGCGTTCATCGAGGCGAGAGAGATCAGTGTGGGGACGAGCCGCGCCAGTCTTTGCCGCAATGGCGTCTTCCAAGCTTTCTAACTGAGCCTGAGCAGTACCCGCTTGGTCGCTGCGGACCTTGGCGTTGATGCGATCTTCTAGGGACTCAATAGCGTCACGTCCATAAACGGCAGGGGCGCCAGCCTTCGAGTTGACCGGACGGCCGCCCATGGCCACCGCGCCTGGTTTGGAATCAAACTGCTCCGAACCAGCCGGCGCTAATTGGGGAGGTGACGTTCCCTTAATTTTTTCTTCGATACGCTGATCCAAGCGGGCAGTTTCCTCGGCAGCGACGGCAGTGACACCCGGTTTTGTGGCAGGGGCATTCTTCGGCCGGGCATTCTCCTTGGCGTCCTTATCTTGTTTCTCCCGTTCGTCGTTGTTCATCTTGGCGTTCGAAAAAAGATTGGCCGAGACTTCGTAACTATGTGCCTGTCTCACAAAACAGGAAAAGAAGCAGGAATAAGTTTCAAGGCAGATCAGTTTATTTACAAGCGACCAGAATAATAGAGAAAACAAGGGGGGAGAACGCCAAGAAGGACAACTGTGGCAGCGCGTGACTGCGTTTGTACAGAATGACTGCGTTTGTACAGAACGACAATGGACTGTGGTTGAAAAAGGCCTCTCCCACATTCGTATTTTCACAGTTCATAGGGTGTGACGTTGGTAGGTGAGAACGTCTAACGGGTTTCATAATTAATACACTCGTGAGATTGATAAGGAAAACGAACTTCGCTTCGACAGAGGTGCTCTTGGAAAAGTAGCGAATACGACATCCAGGGTCATTCTGCCTGTCCTTTTGTCCTAGCATTACTCGTTCGATGGGGAGGTAAGACGAAAGTCGACCATGGAAATTCCCAGCACAGGTGCGGCTCATTCGGAGCTACAAGGAAAGGAATGCAATAGTTGCTCCGTGTGTGAAAGATTGGAAGCCGAAGGATGGTCGGTCATTGAGGCAAGTAATAACTGACAAATGGATCCTTCATTGAATTTGTTTTGGATCGTGCGAGCGAAAGAGAGTCGACGACGAAATGATTTTCGCACAAATAAACAAGTGAAAGAGGGGAACTAGAGCGTGTGTGGTAGTGGATGTGAAGCGCTAACGAGATTGTGAAGGGAGAAAATGACACGGCACGAGAAACATCCATGAAAACAAAAAGTTTCCTCTCCTGGCTTTTTCATAATCCCAACCCTCCATTTACGCGCAAAAGAAACGCATTCGTATTCTTCTTCTTTTACAAGAAAGAAATCAATGCAAAACTTACGTTAGTCGAAATCGCTTTCATGTTCACTGAGCCAGCAAACGCTTTGACCGCTGATGCGATTAATGAGGATTTTTGTGAGCGAAACATAGTGCAGAATTCATCCATCAGCGTCGTACCTCTCGGATGGCATGTCCCTGTAGACTTGTACTAATTCCTCTGTAGAAAGAAAGGGCTGAATTTTCTGTTCCCGTATGCCGGTCATTTGAAAACCGTGTCGTACGATATGTCGTATTGTTAAGTAATGGGATGACTGGTACTGATTTTTCTTAAGTTGCTTCCGTGCTTGGTACCGGTCAACGGCGCACCATAACTTCTGTGTCAGACTATTACGCTGAACATGGCAGTCTTTTAATCTCCTGCAATGGCTTTTGTTGTGACACCTTGTAAAATAATGAAGATCTACAATTACCGGAGTCCCACGTCGTAACTGATGCATTACAGACCCTGTTCCTGGAGGTCCGAATCATCGTTCAATCTAACGGTTAATGAAAAGTTTGTTTGAAAAACTGCAAGTACTGAGATGTGAGTTCTGGTCGAATGCAATATAACTATTCTTGAAATAATCAATATCGACAAATAACATAGTTTTACCTGCCTATGACTCGTGTTGAGGTCGCGATCATTTAGTGATATGCTGTTATTGCGTTTGACAAGCTTCAGTGAAGAAGAACTCGAAAGAACCGACGTCTTCACGCTACAAGAGTACTCCGCAGTACAAATTGCAACGCGGACCGAAATGAGTAGTTTTGTTATCATCGCACAATGTAGGTTGCTATCTCCTTCTCGAGGACAAGCTTTTTTGTTGAATAACATACCCAATCAGCTGTTACGTATATCGACCGAACCATTCTATAATTCTTTCCACTTTCGAAGTTCATCCAGGAGATTCTGCTGCTTTTCTGCAACTCCTCCAGGCGTTTCAACAGAAGTCAAACGCACAATATCTCCCAAAACTTGATGGATGCTGGAAAGGGCATTGACCGTCGCACTCAATTCCAGCAGTAATTCGTCCTGCTTTTTCGCAATGCGTTCTGAATTCGTTGTTACTTCGTCGGAAGAATCCATGATTCAGCGCAATATTGCTGTGGGACAACTGTATTTATCGAGAGCTTGTGTGGCAACGCATCGCATCGCATGAAGCGATCCATGGTGGTGTCGTCCAAAATGGTTTTTCGTCGCGTTGCGCCTGCGGTGCCATGATTCGTGACTCACAACCCGGGACCCGGCTTTTTCCGACCGATGACAAAACTGGACTGCGATGAGCGGACGCGACGTTACCAGGTAATATCGAACGATAGGACGAATGAATAAAAAGCACGCGTCGAGCACATAAAATCAGGCGAGTTCATTCTATTTCGTCGTCTCTATCGGTAAACAATAGACAATAGAAGATGGACGCTGACCAATGTCTGGAAGAACCGTTGATTGGCCAAGAAGTGCATGTAGAATCGAATACAGAGCAATCTCCGGAAAGCGCAGAGGAAGAAAGGTCACAAGAGCCGGACGATTCCCTATTGAATCCGTGGAAGAATCACAATGTACGATTGTCGTTTCTCCTTTGCATCGTCAGCGGAATTGCGGATTCTATTTGGGGGTCCGTGGTGCTCAGCGGCTTTCTCTTTGCACTCGGCAAGGCCATGGGAAAAACCAAAGAAGATAATACGCTAGTTGGTTTGGCGGAAATGGTACAAGGTCTGACGATGCTGATTTTTGCGTTACCGATTGGGCTTTTAGCCGACAAGACCGGCAAGGCCAGAGTGGTACGATGGGGCGGTGCACTGTTGTTGTTGACGGTCGGCATTACCCTTTGGGCGTTGCTGGTCATCAATCGAGAGGCTTCAGAAAGTCAACGGGCGGCCGATCAATCGTATTACATCATGCTCGTCGCGCTCGGATTGTGGGGAATCTGTGGTGGTATCTTGAATGGGCCTTCGCAAGCGCTGTTTTCGGACTCGATTCCCAAAGGAAGGCGTTCCGAACTCCTCACGTATCTGTACAGCAGTTATCTGATTTCTGCTGCCGTTGGCCCGCTGGTTGGCATTATTATGCTGTCACAGAGTAATGAAGAAGACTGGTCATTGGAGGAAATTTTCCCCGTATTTTTCGTGGGAGTATTACTAGAAATACCGGCAGGAGTTCTCTGCTTCTTCTTCTCGGAAAAGTATACAGTTCCTGAACCCGATGACGAGCCTCGACCGGTTGATGAAAGTATCGATACTCTTAGTGTGGACAATCCGGAGCAAACTGAGACGGCGAACTCGGCGCCTTCTTTGTTGAATGGATATGGGCTGACGAAAGCGGCGGTCCCCTATGTACTGTTCTTCTCTTCTTTGGTCGTTTCCTGGGAAGTGGTGCAAGCGTGAAATATTTTCCTTTATTCTTCAAAGAGATCGGCTTACGGAGCGAAGTTGTTCAGGGGATATTTTTAACTGTTCCCGTGAGTATCTCATTCTTCAGTTTTGTCAGCCAAAAGATCAGTCAATCTATGGGACGTGTTGAAACATCTGTCATGTTCAATGTTTGCGGGGTGTTGATGCTCTACTTCATGACATGGCTCAGTCGCGATATTCAGGAAGGCGATACAAGTCGACGAATCCTCATTGTGGGTGTGTACTTGTTACGAACTGGGATCATGAACTGTCCTTATCCGCTACTTGAAAGCATTCTGATGGACGCCGTCCCTTCCAATCAAAGGGCGCGCTGGAAGTCACTCGAAAGTATAGCTTCTTTTGGTTGGACGGGAAGTGCTCTTCTAGGAGGTATTTTATCTGACTCCCACTCTTATCAGTACACATTTGCCATTACTGCAACCATGCAGTTGGTCGGTGGACTCATGCTCATTCCGATCCAGCATCTGGTCGAACGCGAACAAGTCGAACCTATCAGTGATGAAGATGTGGCTGATGAGACTAGAACGGATCTTGAGGAACCTTTGTTGACATCGTAGCATACCTTTTAACAAAATCGTTTCTTTAATTTAAAATTTAATGGCTTCACTTGACATACATTTTGCACAGCAATCACTGGTCCCTCCTTCACTCAGGCTAGAATTATAAATACTTGTCCCAGTGGCTTTCAAGCATAAGCGCGGCGTTTTTTCTTTTTTTCGAAAAATTTTGAAATGAGTTTGTGCACACAAACCAACTTTTGAAGTTGCTTTCGCACTACAAACGCTTGAGACCATGAAGAAAATAAAAAACTTGTTCAGACTCTTTTCTTTGTGGTCGCTGGATAGCATACTGCGTAGAGCTAAAACGATCAACCCAAGTTTTTTATAGCAAACCTTGCAGGTTCGAATGCGATGACGAAGAGCTCGTTGTCACTTGATTCCGTGCACAGCAGCCGTCTAGATCATCACAGTCCTTCATGGAGTTGTGATACTCCGTCCTTGGTGATTTCGATAGACAAAGAGGCTGAGATCAACGAATCATACCTCGCTGGATCGGTTGTGAATAGCTTCGATTCTGCCGAGCTATCTGTGGATGCCGAAACGATGACAACTCCTTCGAGTTCGCAGAAAGCAAAAACTGAACGACAGTTTCAGCGATGGTCATCGGCTGAGGACCGCCTACTCAAAGAGGGGAGTCAGTATGGGTGACGGTCCACCACATGACTGGACAAAGATTGCCGCCAACCATTTCAATGGTATGCGATCCCCAAGACAGGTACGTTTGTCGCTGTCGTCGATCATCTATCTCCATTATTCACGACCTTACCCAAATCATCGATTAGTGCAAGTCAAGGTGGAAGAACGCGTTTTCTCCGAATGTGAATTACGAACCTTTTACTGAAGATGAAGATAATGCCATCGTATACTATCGACAGCTTGGATTTGGATGGGCCACAATTGCATCTTATCTACCGGGTCGCATAGCCGAACAAACCCGAGATCGGTTTGTAAATCATACCAATCCTTCACTACGAACAACACCTTGGACTAAGAAAGAAGACACACTTCTAATAGAGCTCCAAGCCAAGCATGGAAATCGGTGGACTTACATTTCCAAGTACTTGCCCGGTCGGTCGGAAAACTCGATAAAGAACCGCTGGCACAATCGCAAGACTCGACAGCGCCGTGCACTGCGCCGTGAAGCTGTGAGTACAAATGCTGCAGAAAATCCGGACTCCTTTCAGTCTGTTTCGACGGAAACACTTGTGGAGACAGTCCAAAGCGGTCAGCAACTTCCATCTGTCAATGTCGATATCGACGAGGACGTTCATCTCCACAAGTTCAGCATAGCCGATATCGAAAAATTCGAACGGGACTTAGCGGCCAATAGTCATGTGAAAGATGAAGAATACACGCATGCAATTAGTGAAGTCTAGGGTGATACTTTACCAACTAGACGTCGAGTTATCTTGTTCTTTCCATTACAGCGTAAACTCGTAAGACGACTGATAGCTAACAACTAGCTAAGCTGCTACTTAGTATCTTGACAGCATATCTTTATAGTCGATCTTGTAGCCTCGAATAAATTTCGTAATTATGAAAAGAGCAGCTCATCACTTTTGTCTGACTTCCAAGAAAGTTCTCAATTTCGTCATAGCGACAGCCAGCTCCTCCAAGCTCGTGGCGTAGCTGATGCGGATCGTCCCTGGAGCACCGAAACTGCTGCCTGGTACCAAGGCTAACTTCTGCTCTTGCAAAAGATCCAGACATAGTTGCGTATCATCATCACCATAATACGAGAAATCCGGAAGCACGTAGAAGGCACCTTGCGGGGGCACCGCCACTTTGACACCAGGCATTGTACTTAATTCTGCCAACACGTAATCGCGTTTCTGTTTCAGCAGCTGAACATTACTTTCTATTTCTTCATCGGATACTTTTTCGAGGGCAGCGACACCACCCGCTTGTGACAGACTGCTTGCACACGATGTCAATTGCGATTGAATGGTGGTAATAGCGCGTGCAATGGGAGCGGGTGCCGCCACATATCCCAGTCGTAGTCCGGTCATGGCGTGCGCTTTACTGAAACCGTTGACGGTCATGGTTCGGGAAAACATACCCGGCATGGATGCCACCGAAGGACACTCGTCAATGTCGTACACAAGTCGCTCATAAATCTCATCCGCCAATACCTTCACTTGAGGATAGTCTTGTAACACATCGCATAATTCGGCAAGTTGCTCTTTGGAATAAACGCCACCTGTTGGGTTGGAAGGGTTGCAGAGAATGATGAGTTTCGTGGTCGGGTTTTCGTTCAACGCTTTTCGAAGTTGCTCAGCGGTCATCAAATATCCCGTCTCAGCCTTGGTCTCCACAATGACCGACGTGGATCCAGCCAGGCTGACCATTTCGGGATAACTCGGCCAATACGGCGCTGGAATGATGACCGAATCACCGACACCACTCGTCGCCAAGAGTGCTTGATACACACTCTGCTTGGCACCATTCCCCACCACAATTTCGTTCGCTGGATTATACTTGACCCCTTTTCGACGTTGCAAATCGGCTGCAATGGCTTTGCGCAGCGCCAAAGTCCCCGTCACGGCCGTGTAGCGCGTGTCACCCGCTTTCACCGCCTCGGCCAAGGCATCGAGTACAGCGGGAGCCGGCAGAAAATCAGGCTCTCCGACACACAAACTCGTCACTTGAATACCGTTGGCTTCCATATCCTTTACTTGAGAAAATATTTCAACAGTCTTGCTAGGTTGTATGGAATCAATGAGTGGATTTAAATAAGGTTTGTTGTCGACGGAAGTGGCCTCTCGGAGTTGGCTGAACGATCGGATAGGACGAAGACTGGGAAACCATGCATCTAGGAATCCTGTGTTCGATAGAATGAGGATTGCTGCTCTTAATTTCATTTTTTAATTGATTCTCTGGAAATAAGTTTTGCTTTTTTTATTACAACGGAACAACTGGTCGATCGGATCGTCCGATTAAATAATTGTGAACTGTGACGCTCGCACGTAATTGCGCGAAGAAATTGCGTCCAGACAAACAGTGACGTACAAAGAACAGACGCCTGAAAGTCACGTCTGGAGGGAAGCTCGCACCGGTAATACCTCTTCGTTTCTCGTCCGTCGCGGATCTCTATTTGCGGCGCACTTTTTGGCTGTTGCGTTTCTTCCTCGTCGGCAAAAACGCCTCTCAAAGTAATCGAGCACCATGCTGCACTCCCCAAAAACTCATTTCTTCTCTTCTCTTGTTTCGCTCTACTTTCATCACAACTGACACACGCCATGAGCGGGCCCTATACTACAGCATCGAGTGCCCGTGCGGCTGGATTATTTTACGAAACACCCCTCCTACGCTCGGTCCCACTCTCGTCGTTGTGCGGACGTGATGTGTATCTCAAAATGGATGGATTACAAGCGTCCGGGAGCTTCAAAGATCGGGGAATGGCGCACCTGTGTCTTGAACTCAAAGAGACGGGGGTACAGCGTTTGGTGAGCAGTTCTGGGGGAAATGCTGGATTGGCGGTCGCGACGGTGGGTGCGCGCCTCGGCATTCCGGTGGATGTGATCGTTCCGCAGACCACCAAACCAATGGTCATTGCCAAATTGCAATCGCTGGGTGCGTCAGTGACAGTGCATGGAGAAAACTGGAATGCCGCGGATGAATATACACGTGAAAAAGTGACCCAGAGTACGGAAAAGACTGCTTACATTAGTCCGTACGATAATCCGTTGTTGTGGACGGGGCATTCGACGTTAGTCGACGAAATTTGTGAACAATTACATAATGTGGAACCTGCTGCTTTAATTGTTAGTGTGGGAGGAGGTGGCTTGCTCTGTGGTGCTTTGGAAGGCATCCAAAGAAATGGTTGGAAATCGACCACCGTCGTCGCTGCCGAAACAGAAGGAGCGGCCAGTTTTGGAAAAGCCTGGACGGAAGGCATCGAGCGACTTTCATCGATCGATAGTATTGCCACATCTTTAGGTGCCTTACAAGTAACGCCCGTGGCTTTGCAGCGCTCCAAAGACCACGGATCGGTGACATCCATACGATGCACCGACGCCGAAGCAGTAGACGCTTGCTGGAACATGGCACAAGATCATCGTATTCTGGTAGAACCGGCGTGTGGTGCGGCTCTGGCGACATTGTATTCGGAACGACTGCGGAATTCATGGCTCGCCAACCTACCAGAGGGTCCCATTGTCGTAGAAGTGTGTGGTGGCAGTGGAGTCAACATGGACTTGTTGACTCAATGGAAGACTGAATTCTTACAGTAACCAGAATGTGTAGAAAAGTGAAGTACACTTAGAGACTTTAGCTGAATGTGAAGCGAGTGCTCTGGGTCATGGCAATTTGCAATCATTGCGCTTAGAACTACTGCGTAATAAATTATAAACCTCACAATACGTGTGAAGTTTTCACATCACATTATATAGTCCCTACCCGGGTGAGATAAAAAATGGACACCGAATGCTTTTAATACAATACAAACATCCACAACGACAACGTCGATGAAGACTTTGATTTCTCTAAGAGGCTGTTTTTCGGAATCGATTTTTCCGGGACTCCATTTTAGTCGAGTCACAACACGTCACGCGGACACTTCAAACGATAGTGAACACTGACACTGTAAAAGGAAAAGTAGCTGACAAGACCAGCACTCGGAACTCCAATACCAAGTAAACTCCAAACAAGGCGAGAAGACGAGGCGAGATGCGAGATTCATTACAACGAGAGCCATTGCCATTCTTTACACAAAAGTCGACCAATTTGGAATAATACCTTCTTTCCAAGCTTCGTTTCCTTATCTATGCTTTCACATTATCCATGACTATCGTTCCAGAACAATCCCCTGCGGAGGACTCATACGAGAATTCTTCCCCCAATGATCAAGGACCTCGCGACGACGTTTCGCGCATGTCCGATGTATCGACGACCAGTCGCGCTTCCGTCATTTCCCGTCTATCACATGACATTGCGTGTGTTTTATCTCAGTCTTTGTGTCTATTGAAAGGAGAAAGTCCGATCATCGAAGAGAATGACGAGAGTGAAATCCCGCTGCAAGTGATCGGTTCCTTCGGCGGTCTCGACGAAAGTCCTTTGACCGACAATGACGCTCTGAGTCCTCGGAGTGATAATGATGATGCAGCATATCACAAACGCGACAAAGGGACGAATGAAAATGCTGCAGACGGCGTCAATTTTCTAAAGGATCCGCTGAACGAAATGACATGGGGTCGACGTCTTGCTTTATTTTGTATGAAACGATATCCTTGGTACAATCCGCGTTTGCGTCCGCAAAAGAAGAACCCACCGATGAATCCCCACTCTTTGACAATCTCCCACGAGAAACATTTCATGCGTATCCCTTTGATATCAGTCGGCGCGAGAATCCGAGCTTGGAGAAAGCGTGGGCGTACTTTGAACATGTGACGCTTTCTCGCTACGTTGTGCCTCCCGAAGATCAAAAAAAGACGAAAAAGGGTCTCCTCGTACGCATCTTTCGACGACTGTTTCGAAAGGGCGGACAACAGCTTCGACGAGCCGAGCCGGGTGAAAAGACTTTCCCACTCGTTTGTACAAACCCATATTTACGCCCCATGCGCAGCTGGGAGACTTTGGTTTGGGCTTGGGCATGTACTTCTCGACACTTCGAGCACTAACGGTGATGACACTCATCGCTGGACTACTGAATCTGCCCAATATCTTTTATTTCGTGAGTGATGACTACAATGTAGCAACGAGTCAGAAAGAAAATGTCAATTCTTGGTTTGTCCAAGGATCGGCTATCTGTGTCGATACCACATGAGTACCTTGCCCCGACTGCAACGGGACGCTTTCGGGTTCTCGGGTCGTGCGAGCTACGAATGGAACCGATGAAATGACTTTTGCTCTGAAAAACAACTGCGATGGTGCCATCGAACAAGTGGCCTTTATCAACTTGGCAACCTTGGCTCTAATCTTCTTCGGAACAATTGGTCTCAATCTGTATTTGCGACGTATGGAGATTATATACGATGAGGATGAACAGACAGCGCAAGATTATTCTATTGTTGTTCAGAACCCTCCAGGCGATGCCACCAGTCCCGAAGAGTGGTTCAAGTTCTTTCACGAAAGTTTCGATGGGGCACACATGACTGCCTGCACTATCGCTGTTGATAACGACTTGCTGGTTCGATCGCTGGTTGAACGAAGAGAGCTTCTTCGTAAAATCGAGATGATGGTCGATCCTGGAACATCGCTGGATACACTCACACTGGCCCGAATCGCAGCGAAAGAGGCAAGAAAGCGTCGCTGGTGGGCTCGCTGGAAGGCTTTGCTCGTCAAGGGGATCCCTGAATTATTTGGAAGAGTGGTTGTACTGAATGCGCTGGTGCAAGGCTTGGCTCAACAAGAATACCCCGCAACCAAGGTCTTTTGCACTTTTGAGACAGAAGACGATCAGCGGAAAGTTCTAGCAGCTTTGAGTTACGGGGACTGGCAAGTCTCACGGCAGAACAAAGCTGTTGCAAGAGACCCCCGCCATCTATTTCGCGGTGAGCACCTTCTATCTGTACGCGAAGCAGAAGAACCGAACACGATCCGATGGCAAGACTTGAACGAGAAGCTTCGAACAATGTTGAAACAGCAAGCTCTCACAATTTTTGCGACGATATGTGCAATTCTTGCCATCGCGTTCATCATTCGCGTCACAAATGACTCGAGCGTTGTTTTTGCGGCAATCGCTATCTCGGTATTCAACAGTGTCTTCCCTGTTTTCGCGAAACTACTAACAGGCCTTGAAGCCCATTCCTCGGAAGGTGGTAAGCAGCGCAGTCTCTACTTCAAAATTGCCTTATTTCGTTGGGTGAATACTGCTATTGTTATTACAATCATTACGCCATTTACCGATACTGTTGCAAGCGGAGGATTGATTGATCAGATCTACGCTTTATTCTTTGCCGAAATTGTCACGACCAACGCCATTCAGCTGGCAGATCCCATCGGACATATACAGAGGCACTTCTTTGCCCCTCGCGCGGCAACGCAAGACGCAATGAATATCAATATGCAGGGTCAAGTGTTCGAACTTGCTGAGCGGTATACGAACATGACAAAGATATTGTTCTTGGCATTGTGGTACTCGGCAATTTATCCCGCCGCCCTTTTCCTCTGCTCATTCTCCCTTTTGGTCAACTACTTTACTGATCGATTTAGTTTGATGCGAACGTGGAGGCGCCCGCCTCACCTTGGAACGAATATCTCACAGTTCAGTCGGCGATATTTCTTTTCGCTGGCTTTGGTTGCTATGGCTCTCTTGTCGTCTTACTACTGGTCGGCATTCCCATTCGACAACTTGTGTATCGATGCAACAATCGCCAATAATCAATACGCTGGTCAGTGGAGTTTTATCCAAGGCGACGGAACATCGAACGGAACCCAAATCGTTCAGTTAGATGATCCTCTGTACAAGTACTGTCTGCAGGATTTCTTCCGATACCCTAAGGAAGAGTTGTCGTTTCCCTTCATTTCCCAAATGCAACCGGAGGATAGCACATGGATGACTGAAGAACAAGAACTGATCGCTGATATCTTCGGCTGGACATCGGTTGGTGTATTAGGTTTGATCTTTTTCTCTTTCGTATGGGGATGGCTGAAAGCCATCGTACATTACTTTCAAGGAGCTTACATTCCAGTAGGTGAGAGCCAGAACATTCCGTTCAGTGAAGTTCCTTCCATCAGCTCGTATATACCACAAGTGGAATCATCGGTCTTTTCCTATCCATTGCTGGCCTGCAATGTCGATGGTATCGATCACAAGTTGCTCGAGTGGACCGATCCAGACCGCCCTGACTACAAGTTCTATGACTTGACCAAAGACGCAGAAGCTTTGTTGAGGGGTACGGTAATCTCTTCCAAAGTGGTTTTCTCGCATGTGGGCTACTTTCCGCCTTCAAAAGCCGATTAGAGAGACAGATCTGTCGAACGTTTGCTTTGGACCGATTTCATCACTCGTCATTGTAGAACATGGCTCTCGAAATGGACTTTCTCCGCGTAACGAACTAGTTTTGCATTTGCCTCATAGCCTCTCTTCTTGCTCTTTGACCTAGGTTGAATTATCATAGGCAGTGTTTCTTGTTTCATTGAACTTTTCACAACGAAAAAGTGCGACCGCAGTCAATCTTATCCCTTTTGTCTTGTCCTTCGTGGTTTGCTTTAGGAATGTCGCACTGATCCATGTGTGGTAGCACTCTCTTGCCCTACACAAGGGAACATTCTCTGCCAAGTTCCAAGACGGGCAATAGTTTCTAAGGTTTTTTTAAGTACAATTTTACTATTCAATGACTCCCGTTTCTGAAGCTTGCAACTTCATTGGGACTGTTCCGGTACTTGGCGACAGTCTTCAGTCATCCCTGCACAGGGAGGTCATCGTCCTCGTTCGGTGTTCGGTCGCGACGCGAGCTGCGGGCGGTTCACAACTTGGGTCTTGGGACTTGGGACGTTTTCTACTTCTCTACCTCGATTCGCAACATCGTGTGCGCAGGAAAAGGACTGCGAAGCATTTCTATTATTCAGCTGAACAACCAGCAACAACATATTTCCTTGAATTCCATCTGAATTGCCTGTTGCTCTGTTTTCTGTTTCTGGTCCCCTTAGTTCCGGTTTCCCCTGCGAAGAGTTGCTTCATTTGTGTCACAAATACTTTTTATCCCCGGCGACAGAATGGCCGTTGTAGAAGAGTCATCGTCATATAAAGCCGAACTGGCAGATCACAGCACCAGTTCACATTGTTCATCATCGTCCATTGTAAAAGAAACAAGAAATCTGGCGCTCGATGATACACTGACGACAAAAATAAATCCAACGGGTGCCAAGAAGTTAACGGCGGCGTTCCCCAAAGTCGAGAACGAGCCAGAGGATGAAGACGACGAAGACTTTGACGAATCCAATCACAACTTTCTTTACAATCAGCTACTGAATCCAGCGAAAGCGGGTCACCCTCATGCGCCTCCGCAGTGCATGCGCGGTGCGTTGGAACGCAAATCGTCCTCTCGTTCCTTGCACGACCTCAGTGGGCGGTCCCTGGATTTTGATGACGATAAAAGCTGGCATACTCTTTCCTCCGTGCACAGCCGGACCGATTTAGAAGACGAAAAATCCTGGCAAAAGCTCGATTCCGTACACAGTCGCTCCAGTGTGGCCCGAAGTGCCTGCTTTGATCATTCGGGTGAACTCGATGATAGTAACTCATCGAATGACTCAGAGACAAGTTTTGCCAGCTTTGACAGTGAGGGCGAAGAAGCGGAGCTGTCAGCTCAGAAAGCCGCTTTCACCAATTTGTCGGACGAATCGACTCCCCGTACGGTCCTCTTTAACACGCAACGGATGCGCAATACGGGCACTTCTCTTTCGTTTATTGATGAAAAGAGCTCTTTGGAGTAGAAGCGAATGTTGCAATGGTCTTGTTCTCCACCTAGATGGGTCGTTCCGCTATGGTCTATCTACGGTTTAGAGTACACATTTTAACAAGACTTTTAACGCTAGAACATCATTAGCATCATTTTGGCATTAATCAATCCCGTGGCGGCGCTTCGCAGAACGGCCTTCTGCTCGACGACGTTCATCAACTTTGCGTTTTCGTCGTTCCTTCTCTCGTTCGTGCTTCTTGATCCGTTGTTCCGCTGCTTTTGCTGGATCGAGAACGTATTCTGCCTTGGTCTTCTCTTTGCGTTTCGCAGCCTTCTCAATAGCCCTCGACTGAACCGTGTTCATCACGGATACAAAGGCGGCCGATGGTATCTTTTCTTCGAAAAGTTCCCACACTTCTTGTGCCAGCTGCGCGTCAGGTCGCGGCTCATTGGAAGCCGTGGATGTAGTAAAGGATCCCACTGGTAGTTCGCTATTCCTGTATTCCATCATCGACCGATTTAGTGGCGTAAGGACTAATTCCAGCAAATACGGATTGCTAGTGAAAACCGCATCCGCCGATGCAAACGAACCAAAACATTTGTACACCGCTTGTCGTCTCTTGGTTCCCGGTAGTTTAGCAATGTTGGAAAGGCGGGTAAGAAGCCAGGTGGCGGGGTGGCGCTTGGGCGCCCTGTTCTTGTCATCTTCCTTCTCGTCAGTCGAATCTTCGTCAGAGAGAGCCATGACTTTATCAGAATAGCTAATGTTGGGAAAACTATTCATGGCTTGTAAGCACCAAGTCAAGCAGTTCACCGTACAAGTCACGAGCTCATCGTTTTGCTCTTCTTCGGGAGCGCCGAGGTGAAAGCACAGATTGCGAACCAACTGAAAAAGCGCACCGGGCCACTCTAATAGAAACGAAGTCACCCCACTGTCTGCAAATGATGTTGGAGAAAGCGTTTGTAGGTGCCCGTAGATGATCCTCGAACTAGCTATTTTAATCCAGGCATTTTTCTCCGTGCCTAGATTTTGAACCAAAGTTTTCCATACCGCTGTTGCTTTCGCGGCAGTATTCGGGACAGTCGTGAATAATTTTTCAATTGCAAGTATTGCGAAGTATCTCGGCTGCCAATCGTTGGTGGACGATACTATGTCGTGCATATGATCCACAAAGCGGCTGGCTTGATCGTCCTTTTTGAGCAAGAAGCCATCTTGGTAATCCATGAATATGATGAACATTTTTGCAGCCAATAGCTGTAATTGATCTGAGCTATGTGACCAGCGCAGCACATAGGTAAACAACTTTTGGACGATTTCCGGTGTCACCCGTTGCAAAAGGCGAGAGACGCACTTTGTCAGCAGCTGCCGGCATTCTTTGTTTTCCTCGTTACCCAACTGAAGTGCTAAGGGTAAAAATATAGTTTCAACGTGTCTTTCAATAACTGCGGAAGGAAATGCCTCGATAACGAGCGATAGCAGGCGGCATCCAGATAGACGCCCATCGGAATACTCGTACTGAAGGTTGAGTAATATCTGCTGCAAGTGCTGCTCGACTCGCTCATCTGAAAGAGGGTAGTTGATGAGAAAGGAGACCACCGCAGATGCGCTCTGTTCGCGTAAGGATACTTTATTGCTTCTGACGGTAAGTTCGAGTAAAGTCTCGGCCAGGTCATATATCTCGGGTGCAATATATCGACGGGACAGGATGGTCTTCACTAACCCCATAGCAGGGGTGTGCTGCTCGGAATCAGCCAATGACGCCTTCAAAAGGAAATAAGAACCTCCATTTGACTTGCGTTTAATGGAAGATCGGGGCTGTGACTCAAGTCTTCGCTTTTGCCTGGTTCCTTATCAGGAACAAACGACGATGACCTACCGGAAAATTTCTTCTTGTGAGTTAACAAATACGTAAGCATTTTGAAGCTTGATTGTAAAAGGTCAGGATCGACGCTTGAAGACGGGCCTGCTGAAGTGAGCAGTTCAAGTGTCTTTGATGCTAATGCTCTTGAGCAATTCTGCAGGGAAGGCAAGTCAACGTCCAGCAGCAAACCCAAACACTTCAACGATAATAAGACAATATCAGAGTCTCTACTTCGGCAGTAACAGTAACTCAGCCAGCCAACAAAAGGATCCAGTATTTCCCCAGAAATGGCAAAACTTTTTCTTTTTTTCAACGTTGAATGAAGAATACGTAGCCCAAAGCCCACAGCGTGTGTATTCGCTTTGTGGTCATCGAAGGTGGTGCTTTGAAGGTGATTCACGTGTCTGTCGCTGCCGGTTAATTTAGGTGCATTGTATCCATCTTGAACGTGCTGATCTTCGCGCAACCGACTCGCCTTAGCCTCCTTCGCCTCGCCAGCAGATTTTGCTGTTCCTATGCTAGTTGGATTCCATTCGACCACCATTCCTCCTTTCAAGCTGGCGTCGTTCTCCTCACTTTGATCGAAGTCAATATAAGTGTCCTTCACGACATCTCCGGCGCAACGACCTTCCAAAAAAGGCTGTAGAGTAGCGTAAACGAAAGGTAAAACCGACTTAGGAACAACGGATGGGTTCTTATTAAGACCAATCACAATTCGTGAAAGACATTCTTTGGCCCTTTTGACGTCGTTGTTGCTCGAATTGCGAACGCGAAGTTTTTCTAAAAACGGGGTAACCAGAGCGTGAATCGATGAAATCTCTTCTAGAGAAGATGATGTCGGGTCGAAAGTAATCATCGACGCAATCAACTCTATAGAATGATAGCTTTTCGAGCCAACGGCCTCTTGAACATAAGACACGGCATTGTCTGCATCCTTTCTTTCTTGAGCAACACCAAAGAGATCTTGTTGGATTAAATCCATCAACGCGATAACTGACGAGTCAAAATGTGGTCGATCTTGTCCAACAATAATTTCTGTTGGGACGTACACGGAAGATAATTTAAGGATTACGGAATGCAACGCAGCCGCTCGAACATGCAGCCTGTAGCCCTCTTTCAAAGCAAGGGCCAATTCCCGAGTAATGTCGGCGAGATATTTCATGCCAATCTCGGCGGCCACCTTTGCAAGCGTTTCTCTCCCTAAATCTCTTATTTTGATGTCTCTCCCTTTCAAGGCATCACAGACAACGGTCAGCAGCCTGGGCAACCTCGACTCTAAAGTCTTTAAGGAGAGTTTTTGAAAAGCTTTACCATAGCCAACACGATAGAAGGACGAAGAGTCTTGCTCTTGTTACCCTTGCTATCAACAACATCCTTGGTCAACAATTCCTCCAGTTTTGGTAATATCCGATTGTAGAGGGCCCGCTGCACTGCATTCTGCGATTCAATGCTATCGTTGGAATCCTCGGCAGCCGTAGAAAAATGAAAAGCGTCTAGTAGCGAACAAATCACTCCTGTTAGATATGTTTCTTGGTTGGGATGGCGCTGAAATTGATTCAAAGTTGTCCATAGAACCTCGTTATACTTGCTCCACGATAAATGCCGTGCTAAAGCACCAACAGTAGCTGCCCCTTCTAGCGCAAGGGCGCTATCCACTTTCGACGTGGCTTCGTAAGCAGGGTGCATAGCAATTGGCAGAAGAATATGAGATAGAGACTGGGCTGTAAAACGACACGCACCGTCATCATTTAGAAGGTCATTTCTTAATCGCTGAAACGCTTTTGCACGACGATGTATCTGAACGTGAGTAATTGCGAGAAAGAAGTCTAAATCGGGTTCGTCATCCCTGATCAATTGCATCAAGTCACCATGCAAATTAGCGCTACATAACCCAACTGCCAAGCCAGCAAGTTCCCTGATAAGAAGAATGAAAAACTTTCTCACCGCAGCATTTTGTGAAGCAATTCCCATTCTACAGTGGGGAACAAAGCAGCCTTCAAGAAGTTTTTGGAACTTCTTGCAACCCGAAGATTTAACCATATCAATCGAAACCTCAACAAGTATTTTAAGCGCCCGGAACGATGTCCGAGCAACAACGCCGTCTTCACAGTAGAGATGAAAGAAGCAGCAATTTACTACGGGAAGAATCAAGAACGGAACGCTCCCATCCTCTGTTCTGCATAAATTCTTCCACGAAACTGGATTTTCTACGTCGCCTAAGGCAGAAAGAGTCAGAATTACGGTCTCTGTATCAATCTCATCGACCCGCTTGTCGTTTAACTTATTCAAGTTGACAAGAACGTCAGCTGCTGGCTTGGCAGCTTGACACGACCCGTTTGTTAATGATACAACCAGATGTGCCATTTTCAATCGAAGGCCTTTCGACATGGTCCCAACACCCCCTTTTGAAGGACCAAAAACTTTGGCTAGCTCCTGATAGTGCTTTTCTGCTGTCTCCTCTGAGAGAACATCGCTGAATCGCTTTAATATCGACACGATATTTTCCTTAGCGTCGTTGGAGCATCTAGAACCATGGAAAAGATAGGGCGTAAGGAGCACACAAATTCTTTGTCCAATCTCAATCACCTTGTCATGCTCCACATCAAATTTTATCAACTCGCTGACTCGGCATAATACTTTCAACTCGCGAAACCAATAAGCCTTTCTGTTTTCCAGGCTGGTGTCGTTGAGTCTTGTTTGGAATCTTGTGAGCAGAATTACTGCATGCATCTCAACCAGTGCAACTCCTTTTTGGTCATTGCATAACAAGTTTTCGATAAAAGAAAGGCAATGATCAATTGTCGAAGCACTGCTTGCCGCATCAATGCAATCAATAACAGCTTGAACAGCATACTTGTGGTGTTCTAACAACACAACCATATTAGATTGTGATGAAATCGTTCTGAGAAGACCCAGCAAAGCAGGTGCTTTATCTGCAATCACACCCATTCTAGGAAGAATTTGAAGCGCTTTATCTAATGTTCTCCAAATATTCTCTGAGAAACACGAGACATCAATACTATTGTCGTAAGCGTGAAAAATTTCACTAAGTCGCCGATAGCAGAGAGCCCGAATTTGTCCGGTTTTTTCTATGGGTCTTGCTTCATGCTCGTCCTCGTTCCAATTAGCTAAGTCACACTCGCCATTATTAAGTTCAGCGTTTTGGTCTATACTAATCTCCCCAATTTCGTAAAGACTGCACACTTTAAGGACAAGAGTAAGAAAAAGCGGAATGAACGGTCTAGCGCTTTGACCAAAATGAGTAATAACAGCACCCAACGTATTAAGAAAACCCTGATGCACCGGAACCGGTAAATGCTCAAACACTGAAAGCGATGAAGACTCAACCTGCTTCTGTAGTGCAAGGAGGTCTTTTTCTTCTCGTAACCCACTCACCGGGTTAGTCTCCCAATCTGAAATGTATGGGCGTATCATGAGATTGACAAAAATAGATCGCTCCTCAAACGTCCGAAACATCGAAGATAAAAAAAGACATGATAGCGTTTCTTCTTGCTCCAGGAGAATCTTTCGATGATCCTGATGTTGCCTTGGCTGACAATCTTCCAAATAAAATTCGAGATAAACATGCCAAAAGGTCAGCCCTGTGCTCTGTCGCAATGTTGCCATCTTCATCTGCCGACCTCAGCTCGAGAAGACCTTCCCGAAGTTTTCCTTTTGACAGTAATTTTCGAAGATGTTCATCATATGGTGACAATGCAGCAGGCTTGTAGCGTTGAATGCAAGACAAGGCCAGGTCTGCAATCGCATAATCAGGATGACCCACAAGTTTCGAGTGTATCGAAAAAAGAAGTTCGTGTTTCACAAGCTGCTGGGGCCCTCGCACTAACGCTAAAGCTTTGAGTATCATCTTTAAGTGGCTTACAACGGCATGCCGGTCGATTGATGACGTGACATCCATGACACTGTAAAAACGGTAGTGAGTTGGAATAATTAGTTTCAAATGAAAACAGAATCAGCGGCTTGACTTACTTTTTCGCTGATAAATGATCAAAAAGCTTGAGCTCCCTAGCATCAGGATCTCGCGGAGAGTTGGCAAAGTACTGAAGTTGCAAGAATTCTATTACCAACGGTACCAATTCTCTTGAATGCTGAATCCAAAGGTCAGGATACTCTTCAAAAACACCCCACAGGGATTGCAGTACGGTTAAGTTATCCGTCCTCAAGTGTCGTGAAACATTACCTGTATCTGACGCAGTTTTTGTATTTGCAGAAAACAACTGAAAGTCTCTCCCCGAAGATTCATCCCACCGGCTGCAAAGTTCAATAAAGGCATGGGGATTTGTTGTTGCGTTCTCGTGTTGAAAGTTTCCCGGCTCCTGTTGCCTATCAGCATTGGGAACCACTCTTACTCGAGATGAAAGGACATTCCACAAAAGGGCCAGCTGTACTTGCTGTGTACTTTCAGCAAAGTAACGAGGGCTTTAATACACGCAGACCACAAGGGAGAGAATTTGAAATTAAGTACACCCAGCATGTGACTGGAAGCAGCTTCTGCATAAACAACAGGCAACTTGCCGCTACGTGCATTTACCTCAACTTTAGAAACCAAAGAGCAAATGTGTCTTTCATTCTGTAGACAAAGCTTGGTTGTTTCAATCTCAAGCAGTGCATCAATGATATGACAAATCCCAACAGGACCTTTTGAAGAAGCGGTACCTGTATTGGAAGTTGAGGGCTCTTCGTCTAGATCCCCGGATAAATCAAGATCAGAGTGATTCACCACAAAGGGCTTCTTCTGTAAACTAGCGAGAATCTCAAGTGAATGCTGGCGAATAAAATGGCTTTCGTGTTGCAAGTTGGGAATAAGCAGATCAAAAAGCATTTCAGTGTCGGAAGAAAAGGCATGACCACATTCCCTGCCAGCGCGTACAATAGATGATACGGACTTCAAAGTGAGCAATGATCTGGGATGGTACTTCAAACAATCAAGGATGACTTGATTGATACGATCAAGAGCGGCTTTGACGATGGTCGGTTGCCCCAAAAGACAACATGCTTGGTATGCAAGGCAACCAAAAGCTTCTATGGTCAAGTTCAAAAATCGGTTCGGGAGCTGCGATCCAACCGCTCGCTGGAAAGCTTTCTCAATGTTCAACGTAAGCCAATCGGCCACGTTTTTATACGATGCAAAAATATCCGATTTTTGGGTGGCCGATTCTGGAACGAGACAAGCGAAGCAGGAGGTTTGAGCAGCAATCGCTGCCTCAACATCATCCTTTCCAAAGAAACCCTCTTGGCTCTTGATATTCATGAAAACATTCAGTAGTTGTTGTTTGTCGTCGGATGATAAGCAACAAAACTGAGCATTTTCCAAGAAAAGGTATCGATCGTCGTCATGATGCATTTCTCCTTCAATCTTGCATCTTGATGTCAACAACGAGTGAACCATGGCTGAAGCCATTTTCCCATTAGACTTTGACACTCTTGTTGAGGCAGATAAAACAAGGCTCCCGACCTGCCGCATTGCAACCTCCCGGGGTAACTCAGAAATCAAATCCCTAACAATCACTCCAAACGGCGAGTCTTCACTTGGATGCGCTCCAAGGCTACACGACTCAACTAGAATCTCGCACAATTGCTTCCCAATCCCGTCTCTATGGCAGAATTCCGGGGCCATTTTCCACACGTCACAAAGCAGCCGAATAACAGCTTTTTGATTAACAGGAGGAAGGACGGTAAAGAATTGATTGGCTAAAAGGCGATCTAGCAGGCTGATCAATTGGTCCATCAAAGACTTTTTCTTCTCTGCCGACTTCACCCCTTTTCATCCGTGCCTGTACTAACTCACTAAGAAGCTCAGTGACATGTAAAAGAGCAGGGAACTTATTGAGTTCCTTCAGATTTTCAGTACATAGGGTTTTCGACACACGGACGACATCAAGAACAAGCTGTCGAGCCTCTTCGCCTTTTAAATGCGTAAATAATTTACTAAGAAACGCGGAAACGACGTTCTTGAGCAGATCCAGATTGCCTTTGACCATCGCCCCTCCCACACAATCCAGTGCGCATTTAATAACCACGTTTCCTTTTGAATGAAGCTTCCCCGAAGGGCCTCGACAAACTTGGAATAAAAGCTGGGAAATACCATCGATCGCGTCTTCCTGTAATCGTTTCGCTGCTTCCGTTCGGGGTTCGTCGGCAGCGGCTAGCGCTTTCAGAACCCTTTTTAGATGCCGTTTCCTCGCCGAATCAGATTTTAGCTTCCTAATCAAGGGAGCAAAGGTTTCGGCCGATAAGCGACGGACTAATTCGCGACGGTGGGCCAGCGTCCGACCGTAATACTGACGCATCTGTTCCAAACAGGGTTCGTCCCCGTCACTGACGATCGACTCGCAGTCGTATCGAAAAATGTAGGACAATGTGCGAAAAACAGCCTCGACTACCGTGACATCCATGGGGCGTTGCTGTTGATCTTTAGATGGATAGAGCAGATCATCCAAGAAGCGTGGCAATATTTTGGTATGGAGGAACTTGTGTATTTCGTGTCGCATATCCCTGGCAAACACCGCATAGAGGTGTAAAATATCGGTGGTAGCGTGGTTAATTGAGAAAGATCGAGCCTCTTCCCTATCTTCATCCGGAGAAAGTAAGTATTTGTTGAGTATATCAACGATAGCTTCTGCATGATGCAATACCTCGGGAAGCGATCGGACCAGATGCCATATCTCGCGATAAAATCTACCGAATACTTCCGACGCATTCCTATCCATGGCAATGTCCAGCTCTTCAGCCAAAGTCGATGTAGAGTCTTCGGTACCTTTCTCATCATCCTTTCGTTTCGAGTGAACCTGTTCCTCCCGAACGGCGGCCGTCGTCACGCCATATCGTCGTTTGTAGTTTCGGTATATATCAGCGGAAGCACTTTTGGCGCGTTTACGGGATGAAGCAAACCGGAGACGCGTCTTAGAACGCCCATCCTGATTGAATGTCTTGGTTGTCTCCATTTTGTTTCAACGTTGTTTAATTGTGATTTGTTTCCAGGAAGAAAAATGTGAGAAGAAAATCATAAACGAAAACGTTTTGGTTGGTGACAATTGCGATGAGATCTCGGTTGATGACAGACCAAAATCCTCCAGGAATTGTCTTCTCCCTCTAACAATTGTACATCGCGGATCGCGGCGAAGCTCTAGCACATAACTTTGACCCAATCTAGGTCAACAAACAGGCAATAAATAGCTACATCGATTGTTTATTCTAGTGCTGTGGCTACGAGAAGATTGCGAAGATTGCGAAGATCCCAACGTATAAAGATGAGACTATGATTTCCTTCAAATCCAAATGACATGAGACTATGATCTCCTTCACATCCACCTTACGGCGTAACTGACAGAAGTAAACTATTTCAACTGAAAGAATATAAACTTGCTTAGTTCATAGCTTATAAAAGCGCTGCGTTTCATATTCATTACTTTCTCATTATCATTACAACGAAGTGTTTCTTGTTCTACATCAAGTACGGCATGTTAAAATATGAACGAGCTCGAAGCTCTTGTACTTGTACACACCCATCTTTTAGCTTGTCGATCGCTAGTCGTAAACGATCTATTCTCGATTCCATCCACGAATACGTCTCGCAAGTTGCATGTCTTTTGGCATAATTGTAACGCGTTTCCCATGAATGGCACAATGGTTTGCATCCTCAAACAATCCAACCAAGTGAGCCTCGGCGGCTTCTTGCAAAGCCAAAATGGCTGTTCCTTGCCATCGATAGGCAGTTCGGGACATTCCCTGCTGTATTTCACGAACGAGTCGAGCAAACGGCAAGCGTCGCAGAAGTAAATCCGTCGACCCTTGAAATTTGCGGATTTCTCGTAATGCACGTTCACCTTTTATCAGAGAGTTCACAGTGTGTGAGAAATCCCAAACAACCACAAATTCGCCCACTTGATAAAATCTACGTACCCGGTCTCATACGTCGCGTTCGTTTCACCCTAGGTTGTCGCTGAGCAGCTTCTTCGAAGGTTGGGCCACCTCGTGATCGACCTTGCCCTACTAAGCTCCCGCGTCCCCCTCGACGCGCTTGAGTCTTGTGTCTAACCATATTTGATGCAATCAATCAACTTTGTTCTAGCTAATGAGGCCTTGCAATAGGAAAAATACTTCGATTTATCTGAAAAGCTATTACTCCGCCGCAAAGTGCTGCTTGTCGGTCAACGCCCTGCGCAGAATGGAAGCAGAACGCGTACTGTCTGACCGTTAAAATCCCCTTAAATACTTGGCTTTCCCGACGAGGCGCGAAGAAGGAATATGGGGTTTGACCTACTTGAAAATTCATAGTGTCTATGCCAACGGAAAGTTAATGTCGAACAAATCTATTGTACGTAGTACGCCGCGTAAAATATTTATTTCTCGACGGCTGAAAAGCTATGGACTCGAAGAGCCTCAAAACAAAATAGAAAGGAAAAATGAAACGACAAGGACGATTTCTAGACTAATGCAATAACAAGATTACTTTTTGACAGTAGCAATAGAACGTTCGTGCTTCCTCTTCAGCTCGTCGTGCCAGCCTAAAAACCTAGCCAGTTCATTTATACGATCATCGCAGTCGCCTTGAACAAATAAGCTGCCTTTTCTCGTAAAGTCTCCGACTAGATCGCGATTGATTAAAGCCTTTTTTGACCCCGAAGCCATTGAAGGGATCATCGATACCTAATTTCGCCAATATGAGACACGACTGAGCAGGTTCCGAACAAGTAAGTGCTTGTGGACTCAAAGCAAAGAAATGACTTACCGGGGCTACTTGCAAGGACGTTCCCATGACCAACACCAAGTCCGTTTTCTTGACATCTCTATGTAGAGAAGAGTGAAACCGCTCTGGAAGATTCTCTCCAAAGAACACGATGTCCGGCTTGACGTAGGAACCACATAAATGACAAAGTGGAACTTTGCCAAGTTCCACGATCGACTGCTTCACCTTTTCTGCATCCGCTGGTTTGCGACACGAGATGCACGTTGACGTTCGGTAATGGCCATGACATTCAATGAGAAGTTCCGCGGGTGTGTTGGCTAGATACTCCAATCCATCAATATTCTGCGTGTAATTTCGTAGCAATTTCTTCTTCTCTGCCAGGAGCGCAATAAACGAGTGTGTTACTGTTGGAACATGTTTCAGTCCTGGCCACATTTCTTGGGCCAAAGAACAGAAAGGCTGAGGCTTTTTGCGAAAAAAGTCTAGCTCAAAGACTGCTTCCGGGTAGGGGAGGCGGAACTTTTGAAGGTTATCGTACTGTAATGCAATCCGAAAAATAAAACATGTTAGATCATCATCAATTTACCAGCTCCGAGTTGAATAATCAAAATGCTGCAAACTCACCAAACCGGATCCCGGCGTACGAAAGTCGGGTATACCCGCTGAAACACTGATCCCCGCCCCCGTCAAGACGAGAATATTCTGCGATTCTTGGATCCAAAAACCCAATTGTTTCACCGAATGAGGTAAACTCTTGATCCACTCGTCGTCATGACGCGCTTCGAGCGGTGACGTATCTACTATTTTGAGTGATTCGATTTGATTCTGCAGCGAATCCACGTCGCTTTCCGAACCATCACTCAAGTCACTTCCCGTAGGTCGAAGTGTGCCATCCGACCGAGCAGTTTCATCTGCTCCGGAGACACTGCTTTCCGAGCGTAACGTGTTTTTCCTCGTAGTCATAAAAGTAGATTGAATGGAGTATATTGTTCTGGAACTAATGACAGAGGGTGCCGGACTGAATGAGCCGAGTCGACGTTGATGAGAAAACGAAAAGCTGTTGCTAATGCGATAATGCCGGAAAAAGACCTGGGAGTTTTTTCCTTGCAGCATACAAAACAATAGGATGCAAGCTTGATCTGCAGAACGACCGATAATTCAGAATAAAATTGTTAACCAAGTGCTTGGCTATTGAAACGTCGCGATGCTTGCGATGTCTCTTTTACTGTACAAGTATTAGGTGTATTGTTGTCTTCGTATTTACTATAGGCCAAAATGTTTTTTGCCGTGACTACGACTACGGTCAGTCCTATTCCGTAAACGCCGTTCGTTTTGCAAACTCGCAAAGCTTTCTTTGCTTGAATTACAATGCAATAGCCACCAGCTGCATTATTTACAAATGCGGGTATCAATTCATGATGATGTAGAAAAGTCTAGTGAAGCGTTCCTTCCATATTTACTGTAGCCCCAAAATGAAGGCGACCTTTCATCACGACTGCAATTCAGTCATGAATGACCCATTTTCTTCGCAACTTCGCCAACTCATTTTAGGCGTCCACCACAATCTAGATTTACAACCGCGATAGTTTGCCTTACTTCTGTAGATGTCATGATTGCGCTGGTTCAATTTGATGCGCCAGTAAAAAGGGCGTCTTTCCTCGACTTTTAAAGCGAAGCCACGTTATGTACGACTCGATTTCAGTCACGAAATTGAAACAGGCGGACGAGGGACGAGTAATAAACAGCATCTTCACAAAATCACAAAATACAAGTAATAAGGATGCACCATTTGACATGGTGGTATGTGTCGATCCTTCCTTGTACTAATATCAAAAATCGTTCTTATCTTCTTAGCTCGAGTAGCCTATTCTCTTACGAACCAAATGAATACTGCCACCGGCGCGCTATCGTTCGTCACCGATATTTGTGGTGCATTGAAAGAACTGAAACGCACCGGATGGGTGATGCGTCAGGTGCCCTTTCCGGAATCCGACAGCGACCACATGCATCGGTGTGCCATGTGTGCTCTACTCGTGAGTCAACCAGTGGATCCGTTGGATGATTATTCCACGGACAGCACCTATCATCCCAGCCAGGTGGACAGTGGCAAGTTGTTGAAAATGGCCGTCACGCACGACTTGTGCGAATCACTGGCCGGCGATATTACTCCCTTTTGTGGAGTGGATCACAATGATAAGCATGCGAAAGAAATGGCCTCCATGCAACGGATTCGTAGCATTGTGGGTGATCCTCTAGGAGAAGAGCTTTTCAATTTGTGGATGGAGTATGAAAGACAAGAAACAGTAGAAGCAATCTATTGCAAAGACATTGATAAATTTGAGATGGTCGTTCAAGCCTATGAATATGAGAAAAAGTATTTACAGGTCAAGCCGAAGGATGTGGACCCTTTACAGGATTTGATGGAAGGCGAGGAACTGCCTTCTGTGGTTGACCAGCCATTGCGTCGCTTTTTCAAAACAACAAATTCTGTTTTTCGAACGCCATTATTCCGACGTTTAGATAATGAGCTTCGATATAGAAGAGAAGCGATGCTAAACGAGAAAGGAGGATGGGGTGTAACACAAGAAGAGCGACAGACGTATGGCAGTTAACGATCTTAAAGAAACAGATGTCGAAGAGAAAATATAGAGTTGATGCGGTCGCCTTGTTCTATATCAACTAGTCACTCGCGTTCGCTCTTGTCGATGTACAAGAACAAGCTAAAAGCCACCAATAGTCAGTAAATGAAGAAGAATGTAGAAATGGATAAAAAGACAAAACAAACGAAAAGTGTGCACAGTAAAGTCGTAAAAGTTCATGTAATTATATTGTTAGTTGAGGTCAATCGAGGGGACCTAAGCAGTAAGAGGAGGTCGAGGAATATTCTCAAAGGCACCCAGTTGAACACTTCGCGGCAACGTGGCCCGCTTTCGACGCTTTGCCAGTGGAGAATCCGGGCACACCAATTCAAACACATTGGAGCATTTCGGAGTCTGAATATTCGAATAATCGTGCCCCGCTGGTACTGGACTCGAAGGAGGAATTTCCCGAAGAATGATAGTATCTTCTTCCTCACCCTCGGAGTGATAGCTGAAAAACTCGGAAGATTCGGAACATTCCACTGTGGCCAACGTGTTTTGCGACTGCTCGAGAGAATTAGGTGCCTTCGGTTTACTCGCTAAATCGAAGAATTCCACCGAAAAGTTATCTGAACTGAGCATACTTGACGTTAATGATTCATCCAAAGTGGGAAGCATCTGAGACAGCTTCCTTCGACGTTGCAGCGCTTCATGGGAAGTCAATTTTTTTCTGTCTTTTTGAAATTCAATTTACGGAAGCCAGCGATGATTGCATTTGCGGTGTTTACTCCCTGAGTAGCCATGTCCTTATCACAACACAACTTTCTAGATCAAGAAAGGATAGAAACAAGAATGCTTGATTGAATAGGTTTCCTTTTGGTGTCAAACGATGTCGTTTGCTTTTTGTTCTCTCTAGAGCAGCACCACTTTTCCATCAATTCACGCACGACTTTTTCCTTTGTTTGTGTTTACTGGTTATTCGGAGTTCGGAGTGTATTTTTGCCTACTTTTTCGTGTATACTGCGAATGCCTTGATGCCAAAACTTATCTGCCATTACTGTGTAGAAATTATACGAGAGAAACAGTAGGCCAAGACATTTTCCTTTGAGAAAACCTCCCAATCCTATTCTTCCACTACTATTTGACTTATTACTCCAAGTTTATTTTTGTGAGTATATTAATTTAAGTTGGTGGGGAGAAATAAGAAAGTAATTATGCCATACCATAATGTACTAGCTTCGGCATCATGAATCAATCATGACTCTACACTGTCTGATTTTGAGTACTTTTTCCGATTCAACATATTGTGACATCATACTCGAGACTCGGAACCTTGACCGTGGAGGAGGAGTCAGTCTGACTGAAATACTGGTACTGGTACTGCACCATGAAAGTGAAAGAGGTTGTCGTCAGCCAGTAAAGCACACGCAAGGCACACGTCAACCAAAAAATGATCAAGAGATGAGGTGAAAAGAAAAGAAGAAACTTTCCACCCCCTTGTTGACGTGGAAGCCGAAAAGTCCACCCCAATGAGACGTGGCTTTCAAGTTACAAGTACTAGTAGTTTCTAGACGCAGCACGCAGCATCCTTATCTTTCAACCTTTTCACTTTCATTTGCATTCAAAATTTAGCTTATGAGGCAAATGATGATTCATTCTTTGTATCGAAGATTGGATGTGCAATTCATGATTCTGCTGCTGAACGGAATACTTTTAAGTGATGAATCTCTTTACACAACTGCTTTTTCGACTTCAAGAACCGTGTCTTCTCACACACAAATCAGACCTCACAGTCTCAGAATGAGTCATTTACCGATAGCAACGAAAGATGAGAGCGACACTGCAATTCATAACGAATACTTGCAAGACAACATGGACATATTCTTCGATGAAATCGAATCCCCCAGCGCGAGTGCACAAAAACAATTGACAACACTGGCCACAGCCAGCATTGTTGGGGTCTTGACCGGCGTGAACATTGTTATTTTTAAGAGATCGATCGAAGTCATGCGTGAATTTTGCTACGGAGACTCGTATATTGCGAACCATTTTCCGCTTTTTTCGATTCCGATGATTGGAGGAATAGCGGTTGGATTAGTCTTGTTGAGTGGGGAATTACCTCCCGGGTTACGACAAACAGTGACCGAAGTGGACCGCGACAGTATGGCTTCGATGATGCCCGAACGCACCGCCGAGAGATCACCATTGCGTCAGCTCCAACAGGGTGCACGTAAAGCCTTTGCCGCGGCAACAACCTTAGGGTCAGGAAACAGTCTTGGACCCGAGGGACCTTCCGTGGAGGCTGGTATGACAATGGCTCGTGTTGTATCCAATTTTGTCAATGATGATCGCACTCGGCGGTTTCAAGAGAATGCCCGTAAAGTCCTGGTGAGCCGAGGTGAATCAAGCGAAGACAGACGCGACGGATACTGGTCTCAGCTTGACGACAGTCCTATAATTCACGAAGCGATCAAGCGTCGGCGTTTGTTTTTGTCCTGTGGAGCCGCGGCGGGGGTCTCCGCTGGTTTCAATGCGCCCTTGGCAGGAGTATTTTTCGCCTTGGAGGTGGTTCAACGAGCTCTCCTTGCAGCAAGTGAAGAAGACGACGACACACCAAACAGTAAAACGCAAGACTCCCTTACAGTCGATTCGATCAGCATTAGTGCAATTCTTCTTTCCTCGGTGCTCTCTGCACTTGTAATTAAGTTCCTTTTAGGGAGTGAAGAAGCTCTGAGAGTCCCATCGTTTTCCTTGACGAATCCGCTTTTTGAGCTTCCGCTTTACCTTCTGTTGGGTTCTTTTGCTGGAATACTGGCGGCTTCCTTCAGTGCATTCGCGAAACTTACCAAGTCTGTTTTTGTAGGGGAGCTTGGTCCTGAATTTTTGAAGGACTTTTTCAAAACGATACCCAAGAACACGAAACCTTTGGTTGGTTCGTTGTTTTGTGGGTTAATGGGTGTCACCTACCCACAAACTCTTTTCTTTGGTTACGAGACACTCAATGGTCTTTTGGCCAGCAAAGTATTTCCAACGCAGGACGCACTATCACTACTAGCTGCGAAATTCTCCACCACTGCGGTGGCTGCTTCCTCTGGACTGGTGGGCGGAACGTTTGCTCCTTCCATTTTCTTGGGCGGTATGCTTGGGGCGGCCTTTCACAACTCTGCGGAATCCTTTGCTCATTTTCTGACGAATACATTCCCGCAAATCAGCCCACTGGTGTTTGACGTCTCCGACTTGCCCGCGTATGCCATGGTAGGCGGCGCAAGCGTACTTGCTGCACTTTTCCGCGCGCCGCTTACGGCCAGTCTGCTATTGTTTGAAAGCACAAAGAACTATGATGTGATTCTACCGTTAATGGCAAGCGCGGGCATCGGAAGCCTCGTTGGCGACATCATTGAGCAATTGTTGGAGGAACAACGGAGAGATTTAGACAATGTTTCTTGGGGTGATCTGGCCATGAAAAATGCACAAAAAGGTGATGAACATTAAAGGCGATTCTTTTTTTTTTATTAGGCTTTTGCTAGATTTCGTATACATTTGCAATGCACAGCTTGATCTTTGATGACATGAAAACGGTGGGGGTTGGTTCACTTCACCTGTTTTTACTATAGTCCCAAAGTGTTGGCTGTTTTTCATCACGACTGGTTTCAGTCATGAGAAAACCGTCCATTTTCTGACCTTCACCCGTTCACGTGAAAATAGCGACAGCCGCTCCTCTGCTTGAAAGGCATTGCTTCGATGCACCAAAGAGTGAAAAGCAATAAACCATTGCTCGTCATTATGTTAACTTGCGAACTATCTGGAGAAGTGATCGTCGACGGAGGCGTGGTGACGCCCTCCGGTCATGTTTGCAGCCGTCGAATCTTGCTGCAAAAAATTCAGGAGAACGGCGGATTGGACCCTTTACGGAAGGTCCGCTATCGGAAGATGACCTCATTGAACTCAAAACCAGCACCAACATTCCGCCACGAACAGCTGCGTCATTCCCATCCATATTAAAGCAGTTACAAGAAGAGTACGATGCAGTGCTGTTGGAGTTGATTGACACGCGGGCGGCCCTGCAAGAAACGCGCCAAGAGTTGTCGACGGCCTTGTATCAAAACGATGCGGCGATTCGAGTCATTGCCCGACTTTCTGCGGAACGGGATGCTGCACGTAATACACAAATGGAACAACCACCGGAAAAGAAACGAAAGTTAGCGGCGGCTATCGAATCGCAGAATTTGTCGGAAAATGATCTTCGAGAGATGCAAGACGTTTGGGAGTCACTCAAATCGACACGAAAAGCTCGGCAGAAGGAAGCAAGCGATAAAGCGTGGAGTCCTGAACTGCATGCAGCTCTAAAAGTCTCTCAGCAAAGCATGCCATTGGAATCGCCCACTAGTTTGGCTGTATCTGCATCATCAATAGTCGGGTGCAGTAATAAGCAGTTGCTGCTTTATGACGCTCAAGAGCACAAAGCGATTGGTTCGGTGGATGCGAGCTTGTCAACTGTCGATATCGATTCAAAGCACATTGTTGGAGGCTCCGACTCGGGACTTTTGTCGATTTGGTCGTACCAAGATGGTATCAAACTGGCGCATTCCGTTTCTGTAGAACAAGCTATTGTGCATGTCCAGCTTCATCCCAATCAGATGCACGTCATTGTTACAACACAGGATGGTGTCATTCGTATCTTTCGAATTGAACAATCTCTTCCGGTCGTGGGGGTCTACAAAAATGAAGAATCTACTCTTACAAAAGGTGCGCTGCACCCCGACGGTTTAATCTACATTGTGGGAACGACTACGGGAGCGTTGGCTATTTGGGATCTAAAAAACCAAGTTCTTGCTGGAACAATGGGTGGGGGTTCACCGGTTGTGGATGTCGTTTTCTCCAACAATGGATATCACATAGCGGCAGCGCACGAAAACGGCGTTATTGTCATTTGGGATTTGCGAAAACAGAAAGAAGTGACACGGTTGGAGACCCCAGGTGTTTCCTCAGTGTGCTTTGATGCTACTGGAAAGTTTCTAGTGTATGGGCAAAGGGAAGGTGTTTCGATTACCGCTGTCAAGCAGTGGGATAAAAAAGTCACTATCCCATGTCTGGGTGTTGAAAGGGTAGTCTGGAGTGAAGATTGGCTGGTCGTATCGACGCCTTCAGGAGTCCAATTTGTTGCACCCGCCTAACAGAACCTTGTTATTAATCGATAATATAGCTGTCAAAGCGCATATGTAATCGCTTTTTGTGTGAAGCTCTTATTCATAGTACCGGTACTTGCGTCGCGAGACGATCAGTTTCGGATGTGCGGAAGTACTGTAGACTTCGTAGAAAAAGCGTTGTGATTGTGAACGATGAATCGTCGATGATGTGGGTTTAGTGAATGTCCTCAACACAGGAAAGTATCCTAGAGTCACCTTCATTGCCTGAGGTAAAAGCAGCACCTTCTAAAGGCTAATCTTTCAACTAATTCGTCAAGTTTCTTTACTATTTTCATTAACTTTTCCGAGTCATGCCTCATCGTATCCCAACAGCAAAAAGTCGTCGAAGAAATGCGATCTAAATACCGGTAAGTGAATGAGCAAAAGGATCATAGCAACGAAGAAAGGCGACGACAGAGTGCAGTGTCGGAACGCATCAACCTAAGAAAGATAGGTCATTGTTTCGTAAACTAGCTGCGTTTGCATGAGATTCTCACCGTATCCGAGGGATCTGTGAGTACTAGCACAGTCTTCAAATATCATCTTGTATCTGGCAGTGGCTCGACACCAACCGAACGCGTATTCGACTTAATCCTACATGTAGCCTAGCCCGGTCTGCAGTAACAGAGAACCAAAAGCGATCGGATGAGCTTCAAGAAACGGCTCAAACAAATTCTTGACTTGGAACATCCTCTGTCGGCAGTCCGCTCCATTCTTCCCCGACGGACTCCGTGGCGACAGCTCGTTGTCGAAATCGTCGCACCGTACGCGTCCAAAAAGCTCATGATGGGTTCTACCGCAGACGAAATCGATGGACCCAATGGCGTCCTTAAATTTATTGGTGGAACAAATGACGGGCTACGCGTCAGAACGTTCACGACGGGCCACTCTTCCATCGTTTGTAGGCGACGTTCGTCGGTAATGAGTATGCCATCGAAACATCCCGCGCTGTGGAGGAACCCCGTAAGAATACCGGACAAATGGCCATAAAAAGAAATGTTGGGCAGGATCAGTTGCAGTACCAACAGTCTGTGACAACGAACACTTCAGTGGTGAGACACAAGCAGTGGAAGCACAAACATGCCGCGACTCTGCTTACAATGCAAACGGATAGAATAAAGGTGGCACTTCGACCATTCCGAACAACGAACGCGATTGCGAACTGCTGGTCACATCTAACACCAGCATGTGAAACAAAACTCCCGAAAAACCGACCGCGTGTTGCAAATACAGATCGTTGTTGCCCATTGCCAGAAACAGCAAGGATATTCCGATGTAAACCATGGGTATCATAACGATCGACAGAAAGGTGGATAAAAGATGGTAGAAAGTTCCGACTCGTTTCTCAACCGAGGAGCTGATAGCGAAAGCAGAAAGCATATTCAGTGCAATATGCAAAAAGTTCGCATGGAAAAATGCGTGTGTTAGGATGCGATAGACCTCCCAGTGCTTCACAATCCGTTGGGGACAGAGTGTGAAGGTTTGCAGCGGTAAATCGAAGACGGTTTGGCAGCCGTACACGACGAAGCAAACCGCTATCACCGTCAACGTGGAGGGTGGGACTAACTGCATCTCTTCATTTAATCGCGACATGATTTCAATGATGGTTGATCGGTTGGAAGTGCTCTAATTATAAAATGGCCAGAGTCGTGCTTAAGCATAGAACCACTCCCCAGATTATCTGGGGATGTGAGAACACCGCACTCCCAAATTTTCCATGTAATTGAAAACACAGCACCCACAGATTTTCTTTGTATGTGAAAACATCACACCCCCAGATTTTCTGGGTATTTAAAAAACTAAATTACCAGATTTTCTGGGAATGTGAAAAACTAAATTACCAGATTTTCTGGGAATGTGAAAAACTAAACAAGCAGATTTTCTGGGAATGTGAAAAACTAAACAAGCAGATTTTCTGGGTATTTGAAAAACCACAGGACCAGATTTTCTGTGCAGCAAGGAAAGGGAATGACCCGCATGAATTCAAAATTATGGTCGGAGACTTCGTTATTGATTATGGCTACCATAATCAATATTCGTGCTATTTCACTTTTTCCCTCCATTTTCTTGGCTTTCCCGATTATTCCTTTCATTTCCCAAAAAACAATAATTGCATTCATGTTACATGACAACGATAACAAAGGCACTCGCGTCTGGGTAAAACGATCCTTGTTTCCCGTGCAGGAGTCGACTACCCGCAAAGTTGTCCGAGCGACCAGCAACGATGAGCTCGACCGTCGCTTGTCGAAGAAAAGCATCGTGCGTTCCCACTCGGGAGATGAAATACTATTCCCCTCACGAAAGAGGTCAAGTCGACTTGCATCCAATGGTGTCGAGGAATATGAGTGGGCGTTAGGGTGGATGAACGAACCAGAAACAGACGAAACTATTTCGATACGTCTGGATGACAGTGAGAACAAAAATGGCCTTGTAAAGGTCACAACGATTACGCTTTCAAAGGAGAAAGTCGGAACAGAAGTTTTAATTGCGAATCCTACCCCCTTGGCTCCCAACGACTTGGTCACGTTAGATCATTTTCATGAACCGACGGTGGTCGAATGTTTGAGACGGCGATTCGAGCAAGGTCACATTTATACCAACACTGGACCCGTTTTAATTGCCCTAAATCCCTTTCGAAATTTGGCCGAATTGTACGGAGAGGATGTTATGCGCATGTACTGGAATCATGCGGAACAACAAGTATTAGATCACGACGATCTATTGCCCCCACATGTGTACGCGATTGCCGACAATTCGTTCCGCAACATGATGCGTGGATTAGAAATGAGTGTCTCCTCCAAGAAAAATACCAACCAAAGTATTCTCGTCTCCGGAGAATCCGGAGCCGGGAAGACCGTGACGACCAAATATATCATGAAATATCTCGCAGCTCTATCGCAACGGGCGCATCAATCCGCCTCGGGACGAACGCGGGCCTATTTGAACGTTCCGTCCCATTCATCGTCGCCCCCGACTTTACGTCGTCATTGTCAATCGAAGCGCAGGTATTACAAAGTAATCCTATTTTGGAGTCGTTCGGGAATGCTAGAACAATACGGAATGACAATTCGAGTCGCTTTGGAAAATTCATTCAAATGCAGTTTAGTGAAACGGGGCGTCTTTTGGGAACAGCAATTGAAACATATTTATTAGAGAAGGTGCGGGTCGTACACCAAAGTGAAGGAGAAAGGAATTATCACATCTTTTACGAGTTGCTGTCGTCTTCTGTATCCGAAGAAGAAAGTGTTCGTCTCCAAACTCGGAAACGAAAGCCTTCGGATTTTAAGCTATTGTCGAGTGGGACCTACGTACGGCGCGATGGTGTAAAAGACTCGGATACGTACCAGGATCTGCAAAAAGCAATGAAGATGATTGGATTTTCATCAGAAGAGATATCTGACATTGTGAATGTGACCGCTGCTGTAATGCACGCATCGAACACAATATTCGATCCTAAAATTGACGAAGGATGCAGCGTGGCTCGTGATAATGTGCACTTGACAGCTACGTGCCAACTTCTCGGTATTAAAATAGATGATTTTGAAGAGGCTCTTTGCTTCTTTTCTCGTATGGCTGGAGGGCAGGTATATAGGTCCCCACAGACTGTGGAGAGAGCAGAGAAAGGTCTTGACGCTCTGCTCAAGGCAACATACGGCGCACTTTTTGAATTTCTGGTCAAACGAATCAATATTTCAATATCCGGTCACGAAAATGGCCATTCATCTGTGATCGGCGTTCTCGACATTTTCGGCTTTGAATCGTTTAGACAAATTCGTTTGAGCAGCTCTGTATCAATTACTGCAACGAAGTCTTACAGCAACAGTTCAATACGTTCATGTTAAAAAACGAACAGGCTGAATACATAAGCGAAGGTATCGATTGGGATTTTATTAAATTTCCCGAGAACCAGGATGTTCTCGATCTGATCGAGCATAAAACCGACGGCATTATGTCAATATTGGACGATATGTGCAAGGCTCCCGGGGCGTCGGACAAAGCTTTTGCGAGTGAAATCATTAAGCGGTGTGATAAACAGTCGTGCTTTACTGCAAATTTCAAAGACACATCGCCCTTATTTTCGGTCAAGCATTTCGCCGGGTCGGTCGAGTACACAACGGACGGGTTTTTAGAAAAGAATCGAAATGAGCTTCCCAAAGAAACCAGCGAATTGTTAAAAAGTAGCAGCAGCAAGTTTGTTCATCAATTGGCAGATATCATTGTGGACTCTTCATCCAATGGAAATGTCGAAGCTTCGAAAACACGGACAGTGAAAACCGTCGGTGGTTTCTTTCGTCAACAGGTGAAGGATCTACGACAAAAAATTGATACAACGTATCCACACTACGTGCGATGTATCAAACCCAATTCCGCGTTAGTTCATAGTGAATATGATTCAGCAATGGTCGCGCAACAGCTTCGATGCGGAGGTATTCTACAGGCCGTCAGTGTCACAAGGGACGGATTTACACTGCATTATAGCCACGAGGATTTCTTGCAGCGGTACCAGGTTCTTGTTGCCGAAAAGGCAGGTACAGTGACGGTTTCGAAACAAGCGATTGAGACCGAATGTAAGAAACTTGTCGATACTTTGCTCGGGCGGATAGAGGAGGAAGAGCAATATCACTCGAACAAAGAAAGCACAAATGATCTAGCCACCGAAGTATCCGCCGTTGATAGAACCGATGTTTCCCAAGACAACGAGGCGCTGATTCAATTTGGCAAAACCAAGGTTTTATTGAAGCATCATGCTTTCCTGTTTCTGGAGCGTCAATTGGGTGCTGTACAAAACAGAAATGCAACCATACTGAACACCGCTTTCCGGCGGCACTTTTGTCAAACGGCGTATCGCTGCGTTCGGGCGGCGTTTCGCGCGGAACTGGCGAGTCGTGGGACAACCTTTGAAGAGTGGTTCGAACATCGTGAAATCTATTACCGTCCCCGCGAAAAAGGCAGTCTGCGGATTCCGAATCTCGTGAGCCATCGCATGAAGATGTTCAATGCTGCTGCTGGTGGTAGGAAGAAGCGGAAGGAAGTTGCCGCTGACAACAAACGAATCGAATTGAAGAATCAAGTTTGGATCCTTCAGGACGATGGTCTTTTTAAGCGCAATCCCGACTATGTAGGTGAACCAATTGGAGCAAAACACTAACAATCAGCTTGAGGTACTGATTGAAATTTAGCTACGCTGATCATCGTGGACGAATTAACGAATCAAACATGGGAAGCTACATGTTTGGGGTATAACCCGATGACTTTAACTAATAACAACTCAGATTGCGCTTAGCTCGTGAGCCCAACTGACTATTACTACAGGTATAAGGTTAGGATTGTTACGCGAAGACTTGCAGCACAACCATACCGACAATCATCAGTAGAATCGTTCTGAAGCAACAACAAACAAGAGAAAAGTGAGGTACTGTCGGGACAAACGAGAGATCCATCCAAGACGACTTACAATCCGGGTGCGGACGACTCCAGTCCCACCGTATCGGTATTCAAATCCGAGACACCGCCCGCCGTCGGATCTTCACCGACGGGCGCCAGAACCAGCGCCGCCACTGGCGTAACCAACGGAGCAGCCACCGGTGTAACGATTGGTGTTGGCAAAACGATCATGACCGGTCCTCCGCTGGGAACGTCACTGGGTGCGTCGCTGAGGAAGTCACTGGGAGCATCGCTGGGCGCGTCGCTCAAAATGGGTTCTACTACTACTACTGGAGCGGGCAACGGAGCGGGCAATGGCTCAGGCACGGGAGCTGGAACCGGCACAGGAACATCGACAATGTCCTCACAGGCCAACGGAGCATATCCCGATATTTCCACGTTTCGTTCTTCTCCCACGACCGAATTGTCTTGATCGATCAAAATTTGATAGGGATATCCGGCCGCGTAATAAGCAATGCGACACGCCGCACCTTCCACGGGGCATCGCATGTAACACAACGAACTGATTTCCGTCATGTAATCCGACAACGACATTTCACCTCCTTGCGCGACGCCATTTTTGACGCGAATGGATCGGACGGACGGGGCGGTCGAAATGCGGTTGGTCGTCAACGTGAACTGATAGCACGGCGGTGGAGTGAACTTGTTGTTGTTGGTCGTCCATTCACTCAAACCAGTCTCCCATCCGTCGGGGCATTGACTTAGTACGGTTGGAAGGAAGAGAAATGGAAGTAAGTTACACAGTTTCATCATGGTTGAAGGAATCGTATGTAACGCAAAAGGGGGAAAGTGAGACGAAACACCCATACAACGCGACTTTGGAAAACGGTGCAGGTGCAAAAATAATAATGAGGCAAAGTACTCTTATCACGATACCGTTACGAATTACAAGAAAATGGAGAGTTGTTTGGCCCGTCCTACTCCGACTTGGCACTGTCTTGGAGCCGCTCTAAGAAAAAGACCGTTGGAACATTCGCAACGGAGAGTTAAAATTCGAAACGAATACAATCGTACTTCCATTATCCTCATTAATTTTCTTTCAAAAGAATACCTTAAGATTAATTAGGGGATTAAATACCGTGCATCTGGAGTACTTAAAACCCTCGAATTTCAGTCCATTCAGGTCCTGAGTGAAACGTCATCACCCTTCCACACCAAGCAATAATAATGATGCGTGACACACGCCCGACGAAATCGAACCATGACAGATTGGGAGAATTCGTGCATTGCAAATATCATCAAACTATCCAGCCTATGTAACTTGTAGTCTATTCCTATAAAACAAATCAGTCTACATACCTTTCTATCATTGTTTGTTGATTTTAGCAAAAACAACGTGTCGAACGACACACTTCATTGCTTCAACATGCCCACGGAAGAATCATTGCCCCGCAGCGGAGCGTTACGGCCACCCGGTGAATTAGGACATGCCCTCTCTCCCAGCGAAAGTGATCTTTCCAAAGGAAAAGGAGGCAAACACTCCAAGGCACATCCCGCCGTCCTAAAAGCGTATCAAGATGAAGAGGCCGCGATCAAACGCAATCACCGTGCGCGACATGCGGCGGCCACTCCCCGTCGATCGGTACCCTCTCGCTGGTGACGGCATTGTGTTACAACGGAATGCCCATTGTGGTCGGCACGACGCGTCATGGATGTTACGTGATTTGTCCTCAAACACATTTTCTCTATCAGACCTTGTCACTCGGCAGTTCCGCCGAAATCATTGCCCTCGTGTCGTGCGATGAAACGGGTCTTTTGGTCGTCGCGCATGCGGATGGATACCTACAAACCTATCTTCCCCGATCTTGTGATCCTGCTACCGAAAATTTCGGTCCGTATCGCTGGTGGGATGCGGCTTATTATGACTGTAAATCGTTGTTCTCGGCCAAGGACTTCAAGGGAGATTTGGATGTATCGTTATCGCACAATTATAAATTTCTTGTCGCACACGCCGATCAACTGGCGGTCCTCAGCATTCACTCGTCTGTCGATGCGCAAGGACCCATGAAAGAAAGCAGAAATTGTGTGGACGACACAACTTCCCGGGAGAGTTGCCCTGGCCCGAATATCCGGAAATGCGCATTCCATGGCCGTAGTCTTGCAGAAGAATGCTGGCGACGACGATGATGGATCGGAGGGGGTGCATACGTTCGATCGCGATTGGAATGATGGGAGTCAGGCGGATTCGTCGCTAGGACCAACACAAAGAGCAACATTGATGCGATCGACGTCGGTGGGAATTTTGTATCGACCCGGTCCTTTCCTAGTGCACAATGCCGCCGTCACGACCCTGTCCTTTCGAGGACTCGGCCACCTGCATTCCGTGGAGCGTGGAAATGATTTGCTGCTGACACATTGTGCCCGTGACTCTGTGGCGCGTATCTTCGCTCAACACGACTGGAAAGAATTGGTGGATTGGACGACGTTGCGAAATACTCGTGTGGAATGGATCCGGGGCATATCGGCTTTCACTTTGGGTGATCTGGCGAGTCATCGATCCAGGAAAAGTGGCACTATGCCCAGGACCAAGTCGGAAGAAGATATGTATGAGATTCTGGGAAAAGGGGCACCTACACACTCGGTACCCAATCATGCGCAGCCATACTCGGGCGCTGGTGCGTGGATATCGGAATTGTCGTTTCAAGGGTCATTATCAACAATACGTCTTTCGCGGTTAACGTATCTTCAGCGCGGAATCGATGAAGCTTACCCAACTTTATTTGAATGTGTTTCTTCTCTGGTGCCGCCGAATACCTTCTTTTCACATGGAATCTTAGACACCATTAGTTGTGGTTTTTGTGTACAAGCCATTTGGCCTGCGTGGAATCCTTGGTTATCCGACACGAACAATAGAACGGATGACACGGATACGTTGCGTGGTTCTGCCATGTCTTTTTTGGGTTTGTCGACTGGAATGAATTCAACCGGAGGACATTTTGGAGGTTCACTACTAGGAATAACCGAAACCCCTCCACTGGAGCTCCGAATCACGTGTACGCACCCCATGGGGGGAAGGATTATGTTGATAGGATTTCGGCTTCGAGGGGATGAAACAGCAATCGACGTTGAATTGCCCCGGAGGGCTGAGCTATCACTGGCAGATCTTGATCGTTTCATAGTATCGAAGACTGAGACTACTGCGCCTCAGGCTTCGCGTCAACACGAGTCTGGTAGGTTATCAGCTCGAGTCTCAACAACACTTCAATCGGTGGACGTTTTATGGCATCGTCCTGGTTCGTTCTTGCCGTCCACGTGGCAGCCCAAAGACGTAGATCGACTGGGCAAAGCACTTGCTGAAGCCACTGTTGTTCATGATGAGAGTTTATTGTCCGTCCCACTTGTTGAATCCCTTTTCATCTTCCAAAAGAATTAAGACATGAGTCTATTACAGATGTCTTGTGGTGGCCAATTCGCGAGCCCAAATTTGGCGGCCAATCCTACCTGGCAGCAATCACTACAGGTGGCTCAATCGTCATATTTTCCGTACCTCCACCCTACGGATTCCTGGAAACAAGTATGCCAGACAAGGATGAATGTTTCCCGGACGCAGATGAAGGGCGAATCTCTCATGCACACTCATTTACATCTGAGAAAAGTGTACGTACTCGATCCGAATACGAGGTTTTCATAACACCTGATCCAGATCACGGACTTGGTCTCCGTCTCGAGTCTAAAGTGGACGGCTTGTGTGCTGTCGCAGGGTCTTTCAAGAAGCATCCGTTGAATGGAGACATGCTTCCCGCAGAAAGAACTGGCATGATATGCCTGGGCGATGAATTGATTAGTGCGAACGGCATAGACTTGGAAAATCAACGATTCGAAGACATTATTGCTCGCGTGCGCGAAAGCGGTTTGTCTGCGGGGCCGGGAAATCCGATTTGTCTCAAGTTTCGTCCACTCCAGCAGATCTCAATTGTACAAAATATTGCTTCGAGAAGCACTTTCGAATCTGGTGACGGGGGCCAAACGTCAAGTCATATTGATTTAAAAACCTCAAGCTCCATCGGAAGCATCAAATCCGCGTCGCAATGTGTCAGTTCCTTGGTGAGTTTTGGAAGAGCAGATACTTTTTCGAATGTAATCGCTGTTGTCGAAGGTGCACTTACGACAAGTAGTGGTCAGCACACATCCGACTGGCGATTCGTACTTGTCTCTCTATTCCAGTTGATAGAATCGTCAGGAAATGGCGCTTTGTTTATAGCCGTCAATGGCGCAGAGGTTCAAGTATTTTCTATTTTCCTCAATGAAGGTGCTAGTGGGGCCAAGTTTGAAAAGCTCGATCAATTGAATGTATCCGGAGGTAGCGATCGCTGCTACGCGTTGTCAACATTGAGAATATTCATTGGTGGTGTAGAACTGGCTCTTTGGGATGTCAAGGGTAAGCTTTCTCTTCTTCGAATCTCCATAGACCAAGGAAAGGATAAGCGCTTGGGTGTCACTTTCAAGTTGTATGAGGGAGTCCAACTTTGTGAACCACCATCTCTTGTAAGGGGATATTCATATGCTTTGTTTGCGACGATGACAAATAGCGATGAAGGCCGTGGGAAGTCTATTGTTGTCTATTCGTGCACATCGCATTCAGGTCAGAAAGACGAAACTCAGTTCGCGTCGCAGGAAATAAGGATCTTATCCGATCCTAACGACGATCGAATAGTTGACTTTTGCTTTCTTTCGTCCGGTTATCTGGCGTCAGCACCGATTCTGGTTGTCTTTTCGTGCACAGGGTTAATTTTATACCGGAAAACCGCGTGTTCAATGGTATGGACACCATCTCTGAAAATTTGGTACACAAAACTCAAAGATTCAAGACCATATTTCAGTATTCTGGATGATCTTACTGTTTATGAGTGCGTTCCAGGTATTTCGATGGTCGATTCTTTGCCTCATCTTCTGTCCGGCTTATCATTGACACATCAAGCCAAACATGAAGAAAACTGTCTCTTAAATGATTGGAGCCCTGAATCTCTTCTTGCCTACATATGTTGTGAAAGTAGAGGGATCAATCATGCGCTTCAGTCGTATGTGCTCGATATTATGCGTTGGGTTCATTCGGAATGCAAAAGTTTCGGGTTTGATTTTTTTGGACAGGGCGCTTCCGTGCGCTCCAATAGACATATGTAAAAAACTGAATCTTCTTCATGCTGATCACGATAATGAGGCAGTACATTCCACCGTTGACCATCGTCAAACCGGAAACAACGACGCGCTTGATGAATTTCTACGCGACATTTTGATTACTTTCGACGAGAAATGCCAGGTTGATGGGAAGGGTAGAAATGATACAAACAACGTAGCACCATCGACAGTTGATAAAGGCCCTAGTTCAATACTGCGTTTAGAATTCGACCTGCGAATGTTCCATGCTATTGGTCAGCTTGCACTTGCACCCCCAAATTTCCAAGCGACTGATTCATGTGGTGAGCTTTTTCTTTTTGCTGCTTTTTTAATGCATCAACTAGAACGAGATGCAGACAACCAGTGCGAGTTAAACAACGACACAGAATATGCGATGATCGACATTCCTCGACAGTCGCGCACCCAATTTTGACAGATTTTCACGTGGCATCTTCTGCTTGTCTAGCTGCTATGATCAGCTCGGACCAAGAAAACCTTCTTGAGCGGTGTCGACCATTATGGCAGAAGCTGAATTGGGATAACGCAAAAAGCTCCGCATCCCTTTATGGTTGCGATCGGATGTAGCATTGGCAAAACTTTGCGAGGAAATCGGGCAAACATCGTTTCGACAAGGCAGAGATGTCATGGATTGTGCAATTTTCTTCATTGCCTGCGGGAAGCTTAGGACTCTAACGAATCTCGCAGCAACTGATCAAAGCGAAGTGGGTAAAAAGTTTTTAAGTTTCTCACGTCCCATGACTTCGAAAGCACAAAAGGCCGTCTTGCAGCCGAAAAGAATGCCTTTAGTCTGCTACGGAAAAACAAACATCGTGCCGCTGCATCATTTTTTCTTCTGTCTAAACCCCCGTCTCTAAAATCAGCAGTGGAGACCATCCTGACCAAACTTAACGACATCGATCTTGCCTTCCTTGTCATGAGGCTCATGACAAATATTGACGTATGCAAGGAGGCTAGTCCGTCACTTCTATCACTTGGAGGAGGATATACGGCTGCTAGTGCGTATAAAGTTGGAATTTCAGACCATAATGAAAACCAGGAGCCGGACTTTCAAGATTGGCGCTCAGGACTAAGCATCTCTGCAAGAAATTTTTTGATTGACCGGCTGCTACCGATGGCCGTGGATGATAGTGCTTTGACGTCCGTAATCCTTTACTGGTTGAACGAAAAGACCTTTCTCCTTGGATTCTTTCCAAGACCGTGGGTATTGCTTTCGATAAGCAAGGGGGACATTCCCTTTTCAAAAAGGACGCCATGGATTGGATACCATCAGGATCATTTACGCGATCTTGCTTGGTTAGGAATGTCGACGTTCTTGCAAAATCAAATCAAATCATCGATATCGTGTCAAGACCGACACTACTACTGCGTCTAAAATCACCGGACAAACCTCTACTCACCGCCGTATTGTCCACGTCTTCTACCCTTTTAGCAAGCGGGCTTGAATTGCCAGCACTACAAACCTTGTTCAAACTCTCTCATGCCGTGCGGGATGGAGAAAAGAAGATTGCCGAAAGACCTCAAATGTCCAGTATTATCAAAAAATTTCACAACGTTTCACAGAGGACTTCCGTTCTCAATGTTCCGTATTCCTCCGGTGCGATGGATTCTTCAATTTGTGACGATTTCGCTGGCCAGGCAAACCCGAATCAACAAACAAATCATTCTGCACCTGGTGCGATCGAATCGTCCATTTTCGATGATTTCGCTGGTCCACCAAAGCCAATTCAACAATCAAATCATTCTGCATCTGGTGCGATGGAATCATCCATTTTTGACGACTTCAGTGGTCCGCCAAAGCAAGCTCAACAACCAAACCATTCTGCACCTGGTGCGATGGAGTCGTCTATTTTTGATAGCTTCACTGGTCCACCAAAGCACGTTCAACAAACGAATCCTTCTGCATCTGGTGCGATGGAATCATCCATTTTGACGACTTCAGTGGTCCACCAAAGCAAGCTCAACAACCAAACCATTCTGCACCTGGTGCGATGGAGTCGTCTATTTTTGATAGCTTCACTGGTCCACCAAAGCACGTTCAACAAACGAATCCTTCTGCATCTGGTGCGATGGAATCATCCATTTTGACGACTTCAGTGGTCCGCCAAAGCAAGCTCAACAACCAAACCATTCTGCACCTGGTGCGATGGAGTCGTCTATTTTTGATAGCTTCACTGGTCCACCAAAGCACGTTCAACAAACGAGTCCTTCTGCATCCGGTGCCATGGAGTCATCTATTTTTGACGATTTTGTGGTTCCAAGAATGCTGGTCGGCGGGACCTCTGCGTCTTTTCCGGGATCAACAAAGCTCAGCATGCTTCACAACAACAGCCTCCTTGTCGCGATAAAAACATACCTGAAGTCGAGTTGCAACTCCATCTCTCAATCGAGCCTTTGCAGTCCCCCCCAAATTTGGAACGAGCTAATGAGCGATTTGAAATGTACGGGTGCCGCTAGAAGACGTAAGTTGTTCTTATGCCAAGTGAAATGCAGCTGGCTTGTTTTTCTTATCTTTTTTTGCAGTTCTTCGAGAAATTGCAAGAGTTTTCGATAACTGCCAGACCGATCCAACAGAGTCTCCGATTGATTTTCTCGACAAGCAGAACTCAATTATAGCCGAGGTGTCCAGCGTTCTTCAGCTTCCTTGTGATGGAGAATCAATGCTGACAAGAGCCGAAGAGATATTGGCTGACATTTCTGATTGGTCGCAAATTGACTCGAGCTGTCTCATTCAACGCGCTCTTTCAATTATCGAAACTGCTGATAAGAAGCGTCTTGTCTTCGAAGTCGTTTTACACTGCATATCCGGGCGATCGGATCTAGCCGAATTTGCGGTACGAGTAGCGTCGAGATGCCTAATAGATAGATGCTTTTCATTGGTGCGCAGTACTGACACCAGCAATCAAAGACGCATTCCCGATTCCGGTCGTCCTCGGGATTTCTACGTCAACAGTCCGCGAGAATATGCTGGCAGCTCGAGTTGTGCTTGTGGCTACACAGGGGCGATAGCTTCCCTCTCTCTCCTTTAGGAATTAAGGAGTCTATTTGTGCGATTCGACTTGGGCTGCTGATCGCAAGCTGGAACCGTGACTATGCAAGTATACAAGCGTTAGTCGAAAATCCACCGGATTGTCCTCTTGATGAAAATACCGGACGCTTACTGTGGACAAGCTTATGCTGTAACGATTCTGAGAAGCCTCAGGTTAAAGAAAAAGGAGGTACAAGCGGAGGTTGGGAGTTTTTGGTAGACTGTAAGCGCTCGCAGGCTACCGACATGCTGAAAGATAGGCCCACTGGATGTTTCATCATCCGTCCACATACAAAAGATCATGGTGTATTTACTCTTAGTTTCAAAACAAATCTAAAGCCAGTTAAGGAGGAAAAAGAAGACGAAGGGGAAGCAAATGCAGAAAGTCTTAGTGCTCAGCTGTCGGACCAAGAGTCGAGTAACGTATCGACTGGGCAAGCGACTAAGTCGGCCAAGAAGAACGATGTCGTTCAGCACGCGATCATCCGACTCTCTGAATCTGGGTTTCGGTGCGGTTCGTTTGGACCTTTTGCTTCTCTAATGAGTCTTCTAGAAGCAGTATCGGCATCGCTACCTTTTAAACTGCGTTTTGACAAGCCGCCAGCAAATCACCTAATTCTTGACGAAGGATCTCAAACATCCCCGAATGCGGTTTTGATCCACAAACTCGCGGCATTAATTAAAGAAGATCATTCAGTCACAGATGAAATTCTTGTTGGAAAGGAAAATGCGTCTAGCGCTTTGCAAACCTCAGCGATATCAGGCAGGACGGATGTAAACGAGACGGCACAATTAGACAGAGTCAAAATCTTTTCGAGTTTCTTAAATCTCATGAAAGTATTGTCAATGTGTCGTCAACTCACAAGTGTGGCAGCTGTTACGAGTGATGATGAGTCGAAAGTACCAGAATGCGTTGAAAGTGATAAGGACTTGGACATCAACGCTTGCAGACAATATCAAGTGCTCGAAGCGCATCGAATACTTCATCCGTTCCTGTCTTGGTGTCGAGCCGCTGAGATTCTTGTCATGTCAGATTTCACGTCACATCCTCGGTGCGCAGTAAGACCCTTAGGAATTTCCGTCGCTGGCGCTTCGGAGGAATCGAAAGAAGTTCAAGCAGTTGATCGGGACCTCAGAGGTGACGGGATGCTGAGGAAAATGATCCAGCAAGGTTCTGGCGTAGAGTTTTCGACTCTTCGACTTGTTGATGGCGGTGAATGCACGATGGTTGTGTTATTCAAGAGAAATGATGCTCTTGAATGGCTGGTTTCAAGCGGATACGAGCAAAGTGAAGCAGAGGCAGCGAATCGGCTAGCATCGATGGAAAATGCAAGATTTATTGAGCCCGTCGACTTGAGCAAGTTAAGACTCAAGCACAAGGGTGCAGCAACAGAGGAGGTAGTAACTTATCGCTTCATAGATCCTTGGGAGGTCGAAGCCCTTGAAAATCGCGACGCAGAAACTCGTTCTGCAACCCTTGGACGCAATAAAGTCCTTGGTTTCCAGTTTGAAAAGAGTTTCTTTTGCGTTAGATCCACTCCTCTTGGCAATTGGTGGAGTGCCGCTGCTGGATCTGTGGAACAGCCTACTAGGGGGGAGTTATGTTGACCAAAGCGATTGCTTCTTTGCACCCTCCGTGGGAACGTGCAGCTGGGGGAGACTTGATCATTGGGAGTGAGTCGTCTCAGTCCCCCTACGTGAATAGTATTCGCAAAATGCTATACAGAGACTCGATCTTTCGGGCGCTCCGGTTGCCCCAGCGTTTTATTACACTATTACAGGTGGAATTACTGGACTTGAAAAACTTGACGTCGCCCGGTGGTTCACTCGCTTTGACTGTGTATGCGCTGCTGCGACCCAAGCGAGCTGGCCATGGTGCGAACCTTACCAATAAGGCCCGTACACTCGATAGTGCCGCTACACAGCCAATTAAGCTAACGAAATCGTCAGGACCGAATGCTCCTGCGTCTTGGGGGAGTGTTGTCCGCTTCCGTTTTGCCCTTCCGGAAGACGTACCCATGGACGGCACGAGTAGAGATTCCGACCAAGAGAGTATATTCAAGGGCCCACCAACTTTCCTGCAGTTGTCCGTGTACGAAAAGAAGCTTTTGGTCGATCACTTACTTGGTTCTGCAGACGTTTCCATGGATGGTCTTTGGCCCGGAGGTCAACTGGAAGAGTGGGTACCGCTTCGATCGGACAAAAGCAGCATTACATGGTTTGCCCGGATCCGACTGACCCTCCGATTTGAACTGATGTGTTTAGCGGAGAAAGGGTCCGAGGCACCGGACCGAGAAGCTCCCAGCGTTGGTTTACGACGAATTGAAGAGCTAAGTCGAGCCGGGGGTGCCGCCCATGAGGAACGTTTCGAGAAGCGGTCGTTGAGCTCCCCGGATTTACTTAGTTACTTTGAAAGTATGGTTTACTAAAGTGGATGGATAAAAGGACATTTTCCAAAAAGTATGGTGATGGTGTTCTTTATACCTGTTTTGCTTCATGGTCAAACGTTTTCATTTGAAGTGATTCATTTCCCAAACCAGTGGTTAGTCACACCATCTGTATCAAAATGATGCTTTCTTACATTCCGCTTCCAGGCCGGTACAGACATCAAGCTGAATTGGATTTTCGTCCCCCTTTTCTTTCTTTCTACTCCGTGTTAAATATTGATGCTATTTCGCAAGTGAAATTGACGCTAGTTCATTGAAGCTAATTCATTGAAACAGCATTGTAAACAATGGTTAGGACGTAGTACTTGTACCTGGTACTGCCCTGAAATGATCAAGGTCGACGATGGACGGGACTGAAAACATTGAGTCGTCGGACTGAAAGGGAACCTACATTTAAAGGGATAGTCTAGAATAAGAGATACTGTATGTCGCTCCGCAAATTGCTGCCCGTCGCCCGTCGTTGGTGGGGATTTTTTTAGTGGCCCGTGTTGACTTCGTAATTTGTAACATTTGTGTGTCGGTCGGAGACCGTTGGCGTTTGGCCGCTGTTGTTTGGAGAGAGCGAGAGAGAGAGAGAGAGTTTCTCGATCGGTTAGCTTTCTTGAAACCAGTCTATCTATCTTTCTATTTCGGCTATTACGACGAGCATGTTTCGAACGGCCTTTTCGAAAAGCCGAGGAGCGGCATGGGCTTTGGGCGCGACGGCTGGAAGTGCCGTTACTGGGTTGGTAAGAAAGATTTTGACTTGTTTCGAAAGCGCGACTTGAATAAAAGACTGAGAAAGCTAATACCGACATTCATTCGTTTCAGATCTGGACTTCACAGCAAGAGACACCTGCTTCCTGTAGCAGTGACAACACCTCTGTCTTGGGAATGCTGCAACAAGTTTCACAACGACTGGAACATCTAGAGCAGTTGGTCGGTGGCAAGAGTCTTAACAACGCCAGCCAACGTTCTTCCACAAAAGATTCACCTCGCATCGATATCGTCCTCGGCGCGCAGTGGGGTGATGAAGGAAAAGGAAAGCTGGTAGACATGCTTTCCTCAGGAGGATACGATGTTTGTGCGCGTGTCGCGGGCGGATCGAATGCGGGTCATACCATTGTGGTGGAAGGCAAAAAGTACAAATTTCACCTTTGCCCAGTGGAGTATTGAATCCGAACGCCGTTTGCGTGATCGGTAACGGTGTTGTGGTGCACATTCCGTCTTTTTTGAATGAACTTGACAGTCTCACGGCCGCCGGTGTCGATTGGAAGGGACGGGTCCTCTTGAGTGATCGAGCGCACCTGGTGTTCGATTTGCATCAAGAAGTCGATGGCATGTCGGAAGCGGGTTTGGGACGACACAAGTTGGGAACGACGAAAAAGGTATTGGACCCGCGTATGCGTCCAAGATCAATCGCACCGGACTACGCGTGGGAGATTTGCAAGATGACAGCTGGGATAACTTCGAGAGACGCTTCCGGAACCTGGTAGAATCTCACAAGCAGGCATTCCCCTCGCTAGAAGTGGACATTGACGAGCAGCTCGCCTACTACAAGGCCGTTGCCCCTCGCGTACAAGAAATGATGGTGGATACCATTCAGTACACAAATCAACAATACGACCAAGGCAAACGCATTTTGGTCGAAGGTGCGAATGCTACGATGCTGGACATTGATTTCGGTACCTACCCGTTCGTGACAAGTAGTAATCCATCGGTGGGATCCGTGTTGACTGGATTGGGTGTCAGCCCAAGGAAGTTGGGAGGCATTTACGGGACGGTCAAGGCTTACTGCACTCGCGTGGGAGAAGGACCCTTCCCCACCGAGTTGCCCGTGGAAAAGAACAGTCCCGGCTTTCATCTCGGTCACGTGGGTGCCGAGTACGGAACAACGACTGGACGTCCGCGTCGCGTGGGATGGTTGGATATCCCGCAAATGAAGTATTCAGCAACATTGAATGGCTTCACCAGCTTGAACTTGACGAAAGTAGATGTCCTCACTGGACTCGAAACAGTGAAATTGGGAGTTTCCTACAAATACAAAGGCAAGTATCTGGACTCGATGCCGGCCAACTTAAAAGTCCTTGAGGATGTTGAAGTGGAATTTGAAGAACTCCCGGGATGGAAGGAAGACATTTCATCGTGCAGGACGTTCGAGGAGCTACCAATGAATTGTCAGACCTACATTCTGCGTGTGCAAGAACTGATTGGCGTGCCAATTCGGTGGATTGGCGTGGGCCCGAATCGGGCGGATGTCATTGACCGTGGCGTAGGATGGGACTTATCAGAGTCACCATCTCAATCATAAAATTAAAGCAATCCATTCTATTCTTTTTCTTCGATTCAGTTTTGTTTTGTTTTGTTTTGTTTTTGTTTTGTTTTGTTTTGTTTTGTTTTTGTTTTGTTTTTGTTGTCTGTTTGCTATTTTATTGAACAGCCCAAAGTAGGCGAGACACCCAGTTCAATCCATTTATTGAGTCCCGTGATTTGCGTCAGCATTTCTGAAAAAGTTCCACTCGCGATCTGCGATCTTCCAACCTCAACTGGATCGTACTCTTTGGTCGTTACGTCACTGAGGCCTGTGTAGATTTTCTACCAGCCGATGGATCGCGACATGGCAAAAAGCCAGCAACAAAGCAACCCCAATAGTTCATCATCATCGACATCTCTCGTTCCTTTTCATTACAACCTCAATTACTCAACATGAAGACCGCTATCCTTGCCTGCTTGCTGTCTAGTGCTGCGGCCTTTGCGCCCGCACAAAAGGTCAGTGAACGATTGAGCGGCGAAATTCTGATAGTCGCCCGAACGCGATCAACGAGCATTGCAGTTGTTTTACGTAAAAGGACCGAAAGTGCCTGGGAGCTGATTCGCTCTCTTCTGAAGCTTTTCGTTCAGTCTTTTTTTACGGAAGATTCCACTATGAAATGATAGTTTATGCTAGTCATAATTGTGTTCCCTTTCTCACGACATTTGTTTCATTTATCGTCTTATCACAGTCGGCAAAGACTTCTGCCTTGAACGCGGAGATGTCCAAGTCGATCCCTTTCTTGACCGCCCCCAAGAACACAGCTGGATGGGTTGGTGATGTCGGCTTTGACCCGCTCGGTTTTTCGGACTACTTTGACATGAAATGGTTGCGAGAATCCGAGATCAAGCACTCTCGTGCGGCCATGTTGGCTTCCCTCGGTTTCGTGGTGCAACAGTTCGTGACGCTTCCCGGCATGCCCGATGTTGATGATTCCATGTTGGCTCCCGCTGCCGTGGGACCCAGCCCTATGTTGCAAATTTTCTTCGGACTCGGAGTTTTGGAATTTTGGTCCAACAACGGAAAGGTCACCATCGAAAACATGTTCTCAGACTCGAGCCGAGTCCCCGGAAACTTCGGTTTTGACCCTCTCGGCATGGCTAAGGGCAAATCGGCGGAGGCCATGGCCGATATGGAATTGAAAGAGATCAAAAACGGCCGACTTGCCATGTGCGCCATTGGAGGTATGATGGCCCACAACATTGTCACCGGTGAACCTCTTCTCTAAGTCGTTTATGCACAACCACGCAGTTGGTGGAATTGCCATATTGGGCTTTTCCGATGCTGGCGAGACCATTCTAAGAGGATAGAGCTAGTGCAGCCATAGTACTTTTCTCTTCTGTTATTCTGTAGTCTGCTTGACACATCTCTACAGTCTCTTGTTTATTGAGTTGGTCTCGTTAAGATCAAAGCTTTTGCATTGAAAACAAACACAAAGACACCACTACATCATCATACTTCCCAACGATTAGTACGGTGTTCGTTAGAATCTCGCAAAGAACACCGTAATCGTCGGTCCCATTGCAATCTAATAGTAAACTTGTCTCAAGCAATGATTAGTGGTAATGACAATCTTGGTGTAAGAGGCGATTACTTCGAAGAGGCCATTTCATTTCGTCCTCGTCTCTTAGACACTCGTTCTCGGGACTAGAAAACACGCCGCTACGATATTAGAGAACACGCTCGTGCGGCGGAACGTAATGCGATTAGTGTACAAAAATTCCTGGAGCGAACAGTGTACGTGAAAGCAAAGGGGCATGTTTGGTGGGGGGAATGGCGCCGCGCCGCGATAAGACAGAAAAAACCATCATAATCAGAAGATAATGGTGTCGAGTGTGACCTTAGTTCGATAAACTTCCTTCTGCGGCTACATGAGAGGCACGTAGACTTTCGGAATATTGTCGAGAAGCATTTTCCCATGTTTTTAGTCGAAAGAAGTATCGCTTATTGATAAAAGACACGATTAGACTATGTTGGAGGAGGGATGACAAAGGTGCAAAATAGAGGTGAAATGGCCGGGTATTCGTCCATTGATAAAAATTTCCTACGACAGCTACGTAAAACGCACGTACAAGGTACCGGTACGGTACAGTACCGGGTACACTCTCGTCCCGTTGTCACACTCCTCTTTCCTGTTGTCGCAGCACGAACGAGTTTACTAGTAGGTAGTATGAGACACGTCATACCTGGGTTTACCGTTCGTTTCACTTTACTAAAAATCGATTGCAATCCTCGATTTAATTTAAACTCATTGAAGTCAAGAAACTGATTCAACACAACTCCAAAGTATTCAACAATGAGCTACCGCGGAAACAAACGCATTTCTACCAAGCGCAAATTCGTCGCTGATGGTGTTTTTTACGCCGAACTCAACGAACTTTTGATTTCCGAGTTGGCCGAGGATGGTTATGCCGGTGTGGAAGTTCGCACCACTCCCCACCGTACCGAGCTCATTATCCGTGCCACCCGCACCCAGAATGTTCTCGGTGAGAACAACCGTCGCATCCGTGAGTTGACCTCTGTTGTCCAGAAGCGTTTCAACTTTGCGGATGGTGCTGTTGAATTGTACGCCGAACGAGTTCAAAACCGTGGTCTCTGTGCCCAGGCGCAGGCGGAATCCCTCAAATTCAAGCTTCTCGGAGGACTTGCTGTCCGTCGTGCTTGCTACGGTGTTGTTCGTTTCGTCATGGAAGCCAGCGCCAAGGGTTGTGAAGTTATCGTCACTGGAAAGCTTCGTGGTCAGCGTGCCAAGGCAATGAAATTCGGCGACGGTTACATGATCAAGACGGGTCATGCCGGACAAGTTTACACCGATGTTGCCGTTCGCCACGTACTCATGCGTCAGGGTGTTATTGGCATCAAAGTCAAGATCTTTTTGCCTCAGGACCCCAAGGGAGTCATCGGACCCAAGATCCCGCTCGATGATGTTGTCACTATTTTGGAGCCCAAGGAGGAATTGAGTCCTGCTGCTATGCTCGCCCAACAACAAGCTGCCGCTGTTGCCGCCTACAGTGCTCCTCCTCCCATGATGGAGGCTAGCATGCCGGTGGATGTTATGGGAGTCGACCCCGCCGCTCAAGCTGGTTTCTAAATCTTACAAAAAATTAGTTGTTGATCACTTCTTGCTTGTATTTATTGTATCATTCGTTGTGAAAGTTCGTTTAGAAACACATATTAGCTTTTTAATTGAAAAGGAGTCGATGGATCTTGACATCAAGAAGGGGCTTATCAGGTAACCTAAAGGCGCAGACGATAGCTAAAGCCAGCTTCGGCTTGGTCGTAGGTCGTAGGTCGTGGTAATCTTCATATTCAAACGAGAAGAATTCCAGATTCCCTTGCCAGCCACGCGCCACGCGACACCTGCCACCTGCCACCGACCGCGGCTAGCTAGAGGCTGCGCGCAACCGCACTGTCCCAAAGCCAGAAGGTGGTTCAAAGCGATCATCTGTTCCAAACCAAGAAGTATAGTAGACTGTGTACCCGCTCCACGACAGCTATAGCCCGTACGTAAGTATTTTTGTGCAAAGAAAAGCGACGAACACATTCTCTTTTCTCTTTTGCCATCAAACAGATTGTATTCCAAGATACTTTTGATTTTTGATTCACCAATCGACGAACAAAGGTTTTTTCTTCTTTGCGGTTCGCATCTGCATTCAAAAGATCCCATCAATCCGCCAATCCAATCATAAACTACAAGCCAACAAGAAAACATGAAGTTTTTCTCTGCCGTCTTCCTCTTGACTACATCTACCTTGACCAGTGCATTCGTTGCACACCGGGCTGCGTTTGTCACGAAGACACAACTTTTCGCTGCCCATCCAGATGCAAGTGCTGCGATTGAGGCCGCCGTAAAAGCGTCGAAAACTTACGGGCCCACTTCTCCGGAAGCACGCGTGGCTTGGGAAGTTGTTGAGGATATTGCTGCCTCGGACAACAGGTAAGACGCCTTCTTCGAAACATTGAAAACGAATCTTTACGTCTCCTCACCGATCGATCGCATCATCTCTGCTGGTGAATGATAGTGCCGCATCCAAAGGAACTCTCGACGAAGAATGTGACTGGATGGACGAAAACAACCGTCTGTGCATGGAATACGACACGAAGAAAGAGAAACTTGCGGAAGCTATCAAATCAACGTTTGATCTCAACTCTATGCAGAAGCAACTGGAGCGTATCAAGGCTATGGCGGAGGAAGTTCAAGCCATCAAGATTCCAGTAGCGGCTTCTCAGCCCAGCAAAACGACTCCGCAAACGGCTGCTGCTTTACAAGCGGCCAAGGATGCCGTAGCCAAGTACGGTGCGAGCTCTAGCGAAGCCAAGATGGCTTGGGAGGAGTTGGAAGAGATAGCTAGTTCCGGTTTGTCCAATTCCATCGGTAAGCGACTTGACGAAGAATGTTTAGTAGAAACAGCCATGGAAGCTTGCATGGCATTGGAAGAGTTGAACCGAGTGATGAACTTGGATAAGACCAAGAACGATTCTGGATTGAATGCCTAAAGAAGATGTGCGATTATCGACCTTGAGTAATTTTCCCTTATAGTGGAATTTCAGCCGATACCTTTGAAACGAAAGCCTTTCTTTGAGTAGCTCAAGTTTTCTTTTTGTAGATGCTTGTTGTGAACGAAATCAGAACGAAATCAAAACAAGCCATAAGTGAATTTCTCATTCGTGTCACCATCATCCACAGAAGAGCTATCCCGCTCTTTACCCTCAAGATTTTTACGCAGAATGGTCTTGCTTGGCATGTTATTTTTGGAGTTGCTTCCTTCGACGAGATGACTATGTATTACAAAAGTAAAATGGGCATGGCGCGTCGTTCAGTACCTTCTCCACTGGAAGATTTTGGTTGCGTGGCTTATTTTAAGGCCAGATTTTTTTTGGTCGTTGTTCATTTGAAGTCTTGAAGTATTCTATAGGGATGGCTACCTGGTACTTGTTAGTGGCTGGGGTTACCTCTGACTGAATTTCAGTCTCGAGTCTTGTCATCATTACTCCGTATTATTTACCGTTGCAGTGTTATTTGCAGTACCAGTAAACTTACTGTACCTGGTACCGGTAGGGAGTTTTTGGCACTCGGAAGTAGCTACTACTTGTTGTACCCCGCTGGCCGCTGGTATTTTTGGAAGTCGGAAACCAACATTTTCACATGCAAAAGGAAGACAGGTCGAAATTTGGCAGCAGAATCGCCGCCATGATACACACTCTGTTATGAACTTCTCCTCATTTATATGCGTCCCCATAAATATCACGAGGAAAGAAGTCTTGAAGAGTATCGAACCATTCAAAGCGGCTTAGAGTCTCATTAGCAAGTAAAAGAAGCCCAGAAAAACGTGTGAAATAACAAAAAGGCGATTTGCGAAATATTCGGTCCTTGAACTTTCCTTCCATTAGTTGTAAGAATAATGTCTTCTCCAGACCACAAAGCGAATTTGCTGCTTATTGTCAAGATATTAGCATTCGTGCTCTTTATTTCGACAAGATATCAAGGTGAGAGATGGCTACAATTTTCACAGCTAGCAGCATGCCTCACTTTTGAATTGTTCTATTTTTTCAAATTTCTCACACTATTTCCATCATTCGTTTCTCGATAAGTCAACAAAGCAAATGATTTAATTCAAAAGACAGCAATACGACGTAATGAACTGTACCTGGTAGTGAACGGTCAATGTCAGTCGGATCTACAGGAATTCTGCGAGTTTCCGCTCACGAGACTTGATGACATTGGGGCAAGTGAACTGGACTTGGAAGCCGGCGATAAGCATACCGTTCCGGTTCAAGAAACACGCACTGTCATCGCTGTGACTCCTACTAAACTTCCCGCAGCATCAGAAGAAACATCTATCAGCAAACTTCTGTTCCCCCTGGAGTGTTTAAAAACAGCTAGGATAGAGCAGCGCGTGACTCCAGCGTGTAGCTTCGCTTTGGATCAGTTGCAAAGCGTTTCGGAGCTACAGCATCAACAAGAGTTGAATCGAGTTCCCGCCTTGTGGGTATTCAAGACCTCTTGGACGTTTTTCTTTTCACCGGTCTTTTTCTTTCTTTTGCCTGGCTTGTGGACATGAATGGTTTGGTGCGCTATGCGTGTTCGCGATATAGCGGTGGCAAATACTTCATTGCCTTATTTTTTATGGTTCTGGTTCTTTTTATTCAATTGTGCCATGGCCCCTTTGGTTTTCTACATGGTGCTCTGGTTTTTCTACTTGTACGGCGAAGAAAGGAAGGCGATGGCAACAAAGACGGATCTTGTCCAGACAGGAAGCAGGAATGCAATTCGAGGACTCAGCAAAGTTGCAAACTGCGATTTCTGCTGCAAGACCCATTCCGGCGCCCACAATGCATCAGTGGTCGCGGAAAGTTGTTGCGAATGCTGCAAGGATACTTGCCTTGGCGATGATGAAAGCGCTGCTGTTTTTGACGCGGCGATCGAAGAAGAGAATTTTATCGTGAAGGGAACTGAGTGCTAGTCGGTCTTTGTTGCGTAATATCTAAAGAATTTGTATCTTTTTTACCTTCATCTTGTGCAAGGGACCGTCCATAGTAACTGTATTATCCTTATGTGTTTTTGCGACCTATACTAGCAAATAGACGCCAAAGCTTGGCTCAATGGCACACTCGCTATAGCTTGATGTGTTCTGCACACATACTGCATTTCAATCGTTGCCCGCCTTCTTGACAGTCCAAATAGATCATTCACGAACATTCTAAGGGAAGAAAGAAGGAAAGCTTTCCATTTATTGAGGTATCGGAGAGTGAGAATTTCTATGCAGGAGTAAAAACGGGTTTTATTCCTACCAACTTAGTCAATAAACAGAGAATAGACATAAAAAGGATCAAAACTCAGTCAGTCAGCACTTTGCTGTTGTTACACGATACAGAGTATTTACTAAATTGTGCACACTAAACCCATTAAAAGACGAGTAACGCGACCAATCATTGCATAGCACTGGTATCCGAGTCTGGTTGAACAGGTAAGTCTTTCATACTGTCCATTTCATCCAAGGCAGCCCGGATCCTCGCGACAGCCGCTTGATCGTTCTTTTCTATGGCTATACGAAGTGCCGCTTGTAGCTTGTTGATTTCAAACACGCGTTCCACAGCAATAGCAGGTCGTTGACTGGTCTGTTGCAGTTTGTTAGCACTTCGGTACATGGGAAATCGTTTTGAAGTGCTTCCAAAGAGAGAAAGGATGCTTCCAATTGTCGATTCACTTTCATCGATATCGGCGCCCGGTAACGCAGAGCCAATGCTATCGATATAAAGGCAAAAGATACTTGCGGACGAAAATCGTAACTGATTTTCTGTAAGGTTGAAACCGTCGGCTGCAGCGATATACGTCCCAGATGTTTCACCGAACACCGCCACGTAAACTGTTTGTGGTCTTCCAAAATGATTTCATCTACCGTCGCTACCGGCAACGATATACGTGATTGTCCCCATTCATGCAACTCTCCATACGTATCTACACCATCGGGAAGCTTGTTGTGTACTATTTCTAATACTTCTTCCGCCACTGGAGCGTCGCACTGTCCGTCCTCACACGAAAGCACAATCACACGCGCCAAAATATCCGGAGGCAAGATGGCACCGGCCATGTCGACATTCGCAAGTAACTGTAAAATAGTCAATGCTTCCGGAGATGTCGCGGCACCCGTATCGGCAATGGTATCCGTGACACGGAGTGGATAATACGCATCTTCTCCAGCACGGAGCAACACCCAAAAGCCCGTTGCCGACACAGAAACGCCCGCCAAGGCAACACGCTGCAATCGCGTGAGTTCCATGTTGCCATTGTCATCGGCGTACCGTAGTGTCATTCTGGTTCGTTCCGCTTTCGTCGTGGAATGAGAGGGAGTGAGAAAGGCATGGCTCATGCTACTCAGCAGAATGACCAAAGCCAACAACTGTCGCCGGAAATGGGTGTGAAACGAAGTATAATACATTTTTACAAAGTTTTGATTTGTGTACGATCAAAGGAAAGAGAATAATGTTTAACTTCTGATAACATTTGATGATGCTTGGTTCTCTTCTGCTTTCGAAGCTTTCGCAATGCGAAATTTGGCATGATCCTCGAATTCGAAGAAATAATAAAATGTGCCGAACGTCTCGGCAACCGCTGCCTTTGTGAGCCGAATTATACTATTCAAGACACAGTAGGCTGATCCTCTTCGACGACTCAACAGAATTTTTCAGTCACGATATTGGACGTCACCATTGTGTCAATACCATGAAACACGTCTAGAGCATCTTGAGCCCATGAAATCTAATTGCTTACTTGCTTGAATCAAGAGGGCGTCTGTGTTGTTGATACTGATGATGCTGTAAGGATGAATTGGGTCGAGTTGGTGTATCTTAGCAATTACTTTTAAATACTCACTATCTATAGAACTAATTGTAGGTTCCCTTCGTAGAAGCGACCCGAACGACTTCGAGTCCCGACTATGGATGACGGAAAAGAATCTACTCCGCAAGAAGTATCAAATCAACCTGACAAGGTCAAAACGCATATATGAAGCAGATCATTCACTCATAAATTGACGAAATGCCAGGCTCGACCTACAGCATTTTATCTGCAAGTATCTTTACACAGATAGTCTATCACATTTATTGAAGATCACAAATTCAAGATCAATCTTTTCAACATTACCAACGCCTCAATGCAATTGTCGTTCGGGTAAAATTCAACAGCGCTGGCGGTGTTTCACGTGACTCGTTCATATTATGTACTGTATGTCTGATTTAGGTGAGTCAGTTGATGCATGTACACGCGTGATGATCTTGTTGTTTTCATTCAGAGTTTTGCATTCGTCAAAATCAACTCGTCGGTCTAGTCAAGCCTTCTCCGTTTCGATGCTTGGATGTTTGGATCGATGGATTCATTCATTTTGGTTGTCGATACTTTTGTCTCGCTTTCGTTCTCAGATTCATTTGCCGATGCGAGACCTCCCTGTAGTACGTGAAGTGCAATCAATTCCCCGTGGTGCAGGCTCTCAATAGAACCAGCACCGACGGAGTCATTGTCGGGTGCACCTTCTACGGCCGATGCTTCGTTGTTCTCGGTAGCCGACTGCTGTCTACGCCTTAACTGTTCTTGTAACTGTCGGTACCGGACTCGCAAACGCTCCAAAGTCAAGGTCACTTCCGCTTGCACGGTTTCTGGTTGCGCCAGAATGCGCTCCGCCTGTCGTCGCACAGAGAGCGGCATATTTGCCATCGACACATCTTCGACACGATGCTGCACATGGCTACCACTGCAAGTACTGGTACCTTCATCTCCCAAACTTTTGAGTTCTCCATGAAGTTCCGGATCATCTTCCTGAATTTTCTGTAAACGAACAAAATACTTTTGCGCATGCGAGCGCACTTGCGCGGAGGACCGTGATGGAATCAAGGTGGCGACTTTCTTCCATTCGCGCCCGTGTATTTGCAAGCCTCGCAAAAATTCTCGGTGTTCCTCGGCGGTCCACCGTCCCGTGGACTCGTTTACCTTTTTCTTGATTTGGTTTTATTTGTTTTCGCGGATGCGGCGCGCTTGTGCTTTGGGTTGCTGGCTAACAAGAGAGTCGACTCGACCGGTACGGGCATTGGGAGACGACCTCTATTTGAATTGTGATCCTCCGAAACAAACTCTTCCCGTTGAAACTCGTGTTTGTCGGAATTACCGACATCAGCACAAAGCGGATTGGATTTATTATTCTCTGGGAGCAACACGACCTGAAGCGTGACTTCAGCTGCAAGACTAGCTCCATTTGGTTCTTCGCTTTCCAGGGTTCTCTTCGGCAACACAGCGCGCGGTAACACGGAACTGTTGTCTGCCTTCGCCATATCGTTGCTTTCAAGTGTATTGCGCTCTTCGAAACGTGGATGCGGATGATTTGATAGATCCAGACGATAGTTCAGAGGGGCAATGTCAGACGCAGAGCGGTCCAACTGAGGAGAATTGTTCGTTTCTGGAGAAGGAGGCAAGTTGTTCGTTTGACAACAAACTTCTTCTTCTTCCTCTTCTTTTTGTACTTGTCAATGCCTTCCGTGCTACTTTCCTCCTCCATCCTAAATCATTCCCTTGTCACCACGCAAGTACGCAGGAAAATTGGTGTCTGGTGGTGGTGTGCGGAGTAATTCTTCTTTGTTGTTATTGCAAGGCACAGAGTGCCACGAAAGAGGCGATTGCTGACTACTACTACTTGATGCCGGTACACTTTTCTACGGACGAGTGGCGATCTTCCCACTTCGACATGACGGCCATCAATTTTTATTCTTTTCCGAAGTGGAAAATTAAGCGGTGTCTTCGAAAGTTCCTTGCGTCTGGCTGTTGCTGAGGAATTTCACGATCGCATCAGATCGCGGACGTGTCACCTGTGACACACAATACGTGATTCACAGTCTCGACATCAAACAAGACTCGCTCTCTGCGCATGGACAGACGACGAACCATTCTCTGTCATCACGGAAAACGAGGGACACTTTTCCAAAACCATCGTTCGCTTGGTGCAACGTTGTTGGTGTTCCATTTGGCCAGATTGCGCCTTTTTATTGCTTTACAACTGTATTTGTCAATAAGAAGATAAGTAGCATTTGCGTCGCCATTGTAAACGCCGAAACAGCACGACGTGAAAAAAAGAAAGCGTGTGACGATTGATTGCTTGGAACGACGTGTGCTGCTGAGAGTAAGTACGAAAATGAGAGAACCCGGAAGTTGAAAAGATTTTGCGTGTGTCGCACAACTTCAATGCCCCCTCCTCGTCCATCAGCCGTCATCGGATTGCAGATTTTCTGCTTTTGCATCTTGCATCCTGGAGCCATACTTGATCAGGAAGACGACCCCATTCATGCGGTAGTTCTCCCGATTCTTCCGCCTTTACTAACGCGCTGCTTTACCAGACTCGAAATCCTTATTCAATTAGCAGAGATTACTGGTTTACCATCGTGTTGTTGCTGAAGAAAGAAATCCAGATTTGTATCCGCCCTTCTCGATTATGCAGAACTCGTCGCAAGGCAAGCTAGATCAAGGCGCCGTGACGCTCTTTCCACCCTTGGATGAGGATCATGACGTGCTACCAGTTCAATTGGCGGAGCAATTTCATCGCATGAAGCGTCGATCGTTCGATACCAAAGACGAAGAAATGCGTGAGCTAGCGTTAGAAACAGCTGTTCTGGTGCACAATGAAATACAACACATGAAAAATTCTATTGCTGAATTAGAGAACATGTTAAGACAACCAGCGGAGAGAGGCGACAGTGCCCTGAATGGATTCGACTTGGTATCCAGGGCCGGTAACGATGAAAGCGAAATTTTGATTGCGAAGCCAAAAGTCCCCTGAAAAGTGCCCCTTCCTCAGAAGGTTCAACCGCGTAAAGTTAGGTAGGCTCAAGGAAAGAAATTTGTAAAATTTTGTATTATTTACAATTGATTCAATGTAGCGCCGAAAAGTGTTTCGACGCAATGAAACATAAAAGGCATCGATAGTGACGAGCCAGCAACGGAGCACTGAACGACAGATTCTATGAACCGAGTATAGCATCGAGCCTTTCTTACACAAGCAACGCTGTTTTCTCTGATATACAAGCATCCGTATTAGTAACAGATGAGGCTCCGTCGTCAAGAATCGAGTCGTCTTTTTCGTCGTCGCTGACGCTCGCATCGTCCCCGCAAATCCGAAATGGATTCAGTTCTTCACTGAGCTCTTTCAGTCCTTCTCGAACATATGAGAGGGTTTGCTTAGCTGCCCTTCCATCAAAGGAGGCAATTCGATCCTCAATACCAAGGATAGCTTCGTCGTCATCCGATTGTCCAGATATCGCTTTCTGTGCGTACGAAGCAAGCTCTGCTTCCATTGCATCTTCGTCTTTTGGTAGCCATTTTATCAGAAAAAGCAACTGTATGGCGCTGATCATCCAGAAAAGAATGATCTAACAGAAAGGGTAAGGTGTTTTCATTCCCTTGTGACAGCCTTGGTAAAAACACAAGCTTGCTCGTACCGTTATGTTAAAAGCCGACTTTCGAGAGCAGCCGTGGAAAACGCTCAAGAGAGTTATACAGCTTGGCCCGATCCCCCGACCTAACGTTATAAGAAGATTTGCAGCTGTCAATGTGGCTCCTCTTGTCTCAGGTGGATTCACGTTGAGTAAACAAGGCCTCACACTGACAGCCGGTAATGAAGCAATCAAGCCGGAGCTAAAAGATAACAGCAGCCCTTGGGCGCTGCGTGCCCTGGTGAACTGACTATTGATAAACCCATAAAGAGGAATGATTCCAGCTGCCGTTGAAACGGCCATAAAAAGTGGAAGATACGACCGCTTGACAGAATGGATATTTTGACCGATGTACCCGCCCAAGATCCCTCCAACTCCACTACCCGCCGCGAAGACGAGGATCAAAAACGTTGCGTCCGGGACAGAAAATCCTCGTTCTTGCGATAAAAAATCATTCAAGAAAACGAAAATGATTCCCCACGGAAGATTTGAAAAGAAGCCTTGCCACAGAAGAATCCAGTTTGAATTGTTGTGTCGAATAGAATGGACGAATCCAGACCAAGTCAATTTCCGATCGTACCGCTTGCCAGTCTTTTGAAACATGTCCTGCAGTATGGCCTCCTTCCCTCCACGAATGGGTTCTGACACCAAGCATCCACATAAAAGCGCACAAGCCAGCGAAAAGCACGAAGATACCCAAAAACGTGTCGCCAACTATCTCCAAGGTTGCTTCCTGCATAGACCTGTCCAGCAAGAATACCTATGCCCATACAAGCCGTAAGTCCAGAACTAGCCGCGTTTCTCTCATGTGCTGAAAATAAATCGCCCAAGAAACTGAAAGCTACAGGAACACTGCCAGCCATGAATCCACCGGTGACGAGGCGAGCCGCTATAAACTGTCGATAAGACACTGCTGCCGCAGCACCCGCGGTAGCCATTCCGGTTCCAGCAACCGTGGCAACAAATAGGCGTTGCCTGTGTTTTGTGAGATCAACTGCAACACCAATGGCCGCGGCAATCGGGAATGAAAACACTCCAGTCGCCAGCGCGCAATAACTTCCAAGGTACAGATCGCGGTCGGCGGCATCCGTCCAGCCAAAAGTAGAAGCTATCTCCGTCAAATTTGGAGCCATAATGTTGCTACTTGACCATACGGCACAAAATGCAAGACCGAGGAGAAGGGACTGGGCATGCCGCGTTTCGTGTGGCTTTCGTTTTTTTGAAACTCCTGCTTTCAATGAGTCCATGCCACCATTCTGATACGACATAGTTGATACTGGAGTTTCGAAAGAGTCTCTGGGCTCGGCCTCCTTCCTTTCGTATGAATGGGAACCTGCTCTTCTGCTCTTCTCTTCGGTTGAAAGATCTCGAGCTTGTTTCGAAAAAATTTGAAGCCACTTCTTTCGGTTGCCACATCTTTCGTGGTCATCCTGTGATCTCGGCCAAGGCAAAGTACCCGAAACAGGAGAACCAGGGGGAGTTAGAGCAATCTGTACATCACTGGCATCTATCTGGTATAAGCAGCTTTCGGACCGTAGAATATCATAGGACTCCCTTTGTCGCCGCCCTTTCCTCTGTCGATCTCGTTCTAATACCGACATACCCGGAGAAAAGTCCGGCGATTGCGATTCCCAAAGCCCGGCACTTCGTCGCTGATCATGTAATGCTTGTTGAATTTCTTGCCCAAAAATGGATCGTCGTCTTTCCGGCGGTGGCACACTCAAGGGCGGAGAAGGAAAAGGCTCTGCATTGCGATTCGAAATAATGAGAGTGGCAGCATCCGACGTGGTGTGCGCTAGTGAATTCAGAGTATATGCTATAGATGAGTCTTCAGAATAGGAGCGAGCGTTTGCAGAAGCAGGCGTTTGCAGCGATTCTGGCGCCTTGCGAATGTTCAAAGATGTCGAAGTCATTGTAGTAAAGATAAGAATCGATATCAATACCGCGGTCACTTGACTTAGTGATCCTTCCTCAACAGGGGTCACTCGCAAATTCTCTTTCCATTCGATCTATTGTGTTTCACTCACTGAAATCAGTTATTACCTTAAAGACCTTAAGCTTGACTACTAGCAAGAATTTGTTTCGTTTTACCTTTTCATTAGACGAGTGCGTTGATCGTTGATCGTCCCGCGTTCATTCCGAACGTTTGCACGAAGGATCGAGATCGTGATGTGAATGCATTCGATATCCCGTAATCCTATTGATCTAATGAACTTGCCCTCAACATTGTATTCTGTGTCTTAGCGGTCGAGAGGACGATCTTTGAAATTGACCCAAGTACCGGTACAAGGTATATTACTACATAGGATGTCCGCAAGGCGTGATGAAAATGGACTCTAGGCTAAAAAGTAGGAATTCGAAAAGATGGCTGGTTCATCATTACAAAAACTGTGACCGGCTCCCACTAAACACTATCAGAGCCCCTAAGCTAGTAATTTCTTCAGGACAAGAAATGGCTCCTTTTTCCTCTCTGGGCGTGAAATGAGGCATGAGCATGAGGCATGAGGCATTTGCCATCGAGTAAGTCTACGACCTGCATTGTAGTGAAGGGGCGGGGGAGTTGAGTGAAATAAAGGAAAATACGTCGCTTTGCAGGGGATAGAGCATTATCCAGACGTTCAGCAAGCGCCACGAAATCAATCGCTCATTCCACAATCAACGCCGTCTTCGAGTTTCAGGTCAATATCAGAGCAGTACAAAGCCCAGAGAGCATGGGTGCACCCGGCAAAAAAGTCCGATTCCCTGATGATAATCAATTAGTATTACTGTTGAAAGAGGTGGAGAATCGAGAGGACTGGACTGAATCCGAGAGAGGGGCTCTCTTCTTTAGTAAACAGGACTACGCAAACTTTAGACGGTCAACGAAACTAGTCATACTTCACAGTGAGAAAAAAGGATACAGTGTTCATTTGAAAGACGCTTTTTCGGAGAAATCAGAAAATGCCCAAGAACACTTGAATCAGTGGTGTCTTCACGGTCACGAACACCGTGGATTAGAACGTTTAACATGCAAGTCGCATGGCGAGCAACGACACGAAGAGCAATTCCGAGCGGTGATGGCTGTTTTACAAACACAAGATGAATTATTAACCAAAGGCAAGGATGTAGACCCACAGAAGCTACGCAAAGTTTCCTACAAAGCGACAAGAGCTGCTCGGCACTTTGCACGTATGATAGCAAAAGCTGACATGTATGCTGTTGAGAACGAAGCGCTCGTAGAACTCGACGACGAGTCAATTACAACAACAACTGTGACATCGGCCTCCTCGGTAGTAGTCACAGATGATGAAATATCGCTCCCGCGCATCGATACTTTGCGAGATTCAATGCACGGACAAGGACAAGGGAAGCGATTCTACCGTTTTAACTTCATGAATCGAACACGGAACAAGAGAAAAGAGGCAGTTCCGGTGTCCCCTCACAAGGACAGATAATGCTAAACGCGATCGCATGTCATGGCTGACAAAGCTCATTTTCGTTTGTGGCAGCATGTACAAACACTGGAGAGCCATGTCACGAAAGGCGAAGATTCTTCAATTCATAAACTAAAGGGTATAGAAAGTTACGAATCAAACTTAACAACAAATAGTTTTCCGTGACTTTGAATGAAGTCGCTAAGAACCGATGTCCATCTCACTTTGCGGAACGGATCAGCTGCAGACTGCGATGTAAGGATGGGCCGTTTCGATTCAAAGTTTTAAAGCGTTTCATATTTGCTAGGGGGGAAGAAAGCAGGCAGTCTTTGCCCGTTAAGTATGCAAACGACTTCTTGTTCGGCTTTCCGTTCGTTAACCAGCAAGAATTTGAAACGCCAGTCGAGTTGACGTCGTCTCAGCAATTATATCGACTGTTACCAGGATGGAGTCTGCGTCGCAAAACGCCGATTGGCTTCATAGACCACAAGTACAAAGGAATGAATAGTCGTTCAGTTTCTTGTTAACATTTTGTGACCTTCCTTGCTCTCACGCTGGAGTGCAACGATAACTCTGAAAGTACGTTGTCAGGAATCGACGGCCTGCTATGCGGAAGAGGAGTTATTTCACGCGTAAAATCAAGCTACAGCAACACGAACGGAGTATGTCTTAAAATTAGTTCTTTTCGAGTTGATTGAGCGTAAGGAATATGCTATTAAACACTTTTCAAGTCTCAACGATTAGACCTCTCTCTTGTCAGCTCTCTCATTCTTTTGCCATCGTTTCTTTCATGGGCATTAACTTTTGGCGATTGCTAAGAAATCATCTTGCTCCTAGCCAATAAAATTTGCGCTTTCGGCATTCTCATTGTCGTCGTCCAATCCTTTCCTTTCTGCACCTCGTTCACGGTTCACGGCGATTTTTTTGTCACGTAGGGAAAATTTGCAGCACTCAATGTTGCATAGCGCATGCTTTTCGCATCTGCTGTTCGGGGGGGCACTATCGCTGAAGTGTACCCTAACTTCTTTGTCTGGTTCTGCAAACCGAGCTCTTGTGTACCGAACTTCAGTTTCGGTCTACTCTGATAAGTGGCCTCACGAGCCACATCATTTCCTCCGTTTTTGTCCTTGAAACGGACGATCGAACACGTAGCACTAGCTCTCTACTCTAGAGAGCACTACCATGTACCATGTACCGTAGCACGTAGCACTGCCCACGTGAGTCTCGTTCCATTTTTCCGTTCGGTTCCCATTGTACTACGTGATCTTATACTGAAATGGAATTGGAGGTACTACGAATACGTTCCATCCTCCCGCACGCAACAACAGGACGACTTTCGGCGCAGTTTTTTTTTTAGTGCAAGTCCTCTTTCCTCTTTCCACAGAACGCAACGCGAAGACGTTTGTTTCTTATAAACAAGAAGCACGGTGAATCTACACTTTCCTTCAACACATGTTCAATCGACACTAGGCAGCATACGTCAAATCAGCAGACAATTGGTGACTCAATCTAAGTGAACGATGTCGTTGGGTCTCCTTGCGAAAGATTCCATCCAGGACTTCACGTTGCTGCTGAAGGAGAAAGATGACACAGATTCAATCTGCGAAGATGGATCGACCCCTTTACGATCTTCCGACCTTGATGACTCTGTCGAGCATTTAGTTCCTACGGATCTTACAACGGATGACGGAGATTGCGAAACAGACGCAACGAACGCTTGTTCAGCAGCCCTTGAAGAAGGCTGCGAAAAAGCAAGAACAGCGGTCGCGAATCCCCAGCAGGCAAACGACGACAGCCGATCCGACTCTTCTGACATTACCCAGTACGCCGGCTTTGAGACAGCATATCATTTTGATAGTCAGAATGATTCGAGCAAACTGGAATATTACCCGGAGGCTACGTTTTCTGTGCAGCAACACAATGCATTCTTCCCGAACTTGATACGTTGCCTTTTTCCTTGGGTCTTTCGAGAAAGTGAGCAAGAGGCGGAAGACTTAAATAAATCTAGAGAAGAAAATGGCGAGTGTGAAGCGAAGACAGATGATCAGGATTATCAGAAGTCACAGGCAAACGGTTCACAGTTGAACAAAGGAAAAACAGAAGACGATGAACAATCTGCGAACAGCGATGCGCTAGGAGAGAAGCTCTCCCGGAAAGACCGACAGGCGGTCCTTGCTCGTTTAGGTCTGGCTGAACCAGGCACTGAAGCTAAAATTCTCAAAGAGAAGAAAGGTCTTCTGAATGGTATACCCACGTACGATACGTCTCCACTTAGATCCATTGAAGACTCACCAGAATCATCAGAGAGCAATGGAATCAAGGGTATTCTGAAGCGCGCCTCAACGAAAGATCTATCCAATGCAAAGAAAATAGACTCGGATGCTTCCAGCATCACAAGCAAGAATACAGCAAAAAGGCGGAGTCTCTTTCCTCAGTATGATACCACCCGTAAAGAAGGCAAAAAGCCCCCCGTTACGTTTGCACCAATGGCACGAGTCGTTACCGTGAAATCCAAGAACGAGATGACTCAAGAAGAAAAGGCGGACATCTGGTGGCAAAAGAGTGATTACGAAAATTTCAGAAAAACGGGGCGAATGATCACCAAAGCCATTATGGAAGGCGGAAGCCAAATCTGGCTGTCTAGTCAGAATCCCAAGGGTTCCTCCGCCACAGATTCTGGAGACACTCTTGGCCAAGAAGGAGACAAGTGGTGGCACAAGTTTGGTCATTCAAGAAGAGGTCTTGAGCACGTTGTATCACAGCAAGAAGGAAGAGAGCGCCAAATCAATGTCAGAAACGCGATTAGAGCCGTTGTCGAAGAACACGCCCGACAAAAAAGCATACAAGCGAGAAGATCCCGAGAAATTGCGAATAGTCGCGCTCAACTTGACGTCCTGGGCGCGTGATCTGGCACTGGCCGCCGGATCGTCAGACGCGGATGCAGTTTCATCGTCATTCTCTGCCGACCGGAAATCACGTGAATTTTACTTACTAAAAATGACGCGCGACAAGCAAAAGCCAAGTGGCAGCATTCCTGGCTTCATGCAGCCTCATCACCCTGGTTCGCCTCCCCCAAATGCCGTTGTGTGTGCGTTGTCGGACGCTAGGCAACAGCAGCGTCTTGACGCAAATACATCAGCTCAGTTACGGTTTCGTCAGCAAAGACGTGTACCATCGCTACCAACGTCAGAGGAGAAAGAGTCTACGGAACCAGTAAAAGAGCAAGGCTCTTCCCAAAAAGGCGAAAGTCTAGCTCATCGCGCAGCGGGATTCTTAGTGAACGGTGAGAAAGTAGATGCTTCGGGTGTTCTTGCTGGAATGGGTGTTCTGTCGAAAGAGCCTACGGCTGTGGCGACTTAATCATGTCAAGAAGTCTCGCTTCTGACCTAAAGAAATGGAGCCCGGGGACTGTTTTGTCATTGAAAGAGACAAAAAATAGCTAGTTATTTTCGTTGACTCACCGATAAAAACCTCGCATCCCACCCGACTACTTAAAGAACAGAGACGCCAGTAGCTGGTTGACCATCTAAAGGAATATTAATAGCTATGTGTTATCTATCACCCATGCCAATATCTAGTGTACCAATAATGTTACCATGGGGACTGGTGGCGTATAACTAGTCATCTCGGAGATACACGCTAACGAATTTCTCGCCGTCCGGGCCAACCGCCTCCTCAATCCAAAAGTTCCCGTCGAAATACGCCGTTTGTACACAATTTGACCTCCCTTGAAGCAACCCGAAAAAGGAAACACCAACATTCTTGAAGCCGAATACATTGGTGGTAATCTTGTCGTAAACAAATGTAATAACTCCTCGTGCGTCCCCGGTCCACTTGCTGTGAGCCGTTATCGCCTCTAAGCCAAACGTTTTCTCGCTGAAACGTAGTGAATAGTCCATATTGGCTTCGTCCACAAAGTGCAAATACACAGTCGCATCTTTCGGAAGAGCCCCCAGCGTGGCTGCTTCCGTGCTGAACACGAGTCGCCACGAAGATCCCGGTAGTTGAGCTGCTACACTCGACAGTGCTATCGGTGAGGGTCGCTTGGCAACAATTTGGCGAGCGTAATTGGCAAAGGCGGCTCTGGTGAAAGGATCCAAGTCTTTGGAGCCAATTCCCTTGGCCTTTATTGCATTCAGTTGAGCACGTAGTTCTTGCAACTCGAATTCGCAGTTATCTTTGTATGGCTCTTTTCGAGCTGCAAGACTGGTAAGATACAGGGATTGTTGGAACCATCTAGTTGATGATGGCGCCATGGGAAAGCCAGATCTAGCATAAAGGAATCCCGAGGCCGCCATATTCATAGAAAAGATAGCAAGGGGGAGTCGGATGAAGCTAGTTTTCATGTTGCTCCGTCACTTCGTAGTAGCTGTATGTTTTATGACACAGGTAGCAGCCGCACTTTTATGATTGGCGTCTCTGAGGTGGGTAATACGGTGGCACAGAAACAACGTTTGCATTATTTGTTGATCATGTCGACGCCGTTATTGAGTGAAAAAGTAATGCAATGAGTGTGTCTTGCGGATTACGTGCGTAACGTGGTCCTGATACCTGGTAGGTACGGTTCCGGTACCGTACCGGTACCTGGTACTGCGGTGAGCGGTGACCTATGTTCATGACTGAAAATAAGTCAAGAGTCATGCGAAAGGTCGCCTACACTTTTGACTAGAGTCCCACAATGAATCACACGCTTGTGAATACATTTCGACATTAATACTCAAATTGTGCCTTGTAAAAAAATGTAAATCAGAGTTGAATGTTGCAGCTCCCAAGGAAAACAAGGCGAAATGAATACCATCGCGGTAATGATAAACACAAAGGCGAGCAACAAAGATTCCTCCTAATGACTCATGACTGAGAGCCAGTCATGAAGACTGCCCTCTTTATAACATAAACTAGGAAGGGTATGATTCAGAATGCCTTTCGACTACAATCACCGAATTTTCCCTTGAAAGTGGACCTAACGCGTGTGAATTTCATAACACAAGTAATTAAGCAATAACTTCCGACCACGATCCCGTATTATTTATATCTCTATTTATATCATGTATGTCTCTTGCGAGTGAAGGTTTTTCATTTCATGTGAACCATCATCTCAAAAGGGTTGCTGAGCAATTCCTGCACTCGGACGTGAAAGCGAGCAAGCTGGGCCCCATCCACATATCGGTGATCAGCGGTCCATGTTATCGGTAAGACACTCGATGCAATTACTTCATCGTTCTTTCCAAATCGCGGGAGCTTTTGCAAGCGTCCGATAGCCCCCATGGCTAGTTGTGGCGGGACCAGTACGGGCTGCAAGGACAAACCGGCTCCCAGAGCACCAATATTAGACAATGTAAACGTAGGACGAGTCGAGTCAAGCGCAATCTCATCACGATTTTCTTTGAGCGAATCCAATTTTTCCTGAATCTCAGAAATGGACATCATGGCACAATCTCCTATCACAGGAACGACAAGTCCTCTCGCCGTATCCATCGCTACTCCAATCTGATGTTGCGATTGCATACGAATGGAACTCTCCGTATTCTTGGCAGCGTTCAAAACTGGAAAGTCCTTCAACGCTATACTGCACGCCTTGACAATGAAAGCCAACAAACTAAGGTTCTTCGACAATGCTGAGTTGATTTCTTTCCGGATCGCTAGCAGATGTGTAACATCGATTTCGTCTCCCAGGCACATGTGAGGAATTTCTAGTGATTGCGTCATGGCTTTTGCCATTGCACGTGTATAGCCCCGTAATTCCACGATCTCTCCATCCATATTGTGCGACGCAACTTCGGTTTCCAAAGCAATGCTTTTCTTGTCCATGAGCGATTGATTGCTGTCGACAAATGCCAGAACATCCGCTTTCAGCAGTCTTCCTTGCGGCCCCGTCGCCGGAACAACGGATGGATCGATCGCTTTTTCTTTGCAAAGTTTTCGAACAGCTGGACTTGTCTGAATCTTGACATTCGACCCCTGAATAACAGAAGAGTTTGGCGATACTACCGGTGCAGCGCCCTCAAGAGATTCGCTAATTATCGTTGTTTCTTCGTCAATCATCATCGTAGTATGCGGTGACTTTGCACTTGATTCCATTGTGTCATTAGCATCAACAAGGCTATCGGTATAAGCACAAGTCTCAAGAAAAACAAGAGGCTTTCCCACTTGAATCATATCGCCAACTTTTCCCGAAAGCTCCAATATTGTTCCGTCAAAGCGGCTAGTTATATCCACCGTTGCTTTATCACTTTGAACCTGACAAATCAAATCAAACTGCTCGACAGTATCACCGACTTGCACATTCCATTTGATCAACTCAACTTCGTGAATGCCTTCTCCAATGTCGGCGAGGAGAAAGGGAATGACAGCTTTGTCATTTTGAAGAGCAGGAGCAGTCGAGAGATGGCTCTTGGTCAATTGATGCTGATAGATCTGCATAGAGGAGGATCGAAAGGATCCCGCTATGCGACAAGTCACTGCCGTGTATGGCACAGTAGAATAGCCTGGGATGACAGAACTGACGTGACACAAAGACGAACGTTGCACGAGCACGGAATCTATTTGCTGTCGAGAAAATCTGGCCGCATATGATCGCAGCTTCAACGACGAGCCAATCATTCGTTGCGTAATTTGTGTTTCCAAGTTATTCAAGCGATAAGATTGGAGACTTATTATCGTTGTTCGCTAAATGATCATTGGAGACTTATTATCGTTGTTCGCTAAATCGATCGAATGAAATTCTTCACCAGGTACCAGGTAGCAGGTAGGTGTGAAAACGAACAGGCGCAGAATTCTTTTGTGATGTCTTTTTCTGTCGCTGTCATTGTTGTGTGTCACATCAAAAGCGTTGATTAGCGTTCAAGTTTATAATACGTGAACCGATGCCGATGCGCCATCCCATCGCAGAGGCGTTCTGGAGAGTGTGTAAAAAATGGCAAAATTAGAATTATTCGAAACAAAAAAAATCAACTTTTGATTTTCCACATATTGAAAAAAATTACATAGTTTGGTCTAATGATCCCAAATAAATCTAAAACAAGATCAGACTTTCAAAGTTCCAACGAGTAACACTCAAATTCAATGTGTCCACATGGGAAAGGCCCAAAAATTCAAGCACCGGTCGAGCTACTTATGCACACACGTCCAAGGTCCAAGGTCTCTATCTACTCGTGGATAAATTTAAACCTTATCTGTTTCCAAAGCACATAGCACATAGGCGCGTAGGGCAAGACCCCAGGGACTCACAGGCCTAAGATATAGGATGAATAGTCTAATTTCGATTATGGTTCAGTAATTCAAACATGGGACATGGGACCTTTAAGTCTTCAAACTGTAAATTAAATTACTTGGCAGGAGTTTGTTGGGCCTTTGTCTTATTCGTCCCTTGGGTCCTTTTCTCTTTTCTCGTCCTTTTGACATCCTGTCGTGGACAGTAGCGTACATCGTTAAACGTTTAACGTTTAACGTTCAATATTCAATACTGGTCCTTTTCAGAATTTGAAACTTGAAATAATAGAATAGGTTGACCGCACTAGTTATCACTGATTAGATTTCATTTAAATATGATTCGATTTTAAACAAGTACCGCAAGACTAAGGGCTTTTCTCACTGGTATTGAATTTATGAATTTATGATTGTGTGTGATTGGAGTTTCACTTTGCACTATTTCAAATATGGAGTAAAAAGCTGGTACATGCGACAGAACGATTCACAAGAAGAATAGGGAGTGAGGCTTAGGTCCTTGGTTACTACTAATCATAAAAATTGCTTTGGGCCTTCTTTCTTAAAAGAACCGAGTTCACTTTGAAACGTCTCAAGTCTAAATCTAAAACGCATGGAGAAGGATCCAAGCGCCAAAAATTACTTCCACACGCAAACCCGAGAATTTATAATCACAATTCGCATCGCCGCATTTGCGAACCAAGATAATCTAAATTAACAGCAGCGCTTTTCATCAGGTGACCATTCAAAACATCTATTCCAACACAATACCCCGCAAAAGAAACAATGACTCTCAATAAACCCATCACAAGCAAGATAGAATCACCCAAGAAAGCTACACCCAGCAGCTATTTCAATCGTCCCAAATGCTATTTTGAGAAAGACCACAAAGAGACGAATTCTGACAAAGAGCTGCAGTCACTGAAGAAAAGAAGGTACATGCGAAGAGGTTCAAAGACAGCGGAAATGCTCATACAATCCTTACCGTATATGAACCTGGCGAAGCTAAACTCTCCTCGTGAACGAAGCGTTTCCCCTGTGCAACGGCGACTCTCCATTGTTTCCGCGTTGAGACTCAATTTAGAAGCGTCTCATATAAATGACACAAAAACCAATACATGTTTTGAAAAGATACCTTTACGAACCGACGAAAGGAGGAGTACGACCATCGACATTCTGTCTTGCATCAAACCCTGAACACGCTTTGTCGCTCATGGCCGACTTTTACGACACTGTGGTGCTTCCAAGTCCCCATTTCAATGCCTTTAAGGTAGTTGAAACCCATGTTTGACTAACTGTCGCGAACACCTATTTAGGAGCGGCAATCTAGGTGCAGCTCATCGCTAGTTCGTATTGTCATGCATTTTAACTCCCTTAGCCTTCCGATACCTATTGATTAGCTCTATATCCTTACACAGAAAGAGCAAGCGGTTCTTGCAGTAGCCAGCATCGACTGGATGATGCGGCATGAGTATCTGTATGTCCGCCAAAAGAATCTTAGATGTCGGATAGCCACATCCACCCTTCTCTTGCATGAAAGTCACAAGGATCTATCAATGCAAACAGAATGGAAGGTCACAGCTATTGCACCTGACACACTGCTTTGAAAATGAATGCTAGCTCGTAGCTAGGAGATGATCGATCGTTTTTAGCCAGCTATACAACGATCAACGAAGAGGAAAGAGCAGAAACGCCATCAATCATCCTTTAAAAACACTCGGCTCATTCCTATTTACTCAACTTTTTGTCTAATAGTAAGTAGTAATTATTTAATGGGCCGCAGCACGGGCACGTTGCTGTGAGTTGACATTCTTGATATCTTCACGTTTGGCCAGTGCTCGTTTGTGCGAACCCAATCGACGCTTGGCAAACTTGTAAATTCGCTTATCGGCCGAAGAACCGCCGGTTTTGATCATATCCAAAATACGACGTTCATAGGGAGCCAAACCGACGACTTCACGGGCAATTTGACGGCACATGGTGACGCGCTTTCCGGCTTTCTGTGAAAAATTTAAAAAAAATGAAAAGCAAGAGTGAGTCGACAGAGACAAAACGGTGGCTTTTCTTTTCGGATGACCGAAGAGAAGTGAAGGGAAGCAAGGCTAGAGACGACGAATGCTATTTCGAAAAAGAACTTTCACTTCGCTTCATGCACTCGTTCGGCATTTTCTACGGTGATAGAAGACTTACACCCTTGGAATGGCTGGGCTTGGCTTTCAGTTCACGTTGTTGCGTGATGTGTCCCGAGTTGGCACCTTTGGCGTAACCGTTTCGTGTCATGGTATATTCTATTTGAATGGTTCAATATAATAATAAACGAGGAATTTGATCCACCGTGTTGTTGGGTTGTTGGCGGCGTGGATGGTATCGACGAGAGGGACTGAACTGGTTTTTTTTTCTACGTAGATGTACGTAGAAAATATACTGTGGTTACCCTTTACCGCTCTACTACAAAAATTTTACGCTCGTCCGGCAACAACGAAAAATTTTTCCTGGAGCAATTGTTTCGTCACAGCTTGGTAAGGTGAGACCATGAAGTTGTTTCGTTCTTTCAGGAATTTCCATGAATTGATTCATTTCTTGATTTGTGTGTAGTAGGAGCGGTGTAGAATGATGAAGTCGTTTTCGTTTTGTTCACTCCGAAAGATGTTTTTCAAAAAATCCATTCGAGCTCTCTTATACTCACGTGACCTTGTTTTTTATTCTTCTGTTTTATAGCTTGACTGTTTTTACTTCATTTATTTACATACACATACAAAACATGCCGGACAATCGCTGGACGCAAAACACTCGCCACTCGTACAATACGGCTTCGGCCAAACTGCGGGCCATTCGCATGCCCGGTGGGGCCTTGAAGAGTCAACGTGTGACCAAAACTACCAAAGGACCCCGTTGCTCCGATTGCAAGAAAGTTCTTCCCGGAATCAAGCACATGAAATCGTCCGAATACGCGCGAACCTCGAAACGAGAGCGTACCGTCAGTCGTTGTTACGGTGGATCGACGTGCCATGCCTGTGTGCGCCAGCGAATTATGCGGGCGTTCTTGTTGGAAGAACAAAAGGCAGTCAAGAAGGTATTGGCGGAACGAGCGGCCAAGAAGTAAATAGAGTAATCCAATCAATCAAAATGATGATACGGTTTTCGCTATTGTGTTTGTGTGTGTGTTTTGATTGTTGTCGATTGTAAACGGCAGGGAGGTTGTTATAAGAAGCACATCTTTTCTTAGTTTTGATAACGATGAGAGACAGGATGCGACCTTCCTGCTTGCTATTTTGTCACCGAAACGTTAACGAGATTAGACTTTTGCATACCATCAACATCCCGCGATCCTTGTTTAGCTTTTGATTGAGGGTTAGCAACGAAAATTAACGTCGTCGAGCCACAACCTGCATCATCGCTTCTCGGCTACAATGGTTGTATTTATGAAGTATACTAGGAGTTTTTCGAGGAAATAATTAGTCTATTGCGGAGTTCTTTCATTGTGATTGGCAGTGCATGTCGAAATAATAGCTCCCCCCTGCGGCATTCCACTTTACTATAAGGCCAAACTGTTGACTGTTTTTCGCCACGATTGGATTTAAGTCATGAATAAAAAGAGAAGGTTGCTTTATTTTGCTCATTGAATGTTTCTTTATCGAGCGTTGTCATCTGTAATGATCTCCATTGAAAATTAAAAACTGTGCTCATCGTCGCTTGACCTACCCTTTCAATTTTTTTCACCCTGAAAAGCACCCCTCACTTTACAGTACCAGGTTTCAACTTTATCACGACTGGATTTTGATCTCGAGTCGCTCTAGTGTCAGAGTTACGGACGACATCATTCAACTTTCTTCGTCGCTCTGACTGCGTGATAATAATCGACACGGCGATCCATTTGAATCAAAAGGTTTTATAGTGTAAAAGGCAGCCCAGTCAAGTAGGTTTTGAATGAATGCAATGAAACTTCGAATCAGTTTGCTTCTTGTCGTGGCGGTTCGAGTGCAATCCTTCCACTCTATTGTCACCCAACAACCTTTTCCCTTTCAACTCTACAGCAGCTCTGCCGGAATCCTTTCCGAAACCGTCTCCGTAGAAACAATAGGAGATTGTTTAGGATCGGGAAGGTGAGTTGGAAGGAGTACGCTTGGTAGTTCCGTGTGTCTCTTTCTCATTACTGCTCTTTTTCTCAGTTACGGCACAGTTCACCTCCTTCAAACAGTACAAGCGGATCAGCGCAAAACATGGTTGGTAGGAAAGCGTGCATGGACATTGGAAGAATTACGAGAACAAAGAAACGAACAACAAAGTAAAAAATTAGAGGAACTAGCCGAACGATGTCGCTATTATTTGGACGTGGAAGCGTATTGTCTTTCCAAATTTCAGAATCAAAACAATATAGTCCCATTTCGGGGCCGCGCCAAAGATGAGCAGGGGCGTGAATGGATGTTAATGGATATGATGAAAGCGGATGAAGCGGATGGAATGCCACATGCCAGCAGTGTTGCCCCTAGTTTACAAGACATTATCGAGCAAGATCGCACGGATCCACACAACAATCATCATTTGTTTTACTTATCGGCCGCGTTGGGAGTTCATGGAGATTTATCTCAAACATTGGATGTCGTCATCTCCAACCTTTTGCATGCTTTGAAAGCAACACACGAATTGGGCATCGTCCATCGGGATGTCAAACCAGGTAATCTTCTCGTGGTTCCTTCGGGCCGGCTGGTGTTATTGGATTTCGGGAGTGCCGCGGATTTGTCACCCAAGGGCTGGTTCGCGAAGCGAATGGGATGGGAACAAGACCGCGTGGCAGTTTCTCCGATTTACGCGGCTCCGGAAGTATTCATTAATCCGACAAATGTACAAGAGTCGCTGACGTTCGATTGTTTCAGTGCGGGGCTGTTAATTTGTCAACTGCTTTTTCAATACCTGGATGAACGAACCGAATCCGGATTTCATCAGCAACGTGAATCGGTGGATTGCGATTTGGACGAATGGCTCCGTACCGCGTTAGCGAGTAAAGTGAGTCCAGCCGGCATGGACGATGCCATGGACGTTTTGCAGAAACGACCCGGACTCTGGCGCTTATTGAAAAGTCTGCTGCAAAAGGATCCTAGAAATCGTATCTCTAGTGCCAAGGCTTTGGAATTGTGGTATCTGATCCAACAAAATGCGTCAACGGAAATTCAAAAACGCGTCGCTGATGCCCGGCTGGACGATGGGGCTTACTTGAAGGACTGCTTGGAACTATACAGTTCGTGTCCAGTGACCCCCACGGTATGGCCTCTACACTTTGTCGCAACGTTCGATCGAAGAAAGCCGCTAGGTTTATATCTCTCGGAAGTAGACTTGGACGAGGAAACGAAAGCTGAGCTTAGTGCTGAAGATCGCAAGAAATGGGACGCTGCTACAAGTGATATGCCTTCCGGAGAAGTATTTGTCCAGGGACTTGTCCCTGATAGTCAAGCGGATATCTTGGGTATTTTTCAGGTAGGAGATCGACTCGAAGGTGTAGGTGAACTACCTGTTTCAGGTGCAGGCTTCGAAAAGGTCTTGGAACTATTGAAAGATCAACCCAAGCAGAGCAAGTTTGTTACGCTTCACTTTGCAAGAAAATCGGCAATTCAGGTAACAGATATGAATGAGAATGGAATTATGGATGGACCTGTAAAGGTCGTAGATCAAGGAGCCTGGACAACCAAAGGTCGTCGTCCTTCTCAAGAGGATGCGTATATAATGCATGAAGTTCTTGGTTCAAAAGAAAGTTCCTTGTTATTAGCAGGCGTGGCAGATGGGCATTTAGGTAGAGCAGCATCTAGCTTTGTCAAGTCGGAGCTTCCGCTTTCTGTTTCTGAAATATTATGGAAGCAATCAAGAAGAAATACGAGCTTGGGCCAATTGCTATTTGACGCATGGGATCAAGTATGCGAAAAATACCGGAGCGGATGCATATCCGGAGAAGAATGCGCCGCAGATTACAATCCTCGGGAAGGGTTTTTGATGGCCAACACCGGGTCCGTTGACGCAATCGCAGGGACCACCACATGTCTTGTGGCTGTCGACTCACAAACGAGTCAAATGTCATTTTTGAATTGCGGCGATTCTAGGGGCCTTGTCGTTGATAAAGAAGGCAAACTGGTCTACATCACTAATGATCACACACCCGAGTACGATCAGCAACGGCTCACCGAGGGTCGCAGTCAAGGTAAAGATTACGAGCCACCATTGTGTCGAGCAGGTCGATGGTCTGTTGCAGTGGGAGACTTTTGCTATGCTTTAGCACGGTCCTTGGAAGGTCCTTTTGCGACTTCCAAGGGTATCGTCTCGGAGCCCGATATTGATCAGTTTCACGCACCTCCCGGTGCCACCGTGGTTGTGGCCACGGATGGATTGTGGGAAGTGATGGATTCGGAACAAGTGGCTCACATAATAACGAAAATGAGGAGGCATTCGGAAAGTGCTGCCGAGGTTGCGAAAGTGTTGTGCGCACTCGCTGTTCAAAACGGTTCAAGTGACAACGTAAGCGCCGTTGTTGTGTACATGGAATAAATACTGATGTTGGCAACTCATTACTGTGACCCGAGACGCAAAAGTTATGTTTACAACAGCGATCTTTCGGGAGGGTCAACCTGGGGTGATGAGAAGCATCCAGACCAGAATGAAAACATGTTTTTTTGTTTTTGTGAGTGTCGACAGAACCGACGCCCCGATGAGCCCTACAGATAGTTGGATGCAAGCCAAGCTTCATTGCTGGTACGGTACCAGTACCGTGTCTCAAGCTGCATCTTCGTGTGACTCAATCGAGACCCAGTCCCGGAAAATAATGCCCACATCACAGCGTTTATTAATTGACACCTACAATTCTTTACAACAACACTTCGTTAATTCGTTAATAATTGTCTCCCAGAAACGTTTGTCATTCTTATGCTTATTCGACGTACAAAAGGAACTGATTGCGGTTTCATTTCGTGGGGACTCGAACAGTGAATTCCGAAGCGCGTAGCTGCACTCAGAGGAAAAAGAAAAAAGGAATCATCATGGAATATCAATCGCATTTGAGTTTTTCATCGTTTCAAGATGAAGTGCATTCTCGGAAAACCAAGCATCACCGGTATTCGGTGGATTTATCTGCCGATCGTCGACGAGCATCTCTCTTTGGAGAGTCAACTGCAGTACATGACGCAGAAGATCTCTCTCCCCTTTCACCGTCAGAGCACTATCCTCATGACGACACTCAACATTGGCTGCGAGATGCGTTGCACCAAATTCCCGCAATTCTTTTAATCGGCTTATTTCATCTGATGGTAGGGATTCCTTTTGGGGTTTCTTATTTTCCCATTGGTTGGGCCACGGATGACGACTCCTCGAGTGATAACACAACAGCCTTTCCGGTCAAAGGTAAAGAAGCCTTAGGGATTCGTATGTTTTTGTTCTCCACAATGATCGGGCAAATTGTCTTCACGTATGCATCCGGCTTTGCAAGTCCGATTGGCTTACAAATGATCGAGAACGTACCGTTTTGTCACGAACTGGCTACCATCGTCATTCGTCATCAAGGATACGGGGTAGAAGCCCTGTCGACGCTTTTGTTCCTCTTTGGTTTGGCATCACTGGCAGTGGGTTTCGTATTTGGAGCGTTGGGCTACTTTGGACTGGGTCGGATAGTCTATTATTTCCCCACACATGTTCTGGTCGGCTGTATTGGTGGCATTGGAGTCTATGTTGCGAAGACAGCAGTGGAGGTGGCATTGAACGCACCGTTTGGATATGAGACCATACGGCGCAATTTCCATTTGTTGAGAGTGGTTCTTTACTTCGAAGTGAGTCTACGGATTCTTCAAAAACTAACCTGGGACCATGTGGCAAAGAAACCGCGATATGCATTACTATCACCCATCTTCTTCTGCTGCATCACGCCAGTTTTCTACGCTGCCTTGTTTTTATTGCAGGTCCCCATTCAAGGCGCCCGGGACCGAGGCTATTTCTTTCCGGCGTTGAACGGCGACTGCAGTGACTGTTCCATTGTCAACGAACATCTTTGGGACATGTGGCGTGTTCTCGATATCACGACGTTATCCTGGCCAGCTGTGTGGGAATCCCTGCCCACATTACTGGCGCTGATTCTTTTTCATTAATTCATGTGCCCATCAATATACCCGCCTTTGCAATCTCCACCAACACAGAAGTCGACATGAACAAAGAATTGCTAGCGCATGGCTACGCAAATCTTTTTGCAGGATTGTCAGGTGGCTTGCAAAGTTACATGGCTTACACCCAGTCCGTATTGTATCACAAATCAGGCGGTTACGGAAGAATGTCAGGATACGGGGTTGCTGCGTTGACTGCTGTTCTATTTGTCGTCGGACCGACCCTGGCTTCTTATACTCCGCGTTGCATGGCTGGTGCTCTTTTGCTTCATGTTGGATTGGATCTCTTTCTTGAGGGCGTTTATGATTCCTATGGAAAGTTTGATATGATTGAATATGCGGGTATATGGCTGATTACGCTAGTAATGACAGTTCGACGTGCAATTAGCAATATTCGTCTCCGGATCAGAGGACGGATTTCAATGTGAGTACAACCTGACGGAGGAATTGATGTACGTTGGCAAACTTAGCCCCCATGTCGAAGGGATTGTCGACGAGACAACCGAGCTGAGACGGTCTTCACTTAATGAACGGCTCACTTTCAAAGGCAGTCACGTCTGTAGTTCGCTTGACAAGGCCTTGATTTACGCCGAAGATGCCCTTGTACATTCGGTTGACCCGAGCTTGCTCTTCAACAACATTCGTATGAGCCACCCTCCCATTCGGCGAGACTCTTCCTTAGATGAAGAAAAAGATGTTGCGCTGAGATATTTGCAAAACTTATGCCCATCCGGAGATACAAGAACCGTGCAGGTTCTCTTTTCAAAATTCAAACGAGAGACTTATGTGAAGGGACAGTATTTATGGAGGCAGGACTCTCCGGGAAATTGCGCAAAGCTTCTTGTTTGGGGTGAATTGATAGCCTACATTGAGAACGAAGCCAATACGTTCGAGATTGTTGAAACTGGCAATACAGTCGGTGAACTTTGCCTAGTGGACGACGTTCCACGAATGAGTTCAGTTTGCTGCTTGTCAGAGAACGCTGTTCTTTATAGCATCAGCCGCGATGATTTCACGTATCTTGTCGAGACGCATCCACACGCAGCACGACTCGTTGATTTACTTTGCATTCGCTATCTTTCCGCGCGAGTGCAGCTCGCGAGTAATCGTATATTCGAGACACGCTGTTTACCTGTTTGAATCTATTGACATGGGCCATCCACAAGAGCACAATTTTGTTTCTTACTCCAGACTTCCGTTCAGCCGTCCTCGACTACGGTACCTGTTTCCTTTTGAACGAGCAGGTAGGCTTTTGAAACGGTTAGCGGCAAATTAAAAATAGTATTTATAACTGTCCTATCTTTTATTAATGTTTTATACTTCATATTCTTGATCGTGAGATTTCTTTTCGTCGGCGTCTTTCAGCTGTGTTAAACTTCTTTGAATAGCCCACTCGGCAGCATCTACAGCCCCAGAATCAGTCGCCCCCTCTGCCTTTTCTGCTTCAGCACGCGCCCTATCTTCTCCAGAAAGTTTTTCCCTTTCTTTTGGTACATCGGAATCTATTGATCTGTTCAGAGCTGTGAAGTCTTCGCTGTTAGGACTCCCGAGAGATTGGTCACCAATCATAGCTGCAGCCCGACCAACTGCGTCCCAATCTCCGCGCTCGATTGCCAACTCAAGAGCTGATCGCTGCTCTTTCAAAGAATCTGGCGAAACAAATATGGATATATCTGAATCACCAGGAGTGCTTGGCATGGACTGAGGACTTGCTATCGTTTGTGCTGCAGGCTTAACTCCGGGAACTACACCACGCTGAACAGTTTGCTTTGCTTTCACTTTTGCTGCTTTCTGGCTAGCAGCTCGGGCCTTCTGAGCGGCTGCTCGCTCTTGCATTGGTCTTAAAGTTTCTATTAACTCTTCTTCACGTCCCTTGAATTGATTCATCATTTCGTCTACATTGTCAATCTCTTCCGGAACGACCCGGCGAACTAGCGCTTCCACTTCAGCTCGAATTTCCGCCCGCTTGGCTATCTTGCTGGGACTATCAGATAAAGTCGACATGGAACGTGTTGCCCCAGTGTCGGTACCTGTTCCGGTCATCGAATCAGCACTCGACTCAACTGAAGCACCGACTGTGCCCTCAACGTTTCGCGATGCCTCTGTTTGGTACTTGGCCGCTGCTAGAACACCTTCCTAATAATCGGCATCCAGCCACTGCTCAAACTCAGCCTCGAAAGCGACTTCAATACTCGGAAGACGACGGTAGACAATACCAGACCAATCGCCAGCGTATATCATCTTATCCAGCGCTTCCCTATTTTTTTCGGAAAGGTTTTCAATCATTATTGAAGCCCGACCAACTGCGCCCCAATCTCCGAGTTCGATTGCCAAATCCAACCATGTTCTCCATGTAGTTGGATTGTGCGCCAGTGCCATTCGTAGTGTGCTCGTGAGTTCCTCCACCACATCCGGCGGAAGAGGGCCTGGAAGACGTTCAGTACTTGTGGCTAGATAACGATACACTGCTTCCGCAGCTAATGTAGCAAGTGATTTTGGTGAAGACGTACCGTCTCCATGATCGATAAAGTTGTTTGTAACGGGGAAGAGAGTTGCAAACCAGTTGTTTGGATCCTTTGAAGCATGATGCTTGTATGAGAAGCACTTTATTGTCATAACACGCCGTTTCAGCATCTTACATCTTATTTCCTGAACTACATCGGCATCCTCTCCATTTTTAACTTGCTGGTGAAACAAAATTATGAGATCACTTCTGCGATGAATACGAAGCGACAGAGAGCGATGTTATACGACTTACCGCAGGGCAACACCGCGCACTTCGTTCCATAGAATGAAAGTGATTCGTTTCGGAGTGACGAGGGCACGCGCATCCCATCTTGGAACAATGCTGCCGCTCTTCGTTTTCTTGTTCGTCAGCAGGCCTTATTAGATTAATGAGTCTGGATTGAGTATCATAAAGTAATTGAATTTTCTTTCTTCGGTTCTTCTGTGATTTTGCTTGTTTTTTTTTGTTCTTTTGCATGATGAAAGTCGAAGTCGGAAAAGATGCGTGATCTGCGCAGACTGCGCAGAGCGACGTTACCTACGCGCGAGTGTGCAAGCAAATGTACCGGGAACAATCCGGGACTGGCTGTTCACGGATGTACTCTCTCTCCGATACAGTACCTTGTACGGTACGGTACCTTGCCGCTACGACGAACGAACCAATGGGGAGAATCCGTAGTAAATACTACGTACTTGTACCTGGTACCGTACTTATACGATACGAGACTATTTTATTTAAAGAAAAATGTTTTATACTTCATCTTCTTGATCGGGAGAATGGCGCGCTGAAGGTTTCTTCTTGTCGGCCTCTTTCAGCTGTGTCAAACTTCTTTGAATAGCCCACTCGGCAGCATCTACAGCCCCAGAATCAGTCGTCCCTTCTGCTTTTTTTCTGTTCAGCGATTTGCATCCACAGTTCAGCTTGTTGTAGTGCTTCTTCCTCTTCGTCCGTTATTTTACTTGTTGCCTCTTTCTTCGCGGGAGACCCCGAGAACACGAGGGCTTTAGACACAACACCAGACCAATCGCCAACATTTATCATCTCATCCAGCTCTTCAGCACGCGCCCTATCTTCTCCAGAAAGTTTTTCCCTTTCTTTTGGTACATCGGAATCTATTGATCTGTTCAGAGCTGTGAAGTCTTCGCTGTTAGGACTCCCGAGAGATTGGTCACCAATCATAGCTGCAGCCCGACCAACTGCGTCCCAATCTCCGCGCTCGATTGCCAACTCAAGAGCTGATCGCTGCTCTTTCAAAGAATCTGGCGAAACAAATATGGATATATCTGAATCACCAGGAGTGCTTGGCATGGACTGAGGACTTGCTATCGTTTGTGCTGCAGGCTTAACTCCGGGAACTACACCACGCTGAACAGTTTGCTTTGCTTTCACTTTTGCTGCTTTCTGGCTAGCAGCTCGGGCCTTCTGAGCGGCTGCTCGCTCTTGCATTGTTCTTAAAGTTTCTATTAACTCTTCTTCACGTCCCTTGAATTGATTCATCATTTCGTCTACATTGTCAATCTCTTCCGGAACGACCCGGCGAACTAGCGCTTCCACTTCAGCTCGAATTTCCGCCCGCTTGGCTATCTTGCTGGGACTATCAGATAAAGTCGACATGGAACGTGTTGCCCCAGTGTCGGTACCTGTTCCGGTCATCGAATCAGCACTCGACTCAACTGAAGCACCGACTGTGCCCTCAACGTTTCGCGATGCCTCTGTTTGGTACTTGGCCGCTGCTAAAACTACACCTTCCCAATCCCCGGCATCCACCAACTGGTCTAGCTCAGCAGCGCGTGCAGCATCAATGCTTCCACTCCCCGCGGAGCATCCGTCGCTGTGCTTCTAGCCGAGCTCAGCGACTGAGAATCGGATGCAGCTGCTAAAAGAGCTGCAGTTGCACCAACAGCGGCCCAGTCGCCGGCTTCGATCAGCCTGTCCAACTCTTCGCGAGATGCAGGTGGGATTTCTCCCCGGTATCAGGGATTTGTGAAAGTCTGGTATGACAGAATGCAGGTCAGGGTGAGTTTCAATGTTGAAAGCATACTGTGCGAAAATACCTCTATACGTACGTTGAGCTGTCCTTTTTCCTTCCCCTACGGGCCAAACCACTGGCAACTCCCAAAGCTGCTAAAGTAGCTCCCGCCGCGGCAGCTGCATCCATTGAATCGTCCGTGCTTCCCGTGTTAAGACTGGAAAGACCAGCACTACTTGACCAGCCCGAGCTTCCTGCATTTGACGAGCCCTCATCATACTGATCGGCCCCTGGCTCGGCAAGGTGATCTTCTCCTGCCTCCATCGCTTCTATGGATTTTCGTGAGTGTTTGCCGTAATCAGCCTCCGCGGCCCCAAGAGTAACAGCTGCTCCCATGTCTGCAGTAATTTGTACCGCATCATCAGTAAACAGGCTGTCATTAACGGATCCCTCGGGCTTCGCTGATGGCAACGCATCAGCACTGCCTTCTTCACCATGGTAAGCAGCATAGTCAATCTTACGGTTTTCATTGCTGTGAGGCTTCCTGCGACTAACCAAAAGCCCGATGCCGATCAAAGCAACAACAAATGCAATCGAAACCGCAATTCCAGCACGTGCTCCAGTGGAGAGCGATTCAGAGTCAGGGGTCTCACCGCCTTCAGGTTGGATGCCAGTCAGAATACGCACCGGCGTGTCGACTCTAATTTTCAACAATTCAGTCTGCAAGTCACCGTTTATAATGGCGTCCAGCAAATTCGATTCGTATCGAGAAACGGAATCGCTCACTTCTTCGGGGCTGCCACGTAAATCGGAAGGCATCGACAAATTAACAAGAGCAACGATGTCTTGGCACAAATCACCCTCCGCAGTTAAATCATCGGGACATTCTGAGAGCGAAAACGGTGAATAAGATGTTTACAAACGAAAAAACAACAGCTTCGACAAATGTTCTTACCGATTTCCTCTCGACTTTCAATTTCCGTCGGTACGAGTACTGACATTTCCAACTGCAAAGCGCGCAACCGGCGATCTAAGGTCTCGTCTCCAACTTGCACTGCAAGTTCATCCATTGCCCTCGTCAAATCCTCCAAGTACTGTTCTTCAAACCCTTCATTCTCAATAAGAATTTTCCCACTGGACACGGCTATAGTGTACATGACAGAAGCCACTGAAGTAATTGTTTCAGGCGGCGTGGTTGGTTTTGGAGTTGGCGCAATAACCGCGGTTGGTACCTTCGTTGGAGCTGGACTCAGTGTGGGCATAGGTGGTAGAGTGGGCTCCGCTATAGGAGGCGAAGATGGAATAGTATCTATTTTTGTTGGAGACGCAGTTGGTGTGTCAAGAGATTCCGGCGTGGGAGAGGACGTAGGCAAAGAAGTGGGTGGGGGCGTTCCGGCTGGAGAAAACGTTGGTCTCGCTGTCGGAAAAGGCGAAGTCACAATTGAATCCGCCGCTTCGGATATCAAAGAACACACTGAATAGAGATACGCCACATCTTCCGGAGAGCCTCCCTCGCTAGTCGGAGGATCGGGTACCCGAATATGAGCGTTCGAACCGACACAACATTCAGTATCGTTAGGATCACCACCAAGCGATGCAATCTGACACAAACAGGCCAAACTTCGAAAAGTGTTGGTGAAGGCCAGTGGCAAGTCGTTGAAGGCGACATCCTCTGCTATTAAGCCCGGGGGTGACAGATCTCTAGCTAACGAAACGTATTCTTCTCTCGTGACACGTCCATCCCCATTTTCGTCCGAAGCAACCACGGCATCGTAACAGCTCTCCGAATCGACAAATTTCCCAACTTGATATACCTTGAGGAAGTGGTCCTCGTTGATTGAATAAATGTCTAAAATTGCCGCTGATATTGTTGTGAGGTAACAAACTGCGAAAACCAGAACCACTCTGTTGATCAATAATCTGATCATCGTCTTTTTTAGCACAAAAATGAACGTGAAGCGCTTTGTTTTTCGTCTTGTCCGCTCTCTAGAGTAGCCAGACAGTCTACAACTATCCCGAAACGATCGATTTCTCACTGAGATTGCGATTTCAAGCGGAATTAATCGATATCAAGATCAAGAAAAAATAGATGGCTGCGAGAGTAGTAACAGTCACGTTTGACTTTCGAAAATACCCAGGAATGAATGATAGTTCTACGACAAAAATGAAGCGATTCGTTCGCGGCGCGCCGAATGAGAGACTGCCACAACAGCTCAATCCGTTAGACGACTATTTCAATAAAAAGAAGCAAACAACACGTTTGTTATCTCCGAGGGCTCCGTCACGTCGTAATGAATTTCAATCGGTTTAAGACATCTCGGTATCGTTTATTTGAAGGAGCCAAACGATGCAAAACTGCATCCAAGCGCGCGCAGGGACTTCATTCAGGTTTAAGTGTTTCCAAGTACTCACTGTAAATATTTAAGGAGCTGCCGGCGTGGAAGGACTGAGCTTAGTATAGGACTCATTAAATCAGCATAGCGTGAGAAGAAGGAGAGTCCAAGAGACATTTTAGTGGACTTGCCAAAAATTCCGCCAAGTCAAACCTGAACGGGCAAGGCTGACCGGTACTGGGATTTCTACTATACCATTTCGGTACAAAATTTTTTTGTGCGTCCTCTCCGACATTTTTGGCGGGAATGCAGATCGGACTGCCAAAAGACTCCTCAATGCTTCGATCATCAAGAACAACATCCAACTTAAGCTCAGCTAGCCGTCAACTGTGCTGCCATGAGCAACTAGAGGGTAAAATTTTAATCAACAGCTTGTGCATTGTGCACATCATCAATCCGATCCGATGCACCACACCACAAGCACTTTTTGGAAGGATACAAAGAACCATTTTCATGAGAATAAGTCAGGAACAACTTGCTTTGATTCTTTGGATCTAGAGTTCGTTGGGCTCAATATATGTTTTCATTCATTCTGCCAAAATATACAAAGCAAGATTACCTAGTCAGGCCTCTTCACTTGTGTTCCTCCTAAAATAGCCCGGCGATAGACCATTCTCGTTAATGAACCACCAACCCATTCATGAAAACATGAGAAACAGATGTAGGTGTTGTTCAAGCCTTACAAACTTGCAGATGTCTAGACACCCAAACTGTTCGTTTACGGTTACCACGACTGCATTTCAGTCATGAATCACGATTCCGCAGCGCCAAATTAATTAATCTTGCAAAAGTGTTAAATTCCCATTGCTACCATCACGATACAACATGTATCTTCTGCATTTGCAAAGAATCTGTTGCTTTTCTGGTCGAAATTTTTTGTTGAACGCCATGCCTCCGGGACACTATAGGCAATAGGTTAAAGTGGTTTTCGGTTACCAAGACTGCATTCAGTCCTGAATCATGGGAGCCGCCGTTTGTTGCATTCCAAAAAATGGCTCATCGGCTTTTCAAAAATAGGGTCGAAGTCGACGCGAGGTTGAAGGCAGTTGTTAACGTAACGAACTAACCAATTCTGAACGAACAAACTCGTCGAAGGAAGTAAAGCCAAAAATGATCAAGCTATCGATACTCCTTACGTTAATTACTGGATCGCTTTCATGGCAACAAAAATCTCGTTCACTCCATCGCCGCGACGTCATGGGCAGTATACTGTCACTTCCATTCATCGTGCCGTCGCAAGCTCATGGCGAAGACTTTCCCACTTCTGCTGGTCGTAAGGGGTGCAAGACTGTCAGCGATCCCAGCAGGACCGCTGTCACTTGCACTGGAGATGTTCTGCTGGCCATGCCCGACAACACTCGACTTTCCGGAATATCCGCCACGGAGAACGGTGTGTCAACGTCTGCCGTGAAAAATCCCAGTCGCTTCGCCGCTCCGTGGAACTATTCTACGGAAACGGACCAAGCTAGCAAAGCATTCAGCAGTTTGCAAGCCGCTTTAATGAAAGTCGAACCAACGGTAGAGATTGATACGGTAGACACGAACTTTCGTTCTTCTGGGTACTATTATTTGCATGCTACAGTGCGTTCGCCGGCTACAGGAACGGATGATATCGAGTTTATAATCAGGCCGGAGGATCGACTTGTCCTTTTTCGGTCGGCCAGCCGCACTTCTGTTTTTGTTTACCCATTGACACAGCCAGTGACAGATGGGTTGCGAAATAGAAAGCGGATGGAAAAGATTCGAGACGAACTGGGTTGGCAAGATTTGAGCTATTAAGTGTTTTTTATTTTTGGCAAAGCGAAAGCAACAAATGGCGGTAATTTTCTGGTTGTCCGCGTGCGAATGCGCATGTTAGCTGCCACCCTTCACACAGCTATTTTGACGAATAACCTAGCTATACTTTTTAAATTGCGCAAGAGTTATCTTCGGCTTTCGACGGTCAAAGTCATCTAGAGACTATCAGGATCCAGCAACGGATAATCAAGAGTCGAGGCTTTCATTAAGGCTAAGTATAATTTTCCGTCCTGCCTCCTACAGAATCTCCACAGTGGAAAAGTACTTAGAAAGTTGAGAACCAATCACTCGCTGATCAGGTAAGCGTAAAATATGCCTCGAATCATCCTTTAAGTAAAGTATGTGTTATCAAAGGAATTCGTGGATGTATCCATGTTCTTCGCGCGATTGCATTTTCGGAGAGAATACGCCGAAACGATCTGAATGGATCGCTCATTTTTTTCTCCTTGTTCTGTCTCTCCCCTCAACAAAACCACAAGTTCTTTAACTTTTGACGCCCCCTTTTTGTCAACAATGAAGACGTTCTACAGTTTGTTGGCCTTGCTTTTGAGCTTCGTTGTGACGGCTGCGCAACAGATAGGCTACTTGGAAATCACCGAGGAAGATTGGAGTATTGTTCAGAATGCAGCGGATATAGTATCGGAACGCTTCGGACGTTTTGGTTCATTTGAAACTGTTTTTCGATACCGCACCAGCAGAGCTGCCTTGGTTCAGTCCGATGGTCGATGCTACGTTGCTTTCCGAGGACCGCGACGGGCTTCATTGACACTCTTTGTTCCTCGGAGAAGAAAAAGATTACTGTGTGGAAAATGAATGTTGCCTTGTTCAAAGAAAATACGAAAGAGATCTGGGAGATCTTGTGTCCAAAATACGACCCGAATTGGAAGCATGTGTGAACAATTACTGTACCGAAATGGATTGTGTCGTCATCACTGGACATGGCATTGGAGGTAGTCTCGCTGCCTTGGCGGCAATGTCGTTTAAATCATACAACCCTTTCGGAATTACGTTTGGAGAGTTGCAAAATGTGGAGACGCCGTGTCCATTGATAGATTCCGAGCGTTGGTGGCGATTCGTCAATACAGAGGAAGAGGATGGAGCTTTGGTTTACGACCGGCTTTCGGCTCGACGATACTTCAGGTTCCCCAAGGCTCTTGGTCACATTTTGTTGCTCTCTTCTGTTGACAGTACGGCAGTAGCGCACATGGGCATCGATAGAAAATGGGAGTATGAATATGACACACGTAGAGTGCGTATTCTCCCGGGTCGACGAACGAATAGCATGACCAAATATCTAGATCGTATTTCAGCTCTAACGGCACAGTACACGACAACGCTAACGTACCCAATCGCGGTTGAGGGTTTTGATGAAGGTTCGGCCTGTAATTTTGGAGGTGAATGTGAATCGCGACTTTGCGGGGAGAGCGAAGGGAAACGAGCGTGCCTTGCATAGTGTTTCTCAGCAGTTACTTTAACGACTCATTAAATAGCAATATATTTGTCCAATTAAAGTAGCGCATCTATTATTAAATCATAGGTAAAGAACGTAACGGAATGGTTAACAGCAGCACGTAACATTTTGGGAGTTATTCCGTTCCAGAAACCGTTTATTCCTTCTCGTTTGTACAAATCTTCCGTCGTTTCCCATACATTGACAGTTTGATCACCCTCGTTGGCCTGAACGATGGACTTTACCACGTCGATAGGATAAACAGGAACCCATGAGGCACAGCCAGAGAAGGCGCCATAAAGAAGTGGCGCTAAGGCAAATTCAAAGGGGCTGAATTCTTTCAAAAGACCATACACGGCGAAGTAGATGCCGTAGGAAGGAACTTCTCTCGCCAATGTAAGACCTAGACCCCTCACCATGAGACCTTTCAAGCCATCTGTTTTCAGCACGGCTTTAATACATTGGATCTCATTGTTTTGATACAAATCTTTCCCTTGGGCTTGCATCATCACCTTTATTCGTTCAATGGGCGCAACAAGAAACGACGTCACAAATCCAGCAAAGCACGCAGCCGCAATCAAACTTGTTGTACTTCCACCAGGAAGTGCCTCCAAGGCCATTGCATTGACACCGAATGCAACGCTCTTGATGATTGCTTGTCCCATCATTGTGGTCTTTACACCCGGAAAGAAGCCGGCGATTCCTTCGTTTTTAAGCACATGAACAACCACATCATAAGTCGTTGGCACCCGACGACTGTACACGGCAGCACCGTCTGTGCCTAGATTATTTTCTTCCATGGGAATCATTAATTGCGCTTTCACCTTGAGTGTATCGAGAGGGTACGATACCCCGACGCCAATGGCCCCTGCTACCGAACCAGCCACCAGTGATGCCACTCCAGTAGGAAGAGCCGAAACGGTCACGCTATGTTTTCGTTGAGAAACTTGAACATTAGGGACCCACGCATGGCTTTGGAGGAATAATAAGCTTATAAATAGGTATTTGCTCTTCATTTGTTTGAGTTCTTCACTTTGTGATGTGAATTCTGGAAGGTGAGTTTTGTTTTGACTCACCTATAATTCTGACGCTGTCGTCAGTCGCAGAAAAAAAATGTGAAATTATGGTGGAGTGGAGAGGGAAGAGAAGGACAAAACGGAGGAAGTTTGCGTTATGTTTTGTCATTACCGGTTCTGGCTACTCACAACTATCAAAATGCCGAATAGCTTGGATTGAACTTAGCTTCAATTTTTGAGTTATCACCGCGCGAGGCGCGATTAGGCGTTTGAAATAAGACTGCAGAGAAGTGTTGTGTGGTGTGTGTTGTGATGCTTTGCCTTCGGAGGAGAAGCAAAATAACAAACAATTTCCCTCTGCAAAGCAAAAAGAACATGCAATAATTGTAGTGATCCAAGTCGTAGAAAGTTGTATCGAACACAACATGATTGACGACGAGTGGAGACGACAACTTGGACGCTTTTTATGTGAAAAGTATGTCGTAGAAGATACGCTCAACATTGTCCTGAACTCCGATTGTTCGGGTAGAACCTTCAAGTTGCCGCTATTTAGAAAATGCCACGAAAACATTGATTCTTTCCTGTCGTCCTGAAAACAACAAGTGGGTATTCAATCTAGCACCGCCACAAACCGCAGCGGGCAATAAGCATCATAATGAGTAGATCGAACCAGTTTGTCAGAACTGCGGTACTCAATAGGCGCCACATCGACACCCCACTCCATTATCTTGAATCCAACTTCTTCGATAAGACTGTAGAGTTCATCCGCGCTTAAACGTATCAGGCTTTTCTGATGCCATTGTAGGGGTCCTACATTAACCCACATTCCTCCTTTCGGCTTCAGCAACTTGGTTATCATGGCGATGTATTCCAAAACATTTGTTGCTGTATCCAAAAAGAAGCAAGTGACCACGGCATCGAGTTGAGATTGATTGTTGCCTAATACACTATTGAGCGATAAGAAATCAGCGACGGTGTATGACAAATGTCCTTCAAATATCTCCACGTCATCGACATCGGGATATTGAACTCTCAAATAGCGATGACTTGAGTTAACTTCATTGGAGAATTGATCGGAACTGAATGGATGTATCATCCCCGATTGCTTTCGTTGCAAAATGGAAGCCGCCGCTGCTGCCATTCCCACGGACGACTCTAGCGCCTCTACCCACGCGTGTTTGTTTCGGGCCAACTCCCACGCTAAACGTCCCATTCCTGCCCCTGGTACCAAGATTCGTAGACCCGGTTTGTCGATTTTACTTAAACACCAGTCGTAGAGTTGTCTTCGAATCTGTTTTCCTTCTGCTGTCCAATCTCGAACGATGTGTGCCACCACTTGATGTGGGTCATCGTACGAATGATCAACCGCACGCGATGGAAACGCATTTGTGGATATTGTTGGCTCACCATCCGGTAAAACGTATGTAGTGTCGAACGGTACAAAAAGTTGCCTTTGCAGAATATCTTGATCTTGGTCAAAGATCTTTGAAAGACGATCGATACGATTTTGCACGCGACATGTTATTCTATCTAAGTTTGTCAATTCTTGATTGTGAAGAAGAATGTCCAATCCTTGACTGAGCGTTTGCAATAAGCGAAGATTTTGAGTCCTATATTGCTCGACACATTTGTGGAGTAAGGTCCAGTCCGGCTCTTGAAAGACAATAAAGGACACATTGTTCCATCTTGCGCTGCTGGAATAGACCCCAGTCGACGTTTTGTTGTAGAGCAGCGTGAAAACCGATAATAAGCAAATTATTGCGAAGGAAAAAGGCAGAGCGGCGACGTTGTCATGGAACGACCAAGCATGTGGCTGAGAAGCGATACTGTTTTGCGACAGCTTGGAAGAAGACGCTGTCGCCATGATTTTCCCTCAAGATTTCAACCTATTTATTAAGAAGTACGTTGATTCATGTTTTGCTGAGGTTGATCTTGTGCAGAAGTAGATGGCAATGAGACAAATATGATGTGCGTTTGTCACCTGGTATTGCGTTTGTTACTTGCTATCGATGAGAAAGCGACGAGAGCGGAAAAGCCTTCGTCATCCCTTCTTAACCTCATCCTTCGTATACGCCAGGAACTGCCAGGTCAACGTCAGCCACGCGTGGCCACGCAAGATCAAGTCGTTCATCCACAAACCCTGACAGTGCAAAGCAATCGGTACTGCGTTTCGTCTACACCAAAATGTATATTGCAAACAAGAATTCTGCGCTGTGGAAATCAAATTGCAAAAACTGCAACACTTTTTCCTTTATTTTTCAATTGCAACCGAATTTCATTTAGATCTGTATTCCAACACAATCTTTAGTGATCTGGTTATTACAATGAATGAGGACGGCGATGCCGCTGATGCTCAGCGACGTGAGGCTCGTCGCCGCGCTCAAAGGAATGAATTACTCGCCGCCATTCGTCCTGCAAGAAGAAGTTGGCAACGGCTACTGGATCTGCAGGATAACACATCGACGGAAAGCACCCGCGACGGAACGACAAGTTCTAATACTGATGTAGCAGATGGCGAAGAGGAGGAGGAACAATCCCGAACATGGACGCAAAGCATGCGATGGTTACTGCACCGAGGCGATCATGAAGCAGATGATCATCCTATGCACCAACGAATCATGGATTTGCGCGCCCTTGCGATTCAAAACCGTATGATTCGACTCGATAATGGGAATCATGCTCGAGAAATCAATTCGCAAGCTGCTAATGCAACAACCGTTACTACCACCAATGCAACGAACGGGGAGCTATCTCCTCTCATGACTGCCGCAGCGATGGGTGATATTGATCAATTAACTGAATTGCTTCAAACACATACTTCTTGGTCTCGTATCAAGGGAGGTCGTGGTCAGACACCGCTCCATGAAGCGTCAAAGAATGGTCATGTCGAAGCGGTGCGTTTGCTGATTGAGTTGTGCAGTGGTATTGAGTTGGTTCGCGATAACGACAGACTGTCGCCACTTCATTATGCAGCAGATAACGGTCATTTGGATATTGTCTCACTCCTCCTCTCGTGTGGCATCGAAGTGAATACAAAAGTCGTTTCCAAACCACAGCCTTGCACGTAGCAAGTAGAAACGGTCATTTGGGAGTCGTGGAGGTCTTAATAGTGCACGGTGCGGACATAAATCAAATCGACAATAAAAAGCGTACCGCTCTCCATAAAGCATGTCTTAAAGGACATCGCGATGTCGCTGCCTACCTAATACAGCATGGGGCGGAAGTAGACGCTAAAACAAGCAGCGGTCAAACTGCATTATGTAAAGCTCTAAAAGGTCGACACTCTGCCACCGTTCAGCTGCTATTAGAAAAAGGCGCAAAAATTCAAGAGAGAGACAAAGAGCACGGGTCTCTATTGATTTGAGCATTGGAGACAGATTTCTTAGACGCTTTGTTCTTGATTATCCGTTTGAACCCACAATATTGGTTCTCGATTCAAGATCGCTATGTACCATGATAAAGTAGAGATACCTTAGGACAAGGACCATTGCACCTTGTAGAGATTTTCGGGTATAGAATGAACACTCAAAATGATAGACATTGCCGAGATGAGTTGACTTATGTAGTACAAAGTCATGATTTCATTCTTGTACATTTCAATTTCAACACGAAGCACAAGCGACACACCGCGATCAGCAGCTTTCCCGATAGTCGGACCACCGAGGCTGTATTTATGGCTCGTTTCCAGTTAGGTTTGACCATATAATGTCTTTACACCAAGGCTATTTGTCAAGTTGGGTGGTTAAAAGTTCTGAGGGAAATATTTGTGAGACGAAACAAAACGATAAGCCAAAGAATGCGTATTGGGTATCCAATCCGTCTTTATGTCTCAGGCTATTGTGGATACTGTTTGAGTATAGTTCCATAGAGCAGCCTCTTGGGCGCAGAAACGTACTGAGCTGCGCGGAGTAGGCGGGTGAAGGAGGGAATTTTGCAATGCGGTATTGGACTCGAGGAAAGTCCTCTACGACGACAATCGGTACAAACAGCATCATCGTCAATCATCGCAGAACAGCTCGTCGTGAACATTGGCTGAAGACGACTGCTAAGTTGTCGGTGGTGAGTCGGACGTTTGCCTCGTATTCTTTTGTTTCGTTTTGTTTGTGTTCAATAGAATATGATTATTGCATTTTACTGAGAAGATCGAGTCAAATGAAGCGAGAAAAAGAATGTTTGAGCGCCATGGTTGTCGCTGCATTTTTCGGTAGGATGACTGCGTGAGAAGTACAGGGCCTTCGGGTCATGTATGTTCGTCACTCCAAAAATGTTTTTCGTAGATGTGAAACTAGAAAATGTCTCAGAAGACCCGGGTCACCTAATCAGCTGGTTAAATGGATAACGTGATTATCGTGCTGAGACACATAGTCCGTATTTACTAAACAATTTCGCCGATGGGGAGGATGTCCTCGAACTGTTTTGCTACCGTTGTGTGCAATTGAGTTGAGTGAGTTATCTCTGCTTTTCTTTCTTCTAACGTTGCTCTTTCCAGTCTGTTAATCGGAATTCCGGTAATCAAAGGTCATTGAAGTAGCCCTCCTTGCTGCGTTTGATCCAAAGATGATGATTCCTTTTGACCAAAACGGAGGTCCGCAGCAAGGTCAACCCCAATCAATGCGACCTCCAATGCCACCGGGTCACATGCAACCTTCTCCTGCGGGTGTAATGCAACATGGTCATCCCCAACAGCCGATGAATCCGCCGCCATACTCACATCGACCTTCCGGGGGTATGCCGGTGCAACCTCCTCATTACATGCCTCCTTCTCCGGCGCAACATCAAGGAAATTTTAACGGAGGAATTCCAGGAAACGCTGGTCAGTATTCTTCTCATCCGCCGCTACATCAATCTCAACCCCCGATGCATCCAATGGGACATCCAGGACAAATGCATCATTCTCAAATGAATAGACAGCACCCGAGCAACATGGGAATGCCTCCGATGCAGCAGCATGATCCAATGATGAATTCAAGTCAAGGACATGGCCGACCGCCGCCTCCGCAGCAGTATATGAACTCACAACAGCCACCTCCCCCGCAACCACAAGGAATGGGTGGAGGAAGTTGGCAAAGTGATCGGGATATACCGCACCGAAGGGAAATGATACAACACATGTAAGTTTTTTTGCCGAAAGCATGTCTTAAGGGAGCTTTCCTTCTCCCACATAACTCACATTTCGTTGCAGTATCAAATTGCTGAAGAAAGATAGAAGCGGATCACCTGAATCTCTTAATAGACTCCCGCAAATGGCGAAGCATTTGGAAGTATCGCTCTATCGCAACGCGCCTTCATTTGAGGCTTTCGTCGATATGTCAACTCTCAAGCAACGTTTGCACCAAATAGCTGCTGAGGTATCCCGAAGGTCTCGCTCGCAAAATGATTCCAGACGTGATGATTCGATGCGGACTCAAAATGTTGATCACTCTATGTCATCGTTCAGTCAAAATGGTATCCGAGGAGGATCGTCGTCGCCGTACATGGGGAGCATGAGCACGGGTAACGGCAGCATGAATAATGGACACATGAATAGCGGAGGTATGAACAACAGCAGCATGAATAGTGGAAGCATGAACAGCGGGAGAATGGTCAACATGGAGGACATCAACCCGATGTCGAGTGGAGGAGGGTCGCAGGTTTACCACCAGCAGCCTCAACGGAACGACAGGATGACCCAGCATCAACCACCACCGCAGCAGCACCGTCCGAACATGCAATCTTCGGCGATGCAATCACAGGTTCAGAACCGCAACGACCCGGAGTGGAAACTCAGGATACGGCATAAGCAGCAACGTTTGTTACTTCTTCATCACTCGGCGAAGTGCAACCACAAAGGTCAATGTCCAGTAACACCTCACTGTGCCGACATGAAGCGACTTTGGAGACACATGGAGGGTTGTAAAGACAATCAGTGCCGTGTACCACACTGTTTTTCTTCGCGAGCGATTTTGAGTCACTATAGGAAGTGCAAAGATCCTGCCTGTCCAGCGTGTGGACCGGTACGTGAAACGGTTCGGAAAGGACAACGAAGCGTCTCCAACCCGAACGCAATGAGTATGATGAGGACATCATCGCCGGCTATTCCCAATCAACAACCACAGCAAGCAATGATGCAGGCTCCTGAAATGGTACAAATGGGTAGCTCGTCATTCGGCGGAGTTTCTGTTCGATCGAGCGGTGGGCATTCCGTCATGCCACCCCCGTCTTCGAACGTACCAACCGGAAGCAATGAAATGCAATATCTTCCACAATATCGATCAAGTAATCCGGTTATCTCAAACGATCCGGGGCTCTTTGGTAGTGACCAGCAGGCCCCAGACGCCCATGGTGCATCAAGTTCTACAAGTAATCAGTCAACGCTCAAGGATCCCTCTTCGACTACCATTCCAGGAGGAAGTCGACCACCAGGAAGTAGTGAATCGGAGTGGCAGAAAATTCGCCACAAGCAACAACGGCTTCTTTTGTTACGACACGCTTCTCGATGCCAGCACGAATTAGGTACATGTCCTGTAACGCCTCACTGCGCTAGTATGAAAAAGCTTTGGGACCACATTGCCCACTGCAAGGACCAGCAATGCAAAGTTCAGCACTGTCTAACAAGTCGTTACGTGCTCAGTCATTATCGTCGATGCAAGAATGCGCGATGTCCCTCGTGTGGACCGGTCCGTGATTCAATTCGTCGGTCGGCGATGAAAGAGAAACAGCAGCAAGGAGGGCAATCTCAACATCATAGTGGCGCCATAGGCTCTAGTATGCTGGATGACGACGTTTGTAAGACTCCAATGTCCTCACCGCCTCAGCTTGAGCCTTCTCCGACGGAGTCGTCCTTGCAGCCCGAACTGAAAAGAAGAAAGAAGGAAGACGACGCATCTGAAGCAACAGGCTCGACGATGGTTACTAGCAACGAGACTTCAAAAGTGCCATCTGCACCTGCACCGTCTCTGACCGTGAAGAGTGAGACGAATCTACAGTCAGCTCCACCAGCGACATCGGATACTAAATCGAAGGATCCTAGAAATGCTGATCGGTCCTTGTTGAATAGCTTTAGTTTGAAGGAGCTTGAAACGCATTTGCAATCTCTTGACCGGAAAACTCAATTACCCGCTGCCAAGCTCAAAGCCAAATGCCAGGAAGTGTTGAAGGGGTTACAAACACACCAGCATGGATGGGTGTTTAACTGTCCAGTAGACCCTGTCGAGCTTGGCCTTCCAGATTACTTTGAGATTATAAAAAAGCCTATGGACCTTGGAACTATCCAAAAAAAGATCGAAAGCGGAAGTATCCATTCAATCGAGGAGTTCATATCGCTTGTACATCTAACGTTTGATAACGCCATGGCATACAACGAGTCCGAGTCCGTGGTATATGGCATGGCGAAGGAACTCAAGACGAAATTTGAGGGAGATGTGAAGAAGCTTATGAGGACCTTGGAAGAAGAAGACTTGCAGCGGCGTCAGAATGATCGTGCCTGCCATCTATGTGGATGTGAGAAGCTGTTATTCGAACCACCGGTATACTTCTGTAATGGAATGAATTGTCCAAGTCAGCGCATTCGAAGAAACAACAATTTTTACATCGGGGGCAATAATCAGTATTTCTGGTGTAGTTCATGCTATAATGAACTGGACGACAAGATTCCCATAGAGTTGATCGACATGACAATTATGAAAAGTGATCTGACCAAGAAGCGAAACGACGAAGTGCACGAGGAAAGCTGGGTGCAGTGCGACACATGCGAAAACTGGGTTCATCAGATTTGCGGACTTTTTAACACCCGTCAAAACAAGGAGCATCATAGCGAATACAATTGCCCAAGGTGCATTCGGGATAAGCGGATGGCGAATGGTGATATCCCCATGCCTAGGCCACCAGGCGCGTCTGACTTGCCACGAACAACTTTATCGGAGTGCCTGGAACAACATATTGCAAAGCGAATCGAGAAGAAAAAGCGACAACTTGCGGAAGAGAAAACCAAAAATGAGGTACGTCTATTGATCGTCGTTCTACTAAATTTTGAATATAATCTCACCGTTATCGCGCTCAGGGAATATCTATGGAGGAGGCGTTGAAACACGTCGAGTCCGGAGGACCAATCATTATCCGCCAGGTCACAGCCATGGATCGCAAACTCGAAGTAAGAGATTTGATGCGAGAGCGCTACGCGCATAAGAACTACCCCGAAGAATTTCCCTTTCGGTGCAAGTGCATCGTAGTATTCCAGAATTTGGATGGAGTTGATACGATTTTGTTTGCCCTCTATGTTTACGAGCACGGAGAGAACAACCCACCTCCCAACCAGCGGTGTGTTTACATCTCCTATTTGGATAGTGTGCATTTCATGCGACCACGAAACCTGAGAACGTTTGTCTACCACGAGATTTTAATAGCATACCTGGATTACGCGCGCCAAAGAGGTTTCGCTACTGCGCACATTTGGGCATGTCCACCGCTTCGAGGCGACGACTACATCTTTTTCGCGAAGCCAGAAGATCAGAAGACACCACGTGACAACAGGCTTCGTCAATGGTACCAGGAAATGCTGGTAGAAGCTCAAAAACGAGGTATCGTTGGAAGACTCACGAATATGTACGATCTTTACTTTGCAAATGAATCGCTTGATGCGACTGCAGTTCCTTATCTGGAGGGCGACTACTTTCCCGGCGAAGCTGAAAATATTATTAAGATGTTGCAAGAAGGCAAAGGTAAAAAGGCGGGTAACGGCGGTAAAAAAGAAAAAGAGCAAGACCAGTACAAGCACGACTGGCACCCGGTCGACAGGTGTTGATGAGGAGGCCCTTTTGGCTAGCGGCTTTATGGACGACGCCAAATCGTTGAAGGACTTAGATCGTGATCAGGTGATGGTAAAGCTTGGCGAAACAATCCAGCCGATGAAGGAAAGTTTCATTGTCGCTTTCTTGAACTGGTCAGGGGCGAAAGAAGAGGACAAGGTTGTGCCGGAGGTGATAGTCAAGGCCCGAACCGAATACAAAGACGAGAATTTGGAAAGTGACCTCGCCGGAAGTAAGCGCGATGCTGTCGGTCATGTTGGAAGAAGCTCATCTGATTCTGTAAAGGTCATCGACGACGACGAAGAGGACCTTGATTGCGAATTTCTCAATAACCGTCAGGCTTTTCTGAATCTCTGTCGAGGTAACCATTATCAGTTCGATGAGCTCAGACGTTCCAAGCACACTTCCATGATGGTTCTCTGGCATTTGCACAATAGAGATGCACCGAAGTTTGTTCAACAATGTGTCGCTTGTAATCGGGAAATTCTTAGTGGTAAACGATACCATTGTGGCACGTGTCCCGATTATGATCTCTGCCATGATTGTTATAAAGACCCGAAGGTTAATCGAGGAAACTGCACCCATCCCCTGACTCCCATTGCTGTGGACCCTGACGCCAACCAGGAACGAAATGGAATGGACGACGCTGAGCGACAAGCTCGTCAACGCAATCTCATGATGCATATCCAGCTGATCGAACACGCATCGGGTTGCGTGTCGAAGACTTGCACGTCGTCAAACTGCGCTAAGATGAAGAATTATCTTCACCACGCGAGTATTTGCCGTGTGAAAGTACAAGGCGGATGTAAGATCTGCAAGAAAATCTGGACTCTTTTGAGAATTCATGCTCAGAAATGCAGGCAAGTGCGTTGTCCAATTCCCCAATGTAATGCTATTCGAGAGAAGATGCGACAATTGCAGAAGCAGCAACAAGCTATGGACGACCGACGCCGTTTAGAAATGAATCGTCACATGCGTTTCGGTGGAGCAGCTCCGTCTTAACGATGGCTAAGTTTACACAAGGATTTGAAGTATGCATAAAACGTATAGACCTTTGGTTAATGCTTGAGTGTCAATAAAACATGTGTTTCTCTGCTATATATTGGCTCCGGTTTTCACGTCAATAGAGCACTGACCAAAACGAACGATGATGTGAGCATGAGCTTGGATGATAGATTTGTTCCCTTTTTATACTGGTACCTGGTAGTGAATTGAGAAACCCGAAACGACATATTGAAAGCCGCTACCATGCGGATTGACGGATCTTTTCAGCGCGAAGCGCGCCATCTGTTCGCAGGAAACGTGTTTCGTTTTTTGCCCCCAAAACGCATTTTATTCTCGTTCCACTGAAATACTCCAGTAGTCGATAGTCCGCATCATCAAGCAATCATATGTAGTAATATTTGTCATAAGACTCCTAAAATAGATCCTCCCGTGGCTACTGAGCGAGTTAAGATTACCGCATAAAGTGTATTGAAAGCCTTTTCTAGAAATATTTTCGATTTCATAACTGTTGCAACATGCTATCCAATCTTTTGGGCAAGGAACTCATGCAAGCCGATGCGAACTTACAAGAGAACATTCGTAACGTTAAAGCCAACGGAATCGTTTCCTCCAGACACGCTACAACTCCCATTTCTATGAAATTAATGAGGTCGGTGTCGGGATTGTGTTGCGAAGAATGCAACGTTCCCGACGACGATACCGAACGCTTGCACCGCTACGATTTAGATGCTCTCCGACGTCAAAATTCTTCTACTTCACCTCTCGTACTGGCCCCCATGAGTGCACCCAACAACGTGAAACGCGTCGAACAAATTATTACGGACTACATTGCGGCGTGTCGCTTTTACGGGTGCGGAGATCGCATCAACGCCGGAGTATTGACCACGATCCGATTCTCGTTGCCCAGCCTGCGACTTAGTGGCGGCTTTCATGATGCCGACATGTTGGCCTTATCGGAAATCATGTTTCGACACGCCAACAATGCTTTGAGCTTTATTCATCGATTAGACTTTTCCTTGTCATCCAAAGAAGGACATTTGCACGGACGAGCCGGCTTTCGGTCGCATGGTGCTTTGGCGCTGGCGAAAATTCTGCAGTGTTCGGACAATATCAAGGAAGTCAATGTCAAACGTAACCGCATTGGATCGTTCGGGGCGTCGGCATTGTTTTTAGCCTGTTCGAGCAATCCAACTCTTGAAATATTGGGCCTCGAGGCCTGTCGGATCGGTGAAAGGGGCGCTTTGGCATTTGCGGAAATCATGTCGTCAAATTCCGAGTCGGGTTTGCGTCAAGTCGATCTCAGTGGAAATTATATTGGATTCAAAGGAGCGTTCGCGATCGAGGAATGTATGCAAATGCGCCGACAAAAGGGTCTTCCCGAAATTCATGTCGATGTGGAAAGTAACTTGGTGTTTGCCGAAGTAATGAACGGAGTGACGCACGGCGTCGGCATGATCCTAGCTTTAGTGGCGAGTGTGCTACTATCCAGACAAGTGGAGAACAAATCGCATCGACACGTGATTAGTTGCGGTGTGTATTCGGCGTCACTCATGGTCTTGTATCTCAGTTCGACCTTATTCCATTCGCTCTTTGCCCTACGAAGTATCCGTTGGATTCTACGGTCGTTGGACAAGAGTGCCATTTACATCCTGATTTCTGGAACCTACACCCCCTTCCTACAGATCGTTCTGGCCAACGATCCTTTGTTTTCGACCTATCTGTTGGCGTTCCTTTGGATTTGCTGTGTGTTGGGTATTTGGGTTGAAGCCTTTCAAACGGAATGGAAGTATCGAGGTCATTTTTCGCTGCTCATGTATCTGAGCATGGGATGGTCGGCGTTGACGTTCCTTCCTACTGTTATTACGCGTCTTCCTCCTCGCCCACTGATCTATCTCGTGTTGGGTGGTGTTTCCTACACGGCCGGCGTTCCCTTTTTGTGCGGAACAACAATTTGGATCACGCGATATGGCACGTATTTGTGTTGGCGGGAAGTATCTTTCACTGGTGGGTCATTTACCGATATGTGGCACCGGCCGAGCTTGGTTATGCAACTGGCTAAATAGATAACGGACTTAATGGGAGCATTAAAACTAATATTTAAGAAACCAGACTACTAAGAGCTATTCTAAAACATGTTCGACCATTTTTTCTACACGATTTCATGGATAAGAAGGAAATCCAGGAGGTTGTGGTGGAGGAGGAAGATGGCTCGGTGGTGGTACCATCACATTACCCGGCGGGGGCAGCATAGAATTTCCAGGAGGAAGCATGCGCGGTGGAGGTGGAGGAACATAGCGCGGCGGCGGTGCTTGTCCCGGTGGCGGAGGAATGAAACCAGGACGTACCCATGTTCGTTTCCCACTGACGGTATCGATAAAGAAACTAATTCCCGTCACTTCATCGAGTTCTTCTTTCCATCCGTCCGGCAACGGAGGGACTGCCGGATCATCGACGCCTCTGGCCCGAATATATGCTTGTTGCGCCGCAGCCAGTCCCATGGGACCACGTTGCCATTCTTGAACGTGCTTTTCGTAGTGCTGTCGTTTAACGAATGAGTGAGTGATTGAGTTGGTGTGTGCGTGTGTGTGAGTGAGAGAAAGAAAACGAACAAAAAAAGAAATGAATCATCACACGACGCGCTGGGCACACGTACCAATTTAAAGTTCTCCCGAAATTTCCATCCTCGTCTCTGCTGTTTGCGACCCGCCGCACTGTCGTGTGTCAAATACGTATTGGAGTAATCATCAAAGAACCGTGGCATGATGAAGGAAGAAATAAAGCAATGAAAGAGAAATAATGGACAATTTTGGTTTGATGCAGCGCGGACGAACGCGTTTTATATTTTGCCGTGTAATTCCGGGACTGAATTCGATTGAGTCGTCATTCAAAGTCACCCAAACCTTACTTTAGTTGACGTGACAGACCTGGTACCGTACCAGTACCTGGTAAGAAAAGCTAGTGTGTCGATGTCATTATTTCAACAATCGAAAACACTAACAATAAGGGCAAAAACAAGGCTATAGCTTGCCACTCACCTGAGGTTGAATGATCTTGCTAAAAGTTGAAATTACTCATTGACAATAGCCGACTGGTATTTGGGATCGAACGAATGTGTGATGAGTATGATTGACAACGAGAACACAGATGAGTGCTTCATGTCTTATGGACGAAAATGACATCATTCGAGACTCGTGATAGAACTTTTATAGTAAAACGAAGAAGAGGGAAAGTAAAGCGTGAAGAACTGCCCACGAGAAAATATAGGTGCGAAATTTTTAACCAATCAGCATGCCGGTATAGGAAAAAGAGTGTCATTTTGTTTTCTCTTTTCGTTTGACCCCCAATCTCAAACCACTTTCAAAGAAGAAGTGAAGGAGCTCATAAAAAGATTTCGCCTCTGTTGACAACGCAAACTCCCTCGTATCATCACTATGAAACTCGCCCTCCCCCTTTCCGTCTTGTCATGTCTCGTCTCCATGACGCAGGCTCGCCTCAGCATGGCTACTACTGTGCAACAACAGGAAGCCGAGATGGCGACGGAACTCGGACGCAAGAAGAAACAAGCGACCGGCTGGCACAAACTTATTCATCTGACGTTCACGATGGAACACTTCAAGTCCTTTGACGACGCCGGCGAATTCAATAAGAAGGTGGCCATCGGGGCCTTCAATCGTGCGTTCGAACAGGCTTTTGACGGTATCACCATGGATTGGGATTTCATTGACAGTCTCATCCAAATCCCGGAACCGGAATATCTCAGCAGCGGAGAACTCTTGTACCCCCGCCCTCACCCGGGACGCCCTGTTCCGAACCGTGATCCGAAGAAGCCACCAAACAATGGGAGTCATACGATTTACGGGTACATTCATGGCGATCCGACTTGTCGACTTTGCCCGAACGATTTCCTGGGAAGCGGAGCGAGCGGCGAGAGCTTCTCAAACTTTCTCAAAGACCAAGCCAAGTGGGATGAAGTTGGCAAGTTGTTTTGCATGGAGCTCAAAGGGACGGGCATTGATAACTTTGAAGATGTCAAGAACTGCGCCTTCACTGTCGGGTATGTTGGGGGGAATGAGATTGAGTTGATGGAGTCCGCCGCCACTGCGGCTGTCGCGTCGGACGTTTTGTCGGAAGTGTCGGGAAGCACCAACGCCATCGTCACCGCGTATCGCATTCATCCAACCGCCATTTTGGACATGGCGGCTCTCAAGAAAAGCATTCACTGTCGCCTAAAACAATGTCTTTGCGGATACCGACTTTGTGGTCGAGGGAGTTCAGCTTTTGCGTCAGGTTGTCGCGGATGAAATGGTGGTGGGTCAGAGTAGTGTACGTGTTCACGGCAATGAGATCGCGGTCTTTGATGAAGCGGACGAAGCAGGTGACGACGAGGACGCTGATACCGAAGACGCCGACGAAGATGTCGATTGCCTCACCGCCATGTACTGGTTGCAAGTCGACTGGACCTGCAAGGGATCGACATGCAACGCGGACGACATGTTGCCTGGAGCTTTCTTGCAGAATACGCCTGGTATCAGCCGTCACACCATCTTGGAATCGTATCTCTGCCACAACTTGCGAGAATTTGGTGACGCCTCTTTGGCGGCCGTTGACGGCTGTGACATTATGTTTCTTGCCGACATGTAAGATGACTTTGAATATAAAGGGTGATCTCGTAGACCTCAGTCGTCGAACGCTGAGCTCTTGTACGGCGAGATCTCAATATATATTACAAGATGGAAAGGAGATACGTAGTTTATAGCTGTATCTTCTTATAACACAAACAAATCTCTCCAACCGTTTTTATTATTCTTGGTGCAGCGCAGCTTGTAGCAGCGGAGCAGTCTCATGATTCATGACTTAATTTCAGTCGTGTCGAAATATGGTGAACACTCTGGACATATAGTAAATACAGAAGACAACGTTTCACACGTTTCATCTACGTTACTAGATGTATTGAAAAAGCTGTCTAAGCAAATAGATTGACATATTTACCAAAGAAGTAGGACGCTCGACAAGCTTGCTGAATGAATGAGGGTTAGGTAGCCGTCTGGCTTGGAAGACTATTGATTCATGACTCAATTGCGGTCGTGGCGAAATGTCGCTTACACTTTAAGTTTATAGTAATAATTGAAGACGAACCTTCATACGCTTTTCATCGCAAACCGACAACCGACCATGAGATCAATTACCAGGTAACTCGTGTCTGTTGACTTGACACACTTCAAGTAGAACAAACAACCATGACTTTCTCTACGACATCGATGATAACTACCGAAGATTTGCCGACTCTGTTTCACGATGTAACACCGATTCCCCAGGACGAAGGACCGCACATTGTTTGTCGTATTGATTATCCGCCGGAGTTTACGATCGCGTACGATTATTTTCGTGCCCTGTCCGCCATGGACGAATGGTCCGAACGTGCCCTTCAATTAACGACATTGTGTTTGCAATTCAATCCGGCGAACTACACGGTGTGGCATTTTCGGAGAAAATGTATGTGGGCGCTGTTGATGAAGGATGACAAGAGCATAGATCTCGAAGCGTTTCTGGTGAATGATCTGTCGTTGGCGGCCGCTCTGGGAGGCGAAAATCCCAAAAATTATCAAATTTGGTATCACCGGAGAGCCATTCTGGAATTTGTTCAACATCAGACGAATAACAAGGAACTATTTCATTTATTTTGTCGACGCGAACTCGATTATACGGAAGAAGTCTTTCAGGAGGATTCCAAAAACTACCATGCTTGGTGCTTTCGGCAATGGATCCTCCACACAATGAAAAATCCTGCAATCTGGCAAGAAGAAATAGACTTTTCACACCAAATGATTATGGACGGGGATGTCCGTAACAATTCGGCTTGGAATCAAAGATGGCTTGCCGTACATCGAGGTCAACTGACCACGCCTCTCGCGCTTGAGACGGCAAAAGTGAAGCCGACTATGCGTTACAAGGTGCACGGATCGATCCGTACAACGAATGTCCTTGGCGTTACTTGATTGCCATTCTCAAAGAACAGTGTCGCAGTAGTACAATGGAGGAAGATAAAAGAAAATGGTTGCTGCAACATTATTTAGACCAAGCCGAGTTGGTCAAAGAGGTGCTAAAAGAAGCGGATAAGGATCCGGAGGCATGTCCAAATCTTTCGGCTGCTTTGGTGGATATTTTGGAAATGAAAGGGGATATTGAAGCGTTGACACATGCGAAGCAATTGGTGCACTATCTAGAACATGATATTGACCCGATTCGTGCGAGGTACTGGGCGTTTCGATCCAAGACAATTGAACAAGCGCTCTCTTCGAAATCTGGTTAATAGAAAAATAATGAAACATCTTAATTTAATACAGCGTCTAGTCCTTAGTTTTACTTTCTGACAGCTTTTGCAGCAAATGATCGCGAAGAAATCGATGCATCGTTCGACAGCCGTCTCGGCACAAGTCAATGGCTTGATTCGTTTGGGCCGGAGATAATTTGCCGGATTGTTCCAACAAACTCACTTCCTTCCAATTCGGTAAAAATGCCAAAGTCACGAGGGCATCGGCCGATTCTTCCTCGTCCAGATCCGGATCTGCTAACAAGATACCATTCTGAAGGGCAACTTGACACGAAGTCACTAGATCATACAACTCAACACAAGCTCGCGTCAAAGCGATCGAAGCAGCAGCAATGCAAGCCGGCAAAACACTCCCATCATCTTGCAATACCGTGACTTGTACACGAATACAGCACTTGGGGTACTGCTGCAACGGCACTGCCGCTTGTAATGCGGACAAGAGTCGCGCCGACAAATCACTCTCCCGACTCAATCGCCACGTGTTGATCCGAGACGACGAGAACTGTTGGTGTGATTGATCGAGTGGAGTCGCCGATGCATTCAATATTCGTGCTGTGGGGTAGCTGGCGTGGGACAAGTAATTGACTTGACAATACAACGTTCCTTCGTCCATACTCAATTGCACCGAGGAAGGCAAAAGCGAGGATGATGCGTAAACAGGACTTGTCACTTGGCAAATGACTTTAGTGTGACCCATTTCCACTAAAGCCGAACCTGACTGCAAAACTTGGGAATCAATGTGAATCCGACGGAGCGAGTGACTCGCACGAGTTGTTTTGCCATCGCCACTGTGTCTCTCTTTCGTCCCGCCTTCCTGGGATGATGGTAACTCGAGAGGAAAGTAGCAATTGGATAGTTTGAAAGCTGATTTCGTCATCTTTTCATCTACTGAAGTTGTTGCTGACTCGGCGAAAGTAGCATGTCAACGAAGAAATAATTATTTTTCGTGGTGTCGTCCTCGACGCGGGTAAAGATCAGACGCTCGAATTCGTGATCGGACTGGCTTCTGGAAGGTAAAAATTCGAACGAACGATATCTCGTCCGTTGAAAGGACGTTTGAGACACGTGGACGAGTTCAAGGCTGATAGTAGAAATTATCTATAAGGATACTTAGTCGATTATTGTCACAATCGCATGTGTTGAGAGTACTGTCGCGCGTCACATTCATTAGTGTGTCACAAGCCAACTAAGTAATTTCGCCAACGGCCGACTGGCTTTCGCTGGAACGGAAAACGGATTGGAATGAAAAACCCCAACGATGAAACATCATCATTATTTATTGTTGGAGTTTGAAACATGCCGGACGTATCGAGAGCATTCTCATCAACCTTCTGTTAAAATTTTTATTTGTTTAATGAATTTGTTCCGGGGGCGCCCACGATTGGAATACGGAGAAGTGGATCTAGCGCCTGTTGAGGCCGATGATAGTTCGATGGGAAGTTTCCTCGAAACGAAAGACCAGTTTTTTATCCGAATCCGACCCAAACGATATTTTCGCAGTGACGCCAGCACCGTTTCATCTATAACTTACCATGGCGCTTCGGGTTTTACAGAGTCTTCATGGTGTTGTCATACCAGCAAATGTATACCAGAACCGAGAACGGAGCCGACCAAAGTGATTGCTCGTCAAATTCACAAAACAGAATGCAACGAGTGCTACAACTGCCATTCATGTCGAACTGCTAGTAACACAAGTACTGATGGTAATAAGCTAGTTGCGAATGCGTCGACGGATAGAAGAAAGACAAAAGAGAATGACTCCGATACAGTTCCGACTCGCGAGACTGCTTCACTGTTCGACAATCTGTCCTCGACGAGTGAGGATGACGACGATGAGGTACAGCGTATTCGGGGTGCACCCAGTCGCAGGCGCAAATGGCGACTGATACGAAATATTTCTGGCAAGAAAAAGAATCGCAGGAAAAATGAGATGGTGCAAAGCGGTATTCAAACCGAGATTCTTTCCTAAAACCTCAACATGTAGCGCCCTTTTCGCGCTGTTGGTTCATGGAATCGCTACAAGTCATAAGCTGTAGTTCCCCCTGTTCTCAACTAACTATAGCTAAGGTATCTAGACTTGATCAGTGCCATCTACCTCAATCTGCGTAGGTTATTATAATGGGCACGGTACAAGCCAGAAATGTCAGCTGTTCAACGATGCTAAAAAGCATGCTACCTCGTCATGAGTTGGCATTGTGCATTGCACTAGAGAGCATAATGGTTATTTGATGATGCAGCTCGGTGGCTTTGCCCATTCGTGATGAGGTAATACATGCGGTTCGGACACATTCCGACACTCCGACATCTGTAAGCAGCGAAGAATGCCAGGTGTTCACATATCATAGGTCCAGAAAACTCCGATTTTACAACTCGAATGTCTAATTTCACCGATTCTATCGAATATAGGAGATCGTAGGACGTCAACCAATTGCAGGCTTGTCCGTTCACCAGATGTCCTCCGTTTGAGATTTCGACATTGTAAGCAAAGTAAATGGAATCGTTATCTTGTTTCTTCTTCACCAATTGAAGCGAAGCATTTGAATAGAGGGAACTAGTCTCGAGGAACGACTTTCATTCGTTTAGAATCGACTGGGCCCTCTTTCATGAGGCCTCGTGATCAAAATGTGATTCCTCACTGTGACTCCAAAACGTCCAGTACATGTTCTACGTGATTTGTGTAGCCTGGTTTTTGGCCTTTTATAGGCCATAATTAATAGCATTGCGATGTTCAATCAACGAAAAAACGCAAGTGACGGTAACACATGCAACCAAATAAGAATAAATAAATAATCAAACATAGCAGAACACCCTCTGGAGATGAAAACAAATAAACAGTTTCTTGCTTCGTATCTGGATGGTATGATTGTGGAGCAGCATTCATGTCAGTCGGGCCTGGTAAGGTGACAAGAATATCATGACAACATCTAGAGAAGGTAATGATGGGGTCGAAATGAAAGCACTCGTCACATCATCTGAAGATCTTCTCCATAAAAGTGAGCCATTTGCAACAATAGACAGCAATATACTATCACAGACTCGCAACTTACTCTATGTATCACATTTCTTTGCACAATTCTCCGAAGTGTCCTGGCAGTTTTCGGTCGCCATTTTTCTGTCCGCCTGCACCCATTACCAGTCACTCATTTTGGTGTCTTCCTACGGCATCACCCTCAACTTGAGTGTCTGTGTGTCTGCAGCAACTCTCGGAGACTGGATTGATCGAACCGACCGATTGTATGTGGCTCGACGGCTGATTGTTTTTGAAAATCTCGCCGTCTTCGTGGGCACGCTCTCCTGCTGGTTCCTTCTCTCGTCGATATCATCTGAAAATACTTCCTCTGCTTCTCCAAACATTAATGAAAACTCAATGATATCATCCCAGGAACGTTCTTCCGAAGTGCCTCACAGCGTACATGCTATAGTTGCATTGCTGGGAATTCACGTATTTGGATCGTTGGCGCAACTATTGGATCGGGCATTTCTCGTGGCGATTGAGCGTGATTGGGTGGTGGTGCTCAGTCAAGCCGCAGGGGAAGAGAATTTTCACCGATTCCTCTCGGATACGAACGTGACAATGAAACAAATTGATCTCAGCTGCAAGGTAGCAGCCCCAGGGATAGCTAGCCTGGCAATTTCCTTGATCGGCAACCTGCAGTGGGCTTGCGTTGTCGTGGGCGGCATCAACTTGGCGGCCTTGTTCGTCGAGTACAGTTGTACTTCAAGAATCTACGCCTTGGTACCAGCTCTCTCGTTTCCTAAACAAGACTTGGAACCGCAAGCTGAAACTGATGAGTCATATGTCGTAGAGGAGAATATAATCAGCCCATCGGTGGCAACGTTTACGTGTCCTCAATGGTTGCCTCACAACCTACGCATCTATCTCGAGCAACCAAGCTCTCCGGGAGGTATAGGGCTAGCATTCTTGTATGCGAACGCATTGACCTTCGGAAACGGTATTATGACATCTTATCTGCTCTTTCGTGGCATGCCCATGCATTGGGTCGGTATTCTTCGCGGTATCGCATCAGCGATTGGCTTGCTGGGAACGCTGGTTTACTCTTATTCGGTTGCTTTCTTGAGTTTGGAAGCGACTGCGTGTTGGAGTGTTACTTATCAAAGCGCTTGTTTAGCTGTGGCACTGGCGTCCGTGTCTCTTGTGTCGAGTGATAGGACTGCAGAAGCCATGCTTGTCAGTAGCGTCAGCTTGAGCCGTACAGGCTTATGGGTGTTTGATATCGCAGTAACGCAATTGCAGCAACAGGAAATACCTGAGCATATCCGCGGCTTGGTGGGCGGAGTACAACATGCCATGAATGCGTTCTTCACCATTCTCTCCTTTGCTTTGGGCTTTGTCTTTCCAGACCCTCATCAATTTCACTATTTCGTCTTGTGTGGATTTACCAGCGTCTTCTTCGCCGCAGTGCTGTTCACGTTTGGAATGTACATCCCTCGACGAGGTTAGAACTAGAGGGCGAAACATAAAAACTTCTTCGATTTTGAATGCTACTATTACTTATACTTTTAAATTGCTATTGATAACCAAAATGAGGCGCCTTTTCCGAATACTTGTACAAATGCCAAACTCTATTTCAATTTACTTCTTCACGTCCGGCCATACCATAGGTTGACGCAACTCATCCATGACGGCAAAGTGACGGTGTGGGTTTTCCAAATAATCACCCACTTCGTACCACCACGGCCGGTCCACCTTGGGTTTGCTCGGATTCAAGACCTTGGCGGTTTGGTCACTCGGTCGAACCGTATCACGGGCCGCGACCGGCTCCACACCGAGCAATTGAGAGATTTTGGTACTGGCCAGAATGCCACGGAATGAGTTGGCAGGTGGTTGTTGCACGGGTTCCTTTTCGGCAAAGCAGCCACGATTTTGGATGCGACAGAATTGATCTGGATTCATTCCAGCATTCTTGGCAATTTCGTATACTTTCTTCATGCTCTCCTCGGAGAGTTCGGGCGTGCGACTGTAAATGAACGCGCCTTCGTAGGTGTTTTGGCGGGTCTTTCCATTGTAATAGATGAACTTGAACTCCTCATCTTGACCCAGCTCATTCTCACCAATCACGTACCAGTTCTCCCAGAATTCTGTGCCAAACAAGAATCAAGAATAGCGTCAGAATAAGACATATCGTATTCTACTCACATCGGTTGAAAAATACTTACTGAGACCAAACATTTCTCCTTCTGAATGCGCAGTGCGTGCATAACTCTGTTCTTGATCCGTCCCAGCATTCACCACATACCGTTGGGCTGACGAAGGAACATCAAAGACCATGGTCTCATGCGTATTGTACGCATTCAATCCAATGGATTGACTAGTCGACACACCTTTGAAGACCACCGATTCGCGGGTATTGGTCGGTGGCGGCGGAGCTCCGTCGGGTAGCAAATGCGGCATACTGAATTCCACATCCATGTGCAACTGGCTGACGACCGAAGACGGCCGCTGGAACCAAACGTCATTGTCGTTGCTGGGACGATGAAAGGAATTACGTTGACAGGCGTAGCAGTCGTAGTTGGGATTGTAGCCGATGACTTTGTACCAGGAACCTTCCAGTGTCCGCGGATCGAAATTGAGGACAGTAGGAGCCGGTGCGGGCGGTTCGTTGCCGTACGCATCTCCTCCACCGGGCAATATCGCTACTTTGATGCATTCGTGATCCTCAATCGTACATTTCAAGAGATTGTCGAGATTTTGGTTCCCGTAGCGTGCCATACATCCGGTAATACAAGCATTGTCTCCGAGACATTTAGCGGTACAAGTCAATCCCTTGCGGCAATCGGCATCATCTATTAAACAAGCGGTAGTTTGTGCACTGCACTGATTGACGAGACAGGTTTGATCGACTAAACTGGTATCGAGTCCACTGCCGTATTTTGCGGATAATTCATTTTCCGCTAGTGATCCTTGTGGCGATCCCAGTAATAGTGATAAAGAAAGAAAGCCAGCAGCTGCTAGACTAGCCCAATGGTTGGTGGGGGCTCATTCTGTTGTTGTTGTTGCGGGCGATGTAATTGTAATATACTCGCGGATGATTGGGTATATTTTAAGGATTGATGCGGCAGCGACGGTGTAAAAGCATGACAGGAACATGCTACTAGTAGAAGAATTGACGAGACTCGGCGTTTTCGCGATGCATTGTTGTGTGTTCTGGGGGATAAAGAAGACGATTTGCTGATGGCGACCATTTTAAGCTTGCTATGCTTCAATGCCGTTGTCAACTTCAATCAAACAGCAACGTAAGTTGTGAATACGCTTCTTTTATAAAATGATCGCTGTTCGATGTCAACAACCTCTCGATTGCGCAATCAATCTCAAAAAAGCTCACGCCAGCACAAAAAAAGATCGAGCCAAATGGACCACATCCTGCTTCAAGAAAAAGGTGGTCGGCGTGTGTGCGCGCAATGTTGAAGAGGACAAAGATCGGCGGAGGGATTGGAGTAGGTCACTGATTGAGTGCCGTGAAACACAGGTTCGTGTATCACCCATTACCAAACAGTGGATGACGTCATACGAATTTACAGGTTCCTTATATACTTCAAGTGACGTGGTGTTTTTCGCTAGCGTTGAGGAAGATGACGACACCGCTCGGACGCGCCAAAATTAGGTCACAACATTATGATATTGGCGCGGATGACGCTCAGACGCTGAAGTTGAAGTGCCGAACCGGATCAGTTTGCTTTGGTGTGTGCCGTTCGCGTTTCTGCACAGCACGAAAAAATGTCAGCGTTTCTAAAAAGTGCTTCTTCCTATTCCATTCCTATCATTCCATTCATTTCATTTCATTTCTATACATATATATTATCCCTCTTCAATGAAATTTGTTGCGTGGAGCTGTCTGCTGGCCACAACGGCGAACGCCTTTGTGGTTCCTCCATTATCAACATCCTTCAAGACAACTTCGTCTTCTCTCTCGGCCGCTACCCTCGAAGCACCCGTCCGAACTCCCGAAACACCCGATCGCGTCGCTACAGTCCGTGAGCGATTTCGAAGAGCATCGGAAGATGCCAAGCAAGCCGTTGGTTGCTCGACAGAAGATACCGGCAACGAATTTTGGAGAACACCCGTCTCCCAACGCGACGTCACCTCCGATCAACCACTCCGGGTCGTCGTGGCCGGTGGAGGCGTCGCTGGATTGGTGACAGCCGCAGCGTGTCACGCCAAAGGTATGCAAGTGGCAATTTTCGAACAAGCCAGTCAATATGCACCGTACGGTGGTCCGATTCAAATTCAATCCAATGCATTGCGAGCACTCGAACGCATCAATCCGAAAGTTTATCAAGAAATCGTCGCAGCCGGGACGGTGACTGCGGATCGCGTCAGTGGATTAAAAATTGGCTACAAGAAGGGTGTGTTCTTAGGACTTGGAGAACAATACAACAAAGGAGATTGGTTGGTACGCTTTGATACGTTGCAACCGGCCTTGCAAGCCGGTTTGCCGGCGACCGTGGTCGTCGATCGGCCCGTCATTCAACAAATTTTGTTGCAACATGGAGTTCCACCGGGAACAGTGCGCATCAAAAGTCGTATTGCCTCTTACAAAGAATTAGGACCAGGAGAAGGATTGGAAATTAAACTGGAAGACGGTACTGTGGCATATGCGGATGTTTTAGTAGGAGCCGATGGGATTTGGAGCAGTGTCCGACGTCAAATGCATGATTTAGAACGCGGTGCGGATGGTTTTGCTGCATCGGGAGCGGCAGGTGGCGCCTTGAATGAAGCCGAAGCAAGGCGCATGGCCAAAGACAGTGTACTCATGGCGTCCAATGCGAATCGGCGTTATTCTGGATTTACGTGTTATGCAGCCTTGACGGAGCACAAGGCATCGAACATTGAGGAAGTGTCCTACCAGATTCTCCTGGGCAAGGATAAGTACTTTGTTAGCACAGACGGTGGTGGTGAGCGACAGCAATGGTTTGCTTTAATCCGAGAAGAGGCCGGTGGTGTCGACCCCGAGCCCACAGCCGACAACCCGACACCAAAGCTGAATCGACTTTTAAAAGAATTCAATCACGAAGAGCCGGGGGACCAGAACGGAGATGTGTGGGATGATTTTGCTTATGAGCTATTCAAGTCGACCCCCGAAGAAGCCATTAAACGACGTGATTTGTACGATGGAGCGCCTTTACTGACAAAAGGATGGACGCGCGGCCAAGTTGCGATCTGTGGTGATGCTGCACATCCGATGATGCCCAACTTAGGACAAGGTGGTTGCCAGGCGACAGAAGATGGATATCGTCTTGCCGAAGAACTGGCCACCGTCAAACACACTACCGAAATTGAAGGTGCTTTGAAGAGCTATTATTTTAAGCGCATTCCCCGTACCACCATCATTCAAATCTTGGCACAGTTGGGTAGTGATCTTCTTGTCGATTTCGACAAGATGATGACGATTCCTTTAGTTGGACCATTCTTCCTATACATGACTCAATTCAGTATGCCTTTCATCTTGCGCTTCTTATATACTGCGGAATTTTAATAAAACACAAACTTTATGCAAATTTGTTTTTGCAGTATTGTGTGCAAACTCTATTTTTAAAGTTATTTCAGTTTGGTCGCAAAACGTCTTGGATGAATTGGGACAAGGAAGTTGATAATCTTTTCGTCAATATAAAGAACTAAACCTTGTACAAAGAGGACAGCATGCGCCAATGAGAATCTTCCAAACACCAATTGCGGGTCTTCATCAAATAATGTCGCCTCCTGGCATAAGCTTGGTATCCCGTTCACAATCATTCTTGCTATATCCCACGTAATCTTTGTTCTGCATGTGAAATGCAGTCATTCTGTTGTCGAATAAACGTTCTGCTCATGGTTTCCCTTAGATTGCTGTCTTAAATCTTGGAGGATTAGTAGCGCGGATGCCACTGGAATGCAATGAAAACACGTGGTGACAGAACAATTGTCTGTTCGTACTAGCATTTCATGTACTCAATTAACTGGGAGCTTGACTCGATCTATATAGAATTGCAATGTAAGGCATGCAGAGGCAATAAATGAAGCTGCTAGATGGCATGCCAGGCACCGTTCTTGTTTGTTGCAGGTAATTAAGCTTGCATCTGCGTCACTTGAGGCTGTTATTTTCGTAGGAGTCCGTTCATCTAAACCAGATCAGCCGCAAGTCTTGTCCCAATTGATTAATCCATGACAACTGCGGGCAATACGATTTGATTTGATTTGATTCGATTCGATTCAATCCTTTCCTTCAGAGAGCAATAAGTCTCTGTGTGCCTTGAGAAGAAGTGGGTTGATCAACAACTTGCGATACGTATTCTATTTCTAAGCTACTCCACTTTCGGTTGCAGCACGGCAACGCATGGGTGCTCTTTGATAAATGCAGCGTGTGCAGGGTGCTGTTCAGGAAATATGTACAACGTGACGAGGAAATTGGGAACCACCATCCGCTCATCACGCAAAATATCTCCCAGGGTTAAGGCGGGATGTACACGGACTACGGTGTTAGGAGGAGGCACAGCCCACAAACTACCATGTTTCTTTTTCCAGGCCTGACGCTGTTCGTGCAATTGTTTTCGTGCCACTGCCGTGACAATTGCCGCTATGTCATCCCCTTCGTCACCCTTCAAGGCACGACTAGCTTCGTAAAAGCGCATGGTATCTCCTTGTGTCTTCAACAACTGAACATGTTCCGGGTGGATAATATCGTCATGCGCAGTTTGGTGTATTTCAAAGTAAATTGCCAGTTGACTGCAAGTAAATTCGTTGTTGTGATCCCACGGCATGTCCGTTTCGGTTTCATCTTCCTCAAGTTCTGGAAATACTTCTGCCAATCGCATCGCTAACATTTCACTCTCTCCAAACTGGGCAATAAAATCCGAATGCTGATGTGACGGATACAAGAACAGACAAGGCCAAACCCACTCATCCACACCGTCTTGCAATTGTCTTGGCAAATGCCCCGAATGCGGCATGTGATGATGCCACCGTGTTTCTTCTTCCTCATCTTCTTCAACGGAAGAAACCAGCGGTACTTTTCCGAGAGCAATCTTGTTTGTGGAAGCATGCTTCCAAACAGCTTTCACTTTGGACACGCGTTCCGCGCGAGCTCGTTCACGTTGTTGTCGTTGCTTTCGTGCCTTTCGTATCCGTTCCGCTAATAACTGTTGCAATTTCAAAAGATCAGGGTTTTCTGGCTCTACTGCTAAACCTTTATCGAGAGCATCTCCCGCAGCTTCCCATTCCTGCAGTTGTTGATACGCCTTGGCCAATCGGTACCAGGCTTTGACATTTTGGTCATCGTATTGCAACGCTTTCTTGGACTCATCACGAACAAATCCCCAATTCTTCAATTGCATATGCGTTAAGGCAATATTCCCGCAAATTTTGGATCGTTCTTGATTCAATTCTTGCTCATTGTAGGTCGGATCATCCGTATCCGCTACAGCATAGTCTCCTTCGTGGAGTGGTTCGATTTTCAGTGCCCAAGCAAAGGCTTCGTAGTAATGATTCAAAGCCGTCCGAAAATACGACAAGTTCTTGACTTGATTTCTCTTGCCGTTTTGAAAAGCGTCATTTCCTTTTTGCGAAAACTCAACATGAGCCGTGTTGGCGTTTCTCCATCGTAAATTAGCGAAGTAAAGGCTTCCTGCAAGCCACTCTTTTCCACTTCTTCTACGCTCGTCGCGAAGAGCGGTGGTATGAAATCGTCGTCTAGGATCTTTTCCAAATACGCTTCTTTTCACCCGGACCCCAACCCCGTCCCTGCTGAATCGCCAAATCAATCGCATTGGCCAAAAGTTCATCCGTCTTGTCGCGTGGTCCTTCGGCATCGATGGTGTCCTTCATGGCGGACATGTTCGATAGTAGATCATTGTATTGATCGACTTTTTCGTCAATGTGATAATCTGGCATTCTTTAATCTTTGTTTTTGTGTTGATTGATAAAGTGGCTGATATTAGCTGCAACAAATCATCGAAGATAACAAACTTGGATCATGTATCATCGTCATCGCATTCTTTATCATTCATTTTCGATCGGTTTATTTTCTTGGAGGAACTGTCAAAGGGTCATGAGCTCAACGAAAAGGTCGTCTACTTTGTGCTTTCGGTGCTACCAGGGTACCGGTACCAGGTATTGTCAAAAACATTCACAATGATGATGATTCGTCCTTTACAACAATGGATACGAAAGAGGTTCATACCCTCGTCAATAACAATAAATTACGCTTACGGCAATGTCAAACTCTATGAATGAGCCCCCTCAAAATGGAATAGTGACTGAAATTTAGTTGAGTCGGATGTCTTTATTCACACTTTGATGGATAGTAAAAACATGACTTCGTTTTGAAAATTATCATTGCCAACGCAAACTATAAAATAATTATCTCGCTCTCTTTTCTATCTCCAACCAAACAAACCAGCACACATGACGTCCGACAACGATAATAGCGATGTTACAACCTATTTTAATCGCCGCGCGGGTACGCTGCTGCAAGAACCCGGCGAACAGGATGTTTTACTGAAAAGACCAGCGGGGCATCACAAGGGCAATCAACGTCTTTTGGAAGATACGGAAGAATTTCGAGAGCGTTTCAAGCTCGCGAGTACTTTATCGGAAAAGAAAGAAATGGCTCATCAGATATTACTGCGGGTAAAAGAACGAGGTGGTTTGTTTCTCATGTATACTCCCCCACAAACAAGTAATAGTGCCACCGACGAGGCATGCTGGTGTATTCAGAATTACGAAGAATCCAGTCTTCGTGTGCGGCAAATCTTAAGAGAAGCGACGGGTGGGAAAACGAAAGGGACTGCGGCTAATCATCTTTCAAATCATGCTTCGGGGGCTGTCAAAAACACCGCAACACTTCCTGGAAGTATGTTGACACCACGAATACCCCGAGGCAATCATCTTTCGCAACAGCATCCAAATTACAGCTCAGAATATTTGGAAGCTTGTAAAGTTTTGAGTGATGACACAATGAATCAGGCTTGTGAGCTATTATTAAATACAACCCGCAATCCACAAGACGCTAAAGAACAACTCTTGCAAATCTATCAAAAGTGCGTCCAAGCGGCTAGCGTTATTGAAACGGAACTTCAAAACAATCCAACCACGGCGACCTTTCCGTTGCCTCCAGTACTACGGGGACGGGCCGGATCTTTGGGGATGGCTTCTACTGCAAATAATAGCACTGCACCCAAAATTAAGACGGTCATTCCCCCCGTCAATCGCACGCAGCGGATGACGCATCCATCGGACTATCCTCATCGCGGATCGATGGGTTCAACGAACAGCAATGGAGCCAAGGGCTTACCGCCCTCGAAAAAGATGCGCCTTGCACCTTCACCGCCGCCGGCAGCACCTTCGACATCCGAAGTGCCAGAAAGTGCCTTGCAATTTCTGGCGAAACTGAACAACGAGCAACATGCCAATCACAACGATGATTCGGAGGACAAGAAGAAGACAAAGAAAAATAGTAGCGAGGAAAGCGACAGTCAGTCGACGAAAAATAGTGAGGACATGGAACAGGAAAAGTCTTTAGAAGCAAAGCAAGAAACAAGTTTACCAGCCGTCCGTGTGCAACCAAAGCGTGGTAGTAAAGCTAACTAACTATTTACGCGAGGAAATGCACACTTTTATCAATATTGTCGCTGCTCCTCTCCTTCTTCTAGTCGCCGGAGCTTTTTCCGTTTCTTGGTAAAGCCACGCTTTCGGCTGAACGCTTGTTGGACTTTGGCAAGATCGCTCGATAACGGTTGTGTAACATTCTCTTCTGCATCAGAGTAATCCGTTAGTTCTTCCATAACATCTTGCTGCAAAATCATTTTCTCTTGTTGTTCTTCCGCTTGTCGAACAACATTAACCAGCGGTTCTTCCTTTTCCGAATAGAAAATAATGCCCCGTCCCTTCTTGGAGTGATTTCTACGACCGCAACGTCCCATTCGATGCAAATGCGTCACAACGTTCGTAGCAAACTGCAATTGAATGACTAGCGTCACATCGGGTACATCCAGACCGCGACTGGCCAGATCCGTGCAAACCAGAATAGACGACTGCCCTTTGGCTGTCGATTGACGAAAACGTTTCGAGGGTTTCAGTACGTTCCTGCAGATTTAATTTGGCGTGATACTTCAATACAGAAATGCCTGCGCGTTGCAAAGCCGCACTCGCATTCTCGACATCTTGGACACTATTCAAAAGATCATGATTTTTTCACCATCAGTATCGTGTTGCTGCTGATGCAATGACAACATTTCTACTACGGCTTTCATCCGCTCTTGTTTCGATTCCAAGGCAATCCATTGTGTTTCCAGTAACCCCTCGTGCTTGGCATTGTGCAAGTTTGCTGTCGTAATATACTCCGCCGAAGGAAATTTCTTCTTCAAATACGCATCGACGCTGCGCAATCCGGAATCGGGTAACGTGGCTGCAACAAAAACGTATTGCGTCGGGCGTTGTTCGGTAGAATGAATCGTGCGATCGGCCCTTCGAAAGCCCATCAATACCTGTTCCAACGCACGCACATAACCTCCATCCAACAACATATCCGCTTCATCCACAATGAGTGTTTGAATATCAGCGAAAAATGCGACATGTTTCGGATTAAGTGCCCACGGCCCCAGTGCCGCGGGTGTCGAAACAATCAAATCCAATGGTTTAGTACAACGTCGGAAGGGTGCAAAATCATTCGGTTCGTCCATTCCTCCCGGCAATACGGCCAATCGAATCAACGAATCATCCTCGTCATTTTCCTGCAACACTTTTCCATCGTACATGAGTGCCGAAGGCCCACCCGCCAAGGGTAGTGCCATGCGCACGACTTGTTGCACCAATTCCTTGTTGGGCACCAAGACGACAGCTTTCGCGTACGCTTGCACCGCATCCCATTGGCTGGAATTGGTTCTGGCTCGTTCTTCTAGCACCGCATTCATCCACGGTAACAAATACGCCAGTGTTTTGCCGGTACCCGTCTCGGCACCCAAAATCACATTCCGACCTTCTTGCAACGAAGAAAAGGCCAAGGATTGAATTTCACTCGGACCGCTCCGGTAAATGGTCGGTAATTCGCTTTGTAAGCGTTGTAACAAAATAGGAGATGTGATGAGTGACGTCCAGTCATTCTGAGATAGGCTTCGTGACGATGCGGAGGATGCCAAAGGTCGTTTTGTCGTCGAAAAGGCACGATAGGATGACAGGAATCGGAACGACGATGATGAAGATAAGAGCATTAACATTGATACAAAATTCAGGCTAGTACAAAGTCGAAACCGCTTCATTGTATGCTTATATAATTAGTCCTTCCCTCTTCTTCTTCTTCTTTGTTGATGAAAGAGATCACATCCATCAGCAAGGAAGAGAATGGATATACCTGGTATACATGTAAAAGGAAAGGAACGAAGTTTTGTTTCGATTTCGTTGATTGGTTCTTGGAGGACTATGAAACGGTGTACACATAAGCTTACGATAATCTACAAGCCGTGTCCGACCACGACCCAATCTAGTACGCTGAATGGTTCACACTGTTATTATTTTTAGCTGAAGAGATGATGTTGGGGGCGCCTGTGAAGCGGAAAAAATCAGTGAAAGGGCGGCCGTTCGGTCGGGAGCATTGGGCGACGGGAGACGAACTAAGACATGTGTTTTCTAAGATTCCTAATCTAGCTCTAATATATATAACTAGGGTGAAAGTTGCTACAAACTAAATTTTCAAGACTTCCATGGCGGGCATCGTCACGGAAGAGGTAACTGCTTGCTGGTCTTTTTCATGAAATGCTGATAAGAGAGCAGATGCGACAGAAATTGGTTCTGTCGTTCGGATATCTTCTTCTTCTTCACGTTTACATTCTTTTTTGCTTTCTTCTCGTTTCTCCACAAGCACCGCTGTACGAGGCGTTTGAGGGACTAGTCGTGGTGATCGACCACATTTGAAAGGACCGAAACATTTACTTGACAATCCTCGCCCGAGATTCTCAACTATTTGACAACATTTGGCAGTGCGGTACGGTATCCCTTGATCGAACATGATCAATTCACCCTTCCCAAACTCCCTCCAACCTTCTTCTTGCGTCAATGGTTTTGTCGTGATGACCGCCACACGGTCTTGTTCGGTGGCTACGGTGGAAAAGTCAATGGTGTAATCAACATCGAGTAACTTGGCGGTCGAGAAGGGAGGTTCTCGCACTATGTAATGCAAACCATTCCAAACATCCGATCCCGGCCGTCGTCCTGGCCACGAATACGCAAACAACGTATGCGGCCCGCATCCCAACAGAAAATTAAAGATAGTATCTTGTGCGCCCCGCACGATTTCTTGACAGACATCACTCAAGAATTCGTGCAAGACGGGCAAACTCGGCAATCCATCGGGAAATTCCGCATGCAACGCGTTCAAAATGGCACAAAAGACCGCCTCCGAGTCCGTGTCACCTACCGGATGGTACAAACGATCACGTGTCATTCCCAAGGCGGGAAAATGGTCCGTATGGACGTTCGCAAAGGAAGGGCAATCGCCATTGTGACAAAACGACATTGTGATACCCTTCCAGACGCGTACAAAGGGATGCACATTTTCCAAACTGACTACACCTTGTGTGGCGTAGCGAATGTGTGCCATCATGTCTGCGGGAAACGAAAGAAGTAAATGAGAGAAACGACACACGGATTTGTCTCGCGGGTTACACCTCTGCACTACGTACTGTACGTTTTGATGGGATAATTCTGCACGAGATCGGCAATGGGTGATTGACAAGCCGGTAATGTATCGTGAAAACAACGTACACCGCGACCTTCATAGATGGCCAAGCCAAAGCCATGCGAGTGTTTGTCGGTCTTGCCTCCACGTTGACAGAACCCTTTCAGAGAAAACGAAAAGTCGGTCGGTGCCGCGCAATTCATTCCGAGTAATTGGCACATTCTGTCTATTCTTGTGCGTGTGTGAACAGAACTTGGTCAACCGAAGTATAATGGGGAAGCAATTGATACGGATGATAGATTGACTACGAATAAGAATGAGTTGTAAACGCCAATCCTCTAGATTGTATTTTGTTTTCGACGGTTTGCGACGTATTTCAACTTTTGCATCTCGAAGGTGCTGCACGACTGTCGGATTTTGATTACCAGGTATGAGATGATGTACTTTCTTTCCTACTTCGTAGAGTGCGGGGCTACCAGTACTTGAAGCTGGCGCGGAATGTGCTTTTCTGGGCGACGTCATGAACACTCGCTGAATCGTCCCCGACCCGTCGTCTCGAGTCCCGAGTGAGCTCTCCCATTCTAATTCGAATGGATTATCCAAACTATAAGGGCGGTGCAATAATTCTCTGGCTAAAACTATTCAAAGCACCTAATAATCAATTCTATTTACTTCAGTTTGAACTAGAACGACTTTCGCATCGGACTGGAGTATCCAAGGACCACCCCGGCGGCAAAAACTGTGGTTGTACGGTCCGGAGGAACAAACAGCGCCATTCTTTCACAAAATCCATGATCACACTGTCCATTCCCCGTTCTCGAGCAGCTTGAAACAATTCTCTTTCTAAAAGATCTGGACCCGATAAAAAATGAGGATTGGGACAGCGTGGCTCTAATTGACTTGCCAGTTGCAGTTGCTCCTCGGTTACTTGCATGGAATCATTGTTGTTTGAGATATCGAAATAATCACGCACGACGTGTATGTATTCTAGCACTTTCTCAGAAGGCAGCTGTGCTTTTCGATTTAACAGGGCACTGGCCGCACTCCGCGTGGTTTGAATCGTCGGATCCAGAAACGTTGCATGACGACTGTCGACATTCGGGTCGGTCCATTTCGTTCGCAGCTCGTCCTCCAGTGCATGCATTCGTGTTTGTGCGGCCGTCTGTGCACGCACATGACATGTGGGACACAGAATCACCACATCGTGTGGCATGTGCGTCTTAAATTCCGGCGGAAATCGGGCTCGGTACGCGTACGGAACAATGTAGTGACGACGATAGTCCTTATCACATCCGCAGGCGACGCAGCAATTATGTTTAATGGATTGGTTGTATTTGACGAGGCGCGCTTGCTCTGTGTCGATCGATCGTTTTGTGTTTGGCTGGAAAAGCAGTCGAATGGCTGTTTCATCCGCTGTCTCCCACTCGGCTAGATTCTTTCGAATGTACCAATGGGCTTTCTTGAGACTTATCGTGCTGAGTACGTCACCCTGAGGACATTTCATGAGAATATTGTCGTACATGGGTTTCTTCATTGCCATGAAAGGTATCAGCCGTTTGCGACGTTGTTTTTCAACAAGTCTCGATCTAATTGTGAACCTATCGCATTCATCGTCGAGGAACTTCGTTGCCGTTTTTGGCCGGCGCGATCAAGAGCTTTTCGAATCACAGTTTGTCGTATCCCTTTTCTTGATTTCTTGTCAGATGTGTTGATTCGATCATAGAAATATATGATGAGGGAAACGCCCATTACCAAGCAGGATGACAAAATCAACGTCCTAGTTGGCTGCGACGTCATTCTAATCAGTAACTTATGCGAATTGTTTTACTTTGTATTGGAAGCATAAAGCTTCTTTTCCGTCGTGTTGCGTTTGTCGTCTGTTTTTTAGTTTTTTGTGGTTAAGGTTGTGCGTGCGGGAGAACTAACGACGTTAAGGATGAGGATAAGAAATAATCCTTGCTTCCAGACCTTTAACCTTTACCACTGGTACAGTACCTGGTACAGTACCATTGGCCAAAAACGCACATCGTACGTAGTACTATGAAAACGATTTCTGATGGGCAGAACTTGGTGATGCTAGTAGTACTTAGTAGACTGTACACTGTGTGATGGAGGCTATAAAAAAGCAAATAGCTGAAATTATAAATAATTCTGAACGGAAAATTTCACGTGTCATTCCTAAAAAGAGAACACCCTTATGTTAACGTCTCCGTTACAAGAGAACAGGATCTTCTTCACAACTGGTTGGAGTTCCCACATCACCGTAGATTGTCAACGTACTTTGTAAGTGAAAAGGAAGGGACAAGGGACACTAGAGCCTTCAAAATTTAAAATGGAACCATGGAACCATAGATCCGATGGGTAGATGGATAGTCATAGTACCATGAAAAATGTTGTCATTTAAGCCCCCTGCAGCCCACCATTCGTGGTTGCAGTAGAGGAGTACCTTCCTTGATTGTAGACTCCGCCCCGATGGAAAGGACGGATCCAGACGGGCACGCGGCGCATCTCATTTTTATTGGACTTCGACTTCGACGAAAGAACATGTCAATAACCTGATCATCATCATCTTTCATCTTTGACCATGACGATCGATGAAAACGCACCCAACTCCGCAGCTAATGCTTCATTAACAAATCTGGAGTGTATTACTCCAAACACAAAGAAGAGGACCGTGGAGCACTTCGATTCTAGCGTTGACTTGCATTCCAGCAGTGAGCTTCGTTGGCTCGATTCTCATCCTTCTCGGCAACTCTGCCGAGAAGAAATTCCATCGCAACTGATGAACCCCCTCGTCTGCCAACGCGAGGAACGGATACCTACGAGTCGTCAACACCAGGAAAGACCTCCACAAGAGTACCTCTACCAAGCTCCTCTGAAGTCCCCGTTCGGTTCGTTTCGGTTTCACCCCAACACCAGCGAAACGTATCGCAACTGTCAGTGCCCTCACTGAACACTGTTGATATTGATACGGCAGAGTCGGTCACAGCCCTACACACAAGATTTTGCTCAAATTCTTCGCTTCCATTTTTGGGCAATCTCATTTTGGACACCGATGAGCTGACTTACTCCGACGTTGACGAAAAATCATTCGTCTCCGGCTCTTTGTTATGTCAGCTTGAATTGGAAAACGGGCTTTGCTGAACACTGTCTCTTTTAAATACTAAATATAACTTGTTTTGCTATTGTCTATTCACCACTAGAGTATGCATACGCATGTATCTTTCGTTTTTCAATCAACCGAGCAAAAGCAAATAAAATCCTCTACCGCAAACATCGCTGATTCCGTTTTACACAGTCTCGCCGCCAACTATCTTGTGTTCGTAGCGAGCTGTGCCATCCATATCCCCTTCGAACTCTTTCATCAAGGATTCCATGTTCATACCTTCCTTTTGAACGCGAATGCTGAAGTAAAGACCTGGCAACATGCTAATTGATCAACAAAAAAGATATGGTAAGGGAACTGCCAGCCATCAAACATCATAATCGATTTCGACACTTACATGCTGAGCACGGGCAGACTAATGAGAGACAGAAGGCTACTGAGTAGAATCGCGACGATGGACGCCCCAAATATTGCTCGAACAACTCCTTCAACGAGAAGGGATGCGAGCCAAACTATAACGTTTAGCAGCAACACGGAGCAGAAGATGTAGCAACGGTAGCCAGGAACCAGATCAAAAGATCGTCTAATGGCACCCGTTGGTGACTGGTGCTCAACCACCAAGATTGGCAATGCAATCATGAGAGTGATGATGACATAGAGAGCGATTGCAAAAGCTGTAACACCGATAAGGACAGCCAGGACATAATTCTGGTTGGTGTAGAGGAGGAAAACAGGAACACCAACCACGGCAAAGAAAATAGAGAAGATCAATAAGTAAAGCAGACCGAAACAGAATAAGGCACAGAACCGATTCATGGCCACTGCCAAGCTTCTCTTAAATGCCGGCTCTCTTTGCATGTAGATTTCGGAAACCACGTGGATCATTGCGGCCTGGATAAAAACAGTGATTAATGAAGAGACAAATATTTCCAATTGCAGAACGATGGCCCTCTGCGGGGATGAGTACTGGGTGACTTCTTCGTACATCATCTCAGAATCTTCCTCCTCGGCCAACGGTTTGCCGACCATAACGGCCAAAATCATCTTAGGAATGGTAGCAATCAAAGCCAACTGCGTAAACAAGAGGAAGTGACTTCCGTAAATATTGAAGACTCTTTGCATTAAATCGAACGGGGACAAGTATGTGAAGAAATCGTTTCCGGCTGCCATGATGATGTTGACAAGGGGCTATGGACGCTTAGGAAAGTAGATGATGAGCGATACTTCACGATGATGGAAAGGAATGACCTTGCAATACTAGTTTCGACACCGCTTCATGAAACCTTGGACTCGAAGGTCGAAAGCTGGCGATGATCTGGCGATCAATGCTCCTTTTTTCGCTATATGCGCTTAATATTTGTTCGGAAGTAGAGTTGATTCGGAAGCATAACAAAAGTCCACGTGAATTGTTTGTTTTTTCTGTAAACGTGACTTAGAACTCTCGGGACTCGGTTGCTCTCGGGACTGGAAAATGGGTTGATGATAGTCAAATACAATTACTCCGTTATTTTATTTCGCAGTCTTAGGTTACCAGTACGGCAAGCAAAGAAGTACATAGTATATGTTATACTCCTTTGCGGCAAGTGGCAAAGCAGACTACCAGTATAATGGAAACAGTTGCGAGAATCGGTGTGAATTTACTTTCTGTTGGAGCAATAATGCATTACTCGTCGCAGCAGCACCAACGACCCTTGATTGGGAACTAGGGACTGGAAACCCAGCGATACGATACAGCACTTTTCATTACGGAGCACTTGCGTATCGGCGATCTATGATAACATTAATACTATATCTTTCACACCAAGTGCCGCAGTCTTTGAAGCTCGGATTGTTTTCGCAAAGTGCTCATGAACTATTAGGTACGGAGAAGTCGCTTAAGACGAGACAACTTCCGCGATCCTACTATTGAAAAGATCTTCTCTTTGGAGTTCTTCGATCAAGGCTTCCATGGTCAAACCTTCCACTTTGACGCGGGCACTGAAATAGAGTACTGCGAGAAGACTGCAAGGAACAAGGAGATAGGTGTGAGAGCGGAAAATGCCGATTTGTCACAGTTATTACGTACATAGTTCGTATAGGGAGAAAAAGAAGGCCAACAAGACCTTTGAGTACAATTGTGAACGCCGCAGTGCCAAAGATCCCGTCCAATAGTTTTCGATACATCCAGTTTCCAGCTAGTAACGGAACAAGTAGCAGCATCATTGAGTACAGCAAATAGCAACCGTGGCCACAAATAAGGGTATTCGCTTTCTTGGCCAATTCAGGGCCTCTGTGCCTCTCCACAATCAGAATCGGTAAGTTTACCGTCGCCCAAAACACAAAATAAGCAGCAAAGCAAGCACAAATCGCCGTAAGAATAGTTAATGACCAGTGAGTGGGATTGAAGACGATTAAAGCAGTCATCACGAGTTCAACCATGAAGCAGCAACATGTGAATGTGTAAAACCAAACGTAAAAGTGCACCGTATGAAATCGATCCCAAAGCACACGCAAGCTTCCTTGCAATGTAGATTTTGTTTGCGTGTAGTATTCGGCAACTACTTGAATCATGATGATTTGAGTGATAGTGTTGAACACACAAAACGCGGCGAGTGCAATGAACAGGAAGGCGACCGAATCCGTGAACGGGTCTCCGAAAAATACAGCCAGGTCGAGCAATACATTCTTTTCATCCATGTTCGTCGCCGTCTTCAAATACACAGTCAAAGCGATTTGAGGAACGATCGCAAAGAGTGCTAGTTGAGTGAACAAAAACCAGCGGTGTCGGTAGATGCGAAACGTTCGGTCCAGAGCTTGGCAAGGAGACAAGAACGTGAACAAGTTGTCTTCTGCTTTCATGCTAGGGGCGGCAGAAATGATCGACATCGTTTGAAGTATACAGAATGATCGCTGTTGCGTCTAGAAAAGGAATAGTTCAGGAACGAAATGTCAAACAATCATTTAGTAAATACTCTGGTATCCGGTAATCATCATCATTACGGATCATGGATCATGGCCGCCTTCACCCAGGCGCGCAGATTTTCACGAACACTCGGAAGCTGCTTTTTGGCTGAAAGATACGTGAAAAAATGATGCAGACGAAGAAAAATAAACTAGATGACTTTTTCGACTTCCATCCATGAAACTTCTTCTCATCGGACCGTGACCAAAAGGATCCGTCAGGACAATGAACCCCAACCTTCATCGGCTGCGTTACATTTTGTGATGGCCGCGCACGAAGAGACGCGGCTGGCTGCGAGAGTCTCATTACGATAGTTTATTTAAGTGTTTGTTGGAAAGGTTGCAAGCATTTTCTGTAGAATAATGGCACCCGACGAAACCAACAAAGACGATACACCCAAGGGCAAGCCCAAACGACGCAAACGAGGAGGAGGAGGAGGAGGACGGAATTGGGAGCGCAAAAAGTTGGGGGGACCTCCTCCAACACCCCAACTGAAAGTGACAATCCGTAACATACACAATGCCGATCTCAATGGTACCGTAAAAAATGTCGGCAATCGTATTTTGCGCAGACTCGTTCAACTTGCCGGTGATAAATTGAATACGCTCGATCGTATTGCGTTACAATGGGATGAAGATGGATTTCGTGCGCTAGCGGAGGCGGATGATGCTGCTCGAAAGCTTCGGGAGGAATGGAAGTTAATGCAAGATTCTGAAGGAAAGAACACTGACGCGAAAGAAACAAAAAAGGAAGGGGATGTAGCGGATACAATCAAAAGTACTCACTCGAATGACGACTCGTCGGAGCTACCATCGGCAGTTGTGGAGGGTATGGAGCAGTTGTCGATTGTTAATCCTCCTCAACATGAATCAATCATCCACGTGCGGGCTTTGTATGTTGTACCGCCGAAAAAGACAAAACGACGGGGAGAAAAGACGGGTTGTGCCTACCTGGTATTGACGGCACCGCCCATTGCCGCTCGTGAACCTGATCAAGATGCCGCATCGACGCGATCCGGAAAGTCGGCGTCCGATCTCGTGCAAGCGCCATTTGATTATTCACAAGACGTAGCGAAGCGTCGATTGATGATTCAACGTACTTTGGAGGCACTTATCAAAACGGCAGAAGAAGACGCCAAGACTAAACAGGAATTTAGTGAATGCGTCGTTTTGGAGTCGATGAACGGGAAAACGTGGAAACCGCGCACTGACACTGTACGCCGTGATCGTATGGAAGGGACGATTGAAGAAACAGCAGATTACAAGGCGTTCTTCGAGAAGTCGGAACAGGAGAAAGAAGAACGGAAAGCTCGTCCTAAACCGGCACCAGGTGGTGGTGTGTCCTCCGTCATGACGTCGACGTCGAGTAGCAATAATAATGGAGGTCAGCCGATCGCGACAATCGTATTGCACCTGCGAAAGAAACAAGAGGAGGAAAAGAAACGCAAGCAGGGGAAAAGTAAACCGAAAGAAGGGGATGGAAACAAAGGGCTGCCAAATCAGAGTGATACAAAAGCAGGCGCAAAGAAGATTAGAGGGGGAAAGAATAAGAGAAATAAGAAAACCACTTCTAGTGGACTTTCGAAACCATCAGCAGGAGCCAAACTGGGAAGCGGCTAGAAATGGCACACATTGTTGGAGTTGTTGTTTGGCTTTCTCTAGCTCTGAGGCGCTCCTTGTACGGATGTTCGAGTATCGCAGGTTGCACTCTGTGTACCAAACATCTCATGACCAGTGAAGGGACGGTTGCCTTCTCTGATGGGCACGTCCTGACGGTGATGAAGGGATCGGATGTCGACTAGCGCTGTCGTGTTTATCAGCAAGGTTGTAGTGGAGGGTGGACGGAGTGAAAGCATAATCTATATTCAAGATTATTAAAGCGTGAACTGTCTGTTACTGTTTTTAAGCTTTCTTTTTGTCGTGTTCGCCGTTCGGCGTGTGCTCTACTTCTTTGAGATCGTTTCCGGCTCGTGTACCTTCTTTGCCGCTCATTTTGCGTTCCACTTTTTCAAGATTTTGTAAAACCAATAGAAGTTGAGTACGTGAAACACCAAACCAATGGTGAACGAAAACCATATCATAGAAGGTGGGAAACAAGTTGAATAGGCTTCATTGTTCTTTTCGGCCCACATGGAGGTCACCAACAAGAACCACAGACACGGAAAGAGAAGGATGCGGAATAGAAAAAGGTAATCACAAACATGCCCATGTTCGCGATCGAAACAGCGTCAGGAAATATCTCCGCTCGCACCATCGTCAAGAAAATCGTGGAGACTTCCACCGTCAGCGTCGCTCCCAAAAGATGAGGAGCATCGTAATAGCAAAAATACAACATGACCAAACCGGTGGCTCCACCGTGTAAAACAAAATCAAAACTGAGATTGAATCCATCCGCCAAGTCAAATACAGAATATCCGAGCGTAATAGCTGGTAGGATACGATGCAGGCTGGTCATGGGACCCTGACATTGCATCGATCGGAGCGGTTCTGGTGTCCCCGTGATGGTAGCGCTTTCCCAGTCGAGATAGATGCAAGCCAAACTACCAAGACCGCTTACGAGCGCATGCAGTAAAGCGTACCAGTCGATACCGCCCTTTTTGTGGCATATCGAGCGGACGACAAACAAGGTACCGACAGTCGTAATGGCAATGTCGCGGTATTTCCATGTCCAGGCTCCGGTGTCATCCAGTATCTGACAGAAACGCAATATTTGTTGCGTCAACGGTGATACTGCTTGACTACTATTGTGTAGCAAATCTTCCGCTTTGATCATCTTGTTTGTATACACTAGAAAAATGAATGTTCGAAAAAGGTGCCGCCTTTACAATATCTTCGGTATGACTGCGAAAGAGTTTTCGTTGAAAATGAATCTTCGTGCCTCCATTTCAAATTTCAATCGATGGCACTGGTCGCGTCGTCGAGGCGCGATCGTCCCTCTGCTTGCTCTACATCTCTTTTCACTTTAACCCCATTAACGAAGAAGTTCTTTCTGATAGCACTATCTCTAACTACGTCCAAGCGCCCTACATTTTTTTTAACTCGTCGATACTCGATACGAGCCGTATCATACGACCTTGATTGCTTCCGAATGAATTAATTCGTGCATGATGAGTGTGAGGATATTTTTAATGTTCATGTCTTTATAATGACCACAGAGGTGCCGGTCCTTATCTTCTTTTAAACATGACAGCGCCAGAAAACTTATTTTCGTTCCTCTCTATAGGGGAAGCTATAAGCAGGACGTTCAGCATTTATTCGAGTCGCTGGCAACTATTCTCGCAACTTGCTTTGGTGCTGGTCGTTCCTCAAATCATATTGTCTATCTCCTTGCGAAAAACTCTCCTCACAGAAAGCAATGATTCAATGGATCCCGATCATTTACGCGTTTATGGGATAGGATTTGCTTTTGCCTACTCATTCGGCACCTTGATTCAAGCCGCTGTCGTCCAAGTGGTCGCTGAATACTACACGCAAACACCCTCAACGTTTCAAGACAGCTTGGCTGTTGCATTCCATAGATTCTGGGGTGTATTTGGCTATAGTCTGGTCTACGCAGCAGCGTTGATTATTCTGGGTGTGGTGACGATTTGTTGTTTCTTCATTATGTTTTCGCACATTTCGGGATGGCAATTCATGCTCGCCGCGCTTCCGTACGCCGCGAGTATGGCACTCAGTGTCTACATCATGTGCTCTCTTACACTAGCATTACCGGTTCTGGTGATTGAGAAGCAGTCACCCATTCACGCGATTACAAGATCCTTCGACCTCATACCAAACTATCGCCTTTACGTCTTTGGCGCCATATTTCCTCTGGCTGCCTTATTTATTCCCCACTTTTTAATGATGATGACAGGTTTTAGCGATTCTGCTGCGGTGACGGTGTGCAAAAGCCTTCCGGCGCTTTTTACATTACCTTTGCAAGCAATGTAAGCACTCTGATCTTTCAGGTGCACTATCCTTCTGCCTTTACTCACTTCTAGTGTTTTTTTCAGCTTTATTACCGTTCTCTACCTAAGTATTCGCGTCCAGAAAGAAGGTTTGGACATGGAGATGTTGCTGAATCAGTTAAATGGGAGTGGAGGTGACGCTCAAATCTACTCCTACGATACCTTGCTCGTTGCGGGAGCAAGTCCGTGAGCAGGTGCAGCTAAATCAGCTTTAAAACGGTGATTAGAGCTCAAATCTGGTATTTGCGTTGTTTGTGATTAGAGCTCAAATCTGGTATTTGCGTTATTTGTTTGTGGTAGGATTTCGACTATATTTAAATGGATTTAGCACAAGACAGAGTACGGTACTTTGTAATAATGGTATCCGCGCAAGAAACTGGACCGCCGGGCGTGCTGTTAGATCAGCCGGCCGTTGTCACGCACACTGTACTTAAGTTGAGTCCGACTTCTCTAGGAACGAAAGAAGAATGTCAAACAAGGCCAGCATTCAAAATATCTTCAGAGCGGTATCCTGGAGCGTGAGTGTGGAGGGAGGAGGGAGTTTTCGGCTGTAGTAAAAGCACGTGCATTTGTACGGCCGTACCAGGTAAATTCGAGCTTCCGAGTCGTTTTGTAAAGATTTTTTTATTTCGCCCGATCGTTGCCCATAGTTTCAGTCCCTTCATTCGAACGATCCTCATCTTCACCATGACAACGACAGACAACTTGTTTACCTTTCTCTCTGTAGGAAATGCTGTGGATAGAACTTTCAGCATTTACATGAGCCGCTGGGTTTTGTTCAGTCAACTGGCGCTAGTAATTGTTCTTCCGCAAATCGTTTTGAATATCATTCTACTAAAGACTCTTTTAGTCGATGATGAAACAGCATCTATTCCTGCAGACTTTTCTACACTGACGGACGATTCTTTCGGGGCACTCACGGATGATGCGGCAATGCCATTTCCAAGCACATTTCCGACTATGTCGCCGCAGCTCGGTCTCGCTCTAGCGATTCAAGTTCTGTTCTCTTTCTTGTTTGGTATCCTCATTCAAGCCGCCACCATTCAAATTGTCGCAGAACACTACACAAGCAAACTTTCCACGTTCAGAGGAAGCTTGGTTCTTGCCGTTGATCGGTTTTATCCTATATTCGGCTACGGTCTCCTTGGCACAGCTGGGTTCTTTCTTTTTGCCTCGTATTCGGTGTCCTACTTGGTGTTCTCACTGTAATCCAGGCTCCGCAGTTCTTCTTCGTACTTATCATTTTCGCGGCTTTTGCATTCCTTATCTACGTGATGCTTTCTTTGACGATTGTTTTGCCAATCTTGGTGATAGAGAAACAGACGCCAGTAGGCGCCATCAAACGATCCTTTGAGCTACTTCCTACCTATCGGTGCTACGTCTTTTGTTCCATGGTATTACTTGCTATTGTGCTTATCTTTGGATCGATGGTTTACCAAGCTATGATTGGGGCTATGTTGGGTGCCTCTATCTTGAGTTCCGTTGTCAGTGGTCTGTCGGCTGTTGTCACTTTGCCACTGCAGACGATGTAAGTCAAGATATGGCTATCCCGCGTCCATTGCAGTATCTTGCGGCTTTCTCGCGCTTACGATTCTCGTAATCTCTTTAGAATTGCTGCTGTTCTCTATTTCAGTGTCCGTGTCCAGACAGAAGGTTTGAACTTGGAAACGCTGGTAAAGGAGTTGGAAATGAATTGTGGTGGCAGCGTCAACTACAAGCATGTGATACTGGCGGAAGCCGACGATGAGGTCGTGTAAAGCTAGCACGAGTAAAGAATGAGCTTAGCTGACGTACTGCATGGTCCCCATGAGACGTGTTTGCTGAACGCAAACGCGATCACGCAGAGCATATCTTGTCGACCGCTATGATGGAAAAAAAGAATGCCGCCGATACACATAGCGCATTTTTCTACTAAATGTCTCAAACTGAAATTTAGGGAGTCATCGTCCGTGCAAGGTACAAAGTTTAAATGTATTTCGCTGGCTTCTTCTTAGTAAAATCTACTTGTGCCAGTATTTCTACGTCTCGTACGCCATCCCACACTATTTTTAACTCGTGAAATGCGACAGCTTCCGAGTTCGAGTGACCTACAATGAAATCATCGTTCCGATTCGGAGGCTCTCACAATCCTTTTTCCCCTAACCGAATATTGAGCCAGGATCAATCCATACACTTCAAAAAAAATGGCAACGTCGGACCACTTGTTCACATTCCTCTCTAAAGGGAACGCTGTCGACAGAGCCTTTCGTGTTTACTTGATCCGCTGGAAGTTGTTTACTCAACTGGCTCTCGTTGTGGTCATTCCTTAAATTGAGCTAAACATCACCTTACAAAAGACTCTAATCATGGATGATTCGGGAGCTTTTGCTGAAAACGCGGAAGCGACATTCCAGACGATGTCGCCGAAACAAGTCGCCATTCTGGGAATCGAAATTGCCTCTTCTTTCTTGTTTGGTATTGTCGTTCAAGCGGCAATCGTTCAAGTGGGTGCGGAATGCTACTCACAAAAGCTTTCCACATTCAAAGGAAGCTTATTCCTCGCTTTCAATCGGTTCTGCGCTATTTTTGGTTTTGGTCTGCTATACTCAGCAGCGGTACTTGTTTTTGGCATGGCGTTTGCTTATCATTCTTTCCAAATGGCCTGATTTTCTTGGGACGCTACTTTGCGTTTACGTCATGCTCTCTCTCACGATTGTGCTCTCTCTCTCTCTCTCTCTCTCTCTCTCTCTCTCTCTCTCTCTCTCTCTCTCTCTCTCACGATTGTGCTCCCGATCTTGGTGATCGAAAAACAGTCTCCTATTGGCGCAAATAGACGATCATTGGAGCTCCTCCCAACCTTTCGCTGCTACGTGTTTTGTTCCATGCTTCTGCTTGGAGTCGAAGTGATCTTTGCATCAAAGCTCTACCAAGCCCTGGTGGGAGCAATATTCGGTGTCTCCATCTTGACGTCTGTGTTCGGTGGTCTTTCAGCGGTTGTCACTTTGCCTTTGCAGACAGTGTAAGTTGTGAGCACGGCCCTCCGTGAACTTACTATTCGAGTCCTTTCCTCAGTCGATCGAAATACCATTTAGCATTGCTGCCGTCCTCTATTTCAGCGTCCGTGTTCAGAAAGAAGGTTTGAATATGGAAACATTGATTTAAATGAGCTAGAAATCAGTTCTGATTGTCCCAGAATTTACAAAAATGTGCTGCTGGCGGAATTCGATGGTGAAGTTGTCTCAAATGATGGGCTTTCATCTTTGTCATCGTGATGTGGTGCGCACAGTATACAGTACACGTCGTTTTTTGTTTTTAACATCGGAGTAAAGTTTACTATAAGACCAAAAGTAGGCTTGGGACATTATGGGTCTTTTTTTACAATCAGCGCCATACAGCTTACAGCCTCGACACTCGACACACTCGCGACATCGCTTCTTCTGAGAAAAGATGAAGCAGTATTCTCGTTTACTAGTACATTGATAAGACCTCATTATTGTTATTCTCGGTGATCATCCTCTGCCTGCAAATATTATCATTATGACGACCACAGACGACCCTTTCGTCTTTCTTGCTCCGGGGCACTCAGTGGACAGGGCCTGTAGCATTTATATGAGACGGTGGAGCTTGATCACGCGCCTGGCTTTGATTGAGGTCATCCCTCAAATCATGTTGACACTCAGCTTGAAAAAAACTCTTGTATTAGCCACTTCTCAATGGATCGTTCCCAATATGAACGATATATGGAACAGCATGTCGACGATGCGAATTGTCCTTCTCAGCATCGAATACGCCTTGTGCTGTTTGTCTGGTATAATCGTTCAAGCCGCTATCATTCAAGTTGTAATTGAATACTACGCAAACAAGTACTCTTCATTCAAAGCAAGCTTGAGACTCGCTTTTGACAGATTTGGTGCGATACTATGCTTCAAATTGCTCTACGTGACGGCGTTACTGATTGTCAGCATTGCAGTTGGTGGTTCTCTTTATTACTTACTGTTGCTTCACAATTTTGCCCGAGTCGATGGTCTCGCATTCGTCGCACTACTAATTATTCTCACAGCAAGTGCAATCGTCGCTTATGTTATACTTTCTCTGGCAGTTGGATTGCCGATCATAATGGTAGAAAAAGGTCATCGATCGGCGCGCTGAAACGATCATTCGAGCTAGTTTCAGGCTATCGTTGCTACATCTTCTGTTCCATCTGCTTGATGTCACTTCTAGTTGGCATTGGTGTTGTGATATATCGCATCATGGTTGGGTTCATGTTCGGATTTTTCTTTCTTTGGGGCTGTATTCTATGCGCTTTCGGCACTTGTCACTTTGCCATTGCAGACAATGTAAGCGTTTGCTGCGATTCTCATCCGTACTTATCGTGCCCCGATTTCTCTAATTATTGCCCATTCTCCTCCTTTCCAGTCTTACTAATATTCTTTATTTCAGTCTTCGCGTTCGGAAAGAAGGCTTGAACGGGGAGACTTTGGCAGGAGAGATGGAAGAGAATAATAGAGGCATTGGCAACTACAACAACGTGTCCATTGAGGAAGCTGATTGTGAGGCTCCTTACTTATAAGCACTATGTGCAACCAGAATGGATTCGTATCTCTAGTCTACTATATATGGGCCTCTGCAAAACAATGAGTCATGACTGAAATGCAGTCATGGTAGCGTTGACACGTTACTTGGGATGTATTCTAGACACAGAAGACAACTATCTTAAAGGATTTTGGGCGTAAATAATCGATGCATGCATTGCAAATGCCGCAGTCTTGCAAACTAGGAGCTCAAACGGAGATTACGTAGCAGTGTGGCTCGGAACTATGATGATTCACGACTGAAATCCATTTTTTAGCGTTGGCATTACGTTGTGGCTGTCAAGTAAATATTGAGACAGCGATATATCTGCATCAATGCATGCATTCAATATTTGCAACTTCGATTTGACATTGAAGCATGGAAAAGATGAATAATTCAACGCTTCTAAAGTCTACGTGTTTTTTACGTAGCCTCTGTAGGTAATTTATCGATGTAGGTAAACCCAAATTCTGTAAATCCGGTCTCATCCATTTATTGGGACTAAAGCGCTCGATTGTCAAAATTACCTTGCCCAACGTAATTGATTCGTATCATGAAACAATTACCGCCATCGATTTTTGAAAGCAAAACGTAGATTTAACCAATGATGCAACGCTTCGAAAACCAACGCGTGTTTCAAGTGGGCCTCGTGTATACTTTGTACAGTCGTGGGGGAATTTATCAGCAGAGGAGAACCCGAATATTGAATTATTCGACCTCTCCTATTTATTTGAGCGTCATGTGTTTATCCTCTCAAACACCATCATTTCCCTTCTTTCCATTTAAAATACAGCATGCAGCCATGCCAAAATACGGTGAATGTTTAATATGCGCCGAAGAATTTGTACTTCTGAGACCAACGTCGTGCTGCGAAAAAGCTACGTGTCAACCCTGCCTTTATCAGCACATCAAATCGATCCTGGAAGAGGCACGAACGGGAGGCCGACGACGTATGGTATGCCCTTTTGGATGTGGCAAACAACTATCGGATTTTGATATACGTCTATGCTTTCAGCGACAGCATTACTCGGTTGTATGGGATTTTGTGGGATCGTTTCTTTATATTTTTTTTTCGGCTGGTATGTTCCGACAGTTGCATCGATTACCTGTCGACATCATTATTACTGGCTATATTGTTTGCACACTAGAGGGGAATGTCGAGATCTAGATGCATATGAGAAATGGAATGTTTTAACGGCGTATGCTGATATGAATAAGAAGCAGGATGCTGTGATTGTTCATTGCCCCGCCACCGACTGTGATTATTCCTGGATCGTTGCCGATCCAGAATTTCGTGAAAAGAAACGCAGGCATGAGGATAAAAGTCGATTTCTATGGTATACACCCATGAAACCTGAATCCGTTCCGACAAACTGGGTGGAACCCGATTTTATGAATATTGAAGTAACCGGCTGGATAGCGCAAGATATCGATGATCCTCGCAATGATGCTCGAAGAATGGTTTGCGGTAAATGTACACACGTTTTCTGTGGCCTCTGTCGCAATCCCTGGACTTATGAGAATCACCGTCATAACGGCTGCTCCTGTCGTAGTTATGCTCGCAAATTACCAAGCGGTTGGGATCATCAAGACATGGCTTCATGGTCTAGTACTCGAGCCTGCCCGGGTTGTCAGTTAAGAACAACACGCATTTCTGGTTGCAATCACATGACTTGCCCGTGTGGCTATGAATGGTGTTATGTATGTCGTGGTTCTTGGAATTCGTTGCATTACAGTTGTGTCGACGGCCAAACGAATTGCGTAATTTTGTAATTTGTTCGATTGTTTTTGAATGAGCTAACTAAATAGACATTGCAGTCCTTGCATCTTTGAATACAAAATCAGCTTACTTTGTTAGTCGTAGGATCATAGGTACAGTTCTTTCAAAGAAAATGACAAATCTATTAGAAAGGCGTTCGTGACTCGCGTCGTCCCATACATGATACGTGACTCGGGGCGAAGAACGGACGAAGATGATGATAAATGCAGAATAATGCAGAATGCAGCGCGACGAAAAAAGATGATCGGTGACACGTAATAAAACAAAATAAAAAAAGATCACCACCTGCAAATCATTTATTCATCTTTTTCACATTGTTAAAACATTGTTAAAAATAAGTAAATTATGGCGCCCAAGAATCGCCGCACGGGAAAGCAAACCACGCAGTCTGCTCTTTTGACGAGGAGGAGAAAAAAAGCGCCGTACGACGATCTTGTGTTAACGAGCGAAAAGCGACGAGGAGTCTACGAATGCGATTACTGTCGAACCGATATATCGCAACTACCGCGCGTCCGTTGTGCGATTTGTCCAGATTTTGATTTATGCTTGGATTGCTTGGTATCCCCGCCCAATGAAGCGAGTCATGATCCGACCCACGGATATCGCGTCTGCGATAGTACGCGGTATCCGCTCTTCCCAACATCCAGGACCTTGTTGTCGTCTGTTTCCACAAAAACTTCGGTGAATGATGAGCAAGGGAACGAGGAAATGAAAGAAGGAGACGAAAGTCAAGCAGAAGATGTGGATCCGACCAAAGAAAAGGAAGAAAACAACCTACCGACGAACGAGAACGAAAACAAGGCCGATGAAATAATGCAGTTGGAAGGAAAATCCGATACAAATGACGATTCAAAAAATGCCGGTCCGGAAGATGGGGCAGCTCCTGCTGATGACGATGGGGCTGCCTCTGAAATTGTAGTTGTTCAGACGGATGATCGAAAGTCCGTTTGGACGGTGGAAGAAGATCTGCGCCTGCTCGAGGGCATCAAGATGCACGGGCTAGCGAAGTAAGTTACATCGCGTTATTCTATATGGTTGAAGACAACTTCATCATGCTAATAGTGACGTTATTCTTTTTTCAGCTGGGTAGACATTGCGGAGGTGGTCTGCGGACAAGGTTCCACAGGCAAAACACCGAAAAGATGCATGGAACGGTATTGGGATGATTTTCTTGGAAGATACGGAAAAATTCTTCCGCCCTATACTTTGACAGTCGATGAAGATGCCGAGGACGAGAATAGAGCGGATGGCGGTGAAGAGGAGGAGGTGAAGGTCGTGAAGGAGGACGAGACCACTACGCCTAGTCGGGCTTCTAAGCGAAGGGCGATTTTCATGCGGAGTCCAAGTTCTGTATCTTCGTTTTCCGCCACTAACTTTACGCTGGGATCACGTAAAAAGTTCCGAGCTGTACCAACTGACTCTTTGCTTTCGGAAGACTCGGATGATTTTTGGCCAAACCCTTTCCTTCCGGAAGGAAAGGTGACCGGGGAAGAGGTTGGTCGTGACTCTGCGTACAAGGCTGAGCAACTCTATGTCAAGCTTATTTCAGGATTGGATTCAGTCGAGAAAGTAGCACAAGTTAGAAAGGAATGGGAGGAAACTCGTTTATTGAAACCTGGTGGCCCAACGGTTTTGCCCATGAGACCGGATGATTTGGTGACTATTCCAGGTGCCGAGCTTGCCGGGTATATGCCTCGTCGGGGAGACTTTGATATTGAATGGGAAAATGAGGCCGAACAAGCTATCGCGGACATGGAATTTCTGCCTGGTGAGTCGGAGGCTGATGTTAATCTCAAACTGCAGGTGCTTCAGATCTACAACTCGAGACTAGACGAAAGGGAGCAGAAGAAAGAATTCATTATTAAGCGTCGCATATACGATTACAAAAAGAAGCAAGCCGAAGACCAGCGTTTACCGCGTGATGAACGTGATTTGGTGCAGCGTATGCGACTTTTCGAACGCTTTCATACGCCCAAGGAGCATGAGCAATTCCTGGCTGATATACTGCGCGCTAAACGCCTAAGGAAGGAAATCGCAAAGCTTCAAATGTTTCGCCGCATGGGTATCAAAGATATGCTGGAAGCAGAACGGTACGTGTTTTTGGACGTTGCGTGGAGAGTGAATATCTAAGGAAACTAATTTACATCCTTGCAGTTACGAGCTCGACAAACACAGGCATGCCATCCACCTGGAAGCTCATCAGCAGCTGCTCAAGAAGGACAAATCAGAAAATGAGAAAAAGGAAAAGCAAGAAGAACCAGACTCTGTGTCTCTTTGGAAACAATACCGTAGTACCACGGATCATAGGAAAGGCCGCAAAAGCTTAGGACGTTTGCGGTCCCGCGATGATGATATGGACGCAGTGGTAGCTAATTCAATCAAGAGCGAATCCGAAGTTGTTGACGCCATGGATGTTGATGAACCCACACCTTCCGAAGCCCGCACACACCCAGCGGAAATGGCCGTGGATCCTAATGAGAAGAATTGTGAACAAGAGGCACAAATGCATGAAGGAAATGTAGAATCAGAGATGGAAAAAATCAAAAAGTTCCCATCAGCTGACCTCCTTTCCGATCGAGAACTCCAACTGTGTCAATTAGCCAAATTGAAACCTGCCGAGTATTTAGAAATCAAACGAATGATAGTACAGCAGTCGACAGCTGCTGGTCTTGTCGAGAGCCGACGGAAGACATTGCTGTTGATTGACATGGAGCGACGGGGCGATGTGATTGATTTCATGGTAAAAGCCGGTTGGGTGTCCCCGAAAGTCGAAGCCGAGGTACGAAGCATAATTTAGCGGTAATAGTAAACACTCTAATGAGAATTATTTTTTAACTGCTTCGTACGATGCTCCATGGTCACGCGTGTTTCTCGATGGCATGTCACTGCTATAAGACCGCCAATATGGGAAGGGATTGTTCGCTTTCGTGATGTTCCATGCTCGCTCAAACGAGTCCACTATTTTGTCCGAAAGTGGACCCTTGTCTACAGCAGCTTCGCAGGCGGCTAAATTCTCGTCCAATTGGGCCAACGAACTCGCTCCGAGCAAAACACCATCATTCTGCGACAAGGCGGAATGGCAAAGCATCCAACGGTACGTAGCCTCCACCATAGATATATTTTCCTCTTTACAGCTCTCTCGAATGATTTGGATGGCTTCGAAATTTGGCGCCGTATAAAACCGTGGTAAATAGTTAGGATTGTTCTTGAAGCGGCCTTTCATGACCGTGTCGGGGTCGACGTGTTTCCCGGTGAGAAGACCGGCCGCCAAAGGGTTGTAAGCCACAAAAGCACAGTTATTGCGTTTCAAAACAGGCATTAGCTCGTCTTCCACCAGACGATTGAGTGGATTATAGAGTCCTTGATATACAGTCGGAGGTGTTAACTTGTGTAGAGAGCACAATTGAAAGGCCCGCTCCATCTCATCCGCGTGATAGTTACTCATCCCAATGGCGGAAATCTTCCCCTTCGTTACCAACGAATCCAAATAAATAAGACTATCTAACAGTGAATGTTCCGGATCCGGCTGATGCAAGTAGTATTCGCCGCAGGAATCTATTTGCATGGCAGCGAAGGAAGCATCGAGTTGTGCCTGTATGCCGGAGGGTGACAAACCCTGTGGTTGACTCGGATGTGCCTTGGTTCCTATAGTCAATGAATGCTCTATTTTGGGCAATATGAAACCCAACGTCGTTTCCGTTTTGCCTCCTGCATAAATGCGTGCTGTATCGATCCAAGAATGTGACGATTCGGTGTCGTATATTTGATTGTGCGCGACAAATCGCCGAATCATGTCCATCGCGACGGCTTCATCGACACGCGACGATGTTTGCGACCACGAGAACGTCATCGTCCCTAAATATAAACGCGGTGTGGTTCTCATGATTACTCTAGCTCATCAATATGGATGAAAAGGATGTATTTGATGTAAAATAATGTCGTCAGGAACGCAGTGCTTTGATCATCATGGTCGTACTTCGATCTCCGTGGCCTATCATCTGCGTCGAAAATCGTGAGTACCGGATTCCCCTTACGGTACTCGAATAGCTCGTTTTCAGTTTTCAGCATTTGAGTACCAGTCAAGTCGATGTGATCGTAAAAAATAAGCTTTTTATTTGTTGTTCATGGTTGTTTTCTTGCCTATCATTCACTCATTCTATTATTCATCGTTCGACAAACAACGCAACGTTAAACCTCGTTTTTGAAAACAACAATTATGGTCCGACGGCAACGCGAAAAACAGTACCAATCTTCACGCGAACACCGTGATCATGCGCAAATGCGCTCTGGCACGGCCCATTCAGGTTCGACGGTGCAACGGAGGTTACCGTTCACGCATTGTGCCTTGTCGTTGACGGCCTTTGAAACTCCCGTATGCAATCGTGATGGTATTGTCTTTGAGAATACGGCCCTATTTCCCTTTGTGATGAAACACCGCATCGATCCCGTGTCCGGGGTGCCGATGGAGTCGCGGGATATTATAACATTGAACATGGATCGTGATGAAGAAGGACGGTGGCAGTGTCCGGTTTTGACCAAGCCGTTTGCGGATCATACTAAAATAATAGGAATATTACAACCAGGCGGAAAAGAAGCCAATGTTATATCGTATGAGGCCTATCACGAACTGAATATCAAAACCAAAAACTACGAAGACTTGATTAGTGGTGTCAAATTCGATAAGCACAAGGATGTGCTCGTATTGAATGATCCGGATGACGAAGAATTGAATCGACGTCGTGATATTAATCAATTTTATCACATTTTGCATTCAAGGGAATTGCAGACGGAGCAAAACGCGGAGGGGAATGTTCGTCACAGTGTCACGGCCTCACGTGTCATGGAGAAGCTCAAACAACAACAAGCCAAAGAAGCAGTGAAAAGTGAATCCCCATCTAACGAATGTACGGCACACTCGATGCTTTACGTAGATATCGATGGAGAAAAGGTACCCATCATGGCTTCGGATGTGACCGGAGTGGAATTCACGACGGGCCGAGTTTCCGTTTCCTTGACATCTTCCGCGTCGGCTATTGCCCATGATAATGTACAGAGAATCGCCACCGTCGAAGAAGTTCTTCAGTCACAATTTCAGACCATGCGCAAATTGAAGAAAAAGGGATACGTGATTCTCGAAACCAACATGGGAAACATCACCCTAGAACTCCATTGCGACATGGCTCCTCGAACGTGTACTAATTTTCTCGGTCTTTGTCATCAGCACAAATACGACGACACGACATGTCATCGACTGATCAAGTCTTTTATGGTGCAGTTGGGAAAAGCACCGAAGGGCGAAGAAGAGGAGAGTCTTTGGGGTGAGGCCTTTCCCGATGAGTTCGATGAGCGGCTGTCGCACAACGAGGAAGGTGTTCTCAGTATGGCCAATGCGGGTCCGGGAACGAACCGACGTCAGTTTTTCATCACATTTCAAAGCTGTACACATCTCGATCGTAAGCATTCTGTATTTGGGAAAGTCATCAAAGGAATGGATGTAGTAAAGAATCTGGAAACAATACCGACGGACAAGAAAGAAAAGACCGATGGAGGAAATCAGAATACTAAAAACAGTTGTGAAAACGGATCCTGCCGAAGAAGCCAAACAGTTAGATTTGGAACGAATCGAAAAGATTATTCGTGAACGACGAAAAGCTGGTTCGAGCGCCAAAAGTGTTAAAGAATCAAAATCAAGCGCACTCGATAATGGGCCGGCCGTTGGGAAATACCTTACTCAGAAAACAGCAGGAAAGGCATCCTCGGACGAAGATCAGGGGGCTGGTGACACGTCAAGGTTGGCACCGCCTCCTAAGAAAAACTAAATTTGGGAACTTTAGTGGATGGTAACCCTGAAGCGTGGCATCAAAGTTAGCAAATCTTTCTTTTAGCCTAATATGTTAAATCCGAATAATGTGCCATCAAATTGAGATAGATCGTCTATCACTTGATCCGCCTCCCGTACGAAAGATTCTTTTTCTTCTGTTGTGAATCGAGGATCCGGAATGGCAATGACTCTGCAGCCAGCCGCTTTGCCAGACTTCACTCCGGACAAGGCATCCTCAAAGACCAAACACTCTTTCGGATCCACGCCCATTTGTCGGGCCGCTTCCAAATAAATATCCGGAGCCGGTTTACCTTCTTTGACGAGAGGATGATCGCCTGGTACGATGACTTGAATTCTGTCAAACATGGGACCATGTCGTGTCCGTTTTTTCGCGACGGAAGCGGCTCGACTCGAAGTGGCAATGGCCATGGGTATCCCGGCCGCCGTGAACCGTTCCACGAGCTCGGAAGCACCTTTACATTTTCCCACTTCCTCACAATATTCGTCCAACTTTTCTTCCCATCCCTGCCATAACTCGGTTACCGTCGGTAGATTGTAATCGGCGATATTCCATACGTCTCGTGCATAAGATATGACAATGGGAGCCCATTCCGATCCTCGTAATCCAAGCAATTGTTTTTTGAGTTCCCAAGGCAATCGATATCCTTCTGAAGCGTACGATTGCCATAAAGACTCGGGCAATTTATTTTGAAAGACGGCGAGTATCGCCTTGTCACTGAGTGCTTCAGTGTCGAGCAAAGTTCCATCGAGGTCGAAAAGAACTGCCTTAATTGGCTTGTTAGTCGCGGTCATTGGTCTAATATGTCGTGCTGGACTTGCTTGTCGATCACTCTTTGCGAGGAGGCAATATCTCGGCCATGACAGGGTTATTGCAAACAAGATGATGATGAACATGTGCAAGAACGGTGTAATATTATGGGGAAAAAATGCAGCCTTGTCGTGATTCGTGACTGAATTCTAATCGTTATTCCGTACGCACTACCGCACTACGCACGTGGTGAAGTCATGTCAATAAAAGGTTAGGGGTTAATGAGGATCCGTTTTGTCTGTCTTTTGTCCGTAATTTGCTCGTTCGTCGTACGTTGATTTTCGTGTAAAAAAGCACGTCAAAACGAAGCAACGATCGACCGCAGCGATTATTGTTGCGATGACTTATGTAAGGACAACAAACAAAACAAGAACAGACTCATTTAATTTACTAATTATCTCTTTCGTTACCCATTTGACTCAGTTACAGGTTTGTTAGAGCCTGTGCAAGAATCATGACAAATCCGTTGTTAGGTATGAATAATTATTCCATTTTGCTGCGATATACCTCCTTGCCCAAGAGTAATCCAGCTCGGCAATATTTGTATCGTCGCTGACACCCTTCTTCTTTGTAGGCAAGCGAATTTCTCTCGTTTCCAAGAAAAATATTCGTTACGAAGGCGTCTTGTACTCCATCAATGAACAAAATGCTACGGTAGCGTTGCAAAACGTCAAAACCTTCGGGACGGAGGGTCGTGAATTGGCCGAAGAAGGATGCATTTTTGTACCGCCTGCCGATACGGTACATCCGTATCTTCTCTTTCGTGGTCAAGATATCAAAGATTTGCATGTACATGAACAACCAGCCGAGGAGCAACCGACACATACGACGGAGACTGCCCCCGCATCGCCGGTCACCGAAGCACCCAAGCCCCCGGATGCAGCGGCAACGCAACCAAATAAACCTGCGAAAACACCGCAATCAACGCAGCCGGCACCGACTAAGACGGCCAGTGAGAATGCTGGAAGAGGAGGAGAAGGCCGAGGAAATAACATTAATCGCCGTGCACGAAACAGCAAGGCTGCTCCCGGGACGGGCGCGAGTTTACTAAATCGCACCGCTCGTGGTGTCGTAGGAGACACTGCCACCCCGCAGGAAGATTTCGATTTTCAATCCAGCTTGGAGAAATTCAAAGAACAGAGTGACGATAACGATGAACCATATGCGGAAACGGCTTACGAGAAGGACGACTTTTTCGACTCGATTTCGTGTGATGCTCTCGACAAGCAATCTGGAATGGACAATCGATTGAAAGGAGCGGAAGAGCGTCGTTTGAATACAGAGACCTTTGGTGCGGTGGCTTTAAATACGCAGAGCCGAAGACGAGGCGGTATGAATGGACGCGGAGGCCGAGGACGTGGTGGTGGACGTGAAGGTCGAGGCAGCAATACCGGAAGAGGTCGCGGAGGACGTGGAGGCCGCGCTGGTGGAAGAGGTCGTGGACGTGGACGCGCGGTAGCGTCGGAATAATAAGAGAGGCAATAATGCTGCAAGCAAGTGGGAGCGCCTCTTGTGTTGAGGAAAATCCTTACCACAATCGCACGTAACACTAAATATCATCTTGCTATTCCTCTTTCATTACAGAGTAATTGGTTCCCTGTCTTGCACCGCTATCTTTGAGGCAGATAACAATGCGAGACGACGAAGAATATCGTAATTTATTCAAACCTTTTGGAGAGTGCTCCCTCTAGAGTATTAGAGTTCAGCGGCACTGTGTGTTTCGGTCATTTTTCCTTCATCACGAGGCGGTTTCATGAATGGAAGATGACTTATCATTTATCATATATCATATTCTGGTGTTTTAGTACGATCATTAGAAAGTTTTTCTCGTTATGGAAGAGTAGCTGGTTGAACTAAACGCCGACCTGGAAATTCAGTCCTGGCGAGATTCCGTGTACAGGTTGAACCTATAGTGGTCAATCATTCTGAAATAGTCTCATCCGATGGCAAGATTTGTTCCTCGTATTTTTTTTATTGCGGCTGCAATTTTTGACATTAAAGTTTGCCGTAAAGATCAAAATATTCGTGCAAACAACACACATACGTCCCGACAATGCCAGCGAGTAGGAGAACGAAGAGGCATTTTTATTCACTGCTTTAACCATCATGATTTTTGGATTCTCACGCCATGTAGCGAGTTGGAGCCAGACGCTGACCAAGTCGAGCTTCACGCAATCCATGAGACTTTCGTTCGTTCAGCGGCGGACGTTGGCTTCGTACCGTAAAAGTCAAATATTTATGATGCCCGAGGGTCCAGAGGTCCGAACTCTTGTGGATCAGTTGCAAGGAGGTGTGGGGAAACGACTTGTTAACATACAGGTGCTGTCCGGTCGATATCGTCAAAATGGCCCGCCCGATGGGTTTGTGGAGTTTGCGTCTACTATTACGCGATACGTTCCGGGTGACGACGAAGTGGACAACGTGGATATCATTCAAGAATGGAACTGCAAAGGGAAGTTCATCTATATCGTGTTGGATGATGGAAAACAAGAGCATCAGGATCCAAATTTTCAAAGGACAATTTTTGTTACTTTGGGAATGACGGGAAAGTTTGTAGCAGAAAAAGTGCACCGACAGGATAGTAGATTCGCTCGATGGTCCATGGAGCTTCTTGATGTGAATACGATGAAAACTATTAAGATATTTTACCATGATCAAAGAAACTTTGGTACACTGAAGTTTTGTTTGAAGCGTGCCGATCTGCAGGAGAAACTAGATTCGCTGGGACCCGACATTCTGGATAACTATATCACTGACCAAATGTTTCTGGATATTGTGGCTGCGCAAAAGCAAGATCTTAACATTTGCAAGTTTCTTATGAACCAAACAAAGATTTCTGGTGTTGGAAACTATATCCTTGCTGAAGCGCTGTACCGAGCACGGATCGATCCTTTCGCGTCATTGCACGAAATCAACGAAAGCCAGCTAAAGAGTCTTTTCCGTGAAATTCGCACCACGGCACTACAGTCGTATCAGGCAAACGGCTTGACCAGGCAAAATGGTGGGCAATACAATAACATGGACGGCGAAGCGGGCCGATTCAGCTTTGAACTACAATGCTATGGCAAGGAAACATGTGCGAAAGGGAAGCCAGTACTCAGAGAAACCAATGGACCTCATGATCGAACTATCTGGTACACGGAAGATCAATTGTTTATGCCTCGAGATTTGAGAATGACAGAATCCGCTCAATCTTTCCAGCGGGATGATTCTTCATCCGAACAAATGGAAGAGACTGACTCGGTTGGTCTCTCCGATGGGCTGACTGAGCCCAGTTGGCGAAATGTCCTTGCGGAAACATTTGAAACCGAGTCGTTTAGGGCTTTGGAAGCATTTTTAGAAGACGAAAGGCGACAGGGCGCTACTGTCTATCCGCCACCGCAAGACATTTTTTCAGCTCTGAACAGTTGCCCGTTTGATCAAGTCAAGGTGGTCATCGTGGGGCAGGATCCGTACCATGGTCCCGGGCAGGGAAACGGCATGGCGTTTTCGGTTCGATCCGGAATACAACCTCCTCCGTCTTTGCAAAACATATTTCGCGAGGCTATGTCAGACGTCGGCATTGCACAGCCTCTTCATGGCAACCTGCAATGCTGGGCAAGGCAAGGTATTTTACTTTTGAATTCGGTTCTAACGGTACGTCAAGGCGAGGCAAATAGCCATGCTAATAAAGGCTGGGAAGAGTTTACCGATTTAATCATCCGACGACTCAATGATGACCGCGAGAATCTCGTCTTTCTTCTTTGGGGGCGTCCTGCTGCGACGAAAGCGAAATGCGTCGACGAAGGGCGCCATCATGTCATAAGAACCAGCCACCCTAGTCCTCTGGGTGCTACTAAAACCACTTCGCCGTTTTTATCGTCGAAGTGTTTCAGCAGATGCAACGAGTATCTGACTTCTGTCGGAAACGCTCCTATCGACTGGAGTGTTGTGTAAAAATACGGGAGCGGCTAGGGGACTCAAGACACTCAAGACGGGGGCTACTTAAACCACTTAGCCTTATCGTCGACGTTATTCAGCAGGTGCAACAAGTAGCTGACTTTTGACGGTAACGCTCTTTTCGATTGGAGTATTGCAAGATGCTGGATGGATAGGGGACTAGGGACTAGGGACTCAATATACACGAGACTCACCACGCGTCCTGTGATGATTGGTACCGGTACCAGTACCGTTACGATTTTTCTTGGTGGATGCAAGTTCTTGTATTCCGATGTCCGATGATGTAGTTTCACTTCAACAAACGAATGATGACGGCGCCCTCTCGACGAACTTCCAAACATCGTCATTCTCATTATCACTTCTTTCTTTCACAAAGAGAAAGATCACGTTAAATTTCAAGCAGTTGTTCTCGAACGAAAACGAAAAATTCTGTTTTTCAGCGCGTCGACTCTTGACAGCCAATTGTGTTCGCAAAACTTGCAGAAATAAATCGAATAGAGATATCAGCCGAAATGCGAATTGTTAATCGCATTTCATTTCATTGGACCGGATTATTGTTCTCAATATAATTTCGAAATTTCATACAACGACGATGAATCATTTGATCTGCTCCCTGCTTGCTTTTAGCTCGCTCCCTCATGGGCTATTTGGCTTTAACGTGAATACCCCTTCGATAAGAACGCCGTCGTCTCTTGAGTCGTCTGTTTCGGTTTCTTCAAATCAAGCAAAGGCCCAGCCAAACGAGGCGATGCCTTGGCCACTCAACGTTGAAAAATACGGCGAGTTCGATCAACACAATGATTGGGGTTTCGTGTATTCGTCTGTACCTCCGGAAGCTTCTTCGTCGTATGAAATTGACGATATTGAAGGTCAGATTCCAGCAGACTTGTCTGGAGCATACTACAAGGCAGGGCCTGGAAATTTCGAGCGAGAAGGACGCAGATACGCGCACGTTCTCGATGGCGACGGCTTTGTAGCGGCTTTTCACTTTGGAAATGGAAAGGCTAGATACACTGGTCGCTTTGTGGAGACAGAGTATTTTGTCCGTGAGTCACTGGAAGACAAAATCAAGTATCGTAATGTATTTGGAACTCAACGCTCTGGAAGCATACTCAAGAATGCATTCGACTTGGTTCTAAAGAATGTCGCAAACACGAATGTGGTGAAATGGGGTGGAAGATTATTCGCGTTATGGGAAGCAGGTCGTCCCTATGAGCTAGACCCTGATACTCTGGAAACATTGAAGCAAGCAGATGATGGGCCCTATGAGGGACTTGGAACTGATGCTAGGATCAGAGGTATCACAGTTGATCATGGCGGTCAAATTGATAAGCTGATGGGAGTAGGACGCGCATTTACAGCACATCCCCATATCCTCGATGATGACACGATGGTCGCATTCAAAGCAGCCACCAGCGTGACAGACAAGAAATCCTGCTTGGAGTTCTTGGAGTACAATAATAAGTGGGAGGTGAAAAAGGCAGTCGAATACTCGTTTGATGTTGGACCACCACCACATGATTTCAGCATTTCAGAAAACTATTACTGCTTCTTCGAAAACCCTTTTGGTGCCATGGACAACGTCCCGTACTTGTTCGGCGTCAAAGCCCCAACTCAAATAATGCAGCTTCTGCTCCGTCGGCCAGCTATTTTACACTTGGTACCGCGCCATTCATTTGCAAAAGCCATGACGGTGGAAGTCGCGCCCTACTTTAATATTCACAATGTTCCGGAAGCAATTGAAAGAAACGGGAAGCTTTACTTGTACTCTAATGGATGGGATTTGAATGATCGACGATTCTTCCCAGATTCAAAGGATTCTGTTCCTTTCCTCGGCTCGTGGGGTGGTCTCTACCCAGATTTCATAAATGGCGTCGTTCCTCCGAGTTTCCTTTATGAAACAGTGGTGGATTTGCAGTCCAAGACGACGGTTCGTCATAAAGAAGTTGCACCGGGAGTAGTCATGGAGTTCCCTGTTTCGGATCCAAACAACGCTGAAATTGTGTATTGTACAGTTGCCGCCACAGATTACACCTCTTTGCCTGGAACCGGATTATGTAAAATGAACGTAAAGACGTCGGAAGTGGAGTGCTGGTGGGCCGAAAACAAAATCTTCACACATGAGATCACTCCAGTATCAAAGCTGAATGGCGAGGCGGGTTCCTGGCTCCTTACCCTTTTCTACGATTCTGGTAAAAAACGAGCATCTTTAGCCATTTTTGACAGCGAGAAATTCCAGGAAGGTCCAGTCTGCCGAATGCATTTAAAGCATCATTTGAGTTATGGCCTTCACGGTTCCTTCTCGTCGTGCTTGAACTAAGAGAATGTTAGGTGAAGGGATAATCCAATGTGAATTGTTGCGTAGTAGAAGAATGAGCCCCGTCTGATCCAGAATAGATTATTTAGAGAGTTAATGTTAAATGACTACAAAATATTAGGTCTAGTGAAAGACTTTTTGAATTCAATCATTCTGTCTGCAAATGATTTCGTCGTTGATTTAGACCCATGATAATGATTATCATCGATGACCTTAGTAGCAGGTTAAGCTTATTACCTGGTACTGGTACGGTACCAGGTATTGATTTGAACTATGGACAGTACTTGTACCGGTAGCTGTACGACAGACAAAGAAGAGGTTGACAAAGTGACTCAGTTTTTTTGCGTCAACAGTCAACTCTCACAAAACACGGAGTAAATGATCATGATGTCAAAACACACGCCAGAACAGATCAAAAAAACAAACGATTAAGTTCGTGTCATGGCCCATGTCAGCGCTAAACACTCAGCGAAAAGTCGGCCATACCTCTCCCTCGTCTTACATCTCATCGTACTTTGGATCTCCCAACGGGAGGCATAAGAGCTGCTCAATTTGAGAGGTCAATCCCGAACTGTCTATCGCGCATCAACATGAAACCTTTTGTGGCTGTACTAATATGTCTTTTTTACCATTAGTGACGCTCTGGTCCCTAGCTTCCGAAGGAATATTGTCCGACATGAGACGCAGCTCGGTATGTTCAACTTCTTCGACTCGTTACGACGATACATTGATCCCTCCTGGGAAAACAATGAAGAGAAGGCAGACGAGAAGGATGACGAAGCCGCCGGTTCTCATCGCCTAGTTTCGATCCCTGTCCAATCCCTCAAACCAGGGGCGTTACGTCTGTTTCTTATGTTTTATCTCATGGGAATGCAAAACACTCCTGATCGTCAAACTTGGCGAGCCAATCAGCCGTCTTCGGACGAATACATCGTAGACTTTTACTATCACGATCAGTCAGGTATATTATCCATCAAACTCGGAGAAAATGAAGTGACGATTGACCGCTTGGGGACAAATCCATCCAATGCTTATATCATGCAAGAATCGGTGATAATTGAAGGAGTGTTGAATGAACTGCATACGTGTGCGTTTGATGAATCTGTTGCAAAGGAGGATCGTCTTTTACTTTTAAAAGAGCCTCATGATGCCATTGAAAAAGCACGGGATGCTCTGTCTTTTGGCTAACAAATGCTGGGCACCTCGTCGACAATTTTAAAAAAACGATAGAAGGCTGGGGCCTTTATTTTTTTGCTCCGTGTACACAATTGGATTGATTATTGGTCGAACAATTCAAAGTATGCAGCTCCAATATTAAAAAAAGAACATAGTAATAGAGCTTTTCGAATCAAGTCATAGCTGTAATTTACATCAGAACAAGCAGCTATTGATTCATAATATGGAGATGTTTTTGCGAAGTCTCCTAGTTCGCTTTTGCAACCTGAGCCATGACGCTGAAATAACCTAACCAATCTATAGTAGATCTTTTGGAATCAACTGTCATTGTTGTGGTGTTATCGTAAAATCAAGTCATACTGGCGCGGATATGGGGCATTGACAGTTGACTATCGAGTCCCCATCAATACTTAGTTGTAATGCAATCTTTCATTTCATCGTGACCTTGCTAAGGATAAATGAATGTAGGACTGAGTTTTCGTCAACGTTCTGAACTTGTGCCGTTCAGAAGCTCCAAAACTACATTATTTGAGATACCCAAATAGTACAATCAATCCTCTAAAATATATCTTCATCTGTGTCATTATCGGAGGCAACAACATCCTCCAGAGAGGTGTAGGTCCGCACACCATGTGGAGCATAGTGATGCTGTGGGGGACGATGTTGAGCAATTCTTGATATCACAGGTTGATATTCATCCACATCTCGAGTTTCGGGGTGATAGGCGGCCGAGTGCACTCCAAAGTAGACTGGTCCTTTCGGACCACAAGAGTGAGCTGGTATGTTCAAACAAAGTAGAGGACAAAATCGACGACGCACCATCATATCCAAAGAGTTGCTTTCGGCGGCTGATTCTGAATCAGAATTGTGCTCGGACGGTTGTGCCACTGGGTATGAGCCGGAGGAAGAAACATCATCGTCTTCGTCATCATCGTCTTTTTGGCTTTCGGTAGCGTCCGAATCCGGCGAAGGAGGGCGATTCTCTGTTACAACTGGCAACATCCGCATCTTGATTTTCACAGATGGTCCCTTTTTTAGAGAAGGTTTAGCTGCCGCCGATTTTATCCTCGTGGTTTCGCTGTCCTTCTTTTTCGTTCGGGGCTTTTTAGCTGGTTTCGTCTCAGAGGATGATTCAAGCGAGTTCTTTTTGCGCTTCAGATTACCTCCCTTCCTTCCAGGAGGAACCTTGACTGTCACCGGTCGTTTCCAAATCGAAGTTGATTGTAGATTACCTTCCTCATCTAGATTTGAACAAATTTCTTCCAACCAAAATCGGCGCTGTGCAAGCTGTGCATTCACAGCCGACTCTGCCGTTTTGACAGCTTCCATGAGCAACGCGTGAACCTTTCTCAGTGACTCTAATTCGGCATTTGTGTCCATGTTATAAAAAAGTGTTTTGTAAAATGTTGATTAAGGCAATGCTTTTGACTAAAAGAATACTCCGTAATAGATATTGCAATGCATCATCGTCGCGTCGTCGCCGCTTTTTTCGTGACTGGATTATTCATTAATGAATGAATCGTGATTCTGGCGGACACGCCTATTTTATCTAAAAGCAAAAACGTGTGATCTCGACGTCAGTAATCTTAGACCATTGCCAAGCCGATACGGGTGACACATGGATGTTGATAATCAAAGGTGGGATTTCAAACACAAAGCCAACAAACTACGCGACCCCTGCAAACGCCTTTGATTCGAGAAGTGACATCTTTAGAGTACCAGGTACAATCTAGTCAAGCATCGTCGCTGCTGAAGACTTTCGGTCGTTCGAATCGTCCTTCAAGCTGAAAAAAGCGCCCCTCTCTCATTCTGTCGCATGCGTTTTGAAAACACCATGGAAAATGAAAATGATAGAAGTGAAAGGAAATGCAAAGAAAGTAACGGCGAGTCGAACAGGAAATTGACTTTTAACTTTACCAATCGCGTCGTAGTTGTTTGCGTATGGATAAGCCAAAGAAATGTTTCTTTGCTTTCTCAATTCATTGCGAACGAAAAGTATAGCATTTCCTACTACACCGTTTGTGTCGCGTACTATTTTTTCAATCAAACACAATTAATAGTGAAGGGGCCTGACACAGAAAATCGCAAATGTCTGCAATCAAAAAGACATAAATCCTCTCTTTTTATCAAAAGCCGTCATTGCACGCCTCTCTCATCGACTTCTTTCGAGTGACTAAGACTTGTGACGTCCAGCACGGCATCGACGATGATAGATGCATTTTGGATGGTGTTGCTGGATTTAGTTCGCATTATGCTTTACGTGCTGGCAATTTAAAACGAGCCTTTTGAATATCATCCGGTTCATTGAGCTGCAACAGTCGTTTTTCCTGCTCAATGTCATCCACTTCGACTGCAACGTTATTCAACTCGTCCAAAATACCGTGAAGTAAAACACTCTCTTGCAACATGTATTGCAGCGACGGCGCATCCCCGAATCGGCGAACCTTGACTCCGTTCTCTTGAAAATCAATCGACACCATAGCTGTCCCGTCTTTAAAATAGACTTGCAAATCACCATCGCCTCCTTGTTTGGTCAGCCACGACTTGGGTGCCGGTTCGTTCTGAATTCCAACCAAATATATTTGCATGAGAAAGCGCAGCGCACCCACTTTTACATTCTTGGCGGGAATATCGATAATGACGGGTGGACCGGACGTTTCCTGTTTCCCTAATACGCCTCCGAAAAGCTCCAGCGAGCTGTGCTGCGATCGACTGACACTGGAACGATGGAGCGAGAATGCTAGACAAGGAAAGGTAAATTGACCGAGCGCCAGCAGTAGGCATGTCATGTACATGAAGTAGGAAGAGAATTGATGATTCATCATGGTAGAAACGTTTTTCTATCAATTGTTTTCAATAAGGCAGGATCGCTTTTATGCGAATGAACAAGAAAGGCGGACACAGCATTTTTTGCTGCGATTTGATTTTGGGTTGACAAGTGAGTCACGTGGCACGAACGAGTCATGAGAACAACGGTCGGTGCGCACCGCACCGGTACCCGGTACAGGTACCATGTACGGTACCCGTACCTGGTACAGCTGTTTGCTTCCGGTCACTGACCTATGTAACTTTCGTAGAAAATGTACCGGATCGTACAAAATCTACGTGCCATTTTCGCGTAGGAGCTAAGTCTACTTCACGAAAACCTATGATTTGACTGAAAAAGCATCTTTTTCAGAAAATAAATTGATCATACTGACACTAATCATATTTGACAGCAATTTCTTGTCATCAATTCTTTTTAAACCTACCTTTTTTTGAACAAATGGTCGGTTTCATTTCAGTCCCGGGTCAGTCACGCATCGTCACACGACCGACAGGCACGCACCGTTTCGCGCAAAATCTCGCTCCCTTCTTGCAACTTGCAACATGCCCTCATTACCATTCTTGTTCATGTTGCTGCATCTTAAAGCGAATTTCTTGATAAAGTAAGTTGAAATTACATGAAATTAGTACTCTGCCATGAGCGCTGAAGCGATCCAGCGCTGTTTAGTCTGTTTCATCCTCTATTTCGCCCTCTGACGGCAACTTGTCCATATCGTCACTTCCGTCTTCATCATCGATTTCATGATTGGAATGGCTTTCTTCAACAATGATCGTGTCAATTTTGTTGAACCAAGCTCTCTTTGAGTGCTGGGTGATGATCTTTCAAGGTCTGAAGGAAATGCTCTCCACAAATCCATTTGTCTGGATAGCCCGCGAGTCATCACTGCACACAAACGTGTGCCAATTTTCACCGACAGTTTTGAGAACCGAAATGTTGCGAGTCAGGCACGATATATATACCAATCGACGCTAAATAAAAAAAGGAACAATATGTGTGTTGATCGTGCCTGACTAAAGCAGTCTGCAAGTGTTATTAGCAATGTAATGATAGGATCGGCATTCTCGAAAACAACACGAGATTTGTCGCGATAGGAGTAGGGCGGTGGAGTAGTCGGACCGTGACTCAACTCCGTTGTGGTAGGCTTCTGCGGAGCCTACATGAAGTCTGGGCCATTGTGCAAACAGCTGTACCGGTACTCGATTGCTAATTCTCAATTATTTATCGTTCCCGCTTACTTTCCTGATCCGAGCAGTCCGTACCTGGTACGTGACACGTGTGATGCTGTACCGCTTACCGCTTTACTTTCTGCAAAACCCAATAACAATTTTTGTTTGCTCCGCCGCGATGGAAACAGACTCGGACGTTCATCACCAAGTTGATTGAATTAACAAGTTTCTTTCACTACCAATCAAGCATTGTCATCTAAAACTATCTCATTATGTCAGGTAAGGAGATCTTGTCGCTAAAAGCCGACGCTTGAAGAGCGCTAGAAAAGCCATGTCTCACGCTGCCGATTGTTTTTCGATGAATAAAATTAGGCAAGGCAAAAGCAGTTTCAAAGGCGTTGAGCAAGGGAATTTCCAAGAAGGGAACTCGCATTCACACCAAAGTTCACTTCTACAAACCCAAAACTCTTCAACACACGCGAAAGCCCAAGTATGCCCGAACCAGCGTCCCAAAGAAGAGTACAACGGATAAGTTCGGTATTATCAAATATCCTTTGACAACAGAATCTTCGATGAAATTGATCGAAGACAGCAACACACTTGTTTTCATCGTTGATATCAAAGCCAACAAACGTCAGATCAAGGCGGCCATCCAAGACCTGCACAAAATTGAATGCGAGAAAGTAAACACCCTTATTACTCCCCGTGGTTTGAAGAAGTGCTACGTCAAATTGACAAAGGATTACGATGCATTGGATGTTGCCAACAGAATTGGAGTAATTTAAACATCGAAATAGACTTTGATTGAAATTTGCTGCAATTCGAATCAAGTGCGTTCAAATACTGGCAGTATGTGCGGATATCAAAGTTACTCTGTTGTTATGAATACGGCAGAAAAACTACAATCCTTTATCAGTTTCTTTGCGCGTAATCTGATATCCTCGCATCTTGATTACTTCGTCGTCACTCGTCTCGTCTTTTTCGAAGATCCATCCCTCATTTTTCACTTCTTTGTTGATCGTGATCGGCTCGCTACTTTTTCCGTCAATGACCATGGCGCCGTCCAGTTCAAGGCTATCAATAATGACTCCTTCTCCACGAACAATGAGAGTAGAGCGCTTGCTAATCTTTACCTTATCGGGTTGACGAAAACGCTTTTTCAAATCGCCTGGGCAAGTCAGGAAGCTTGGGTCCAAGACAATAGCTGGTAAAAGATCAACCTCGATACCCAAATGCGTCTCCGTATCGCCTTGCTCCACTCGACATCCAATCGATCGAAGCATCCTACGAAATGCCCCATACTGGTCGCGTTCGCCGGTGGCTGCCGTACCAGGAGCAATCCCTTGCGCTTGCAAAGCTACACCGTCAGGAGTGGCATTTTTCACCGGTGAAAAGCACAAATCGGCTGGGACGCTCGTATAACCGACCTTCTTGGTATCTTCTCCTTCCAGAACCGTGGGAAAATCTTGCATCATACATTCAAGACGGGTGGGCTTCTTGAATACAGTTTTGGTTTCATCCTTGTATTTCGGGTTGACGAATTCCGGCATGATTCCATTTGTTCGTTCCAGTGCTTTGTGGTACCCATCAAGCTGAAAAAGGAGCTGATTAATATTACCTGGAAATGGTGAATACCCCGTTTCTTCGTCATTCACATCACCGTTCGGGCTCCCAGTCGCGCGAAGAAGAGGGTCGAGTTGGTTGTATTCGACGTTGATTGTTCTACAAACGCGGCGGTCAGGTTGTTGTTCCACATGTTGCAGTCAAACTTAATACTTGTTCGGACTTACCTCGTCTCGCCCGTTGCTTTGTTTTCCAGCTTTGCAATTCCTCCGATGGCTTGCTTGGCCTTTCTCGGGACCGCCAAAGAGTTCATAATCAAGTCCATTTTCTTGGACACACCGAGCATCAGTGGAAGCGTGTGAAAAGCTAAACCATTCGTATCCTGAAACAAAATCAGCCATTTAATCCCTTGCTCGATCCATTTTTTCGCAACACGGTGTCGATAGAGAAGCTCGTGAATGTCACCGTGACCGTGAGGTTTCGTTAGCACCTTGAACGGCTCATCGGGGTCGATGGCGATTGTTGCATCGTTATCTGTAAGAGCAGGAACTCCCTGACCTTGTTGCACAATAGTAATTTGTTCCTTTTTCATGCCAAAGAAATTGTTGTCCTCCAAAAGTTTGATGGTTCGATCGTTCGTATCGTTTGAAGTCATAATACACATGGGAAGATGCTTTCCGTTCGAATACTTTTGCTGCAACGCCAGGATATAGTTTATGTAATACTCTAGGTAGCAAGTCATAGTTGCTGTTTCCGTGGGTAGCGCGATCTGAAAAACGCAGGGTTAGATAGATCAAAAAGAATACCAACTGGATGGGATCCTGGCGCCTACCTTGATGCCACTGTATCCGAGTCGTTCGCCAAGCCCACCAGCAACGAGCACAAAACCGATGCTACCAAGTTCCTGCATGCCGATTGCTTCTGTTTCTTGGTACTCGGTAGTACCAAGCTCAAAGGCTTCACCTTTTGGAACACTGGGAATCCACCCATCGAGTGGGTTGACTCCATTTCGACTATCCTCCAAGAGTTCACGTGCTCGCTTTGTGTAGCCTAAAATTCCGGTCGGATAGGACTCGTCCAATGCTTCCAGCTGACTCGCCAAAGTCTGTCGTGATTCGAGACTAGCTTGAGGAAAATCTTTGAAGAGATGACTTTGCCCTCCCGAGTGCAAATTTCGAAGAAGTTCCTGTTGCTTGGGAGATAAATCTCTAATTGACTCTGCAAAGTCCGTCATGTTGCTCGTTTATCGATGAACGTACAAGGGGTGCAAATATTTCGACAAACGTTTTGCTTTCGCTTCCTTGCCTCTTTCAATAAACTCCGTAACTCTTTCTTTTCGAATCTATTTTAGTCTTCAGTTGATCAAGCTTGGATCAAGGAAACGCTTCGAGGCGGAGGAGTACGGTACGGTACCAGGTACAATAGTCGTCGATTGCGCATAGATGTTCGATCGAGGAGGGTCGTCGTCTCGTTGCGACGTTGGATGATTGTGACGTCAAACCCAGCACTCAAGTCATTCAACAGTGCCAGTCGAGTCAATAGTCAATACTGGAATTCTTTCTTCTCATTTTTGTTCTGACATCCCTGATACCAGGTAACCATTGTCTGATTTTTATTTAGCTGAGAACTCAAATAAATCTGCATCAAGGCTTCCTGGGTTGCATACAATATGTCCTCCCCCTCAAGTGCTGGTCGCAGTTTTAGTCGGCGTGCTTTTTGCTGGTTACCAACGTAAGTGATGACAACGATCTGCCGGCTGGCAGCAGAATTCCTCGCATTGTCTCCTTGTTTCTCGTTCTAAGTTCCTCATCATTGCCTCTGGCCGAACAATTCTCAACCAGTTCAAGTAGCGGACAATGCAGTAGCATCGACAAGGCTACGAAGTGGAGATATGTTCCCTACGGTGTTTCAGCAATGTGAACCTGATTTGGTTCAGTATTGCGGAGCAGCGGATATGGGAGCCAAGGTTTCGCTGACGTTGCATGGGAAAGTAACCGGCAGTGAGATTTTGGCAGGTACAACACTAACCGCGATTTCGGAGGAAGACAGGCTTGTGAAACACCTCTCATCGGAAGAACCAGAAGATGCTGGGAAAGGTCGACTCCGCGCATCCGCTTACGTCGACGATGTCAAGACAGAAGAATCAATTTTAGGCACTACCCTAGCCCCATTTCCGTGTTTGGAAATGTTTTGGAAGAAAAATCTCGTCAGTCTGAACTGCTCCCGTGCCTTGAACCAGTTGAGGAACGTTCAAGAACTGAGGCATCAACAAGAAAGGAATCAGAGAAGAGCAGAGTATATATTAATTGGTGCTTTGATGCTGTTTCTCTGTTCCTTGGGGATCGGTCAACAAATTCAGCTCTTATTGAAAGAGCTCAGCAAATACCGCTTTGTCGTGTGGGGTTTCTTCAACCGTTGGTGCTTGTTACTCACGTTTTTTATGGCCATTATTGGGTGTTGCGAAATTGACAGCTCGATTTCTCTGAATGTAGTTTGGATCGCAATCTTTTTGTATGTGCGCGGCAGCAAGAAAGGTCCCGGTATCGGCTGCTGCAAGGAACATACGGGTACGGTGGAAAGTATGTTCAACACATCGATTACAGGCAACGGGCAAATTGAGTCCGGACAAGGCAGTTGCAAGCCTTCTTCATACTCGTACTCTGGCGTTTCGTCAGAGCAATCCGAAAGTTCTTGTGAATGCTCCATTGGATCGGGCCTCAGTAGTGCAGATTGCGAATTTTGTGGCGGTGAAGAATTATCCAGGACCCTTTTCTAACACAGCATTTGAGGCTTAAAAGTACACCACTTTCTGCTCGGGGACGGGAGTCTCATCGAAAAATCGATTTCTTTGTGATATTTATTGTCGAGTCGAACTTGGGGCACCCAGTCAGTTCAGGAGGGCGAGAATGGACAAGAGACTCAGTAGCATGAGAAGTTAGACCAAGATTTATTATAACATCTATTTATTTCATCTCAGCCTTGGCTAATTGATACCAACTAGATATTTGGGTCAGCCCTACAACACAGTTGGAAACAGAAGCTGTCTGCACATCACGTATCTCGAAAACGCTTTCGCATACGATTTAAAATACATGTGAAAGTAAAAATCCTGGAATTCGAGTTATGGCTTTCAATAAGAACGTCCAGGATGCACTGCCCTCGTAAAGGTTGTTAGGGAAAAAGAATAGGAGGTATACACTAATAGTGCACATTTAAGGCTTGCATTTATATACGGAGTAGTCATTTCTCTATCACATAAAGCATCGGAAAGAAACCGGTCTGGATTTTCCAAGCTAGCAGCATAATGTGGTAATCCGTCTTCAGAAGACGAAGAAACGGCAGCTGAACGTATCTGCCTATAGAATAATGCACCCGCAATTGTTTGGCTCGACAGCCTCTTCACTCACGGCCGGTCGATCGAATGAAGGTGCCGATTTAATAGTAGGTTTGGAAGCTGACACGGCCTTTGTGGGAGACGACGGAACCGGTGTGGCTGCTGGGGTAACAACAGGCGCAGAGTCTTCCGCTTTTACTTCTAATTCTTTCGCGGCAACTGGAGCGTCAGCTTCTACTGTAAGAGCGACAGCAGCAGGTTTGGTCTCTGGTACCTCAACGGGCTCTGGTTCGGGCTCGTTTTTAACAACTGGCTCTGGTTCAGGCTCGGGTTCAGGCACAACGGGCTCTGGTTCAGGTTCCGGCAAAGCAGCGGGCTCTGGTTCGGGTTCCGGAACAGCAGGAGGCTCTGGCTCCGGTTCTGAAACAGCAACGGGTTCTGGCTCCGGCTCCGAGATAGCGACAGGTTCAGGTGCGGGCACGGACTCGGGTACGGCAACGGTTTCTGGTTCGGCCACAACCGCACGCTCCGTCAGCACGGGCTCTTCTATCGAAACTTCGGCCGCCACCTTGCTATTCAATACTTCCGTATTGACTTCCTCATCTTGGGAAGGAATCTCTGGCGTTGTTTCGACAACGTCAGACGGTATATCTTCCAGAGTGTCGACCGACTTGATCTCGGTCAAAGTAGGGCCACTCTCGACCGATTGCGCATCGTTCCCCGGCTTCTTGGCGCCCTTACCTTTGCCTCCTTTTCCTTTCTTGTTCTTCTTGCCCATCTTAAAGGATATCCTTGGCTCTCAAATTGAATACGTTGCTTCGCCGATTGACGACTCACCTCGTAAAGTGGTTGCGTTGTCGTTTGTCGATTGACACTTGGCGAAATGTCATCTGCAACCATGACCGTGTCCAGAGTACATTATACGATAGAGAGAACGCGCGATGAAGCTCTCATTTAAATCATAGTAACGTCTTTCAACGTCCTGTACACAAGAATGATAGTTGACAACGAATACAATCGTAAACGAGCCAGCCTGTCCGAGCCATTCGTGACCCATAAGCTGAGACGTGAGCCGCATTCCCCAAACTCGCGTGCGACGTGCGACACAAAGGAAAGAAACACCCAACACTCGATCTTTTCGAAAACGAAAGAACAACAATACCTGGTAACAATCGATAAACTAACAAACCAAACAGCGCACGGCTTCATGTATGGAATGATTGATGCGATAACCAACGACGTGAGGTGAACGGATGAAGCCTATTGCCTTTGTTAAACATGTTCCGCTGTGGTGGTTTCTGTTCAGCGATCTTCGTTTCACGGATGGATTTCAAATAGTGAGATCTTTGTCCGTGGCGCCACGAGAGGTGCCGCAAAGGACACCAAGGAAGCTCTTACGGAACGCCAAATGCCTTGGGGAAGATGATTCAATGACGTCGAACAAAACACAATCGAACAATTCCGTCCTTTTGGCCGAAAAAATGGAGGAAGATTTCAACGACATGTCAGGCTGGGTCACTGGATTGCGTCAATGGCCTTTGATTCCCATGGATATGAAGGCAAATGAAACAGAATATTACGATTCGTCGAACGAGCAGTCTTCCGGTGGATTTCCTTTGACTCGAATTCTTAATATGGAAGCACTGTTGGCGTTTGCGACTCGCAAAGGAGAAGAAAGGGAAATTCCCTCCAAGTTGACCGCGGAAAGAGACGAGTTGAATGATGATATAGTCTCTTCTATTGTGACTTCTGTGGTCAATACTACATCGAACATCTCGAGCGACTTACTGGATTTCTCCTTTTTAGAAGAATTGAGCGCTTGGGACAAGTGGGTCGATGGGCTTCGAGAAAACATTGGAGGTATTCGTAACCAAGGAACTGTACTCAGTCGCTCCACTGGTTTTCTAAGGCAGACAACGTCCAGAATCGAGTCTCTTTTGGTAGACGCTTCATCGGTTGTATCACCCAAAACCTTACAGGCCACGTTACGGTGGGCGAGCGAAACCATTCTCAACCAGACACTGGCGGATCGATTGCTGGAAACGGCCCGTGATATTGCTCTCGATCGTGGTTTGAACATGTCGGAGGCGACCGAATCGGCGCGGGGAACAACGGATTTTACTATTGACCTTGTGACTGTGGCCGATGGAGTTCTGAGGAAAGGATACGTGGAAGGCGATCCTATTCCTCGTAGAAGAAATGACATTCTCTACGGTATTCCAAGCATCCCGACATCCCGTGCACTCTTTTCTGACTTTGCATCGGCGATAGAAATTAATATAATGTCACCAGTGATTGCGAAAGATGCCGAAATGGGAGCTTTGGCAGGAGCTATCTATCAAGAAACGGTACCTAGAACGCAAGCCTTGGGTCAAAATATTGTCGCGCAAGGAGTTTCCGAAGACGTCAAATGGATGATCACTGACAGTATTGCAAATGAAACATCCTTTACACTTGCTAAAGGATTAAATGGCAACCCATTTCTCGTCAGAACAATAACGATTCGGGGTTATGATGCATCCGACGAAGCTGTTGATCGTGAACGTCTTCTGAATCGCGTTTGTGCGGCGTCGCCGGAGTTGGTGGATGTTGGCAGTGGTGTTTACTTGCACTCTGGTTTACGAAATATTGCCAAGGCAATTTACAACGACACGAAGCAGTACATTGACTGGACCGCTCCCGACTGCAAAATCGTGCTCAACGGACATTCCATTGGCGGGTCTCTTTCTATTTTGGTTCTGTTTGAAATGATTTTGGAAAGAGGGTCTGACTTTGTGCTGAATAAGATCAAAAGGTTTACACGTACGGGTCACCGCCGATTGCAACATTGGTGACACCTCCCAAAGCACCTCGCCCAGGGGTCTGCTACGTTTTAAATTCCTTTGGTGTACCGTCGTCACTCGTTTCGTCATACATCCAGCCCTGGGATCCGATTGTTCGGCTTTTCTCAGGCATCGATGCATTGTATCCTCTTGTTGGAGATCTTGGTACCGATGGAGTAACACCATGGGCAAACGGCCCACCTCGTACCTTGCGACCCGTTGTAAAAGCCTTGTTGGAAGCATGGGATGGATGGCCGAGTTTTCGCGCGAATATTCAAGTGAATCTGAAACAGAATTATACAATTGTTGGTACTCCGTTCCTTCTTTTACCAGACCCAACTCGCTATCTTGCGGATCGATACTTTTCGGTGAACATTCCAGTGCCGGCGGTGGAAACGATACTTCGGTTGTCACCTCATGAAGTTTTACCTGCACTCGGAACCCTTTTTGTATTGGACGTTTTTGAACTGAGTCTATTACCACAAGCCATCCGTGGATTTGTACATCATTTTTATCCCGCCTACGACAATCCGCTGATTGATTATGCCAGGCGGATGTCTCAAAAGCCGAAAGATCAACAAGTCTCGAGTGTTTCTGTTCTTGAGAAGCAGAAAACTGCCGAACTAGCCGAGCCAATAGCAAAGGTCAAAGTTCCTCCCCGACAGGACAAAACGAGTGGATGGCGCGTGGCTACACAGTGGTTCCAAGGTGAATGAAGGAGCTTACGATAAACGTTTTACAATACCTCCCCCTCCTGTAACACATTTAATTGTCACACTTAGATCACTACTTCTTTACGAGCTTTTGGATTTCTTCAACTTCGTGAGCAGTCGTCCTACCGCGCTGAATAATCGTAAACGCTTCGATGGCTTGTAGGGTTGACATTCCGGAAAGGGCAGAGCTTTACCGACACCATAAAAGTAGGCGAACGCACCTCCTAGGCCGCCGGTATTCCCAATGCGGCGATCGACCGTGTAAAAGCCAAACTCTTTGATTTTTCCGTCTTCCGAAAAGTCCAAATGAAGCACTTGCGGAGGCAAAATCAACTTTTTCCCGGTGGGCTGAGCTCCCATAAAGGGAGCTTTGTGAACGGATTCAACGCGACTAAAGAACCACACCCGATTGGTTTGAAGAGGATCGACGAGAAATCCAAAGAACTGGTTGTTAATGTCAAAGGAGTCGGTCAACTTGAAACCCGCCAAGGAGTCTAAAAATTCCGTTTTCCCGATCGGTCCGATGACCGGGGCACAAAATTCAAAATCATCGGCCAAACATTCTCCATTGTCGACCGTACCGATGGCCGTATCTGGTCCCAAGACTTCCTTGGCCTTTTGAATCAAATCAGCCGGAGCAATGGGAAATTTGGATTGAGCGAGAAGGGCGGCTTCGTCCAGGGTCGCTACTGGCGTGGGCTTCACATTGATGGACGAGAAGGCTAACACGACAGATGGAAGAAGAGGAAGGATTGTCAAGGAGACTTTCATAATGTACAACCTTGTGGAATGGCGTCTTTGAAGTCTTTATTACTAGTAAATTAAGTGATGCTTCGTAGGCAATTATTGCTCACGCGAAACGCACAAGTGGAAATAAATGATGAGCGAGAAGGAAAAGGCAAACAGTAACCTTTACAGTACCATGAATTTCGAGTGACGTTGAGGATGGACGGATGACGTGTCTCTCACTAACCAAGTACTGGTGAAAGGAAAGGACATTAGCTAGGATATGAATCTAAGAAACGACCTTGAACTAACTCGTAACTCAGATCTAAGTTTAGTCGCTTCGTCAAGACTCTTAACCTCGAGATTTGACATGTTTTTGAGGTACAACTGTTTTAATCCTTTTTCGAAATCAGGAAAGATTGCTTTAGATTAGGGAACCATGAGTGACACAACAACAATTTCAATCAGGGTAGTTATTTCGCGACCTTATCCTAAAGTGTGTTTCTACCCTTTGCGGTTCGACATAAAAGAACTTGTCATCGCTATCTTGTTGGTATTAGTCTACGTAAGGAAAAGTGAAAGCCAAACATTCGATTTCACCGCGATTCTTCAAAAGACGCTAGACCCCAAATCAAAACCAAACACGTTAGCTTAGTGATTGTAAGAATGAACAACCGTTCATAACTTTTGTAGTGAGGCACACGATATGATAGGGAAAGCTTGGTCGTTTCGATAAAAATCGAAGGGCGGCCAATTCTGTAAATGTCACGCCACCAACGTAAGTCACAATCAAGACTGGCTTCTTTCCCTTCACTCCGTCTGCGACTTCGACTTCCGCTAGTGCTCCCAATGTCTTGTTTGGAGGGGTTTTCAATGCGGAAGCTAAGTCTTGAGGGGGGCTATGTTGTTCCACATCGACGATTCTTCCAGGAATTTCACGTAGAATCTCATCTCGTCCATTCCATCCTTTCATTGCTGTCTGGATAAGACGTACGCTTATTGGTGCGTACCCACTGGACACATAGGACACGTCATCGGGTTCTACCGTATCTACCTCTGCATTGATCAGAATCAACGACTTGCGTAAATTGTTGAAAGGGGAAGTAGTGTCAATCCACAGACCGTCCCGCCGGCGAAGTAAACCAGCCTTTTCTAGATTCCCTAAAATAAACAAATATTCATATCCGTACGTCTGGATGACATCGCGGCGTAAGCTGTCGTAACGCGAGGACTTGATACCTCCCGCGCATAGTGATTGCAAGCATAAAAGTCGAAAAAAGCGATAGGGTGGAAATTGACAGGCGACCAAATCGTCCAGCATATCGTAGCAAGTATCACCTTCTAAAATAGAACGCTCCATTTGCCACCTTTCTCGAGAATGTCGTCTCTTCGCTTGTATGTTTGACAAGCTCCGCGAGATGTATATGATTCGTCAGCGATCTCAGATTTTGCGTAAAGACCGGAATATTTTTGACAAATTGATGGATTTCGGCCAAGTCTTTCTTCTTGTCCTTGCTGGTAAAGTTGGCATGGGACTCTCGAAGAGCTTTGGCCTGATTTTGAAGGAATGATCCGAACTTCTCAACATGCTGGTCGCGGACTTCGGCATAGAGAGTGTCTGATCCGTTGACGCCCAGTGAAACAAGTTCTTTCTTCTTTTCCTTCACTTGATCTTGCTTAAGTGCATCAGTATTGTCGTTTTCATCAGGGTTGATTGTACTGACATCGAGTGTAATGAATCCACAATCGATTCCTACAACATCATCAAGAAGTCCTTCATACGTCAATGGAGATATCATGGGCGTCACCAAATCCACCTTGCGATCGATGATGATCAGCGCTGTGACGTCGCCTCCGCTAATCACTTGTCCCGATTGCTCCTCGGGGCGATCTCTGTCGGCCAAGTACTCGTCTACAGTCAAACTGAATAGCTTTCGCGCCACTTCCTCGCCAAGTGGTCCATATGCTTGAATGCGAGGTATTTTGCCACATACATCTTGCAATTTGAGCAAGCTCCGAGCTACCGTTGATATGAGAGAACTTGGCGTACTTTCGACTGCGCATTCCCGAAATGCTTCATTGTATTCTATCGACAAGACGTCTGTTTCTAGAGGGTATATATCCATTTGCAAGCGATGAATCGAGACATTTGGGGCAGAGGTAAGCCCTAAATCTTTCATCATTTTGTGAATAATGGCCGAGGGCTGAGGAAGAAATATCAGTCGGTGGTGAATTCGAAACGACTTCTTTAAGTTTCGAATATATTTGGCGACAAGATGCATTTGTGAAAGATCCGCTGGTGATAGAAAGTATGTGATAACATCAACATTGCCCTCCGTCTCGTCTCCGCCGTGTTCTTGGTTCAGAATTTGGGTGCCTACAATAGTAATTGATGCTGGTAGAGGGAAAAACAAATGAGAGTCCCAGTTTTTCTTCTTTCCCTGAAACGTTCGCGCATGTGGGTCGGAAAGAACCTGCCGTAAAAGCAACGTCCGCAAGCTTTCTGTTCCAAACACTAAAAGTTGTCGAAAAGAAGATGAAGCAAGCCCCGCTGAAGGATCTGATTGCAGCAGTGTCAAGAGTTGCTCTTTGTTGTCGAGACGAAGTGCTACGGATACTGCCGGCAGCGGATTAAGCGGCGTAGGCGGTGGCAGAATAATTTCAGATTCCTTGTCGGCAACAATTCCAGGATTATCCATGTTTGCTAACATTCTAGATCGGTTTGTTTGTTGGTTGTTGTTTGTTGTTTGCTACTGGAAGGTTTTCAATAAATACATCTAAGATGCCAGCAGGTATGCATTATGCACAACGAAAATCCGGCAGCGTGATGTTGCTCGCACGACCTCATCTTTGGTATCCGGGTTCCCCTCTGTCGATAAGTTTCCCTACGAAGGCTACGTGAAATACACGTTCCTGGTAGCCTTTTCAAGAGTAGACTTTTCAAGAGTGTTGCATCTTTTGTCATTTCTACGTTATTTTGACTCCAATCGATGTCGATTGCTGTTTGCGGGTACAAATGAGTTGTAACGGCGAGGATAATGATGTTGTTGAGTGGCATTTTCACCCAAAATAAGTGAAATGAAATTCTGAAATGTCCGGGTGGTCCTACGAGGGCTACGTGAAACGGACGTAGACATTCGAAGCGATCCGGCTTTGATGTTGTCTATGTTTTGAAATACATTCAAAGTCGAATATTGTTAAACAGCACAAGTTAAATATGTTGGGCAAAATTAGTTCGACATGGTGGCATGAGCTAGTAACGAAAATGGATGGTGAAAAATCTGAACCATATCCGGATTCTCCTCTGTCGATAAATTTCCCTACGAGGCCTACGTGAAATACACGTAGACTTTTCAAGGGTAGCACTTTTTGTCATTTCTACATTATTTTGACTCCAATCGATGTCAATTGCAGTTTGATGGTACAAATGAGCTGTGGCGGCGAGGGTAATGATGTTGTTGAGTGGCATTCTTACCCCGATTAAGTGAGGTGAAACGTTGAAATGGTCTGATGCTACCTACATCGATGAAATTCCTACAAGGGCTACGTGAAACGCACGTACACATTCGAAGCGTTGCATCTTCCCTCTGTTTCCTATGTTATGTTCAATTCGATGTAAAGTATTGCTTATTGTTCCTAACGAGCTATGTTGATGATGGTTGAAGTGACATTTGATGCAAAGAGAGCCCAACTGATTGCCTGGTCGAATTTTGCCAAAGAGTGACGTAAGCAGGCATTACGTCAGCATGGCGTCAGCCTCGCGAAGATTTCGATGTCGGTTTGTCATTCTGACACAGAACGGTGCAACCATTTTCCTCTTATACCTTCCGTCTTCCATTGTTGTAAAACTTACTTTCATTTCCGATTGTCGAACAACTCAACATGAAGGTTTCGAACGTAGTTTCTTCATCTCTCTTGCTAATTAGTGCGGCACAAGCCTTTACCGTTCCTTCGAATGGTTCTCTCCGAACCGAAACGTCTTTGAATGGTCTTTTGACGGATTCAAAGGTATGGGAAGTGGAAAGGCGGACTTGGACGAGGAATGGAGAAGACAGCAAGCCTATTTGGCGAATCGCCAGAAATTACTGAAAGAAGGATATTTCGAAGGACAGATGGAAGCCAGAATGAACGCCAGAAAAGCCGCCATGGAGAAGTACAATGCTGGCGTCGTCGCGCCCTCACAGGCCACGAAGGAAGAGGAAGTCAGTCAGCCTGTAAAGAAGCGTGCCTCTGTTGACGAAGAGGTCTTTGTGGACGAAAGTGCCGACTTCATGGGAGCCTTGAAAAGCTTCTTCAAGAAGGACTAAGCAGTATACAGCGAGTGTACTGGAACAAGCCGGGTCGGCTGTTGCGAGAGTTTCCTTTATTTCCAAACATATATCCTCATGTACGATTATATCTAATGCGAGGTTTTATAGAGCTCAATGACTTTTTATGTTAACGAATCTCCACATTGTTGATGCAAGAGAACTGGAAGCGCTACTAAAACCAATCAAACGAAATCGGAATCGAAGGATTGTGCATTGCAGATTTCGATACAACATGTTAGATCTACTGGTATTATGATGCCCCATCAAAGATGTCTATGAAGATTAGGTTTTTCCGTGAAAATAATGGCATACCCATGGTAAAGTCGAATAAACATAGATGTTTCGTGACTTGAATGCATTCGTGAAAAAAGGTCGCCTACACGTTGGGCTTATAGTCGAACTTAAAAGCAAAGTTCCGCAAGACTTTCCGACGTAATCATCGTTGAAGAGTTCACGGCAAATTGCTGCATTATTTAGCAGCATAATGTCAAAGCAATGTCAGTTGAATGAAATGATCAGGGAGGACGCATATAGTTAAGCAGTCTAGTTTAGCACCTTCATGACTCGTGATTGAAATCTGGCCGTGGCAAGAAACAGACAACACTTTAAGCTAGAGTAAATTTTCAAGCGCATTACCTGGTATGATCCGGGACGACTTTTCTTGGTTTAGCTCACACAATAACGTTTTGCATCGTTTTGTATTAGAACAGAAAGGTGCAGAAATTTCTGTGACCCCCTTTGGCTGTGTGTTAACAAACGCTCGCTCTTCTAAGCTCTTGTTTGTCACAAAACGGTCCGTAATGGATTCATGGCGGCTTCGAGGCGCGATGTGAAAATAATTGTGTCATGTCGCGACGACAGCGATTTCTTTCCAAAATGTACACTTAGAGGATGTATTCAGCGACATCTGATCTGCCTTTGTCGACCATGGTGCTCCGCTCCACGCATACCACCACTCCCTGCGAACCTGCGCTAGCACGACATTGGCAAATGGCCGTCGACAATCCGTCGTGTATCACGCACGAAATTCTGTGCACTATGCTTCGACATCACCCTCCTTTACACGTCGTTCAAAGTTTGTTGTCATTGAACCGGACGCTGGCTGTTTGTCCGCCTAACGAAATGACTCCCGCGCTTCACGTCGGGCTGCAAAGCAATTGTGAACTGGCTATTATCGCTTGTTTAATAGACGCTTGGCCAGAAGCTTTGCTGCGAAAGGCCCCTTGTGGGCGCAATCAAGTTCGCATGGACCCATTGATGTATGCAAAACTATACCGACGCCAAGATTCCCGCCTTATCGAGCTCTTGAGTACCAACAACGGGTCGGGGTGCAAGAGGAGCGCCACCATAACTTCTAATGAGTTGTGTCAGCCTCGGTATTCGACGCTCACCAACGACTCATCTGAAGCTACAAAGATAGACACCGAAAAATCCATCTCTCCGAAAGTGCACTTTGTAAATCATGCTTCGAGTTCTGCCATCCCTACGCTGGCTGTCAGGCGATTCACATCCTGCTCTTGTGACGACGGCAATAATGCCGGTGAAACGCCGGGTGGTGGGAACGATGAGGAAAGTCGGCTTGGTGAGAAGCCGATTTATTCACCCCTTATTGAACCAACGTATACCGGCGACAGGATGGACCAAATCAATTATCAACAGATTCATGTTGCGATGTCCTACGAACAAGAAATGGCTGAATTGCAAGCTACATGTAGGTGCGTCTTGAGAGATCATCAGCGTCTTGTAGAGCAAGTGGAAACTTACCAAACTCAAAATGAAGAAGGAAATGAGACGTGGCGCTCAGAGCTATTGTCGACCATCGCAATACAAGTAAATAGGCAACTCTTCCAGCAGTCGAAGGCACTGGAAAAGATCGCGGAATGTTTTGAGCATGACCTCTTCAGTTCTCTTAAGGATGCACGTGTGCAACTGGAACGTATGAACAGCAGGATGTCGCAAACGGAGTTGATGATGTTTTACATGCAGCAGCACATGGAGGAGAGATTTCGTGGTTATCACATACATGCCCGAAAACGCTCAAAGAAGCCTAACGTGCAAGTAGATACTGCCGACGATTCTCGTTCATTACTTCGTGAAGACGAATACCCTGATCTTTCAAAAAAGCCTTATCAGCTGGGACACAAGCGTCGGTTTGTAAAAAAGGTTTGGTTTCTGCTATGCCGGGCATAGTTGGACTCGATATACTAGCAGGCTTCACGTCCCCTTATGACCTTAAAAGTTCTCTTGTTAAAAATACTACTCGAGGCAAGCGTAGCGTAATGAAGAAGTACATGTTAATGGTCATAAAAGAGTGAGAGCACTAGCTTATCTTCCATTGCCGGTATTGGCAAGCGGTCGAGTATGGATTTTCCCTGACGATGTTCTACCGACAAGCGCCACCTTCTCTTCCAGCGAAGGAGGTTGCGGGGCATTATGCAAATGGACCTTCATCTGCTTGAGGTTCTCCCATTCTACACGCAACAAGTTCCATATTGCTCTACGGAACACTTCCAAAAATTGCGTACAAAGAACGAATGAATCCTCGCTCGGAAACATGCTCTTCGAGAAGCGCAGCAGCCAACTGAATCGTAGCACGGCGTCCGCCACTAAAATCAATGCCGACATAGCAGCTCCAAACCGAAGCCTTTGTCGTAGTATGGCGCGCCCACAATTCGTTGCTTTCATTGGATTTTGCATCATTCCCCAGTCCATAACAATATCCCAATACAAAGCATAGAGAGCATTGATGACCAGTAGAGCTATCAGATAGCTTTCCAACTCTTGTTCTTTCTTTGGAGAAAGAGTTTTTGAGTATGCAGATAAGCAAAGAGGGAAAATACTTGTCGAATACTTGAGCGCGTTCCAGAGATGTTGGAATCGCTTGGGGTCTCCCTTCAAGTAGCCGACACGATACATTACAAAGCATTGCCGCGCCCGAATGACATAAGGTACCGCTGCTAACGCTGAAGGAATCAGAATGTTTTGAGCAGAAGCTTTCATAGGACCAGGGTTGGAAGCCATGTGTAACAATATGCCCCAGTCAAAGAATACTTTACTCAGTGAGCACATGGCATCAGCAAAAAATACATCAACAAACGGAATGGGTCGCGGAGGGTATCTTGAATCGGGTGACACAAGACCGGAACATCGTGGGTTGAATAGTTCGAACCCACGTTGTAAGACAATACCAGTAGCTCGCCGTAACCAGTGCAGTGACGGGAAAGGCAACGCAATGCTCACGGCGACCACCAAGTAGAACGAAAAAACCGCTCCGACGGGTCCGCCGTGCAAGCGATCAATCCAAATGAAATATGTGAAATGAAGTAACAAAATCCAAAGAATCGACAGCGATACTAATCGAGACCAGGTAATTGAAGAAGCAGATTCGTTTAGGCCCTCCATAATGAAATCTTCGTCACTCAAACCACCTCCCTCGTCCTCCCCTGAATATTCATTCATCCCCGAAAATGGTCGCATCTCGGTTACTTTCATTTCTTTCGCCGAAATTTCGTCACTGTCTAGATGCACCAAGTCGTGCTTTAAAACCTTGGCGTAATCAATACCGAAGAGTCGAAAAAAGTAAATGTTCATACCCCAAAGACCAACGGACGCAATGAGCACCGTCGGACTTCTTAACATGGCGTGGGCGGGTCCTAGCCCCGGTCCAAAAACATCACCGGCTTCTTGCGTAGACGACATATTGTATGCTTTTGTAAGGAAGGGAAGTACTCGACCAGGATGAAATAAATGACTTCCTTTTGTCGTTGGAAGACAACAAAGACGCGGAGACGTCCTTTAAAGCTGGTTCGTCATTTTCACCGTTTTTTCCGCCTTTGGTTATGGTATCTTTCCGGTTCTCTCAATTGATATCTATGAAACGCAATATAATTTTTGAAGTACTCCGTTATACAAGAACAGGCGCTCCTAGTTTGGTGTACCGGTGCGTCAAACATTATGAGTGAACCTTACCCCTCGTCGCCATTTGAGCCGCCATTCAATAAAAGCAGACGACACCGACGAAAGCGCATGAAGCTTTTTCTTTTGACAATAGCAAAGAAATTTGTTATCATCTAGACTGTTTCCTTCAAGCTTATTAGCATTTAAAAGGGAAATGTCAGCTTTCCGGGGACGAGGCGCAGTACCGCCGAAGAATTACGTTCCTGGACTGGGTCGCGGTGCCGCTGGCTTTACGACGCGCAGTGATGTGGGCCCAGTCGTCCCCGAAGACGCCGTCACCGGAAGTGGTAGTCGAGCGGCGGAAGCGCGGAAGCAATTACAATTTGGAGCCCCGCCCGCCAATTATGTAGCGGGGGCGGGGAGAGGGGCCGGGACTCTAAATGCTCAGGGAGACGAAGGACCCGTCGGAGCTTACGATAGCTTTTCCGGATATTCGGCGGCACCCCAAAAAGGTCAATACGATGATGACGATGACGAAGCTGATAAAATATGGGCAACTATTGATGAGCGAATGAATCGAAAACGAAAGAAAAAAGGCGACAATACACAAGATGATGCTGATGACGACGCTGGTGGACGAAAACGAGTCAGAGCAAGGATCGGCGCGCAATTTCACGAACTCAAGGAGAAATTAGCCGAAGTCACAGAAGATCAATGGGCTAGTATTCCGGATGTTGGGGATCATAGTTTGAAGTATAAGCAGCAGAGGCGACAGCAAGATACGTTCACGCCTTTATCAGATTCACTCATCGAGCAGAGGAATAAGTCGCAACTGGACGCGTCGGCAGGCAATGCTGCTCTTGCGGGTACTACGATAGCAGATGACGGATCTGGGTTCAAATCAGTCGTAGCTGATATGTCTGGCCTCAGTGCTGCTCGTGGTACGGTTCTTGGTATAAGTCTGGATCGAATGTCGGGTTCAGTTGCCGGCAATCAGACATCAATCGATCCAAAAGGTTATCTGACGAGCCTTTCTGGTATTCAGTCAGTGTCAAATGCTGAGGTGGCGGATATCAATAAAGCCCGCTTACTTCTTAAGTCCGTTCGCGACACGAATCCAAAACACGGTCCAGGGTGGATTGCGGCTGCTCGAGTGGAAGAGGCGGCTGGAAAGTTACTGCAGGCGCGAAAAATCATCCAGGAGGCTTGTGAGATCTGTGCCGACAACGAGGATGTGTGGTTGGAAGCAGCAAGGTTGCACCCTCATGATGTTGCAAAAAGTATCTTAGCTACAGCCGTTCGCCGTGTCCCAAAATCTGTGAAAATCTTTCTCAAGGCAGCAGATCTTGAACATGTCGAAGCGAACAAGAAAGCAGTGTTGCGAAAAGGTTTGGAAGCTAATCCCTCGTCGATTACGCTATGGAAAGCAGCTATTGCTTTAGAAAATGCTGAGGATGCACGACTTCTGCTACAAGTTGCAGTAGAAAAGGTTCCTCATTCGGTAGAAATGTGGCTGGCTCTAGCACGTTTGGAGTCTTACAAAAATGCTCAGAGAGTTCTCAATAGTGCAAGAAAAGCTTTACCGAATGATCGGTCGATATGGATTGCAGCTGCGAGACTGGAAGAATCACAAAATCACGATGAAGTCATTGACAAGATTATTCAGAGAGCTGTCAAGTCTCTTGAAAAGAATGAAGCTGTCGTAACTCGCGCGCAGTGGCTTCAAGAAGCTGAAGCGGCAGAAAGTTCCGGTGCACCATTGACGAGTGCTGCTATAATAAAGTATACAATTGGTAAAGATGTTGATGACGAAGATCGACAACGGACGTGGACGGAAGATGCAAAAGGAGCTGCCGCCCGTGGTTCCATAGCAACTGCCAGAGCTATCCTGTCACACGCGCTGTCTGCGTTTCCAACGAAAAGGACCCTTTGGACACAGGCGATTGATCTTGAACGCAACCATGGAACGGCGAAAACGTTGGATGAAGTGCTTGAAGCTGCTAGTGAGCGGCTTCCTCAAGTTGAGATTTTCTGGTTGCTACGGGCAAAAGAGCAGTGGGTCAATGGGGATGTGAATAAAGCTCGCGATATTCTTGCAAAGGCTTTTGCTGTGAACCCTGAATCTGAAGCCGTTTGGTTGGCGGCATCCAAGCTCGAGCATGAGAACGGCGAAGTCGAACGCGCTCGTTTCTTCCTTGAAAGAGCCAGACAAAGAGCACCAACGGCTCGAGTTTATATGAAAGCTGCTCTTCTAGAGAGAGAACAAACGAATTTCGATGACGCACTCCAACTAATTGAAGAAGGCTTATCAAAGTTTGTTAAATTTAGCAAACTATACATGATGGGTGGTCAAATATGCTCAGAAAATTTACCACGCAATAAGACCAGTTTATCACGTGCAAGAAAGTTTTATGAAAGAGGGTTGAAGGAATGCCCTGAAAGCCACATCTTGTGGATTCTAGCGAGTCGCTTGGAGGAAGAGGCTGTGCACTTTGAGGACGTAGCGACGAACAGTCAAGGGTCTGGTGCAACGAAGGCTAGAAGTATCCTTGAGTTGGCGCGGTTGAAGAATCCAAAGAACCCAGATCTTTGGCTGGAATCCATAAGACTTGAACGCCGGGTGGGGACAACGAAACTCGCTGAGACGCAGATGGCAAAAGCCTTACAGGAGTGTCCAAAGTCTGGAATTCTCCTAGCCGAGTCAATATTGAGCAGTCCGCGTGTCGAGCAGAAGTCAAAGGCAGCAGAAGCGATTAAGCGTTGTCCAGATGATCCTTTGGTTATCGCGGCAGTTGCTTCTCTGTTTGCGTCAGAAAACAAAAATGACAAGGCGCGTAAGTGGTTTGATAGAGCCACGGTTTTGAATCCAGATATTGGTGACATCTGGGCTCGATTCTATTTATTCGAATTGAAATCCGGTACGCAAGATCAACAGGAAAAGGTCAAAGCGGCTTGCATTGCAGCAGAACCAAAACATGGAGATATTTGGGCGTCGATTATGAAAGATATGAAAAATAGGGGTAAATCTGTTGCCGAAGGGTTGGAGCTGGTTGCTGAACACATTCTACTGGAACAGAAGAAAGCGCTTGTGTCATGAACCCCGTTTCGGTCATAGTTGGTTGTTTAAAACGCAAGAACAAAACTCATATAGGAATTCTAAGTTATTGCCCAGGTTCATAAATGAATTGTATGTGACTGGAATTCTGTAAAATTCAATTAGGGACAATCTTTAATTACGAAGTATTTAAAATAAAATTATCAGCCCCTCTAGCTTTCGAGCAACTTTCCGATCTATTTACTTCATGACTGAAATGCAGTCGTGAAGAAAGGTCGCCTACACGTTGATCTATAGTATTTCGATAAGACGACATTTCACAACGGCTTTCAACATGAAAAAAACAAGACATGCATTCCAAATGCTGTATGATATTAATAACAAATACTATTGTTGTTGCTGAACGAAAGGAGGTTTAAGTAGCATTGTGGTACGCCGAAACCATGATTCATGACTGAAATGCAGTCGTGGCGAAGTGAAAATACTCGAACCTTACTCGTGGCTGACGGGTCACGAGCGCGCGAAATGTGCGCGACCAACGGGAAGGTGGAGGGAATGCGGCGGGCCCGCCCGATCGGAACGTCAACACGCAGCCTCGTCTTGCGGTGAAATACGAAGTTCATGTCCAAGGTAAAAAAGAGAGAGAAGTGTACGAAATCTTTGGCCAAAGCCATGCATCTCGCAATTGCACACAATATCAGAAGCACTCGCCAGCCATACGCTACAATACGATTTAAGTGCTTTTGAAAAGGTGCGTATCCATCTGAATTGTTCTCGTGACAGGATCATTGCATTCGATTGCTTCTGTTGTTTGCTGTACATGCTATTGCTAGAAAGCCCCGCTAACGTAGCGGCGCTACGGCTCGAGTACTGCCAGCAATCGTGTGAGAGCTACCGCTGTGTGTGTGTTCATAATTACCGATCGTTTGTAAGGCCTGGTCTCAGTCTCACATTTTGTGATTTATTATCCGATTCGATAGTTTCTTTTTCCCCCAAGTCGGATAAGTGCAAAAACAAAGACCTTGATTATAATGGATCAAGACGAAGACCGTGCGGAAGATTCAGCCTTCGACACGGATGAGGATGAGGTCGAAGACGAGAACGAAGGCGATGGCGTTTCGGACGCGGGAGATGGGTCTGCTGAGGAGGAGGAGGAGGAGGAGGAAGTCGCGGAACCTATGGTGCACGATGAAGATGAGGACGAAGAGGACGAACATGAAGATGACCTTGGCGGCGAACAAGAAGAAGAGGATATCGACGAAGGAGAAGAGGTCGGACATGAAGAACTAGAGGGCAACGATGAAGAAGAGGAAGAGGCTGCAGTGGAAAGTGTGGTCAAAGAAAATGGCGACGATGAAGATGATGACGAAGGAGAAGAAGTACTCGCTGCTGTCATCATTGAAGATGAACCCATTGCTGCTACAGAGGAAGCAGAAGGTATTGATGTGCAGCCAACGGTGGAGGTTGAAAAAGTGTACAAAGCCAAACCTGTTGCCAAAAAAAAGCAGGCCATCGTCCGTTGGGAGAAAGAAGAAGAAAGCCGGTAAGATAACTTTATCGGCTGATGGGTTAAGAATGGATGTTCGACCTGAAAACTTAGAAGCTGCTAAAGATGCGCGAGCCACTTTGCGGGATATGGTCCAAAGTCTCCCTATTCCTTTCGGTGACATTCAAGTACGCTCATTTGGACGGATTCATGTCGAGTCCGATAAATCTGCAAAAGAGGCCAAGTTTTCATCCGCAGGCTCTATTTACCCTGTCGGATTCTCTTGTGATCGTTTCGAGTTCAGTCCAGTTCACGGGCGAGTGCTCAAAATGCGATGCACTATTTTGGATGGAAGAAGAATCAAGCAGTTACAGAGAGAGAAGGGTTTTCCGGTAACGGATCGATTGGCTGACGGGCCAGTCTTTCGTGTTGTGTGGGGCCAGGGAATAGACGAGGAAAATGATGACGACTTGGGACCGTTTGATCCAGAAATTGATGCACCGTTGATCGATACCTCTAAAAGAATAACGACAAATACAAGTATGAGACCCAAAGTTGGTATGCAAGTGCAGGTTCGCTTCGGCAAGAATCACACTCACGGCGGGGTAATTACCAGAGTTGGAGCTGTGCACCCGAGCACGAAAGAATCCAATCGCAAGGGGCTGACCTCAAACCAAGATATTACAATCAAATACGACGATGGCTTTTCTGAGACAATTTCTTATCCAGACGCCGATGTTGCGTTAGTAGTCCCCGGTACGTTAAAAGGTATCTTGTGGTCGGGCATGTCAAGCGTTTTTAACCTTTTGTTCCAGGACTGGAATATGAAATCGACTCTCAAGGTAATGCCGAACTTTTGGAGTGGGGTGGCAAACAAGTTACCTCAGTTGTTGCGAATTCGCCATTGGAAGCTTGGGGGAACGTACTTGTCAAACTTGGTCTCGTTGATGAATTGATGCTCTCAAGTGCTCTTGAAGCGGTCGATACTGCTCGAAAAGAAGTCCTGCAAGAAGCTAAAGACAAATTAGAGGGCAAAGCTAAGACGCCGACAAAAAGTCGCAGCGAGAAGTCAGAGGAGTCACCATGCAGTGTTGGTGAAGCTCCGATGGAAAACAAGGAAACGCAAAGTGTAGTGGACAGATCAACGGATGAATTATCTCAGAGTGTTATATCAATGGACGATAGGCAACCAGCGACTGACCAAGAAAACAAGTTACGCGAGCGGCTTAGTGATCTCCTAGCTCAGCTAGAGCAAGTCGAAGTAGAAGATGGGAAAGCGACGGTAGCCCTTGCGGATTCGCGAATTCATCTTCTCGGTCGCTTCATGTGCAATCCGTTCCAAGATGATCTTAATGGAAAGGCTCAACAAATAACGTGGCTAGCGACCGCGGTAAGGAAGGAAAAAGCCCGAATGGGAAGTACGGGTAATCGAAAGAAAGTCGTCACAGCTGTTGATCTATTGGAAAGAAATGATTCTATCTACAACATTGACATTGAAACGCTTATTGAAGGTCTTCCCGGCAGTGAATTTTGTAAATCCTACATTTTCCAAGCATTTCGAAGTGGTGGATCGGCCATAAATCGGGCCTGGATGCTCGAGGCTCAGCTTCGACAAGAAAAGGATGAGATTAGGCGGATGAAGAAGTCGCGAGAACTGGAAGAAAAAGAGTTGGAGAGAGTATCACAAGAAAGCGAACGAAAGAAGAAACGCCTTCAAAATGAAGAAGTTCGCGATTCCAGAAAACGACAAAAGCTGGAGGAAGAGGAAGGAAAGAAGAAACAGAGAGTCGAAGAGCGGCTATCTCGTTTACGAGTACAAGTCGAAGAGCGTCTGCTAAAGGAGGCTGCGGCTCAAAGAGAGAAAGTGTTGACATCTTTCGCCAAGAGTCTTGGTAAGGAATTCATTAGGAGACGAAAAGCGGCTGAAATCGTTGCACTACAAAACGCAGTGGGTACGAAGCGTTCATTTGAAGCGCAGATGTCGCCATCACACCATCCTTTACCTCCGTCTTCGGAATCATTCGAAGAAGATGCAGTCCGCGTTTGGAACTTTTTTTCGACTTTCAAAGATTTTTTTTCTGCAACGCGGGTATTTGAACGAAATTCCAAGTCTAGAATCGCTCCAGAAAGCTATCGACTGTTTGCGGGATCACAATCATTCAAGTATTGATTTGAGAGATGAGGCCATTAACTTGTTAACTGACTTAGCGATAGCCTTGTGCCAGCCTTTAGCGGCAAGCTTAACCAGGATTCTTTTGCCAGTCTCATTGCCCTGAATCCAACACTCCAGAAGGATTTCGGAGCTGCTTTCTTTAACGAAGTCAATTCGGTCGAAGACAATGCTGAAGTCCAACAGAGTGATGTCCTGATACCAGTTAACAAGCATACCTGGAGGGATGTAGCACGACAGTCCTTACTTGCAGATGCGCTTGCTGAGCTCGGGATGCAAAGGTACGGTTTTTCTGATTTTCCTCTTCTGTTCTTTGTCTGCGGGCGCGACCCTGACAAATTTTTTTGTGGTAAAGACACGAGGTGGCACACATACTTCGCGGTTACCGATCAGCAGGTCACCCCAACTCCAAAGAAGCTAGACGGCTAAGACAAGCGGAGGATTTTAACGTAGCCGTTCTTCGCCAGGCAATTCATGAAAGTCGGACGGTCCGCGGGAGATTTTCCGGCGGCGATTCGTTGACGAGAGTAGACATCCCGTGTGACCCACTTTGCGATCCCTCAGACTATCGGTTCTTTCTCCATGTTATCAACACTGGTGGCGATAATTCTGAGTTTATGAAAGATCACTTGCAAAACGCCATTCGCCTGCTCGATGAAAGTTCAGATAAAGCCAGTGTTGGACGCATTCGCCAAGATCTGGAAAAACTTCTTACCATGTTTCATGGCTTGGATCTTTCTAACAATATTACAAAGAGTGACACAAAAATCTTCAGAAAAGTTCGCGATGGTGTAAAGAAGCTTTTAAAAGGCATTACGCTTGATACTAAGCCTGTACCTATGAAACAAAAACAAGTCGTCACCAGATCGGGTTATTGAGATCACTTGAGATGAGCTCGTTTCAATACAAGCGGCTTGCACATTCTCGGGAAATTTACATTGAAGAAGCCCTTAAACTCAAAGAAGATCTCAGCCGCGAAAAGGGCGACGATGACGATGAAGATGACGAGGAAGATGAAGACAACGAAGCGGCGAATGCAGAAGTGCTCGACAACGGAGATGATACGAAGAATGAAAACTCAGGAACTACCATTGAAGGTGGAAAGAGTGAAGTAAGCCCGGATGAACAGGGTGTCGATAAGTCTGCTAAAGAAAAGGAGTTGATTCTTGATGAATTTTTCAAGGATATACCTGGGGCACCAGAAGGGATTCGACGCTGTTTGGCTGTTCTCCGGACACTATCGAACACAGCTTGTGCCGAGCCCTTTCTATACCCAGTCGATCCACAAAGTAACCCTGCGTATTACGATTCGCTTGTCAGGCCGATGTGCTTACGCGAGGTAGGAAGGCTTCTTCAAGAAGCAACCGAAGGTATGTTGGGCGCCGATGAAACTGCTAGAATCGTGGCGGAATTTGGGAGAAATATGCGTTTGATAGGTCAAAATTGCCTATCCTATGCAAATGCCGGTCCAACTGTAATCGCCGCCGGCTCGGAGCTGCTTCGCATCTTTGAGCGGCTTTTTTCTCGATTGGGTTCTTTCCCCGGAACACTTATTACCTCCTTTGGACAACCTCGATGATGACAAGTGCATTGAGCCTCATCCAACTGATTCGGAGTCAACTGTACTGTTGTGCGACGGATGCGAGGGCAAGTATAACATAGCTCGTCTAGATCCTCCTCTTCGTGAAATTCCGAAAGGGGATTGGTACTGTCCAAGGTGTGTCCAGGGAAGGTGGTGGGGGTCGCTTGACCCAAGAATCGGGAAAAAGATTGAAAAGAGCTTAGGTGATTGTGGGGATTCGAATCCCATTATTCGAGAGGGAGTCGTCGAAAGTTGTTTTCTTGATTATGGCGACGGAAGTTCATCTCCGTCTTTGGCGTACACGATTGGATTCGAGGACAACAGCCAAGAAGTCTGGAGTCTTTCCGAAATAGATGAACAGCTTTCCTTGCAAGGATGCCCAGTTCCTCCCATCAAGTACTTGGCTGCAGCAGCAGAGAGTTTAGGGTATGGGTTCGGTGTTGATCACGGTGTCCGACACGATCTTGTTCCTGTTGCAGCAAATCCAAACGTTTCTGAAACAGCAGCGCAGGTTTCTTTGTCAAGCTCTGTGTTCCGTGACACAATTGCTGCATCAGGTGGCCTGCTAATAGTTGATCCACGTGACATGACTGCCGCAGAATGGCTCCGTTTACTTGTCCTACTAGCCATGAAATGTGCTTCAAGCGATGTTCTTCAGGCCTTGATTGGAAAAATGGAGACTGAAGCCGCCGAGAAGATGACTGGGCCACTCGAATCAGTACAGCAGATTTCCGCTTTATCACAAATACTCCCGCCGGTTGAGATCTCTGAAGTCACAGATATTCAACTTGCATCTAAACCAAGTGATAATGGACAAACTCCTTGTGCTAAAGAGACTAAAGAGGTGAAAGGTTCTCATGCCGACTCAGTCGTTGTTGAGGCTAGTTCAGTCGAAGTTGTTGATGAAATTGATGTTGATACTCAAGCTGTCGCAGTTCCTCTGAATGCCAACTCTGAAGGGAATATCGAAACGGATGGTCGTGGTACAACAGAAGCATTCCATGATTTTGCGGATCCGCTAGATACTGCCAGTCTTGAAAAGAAAAGACGCCAAAAATCATCGAAGACAGCTTCACTGCCTATTGCATCAAGAATCAGATCCGATCGATTGTGGCCTCATTCGAAGAGGATATGTTCTCACCCCTTGTCGACGCCGTAATGTCTTCGAAGAACTCTCCGTTGAGTTTTTCTAGTCTACGGTGCCATAGAGTTACATGTTATTTCTGTGGATTGACTGATGTAGCTCTGGGAGCACCACTGGTGCGTGTCCCCTCAGATAGTGAATGGGATCAACTTATACCACACTGTGCTAGGGCCCGACAGACTCACCTAATAGCTGAGATACCAGTGCAAGAGACAGCTAGCACTACGAAGTTGTTATCTGTTAAGGTTGCGCTGGGAGACGAGCTTTTTCTATTCCGTTTTCTTCGTCTGGCAATGAGACTTTTCTAGACAGCGGCATGATAGAGTTCTTGCCGAGATCACCATCAGGATTCCAGGATGAGCTCCGATTTCGGACTGACTCGGGACTTCCATTCGTCACTGGTTGTTTATCTGCTCACGAATGTTGTGCAGTTGCTGCCCACAATGCCCGAAAAGAGAAAATGGTACAATCACACAAAGAAAGGGAAACAGATTGGGTAGAAAAGAAATTTGGTATGGAATGCGGCAGGACGCTTGAAATTGGTCGAGATTGTGCTGGGAGATCATACTGGAAATTCTTTTCTGACCAAAGTGCTCTTTTGTATGCGGAGTAACGGATATTGACACACAAGAAGGCTCATGGCACAGATACAACGATAACGCCACGATAGCAAGTGTCATTGTCAGCTTGGGAAAACAACATATTGTCAAAGACTTGAAACGATCGTATCCGGGTGCTAACGAATTAATCGTTAGTGGCCTCTGGTCAGACCGGCTATTAAAGCGTGCTTTTCCGGGAGTCGCCAAATACCTAGCGGGACGGGTTGGTCCGAATTTAAATGCTGATGTTGAAAGTGAGAGCGTAATAGAAGTCGAAGGAGGCTTTGAGGTAAGAATTGTTATGTGGTTATCATAGACACGTTACTGTTCGGACTAACATTTCATAACCACCAGCCCTACAACATAGGGGAAAAGGTTTTAGTGGAAGCTCGCTCAGGGAATTTGCTTTGGGATGCGACCGTGGTTGGTCAATCATCGCGGAAGAAGGATGGCTGTGAGGCACTAATAATTGACGCCTATCAGGTCAGCTATACCGATTGGAGCTCTCGCTTTACAGAATGGGTGGCCCCAAATAGAGTTGTCGAACCAAATGAAAACAATCGACTTTTGCAGGTAGGTACTCAAATTCCCTTTGAATAAAAGCAAAGCTGCATCTCAACAAATATTGGCTGCAATCCAGGATGAGCTTGAGGCGGAGAATACATTTTCTCGTTATGGTCTTCCGCATGAATTAAATAACCTTACAGCTGCGGACTTTCTTGATGCTAGAGAACGTGCGCGTGGCAAAGATCCTCTTCCCGACTTTTCTCACATCGCACGATGCGATCCTAAAGCGTCTTCTGATGGCAAAACACTTCGCATAATGAAGGCTGCTTTATTTGCAATTGAAGCTGCTTTGCCCGTAGGGTGCATCGATAACCGTGAAAGTGGACCGTGGAGGAAGAATTTTGCCGAAAAATGGAAACGCACTGTTGAGGGCGCTGAGGGCCCTGACATTCTTACGCGCTGCACTATTATTCTGGAAGATACCATTTCACAGGAGTGGATCAGAGAAGATATAGGACATCTACGATCTTGTTTACCTGCCAGGTGGAAAGCCGTTGGGGAAGGATCCGCGTCTGCTCTTGCTCTTCGGGTCCTTTTGTTGGACCGATCGATCATGTATGGGCAGATCGACCGCAAGCGTTTCTCGTCGCGCAAAAGAAAACGATGATAAGGTTACAACAACGAAACTTAAAAAAACTATAATTGCAATCCAATTCCAAGTGATTCTGCTGTCTGTTGGATTGCTTCTAAAATCTCCATCATTAAAGCTTTTTGTCGGGCGGCAACTGACACAGGCAAGCCAGTTTGCGTCTCTGCCTTGCATAATGCGGCAAGTTTTTGCAGCGAAGACGAGCATTCAGCCTTCAAGTCACGTTGAAAAGATTTAAGTCTGCCCACTAATTCTATAATTCGAGACGAGGCTTTTCGTGCCGCCTTCGTAGCATCAGCCACATTACCCTCAGCTATTAAGGCGACGGGGACACCGACAGGCCCTAGCACTAACGGAAAGCATGCTATAAGATGTGCTAAGACAGCACGTACAAGTTTTTGTGACTCAAGCTCCAGGCGAAGACCTTGAAAGAGAACTATACGTAATACTCGACCAGATACGACTAACAGATCCACAGATGGCATACTGCTTCGTTCGGCAAGAATATATAAGTATGCTCTCCAATCATTGATAGCTTCTGGGATTGTGTCACAAAAGTAGTCCAACGCCAAGTCATCAGATACCTGCTTGATAATTATGGCAGCCAGGCCTTCTTGTGAAGCCACCAGTCGGCGGATTACACTTATCGATACCATACATCGTTCTGCAACGGCCAGAGTAAAGAAGGACTGACAGAGACACTGCAGAACGATACAATTGCGAGCTGAGATGTACTCGGCGTCGGCACAATTGTCTTTCATCATTCCTTGAGTCAACCCGTCATTTATTTCAAGAAGGCGACAAAGAACGAAAAGTACAATCCTTCGGAATGCGCTCTTTTGCAAGACGGCAAATGGGACTTTAAAGACTAGCAATGGATCTCTACACAATACTCCATAGGAATAGTGCGGATGCGGTTTGATTTTATTTCCCAACAAGCCATTGACCGTTGTAGTAATAAGATCCGCATCACTGAGCGATCCTGTTGCCATCAAGAAAAGCTTTTCGACGGATGTGTAGAATACATCACCTCTCTCCTTAAGACCCAAATAAATTGCGTTGCGTAGTTCAACTTTCCCTACCAACGCCCAGCCTTTCCGGCTCTTTAGGTTAATTACCTGATTCCAAAACGGCACTTCTGGGGCCAATTTTCCAATCAAACGTAAAAAAGTAAATGATGCAGCCTGACTCATAATATATTGTTTTGAATTTCTGATACACAGTCCATAAATTTCCCGCATCGGGATCGTTCCTAAATCGATACCGAATGGTGTAGCGGGAACGGCTTCTAAATATTCTAGGCAGTACAAAACCATCAACAAGAAGCGAGCACCTTGAGGGCTCAAAGTCGGGTATCCATGAGCCGATAGGAAATTCGCTTTTAGACTCTGAACCTGTAGTGGCAACACAAGGGGGATCATCAGATCATTTTCTGATCGGAGAAGCTTTATGGATAAACGCACGAACTCGGGGACTGCTGAACACAGAAGCAAACTAGTGCTCAAAGATTCATCTGTAAAGATGGTAATCAATAATCTTGTGCAATCGCTTTGCAGTTGGTCCTTAGCAACAGCACCACTTTGCTGTAAGAATCTCAGTGTTTTAGAAATCTGAGTTTCAAGTTGCAGTTCATTCGTTGCCTTTCCAGAGAATTTGTGTTCTGGATTCGTAGAAAACCATTGGCATAACTTAATTGATTTCCCAATAACTGAATTAAAGAACCAAGGTGGAGCATTGGGTTTCATCACTTCCGTCGCGGAAAGCAAACGGAAAACATCAGAACAAAGATTATGCGGGTTGTTGTAAAATAACGAATCTGTCAACTCCGCGACATGTGCCTCACACTGTCGCGAACGACTAGCTGCACGGAGCGTATCCCCAAGGCTATCTACAGCTTTCTGTTGATTCGACTCATTGGACATAGTGCTGCTGCACTGAACCATGGCGAAGCTCAGGCTGCAACAGAGTACCATGGAATAACATCGATCGAAAGGGCTCGACGCATAGTTGCCTGCATCTCCTATGGGAATTGGAAGATGCTCCCGTATCTTGATTAATGAGCCCAACAACAACTTCTGTTTTGTTGCATCAATGACTGTGAGTAAGTTATCAGCTGGAAGGCGAAGAAGTACCCATGATAACGCTGACATAGCAAAGCGAAGACGAGTCAACATTTTTGACAAGATTCGGCGGTCGTCAGCTTCACGAGGTCATCCACCACAAATGCAATCACTGAGCTCAGAAATGTCGAATTCTCTGTCAAATGACTAGCCAATGTCCTCATTTTGACGCGACCAGGACCTTGTTCTTTACTAGATAGCATTTCCTCTTCCGTGGACAGTGAGTCCGTCAACAAGCACAATGCCAACAATGGATCATGTTTCATAGCCAGTTCCAATTGGACATCAATCATCACCCCGTCTCGTTCCAACAAACTCCGAATCCGACTCGCTTCTCGCGCTGATAAAGACGCTAATGACCGAATGGCTTGCCGCGCGGAGGATGCAATGGCGTGATTTTTGGCTCTGGACTGTGACGCCTTTTCGTAGGCCCGAATGCAACCGCGTACTAAAGTCGGTATGGAGGCAGGAGCGTTGGCTCCCATACGAGCAATTAAGCTAGGAGTTTGAGGGACAGCGGCTCGACAAAGCGCGCACTGTAAGCAGTAATTAGAGTTAGTGATTTATGAAATGGGAATCCGCTTGAATATACACTTGAGATTGTTGTATCACACTTACCGCTACATGATCGTGCCTCAAAACTGCCGCGTGATGCATAAGCGATACCACAGTAGCTCCTAGATCACTGCTCACCATGGCTCCGCCAACGTTTTGGTCCACTTTAGAGCCCGGTTCGGCCAAGAGCGACTCTTCCAGGGAGATGGACCAGTCGACAAGCTCATCATCATCCTTTTTGGGTGGTTTCAGTGACTGTACCACCAGGGAAGAAAGTTCCGCCAGTATTCGTACTACATTTGCCTCTTGCGAGTCTTCGCCTTGTGTATTGATGGTCAATCGCGGATCAACGCTGGAGCGACGTGGACCCTGACGATGAGTCGTCGTCGTTGTCTCTTTCGCGGATACAACATCATCATCGCCCGACAAAGAGTCATCGTCATGGTCATCGATTTCCATTTCTCCCGCATCCTTGGGTCGTGCCAACAACAAATCTTCCGTCTCTCTTGTCAAGGTCCGCAGAGGTTTGAGTTTGGATATTTTCCGACACACGGCCGGTGCTAAGTGAACGGCCGTCACTTCGACTCCTTCCGCGATGGAATAGATGGCCGCTCGTTGTTCCAAACGTCGAACAGCTTCCTGCAGTACTTTGTCATCGTTGTGACTATCATTTTCCTGGTGTTTCGTCGTATCAAATGCGGGTACACTGGACAACGGACGAGCCGCAGCGAGAATGCGCAAAAGCGTGGGCAGACGACGCATTTCGGGTGCGGACGGAGTTGGTTGCGTCGGTAAACCCATTTCGATTTCCCCAAGGCAATCCCGTCGTGTAAGGACAGTTTCAATGTCATTTTAATAATATTGTGTGAATTGGAAGATGTGGAGTTGTTGGATGATATATGTCACAATGCAATTACAAGTAATATGTAATATGAAGGTAATTGACGACGAAAAAAAAGCGTGCAAGGAAACATCCAACGTGCGACATGATGTCATGTGCTTCATGACTCAAAAGTCAGTCGGGACTCTGTACAAAGGGGTAACCCATAAAAAAACACTTTGGGCCTACTTGGTATACATTTGGCAGTAAGCAACACTACTACTTGTAAACAGATAGAGTTATTCATTCGCGGTCATCCGCGACCCAACACCAAGATCCAATTGTCTGGTGAAAAAGACTTTTGCCATTATTACAAAGTACAAAGTACATTCTCCTTGGAAGAGTATCACATTCTTTCTATCTTTCTTTCAACATTTTCATCTAATGCACTCGTCACTTCCATAATGGCTCCGAAAAACAAGAATTTCGAAGAACTCAAGGAGCGATTGAATGCGCTGAAAACAGAACAGCGAGAGCTACAAGCGCTCTACCAAGAACGAGCCCACCAGCGCGTCGAGTACCAAAACAAAATGGCCAACCTCAACGTCATGTTGCAAAAACGCAGCATGGATACGATGTTGATTGAAGATGTCGTCGTTGTGACGCTCGTGGCCGAAAACGATGCGCGCGAACGTTACGCTCTCCTGCCTCCGGCACCCACGAAAACGGCCATTGCGGTGGAACCGGGGCAGAAAACGAAAAGTCTCGAGGAGGCCTGTAACATTTACCGAAGCCAAATTGAAGTATTGGAGGAAATGATTGAATACCGAAGAATATTGACAGCGACCGAACGAGATTTGGATCTTTTGTATCGACAAGCCGTTGATGACATACTGGATATAATGGACGAGTATTGTGACGACGAGAAATTGAAAGCCGACATGATCTCGTTCGCCGCAGCTGGGACTGCTCCGTGTTCTCCACGCAAAGAGACAAAGAAGCGGACGATTAGTAGAATACTTTCGTCACCGGGAACTTTCTTCTCGCCCAAGAAAGAAGCGGTAAAAGACACCATGCAGAACGACTTGTTGCCCGCCCCTCTCTCGGTCGAGCCACCGAAAACGCCGAAACAAGCATTTTCCCAATTCAAAGAGAACACCGCGTTGAATGATTTAAAAGCGGCACCCCTTATCGATGTGACCGAAAACGACGGTAGCATGAATGATGGAGACGTGTTCATGAACACGGATCATGACAAAACCAGTGGATCCCCAGATCGGCGGAAAAGAAAAAGAGTGGTAAAAAGATTGTTGAAGTAGGAGAAAAGCATGTTGACGAGGGTGTTGATGAAAAGAAGAAAAAGAAGAAGAAGAAGAAAAAGAGCGACGCTGTCGCGGGAGAATCAACCACACCGGAAATTCACGAGTCGTCGGAAGCAGACCAAGAAGCAGAAACTGATGTTATAGAAAAAACAAAAGAAAAAGAAGAAAGAACAACAAGTTGCCGAGAATGATGCTCCACTGGAAGATCCAGTTGAAAGCACTAAAGGAACAAAGAAAAAGAAGAAAGAGAAGGGCGGCAACGATCAATCGAAAAGTCATGGTGAAAAGCTCGAGGGCGACCGAGACATCGAAGCTTTGCCGGAAGATGTCAGCGAAGCAGTCGAAGCAATTCCTGTCGAGAAGACAAAGAAAAAGACAAAGAGCAAAAGCGAAGTCACGGAAAACAACAATCCCCCCTTCATTGATTGACGAGGAACCTGTAGCTGACCGTCAGGAGAGCCCCAAGAAGAAGAAAAAGAAAAAAGCCAAAAGGCGAAGAAGAAACGGAATGCAAAATCACGAATGAGAAAATCAAGAAGAAAAATAATAATGGAAAAGAGGCGTCCACTGTTGGGAGAAAAGCTGATCTGTAATTGAGCGAAGCGTGTTTCCATATCATTGACTCGGTTCAACGCAAGCGTAGTTTCCGAGTTTCCTATGAAATGGATTTAATGGAACCGTTGATGAGCTGAAAAATTGAAGGCATTTCTATCTTCTATAATCATCACAATGGGGAGGTGGCAACCTGATTTCTCGGCTGCAAAAACGGATACAAGCATCAAAAGAATGATCAAGATGAATTGTTTTTCAATTGACGAAAGGGCGTTTCTGTCATTAGTAACTTCTCAAATTCGTGAAGGTAAAGCACTTACTTCACGTTTTTCATCTTAATAATTACTTTCTGACTAGGAAATTGGGAATAAATATTAGGATTTTTTATTGTGAATACTTATAAAGGGAAGGCAGATAACGTAGTTCTCTAGCTCTCCCATTCTAATTCTTTAAGAGTTACCAGTTTTTTTTACGGAGTATAAACATTTCCAGGACTGAAATTAATGAGTCGGAAAAATAGCAGAAAGTCTGCTTTTTGTACAGTTGGAGTCAGAGTTGACTTTATCGCCTAAAATCTTTACTGGCGAGTATTAGAGCGCCGGCCGACCTCCATTTGTATTTGACGGCTAATTTTTTGCAAAACTCGACACGTTCCCCCCTCGCACCTCGGCGAAACAAATCCGACAACTGCCATAACCGAGATCATATCTTGTTGTGCACAATATTTGAGATGACAGAGGCTTGGGATACAGCCTTTAGAGGCGAGACACTAGCTGCCGCTTCGTCCAGGCGGACTAAGCGCGTTTCCGATCGCTTGCGGTTTATTGAGATAATTCGCTCGTCTTCTTTACCTGAAGACGACAGTTCGAGCCTCCATGCAGGGCACGACACATATGAGTTCTCATCAGAAACTAGAGGGAGCACAACACACAACGAGAGGTTAGACGACACCGTGCGAATAACAAACAGAGACGTCAACAAAACAAGGCTGTCTATATCAGCCAGTATTCTAGAGGAAACACTAGCAAATGAGCAAACTCCGTTAAGTTGGCATGCTCGAAATCGTATCCCAGGTGGAGCAGCCGCCAAGCTCATGATTGTCGGACCTAACAAGACAGACGACTCAGACGACACTGGATTGAAAACCACCGCTTCGCATCCGGACACACATTCCGTAGGGAGTGCAGGACAGATTGAGGATAAGCTCAAGGAAATTGAATTACAAATGCAGCAAGCCAAAAAGGAATTTGAAAGAGGCAGTACCGAGAACCGCCGCTACAACCAACGTGATGACGAAGATTTTATAGATCGCGACGAAAATAGAGCAGCTCGTATTGACTGCTCTACTACGCCGAAATTTCTGAATCGCGGTGAAAGTTTTCACGAGACTGCGGCGGCCGCGGTTCTGGCCTTGCTTTCCACCAGAACAAATCAATCTGTTTTTGGTAGCTTCGATGAATTGGTGTTTACCTATTCGACTAACAAAAAACCACTAAGCCCCCGCAACAACGTTGTCATCGACAGTGCATCCTATGAGTCTCCCGAAAAACGTGACATCGCCCAATTTGTACTATCCGACCATACTGAGAAGAAACTGCAAAGTCTGCGTACTCAAATGCGAAATCCCAATAAGACGATGACTGATTTACTGACAAAGATTGCCAGTCCCGACGACGGAGAGATGGATTTGGGATACATGGTACGAAGGAAGAATGCATGCGGTGCTTTACACACGTTGACAGCAACAAAAAAAAATCAGCACCCTATTTGCTGGACCTTAGGAGTTTTGACCGCACTTACAAGTGTACTAGTGGACGGACGTGGCGCCTCGGAGACTCAGCTGAAACGTACGTTTCCGGACGATCGCATTCGGGAAGAATACAAACAAGCCCGTAACCGTGCTGTTGCGGCACTGATGAATCTGTGCATGCCGAAGGAGAATCGCATCGCCATCACGCATACTCCTGATCTGGTTCAAACCGCTATATCAATTATTCTGGAAGACGACGATGACGGTGTTGCCAGGAGGGATGTTGCGCCATTCTGGCTTATCTTGGCAAATCATCCGAAAATCGGTTGCTGTTAGCCCAAGTGCCTGGTTTACTAGACGCCCTGATGAAAGTTCTCACACCCAGAGGAGAAAATCAGTCGACGGTTGTCATCCCAGAGTGCAACTCAAGTACAAGCAACCTCAAAATGACTTCTCTATCCGCCGAGTCCACGCTTAACTCTTCTTCGGCAGACAGCGGCGACTCAACAATCAGCGCAGAATCGAGCTACAGAAGTTCCTTCAGCAGGGGAACAGACGAACTCGATTCCCTGCCCGCATCACCACGAGCCGAAGAATACCTCTATGATGATGGGGTAGATGATCTTCTGAAAGCCGCACGACAAAATGCATTTGCGTTAATTCTTCATTTGATCAAAGAAAAAGACAATGCTTATCACTTCGCCCGCAACGACGAATTCGTAAGGACAATGGTTGAAATTTCTAAATTTCAAGAAAGCCCCTCGCATGTGTTGGCAGTCAAAGTACTTGCAAATCTTACCCGTCATCGCTTGAATACAAATGTCCTTGTTTTTGAGAGACGTGTGGTTGTTTTTGCTTTGGTCCGCGCCCTTGGTTCACCCCATTCACACTCCCGTGAATACGCCTGTTATGCTCTCCAGAATATCGCCCAAGACAAATCCTGCCGCCAAGAATTAGCAACGACACCCAACTTGATCGAATCACTCTGTCAATGCACACGCCAATCGTCCGGAGAAGCCGAGCGATTGGCAGCTACATCGGCATTGAAGAACATGTGCGACGAGCCAGCCAATTTGATCCCCATTTCCAACACACCCGATGGTATCTCGTCACTGATGCTTTTGACACACGACGAAGGTGTGTCGGATGTTATCCAGTATCGAGCATGCGATGCCATTTCGACATTGAGTTACTGGTTGCGAAAGATCGCCACCAGCGGGAAGGCTTTGGATGCCAATTTGCAAGGGACGACACCACCGGACGATCTTTTCGTACCAACTCTCCGGGTAGTGACATGGAATCAGTGGCAATGAAAAGCAAAAACTACCAAATTTATAATTCAGTGTATTAGTCTGTGTGTAAGAATACATTTTTGCGCGTCAACAAAAATAAGAATGGATCATCTCTTAAAATGGCTGCTTCGACACTTTTTTCAGTACGTTCTGATACGCCGTTGTACAACTAATTCTCGTTCAATGTGTTGTTCATCCCTTTGCGCTCGTAAAATAGCGTACGACGTGATGGATGTGATTAAATACACGAATCCTGTTACCATGCTCTGTATCATAACGAACGCATGCCCATGTAGTTCCATCGTGGAACACGTTCGAGCATCCTCGAACCACCATCGCTTCGTCGTACAAGGTTGAAAGGACGCCAAGGCAGCAAAGAGAGGTGTCCACATGAATAGGTCGATGATTGCTGTAGAAAATGTAACGAAAGCAAGGGAAATGCAAAATACCGGTGAGTGATGCATCGCACACCCGTGAGCGAGGAGAGCAATCGCCATTTCCCAAAGCAATCGTGGCAATCGCAAGGGCCACGGTATCGAAGAGTCAATGCGTAGACTATTGACAATTACATTGATAACGGCGACGGTTGATGTTAAGCGAAACTGAGGAACGGCATGTGCAATGACACTTTGGGTGCTGGATAGATAAGTTTTGTCGTTTCGATGTTCTGCAGCGTTTCCGGAAACTAGAAGAGCTCGTTTGTTTTGTGAAAAGTCGCGAGGAGACGTTTCTGCATGAGAGTTACAAATTGGGAGTAGAACAATGAATAAAAAGAAGACAAAGCGGATGCATTTCGTCATGGTTATTCATGATCGACTTTCTTGCATTTGGTTGGTAAGTTTGGTTGCATTTGTTGGGTTGTTTGAGTCGTCTTCAGGTCAATCATGAATCAAAAGGTATCTCGGGTCACGAAGAACATGAAAAGTTCTCCGGGTATTGTGTAGGAAAGAATAACGTTGCTACTAGTATTATGTCTGTGTGCGGTGTGACGTGTGACGTGGCAATTTTGCTTCTCCGCGTCGTCGGTCGTCACGACAGATTTTTATTGAGATGATTCTTCATGCTGTCTCTCTGCATAGAAGCAATCCCTTTCCATTCAATTCTTCAACACCAACTATGAGGACTATTCCATTTTGCATTCAACATACACCACACCAGCTGTTGTATCGAGGCACCTGCCGCGCGTTCTTTACGAACACGGATCAAATGAAACGAGAAGATCCGTATCAACAGCTCGGTTTGCAATGGGGCGACGGCGCCACCACGGCCGAAATTCGACAAGCCTATCGTCGAAAAGCCGCACAACTACACCCAGATGTCAACACGCAAGATGCTCCTCAAGTGGCATTACGCAAGTTTCAAGAACTGCAACGCGCTTATCAGTCACTGATGAAAATACACAGCCACGTCGGTGGTCTTTGCTGCGCCGAGAAGGATGAGGAATGGAGATTTTCGGTCTGGAGGAACGGGGATCGGATTGCCACCAATCGAACGGATGTAGCGGGAGTGTTACGGAAACGACCGAAACCACCGGCGGAGTTGTCGTCGCGACAGCGGGGCGCATTGTTGGGTCATCCATCGGGGACGGGCACTTTAACAAGGAACGAATATTTAGGAGACGGAGAAGCAGCGCCTTCGTCATCGGTAGGGAGAGGTCAAAGCAAGTGGGTGAAACCGAAAGAATTTGTTCCGTGGGATGGGAAAGTGGTTCTTTCTGCTAGCAAACGAATCAAGAGCAAAAAGTAGTCTCTAGCGGCTAGTTTTGAACAGGCACGGGATGTCATTGCTGCACACCAATTCTGCACGTTTTTTTTGAACGAAAAACGATCTTTTGCACCGTTGCAGTGAGTCGTCAAAGCTCATCATGCCCTGTACTCTATCTAATAGAGAAAAAACTCTTCCCGCTAGGTGATATGACGTCGCCGCATTATTGGTAGTTGACGTTTTGAATGTCCATGGTTGATAAGCTGGTTTTAAGAAAAGAATTTGAAATAAATAGTATCATTTTTGTTTTGTTGAAACAATGCTTTGGTTTTTAGGATCTAAAAACATCATGGGATTGACGTAACTTCTCCAACCCACAACCCACTGGTAGTCTTCGTGGACATACAGCGTACACTTTTCGGCATAATAGGCCTTACTGGTACCCTTGTACTTTGTGAAAAGAACTGGGAGATTAACCTCCACTAAGCACACAACGTCCTTGAGCACAATGTGGTATCATAAAGACTGCGCAACTTTTGGCATGCATTTGACGCAACCAAACTCGGCGCAAAACACCGAAACGCTTGATTTCATTAAACATTATTATAAAAATCAGACAAACCCATCAACCTTGAAGGTATTGCCTCTATTAGCCAAGCAAGAAAGGCAATACTGCTGGCGGTACATCGCTTATACGATTATGATAGCCGACGATTCTTCTTCTTCTTCTTCTTTCTGGACCGTCGGCCTGCTCGGTTTGCTTTTGATGGGAGGATTGTGTTATTTGTTTTACCCGGCCTTTGTCGCACGAGAAGGCCGTGGTCGCGTATTACCCCAGGCCACCAATATAGGAGGAACGAAGAGTAACACGGAAGATGTCCTATTATCGATCATTATTCCTGCCTTCAATGAAGAACTCCGATTGCCCATCATGCTGGAAGATGCCTTTCACTATTTGACCTCCCCCCTCATGTCCGGCATTGAAACAACTCGGAAAAGGCGCCGTGGAATGGATTGTGGTCGATGATGGATCCTCGGATCAAACCGGACGGGCCTTTCGTCGTTATGTCGAAGAGAAACCACCATCACACAACATGTGCTACAAACTCATTACTCTGCCCCGAAATTTGGGCAGGGTGCGGCCGTCCAGTCGGGTATGTTGGCCGCGACCGGACAGTTTTGTTTGTACGTCGATGCCGATGGAGCCACGTCGTTTGGTCCGGGATTGGAGGCGTTGACCCACCAACTAATGTCTGGAAAGGAATTTGTGTTCATGGGAAGTCGCGCGCATTTGCAACAAGAACGCAGCTTCCTTCGTCGATTTCTGGCATTGGCGTTTCGAGTGCTACTGACGATCACACTAGGACCGGCGGCGCAACACATTCGTGACACACAGTGTGGTTTTAAATTAATTTCCCGGAATGCGGCACAACGGATCTTTCGAACGTTGCATCTGCAACGGTGGGCGTTTGACATTGAGGTCTTGTATTTGGCGGTTCATTTGCAAGTGACGGTGAAGGAAGAAGTTGTACCGTGGCATGAAGTAGAAGGATCCAAATTGAATACGAGTATTTGGAATTTGGCTCTGGTGTCTCTATCCATGTTGCGGGACATGATTTGTGTGCGGCTCTGTTACCAGTTGGGTATTTGGAGCTTCGACAATGACGTGAAAAAACATAGATAGCCGGAGGAGGACACAGTCAGTGCGCAACTTGCTTTTTTCGTCTACAAAGTTACACTCGATCGAAATGGCAAGCGATCGCACGTCAAATTCATTGAAGCGGCCTAGTATCGTAGATGCGATTGGGTCTTGATGCCCTACGAGTCGTCGGTAGTGTGACAAATGAATTGATCGCTTCAACTCGAATTGAGGCTCTTCACGCAGCATCGACGAAATTGTACCCATTGGATCGATCAGACGTTAACTTTGTTCACAAGTAACACTTTCAACTTGCTAACTACTATTCTATTGATACAAATCGTTGACATTTTACTTGCAACTGAGATTACCTCATCCACCGCGCAAAGCCTTCTTCTGCATCCGGAGGACGCTCGTCTGATTGGAACGAATCCAAGTAATGACGCTTGTCTCTCCAGTTACAGAACCCGGCTCCGACGAAACAGGAACAGCACGGCAGCTGATAAATCGATATCCACCATAGAATACCAAAGATGACGAATCCGACTCCTACCAAGACGGCGACGCAATAAATGGTACTTTCGATAGGTTCCTGTTTCCAGTCAACGTGATTGAATAATTGATGTGGGTTTTCATTGTAAGGATTTTCCAATTTCAAAACCAGCTGATAAATCACAGACCAAACCACCCACAGCGATTCAATGGGCAGTATGTAGAAAAACCAATGTAGCCACCGGAACGGGATTCGATGGATAACAAATAGATCCCCGATCATGAGAAACGAAAGAATCAGTGTCGACATCGTCTTATGGGAAATGTCATGTCCATCATGATCACCCGGATGAGGCACAAAGGCATCGGCACAATGCACGACCGCCATTAACGTTACGGAATGTAGTGCTAATTCACCGCATACCCACGTGAAAGCGATGCGAGACGAAACTCGTTCGTCAGCCGAAGTCCGCATCATCAGAGTGTTGCACAGACTGCCGATTGCATATACCGCCGCAAACAGAAACGTCCAATGCGTTGGCCATGCTAAATAAAATGGCGTTTGAGGTCCTTGAACAAGCCAATCGTAGACAATATAACCAACAATAGCCGTGAGGAAGAGCAATTTCCAAAAGACCACGGCGAAAGTAGCTGCCGGAGCAAAAGATGCGGAAATGTTCAGTACACGACCCGTCGCAGGATCTTTCGTTTGAAAGTGCGGTCGTTTCGTAAATTCGGTCACGAGACGACCGTAGCAAGAGATGGTAGAACTTCGTTCGTGGGAGGTATCGGACTCGGTCGCATCGACGACGTCCGTTTCCGCCACGGAACGACGAGACTTGTTGGCGGGGAGGGACAAAAGTCATCATCAAAGGCCTCCCAAGTCATTTGTTGATGATTCTCACAGAACGAAGAAGATATATAGATTCGATTCGATTCGATTAGATTATTGCTTTATACTGGTAAAGAAGTAAAGCAATTCAAGTAATACATATTCGTTTGGTTTGGTTTGATTTGATTGCGATGTTCGTAATTCATTCATGGAAAATGCTACGAGGCCTATGACATTATTTATTATTATTATTTGTGGAGGTGCAAAATGGCACGATCCGGCGCTCCGAGACGTCTGTACATATTTTTTTACAGAATGCCCTTCTAATTACAAAAAACGATTCAAATTCTGTGCATGTCCGGAATACCGCTTCAATGAAACATAGCAAATATAGTTTCCGTTGATCTCTGTTGGAATGAAGTGTTCTACTTTTTAGGCCATGGAGGAACATTCGGAGGGAGGAGACTTCACGACCTCAGAAACTTCCTTTTGTCGCAGTGGAAAACATTCGAAAGCCACCAAATAATAATAATAGTGAAGGAAGGCCATACGAGCATAATTAACGAGAAAAAATAAAATCTTCCAACAACATCATTGTTCTTCTTCCGAGGCTTTCATCGCTTTCCGTAGCGTGCGCGAGCAGAAAGGCTTTCAAAGATTCATAACAAAAGGAAAGGGCGACAACAAAACGCACTCGACGAACCATCCGGCATTACGGAATTTTCCATGCAACCATTCTATTTCTTTTCCTTTCTCTCTCTGCTATTCATTCAACAAACACGGGCATTTTTAATTCACCGCACACACCATCATCATCATCATCATCCAACCACCACCACTTCCTTGTCCATGACACCACAGATTGCGGTCATTGGTGGTGGAGCGGCCGGTTTGGCGGCGGCGCGTATCTTGACACGAGATTTGCCGTCGTGCCAGATTACCGTATTGGAACAACGAGAAGCCTTGGGTGGAGTATGGAAGTATGACAAAGACAAGCAGCAGCAACAACAACAACAGCAACAACAACATCCCATGTACCAGAATTTGCGGACCAATTTGCCCAAAGAAATCATGCAGTTTCGGGAATATCCCTGGACGCACGTCGATTATGAACCCGGTCAACCAAACAGTAGTTTTTTGACGCATCGACAAGTCTTGCAGTATTTACAAAATTACGCACAACAGTTTGGTCTGGAATCGTTCATTCAATTCCGTGCCGAGGTGCAGCAATTGACCGTTCTGGAGGGTACCCCTTCGATCTTTCAGCCTTCCAACGAGACATGGCCCAAAATTCAATTGCAATGGAAAGAAGGGAATGATTCAACCACGCAGTCTGCGATATTTGATGCTGTTTGTATTTGCAACGGCCACTATTACAAACCAGCCCAGCCGGCGATACCTGGTCTCCAAGAGTTCTTTCATGGTGAAGTGCTGCATTCGGTTTCGTACAATGAACCCTCGTCGTTCGCCGGAAAGACCATTTTGTGTATTGGTGGCCGTGCCAGTGGTTCCGACATTGCCCGAGAATTGGTGACACAAGGAAACGCCGCGCATGTCTATTTGTCCGACTCGGTGTGTCGACAAGCCCAAACAACGCCCAATCGCGTCACAATAGTTCCTGCTACCACCCAATTTCGACCCGGAGGAAAAGTTCAGTTTGGTGCGGACTGTCCTTTGGAACCGACGGTAGATACGGTCATGTTTTGTACGGGATATGATTATGATTTCCCTTTTGTGCAAAGTTCATTGGTTCAGGCGGACCAGCGACGCGTGCGTCCACTCTATCATCAATTGTGGCATGCCCAATATCCAAACGTAAGTAGGATAACGATCCATGAGATTCATTCTTTTGTGACCACAAAATTCTCATGCAACATCACTTTCCTACGATACGCAGTTGGCATTCATTGGCTTGCCACACTCGGTTGTGCCATTTCCTTTGTTTGAATTACAAATGGAAGCATTTTGTAGTCAACTCGTAAACTGGAGACTGGGTGGACTTTCCGAACGACTGGTGTCTGCGGAAAAGACGCTTCGTCCGGAGGTGTTTGTCGTTTGCGCGTCCCGGACGACACGCATTTTCTGGGTGATGCTCAATGGGATTATTGCCGTCAGCTGGCGCAATTTGCGAGTTTGTTGCAGGCTTCGGAAGACGATAATGGAAATGACATTTTAAACTACATTGCGACGAACAAGGTAGGTGATTGGGCGATATGGTGACATGTGATTTATTACGTTATGAAGTGAGCCACACTCACGTAAAATTGCTTGCATTATTTGGTCGTCACTCCAGGCAATTTATGATCATGCGGGAAAAGCACGCAAGAGCGCTATACCGGGAAGTGTCGACGCGTACAAGTCACTTTGTTATGAAAGAAACGATTCATTGCAGACGTTTACGTCATGGTCCTGCGAAGGCAGCAACACTTTGCAAGATGTGTCGGCTTGCACGGGGATCTAACGGAGGACTAGCTGGCTGTACGAAGAAGGCCAACCTCTTTGTGAATACTCATCAGAGAGTCATGGCTTGTCGGATCAAGACTTTTCTTCGCGTCATCTTGACAGGTTGTTACCTGAAAAGAGTGTTTATCCGTTAGGAGATCGGGGATCACTGAAACGACTACAAGGCCGGACATTCAGTCGCCAATGCTTTCTTGCGAGCGATAGGTCGCTGGACGATTCGTGGCCGTTCCATTTATCAACGTGTCTCAAATTGGTCAACGGGCTTTCTCGATAAAAAAATGCAACGGACCTATTTCGGCAAAATTTGAATGGTCCACACGGGATTGAGTCACAAAATTGTTGAGCGCGGCGAAGCGTCCAGTCACGCAGTCACTCCTCAGTCGGGTCGAGGTACGGATACGGTTTTTAGATGATATAGTTTATCCAGTAATGACAAATTTTGCTATGTCTTTGGTACTTAACCGATACACACTGGGGATTCCGACCTTCGGAAGCTCAGAATTATTCTACTCATTAGACTGATACACCAAGCGTTGACAAAAATTTGAGCCAGACAGAAACGCGTAAAACAGACTCGATCACAAAATTGCATTCTTGTAACACACCTTGCCAATTTTGCCTGTCGGCATCACGCGAGTCAACCATCTCCTCCCACAAGACCATTTTCCCGACCGGCAAGAGTGGCCGATTCATCGACAACAAATCGCTTCTTTCTCCTTCATCACAAATTGTGGAAAGCTTTCCGGAAACTTGCCGGATACGTGGGACGAAAGGCGAAAGAGTTGTGAAGAAGCTGCAGGCTCCTTGTCCAAGCGAACATCAAACAACATTCGAATAGAAAATAATTGTAAGGAAAAATGATGTACACTCAGGAAAGCCATGGTGCCAATGGTAAGTCGTTAGCAGCTTTGATTGGGTGTAGCGAAGGTTCGTTGGTTGACTCACTTATCGGAAACCTTTTAGTCGGAAGAAATATGAAAGGAGATATCTTGCAGGGACGTGGACCTGAAGATGGTTTTTCGAGAGATGGATCAAGAGAAGATTCGACTGGAATGAAAAGAAAGTACACCGACCGCGATCCAGAGTCTCCGGGGCACCTCGATGTGGATGTAGACACTCCGCTTGCGAAGAAGGAACGAAACTATTTTACCGATATGGATACCGATTCCCCTTCATCCTACCCTAAACATGTTCTTGTTCCATCCGAGCGATCCCTTGAGCCTAAGCATTACATGCCGCACACAACACACTTGGGAGATGACCAACGTCTAGATCAGATTTCTTTTCCGACCAATGATGCCCCTCAGGGTGTTCAAGTGTTGACTCCAGACAGTGTTGGACGTGGACGACCTTACGAACCCCAGCCATACCCCCCCTCGTCACTATCAGCAGTTTCATGATGTGTATCGAACCCCGTCTTACACTCCTGACATGGATTATGGACGTTCCTATCCAGGACATCACGCTCAAGGACCCAGTGGTCATCCAGCTGCTGACGGATTTCCTCGTTCTCGTCGATGGGCGTGTGATTACTGCAATGTTGCGACTTTTTTGAGCTATGAAGAGGCTTGCGCTCACGAAGACGTATGCAGTCGTCGTCACCACGACTCTTCCTATTATGCTGAGCCTTTCCGTCACCGGCCATCTCATCCTGCGTATGGCGGCCAGCCGGCGCCGCAGGGCAGCGGACTCGGCGCGCTCTACCACGCAAGCCAAGAAGTTGTCACCCCTCCTACTCCATACCATCAGCAACCCCCGAATCGATGGGGCGCTCATCACGCTCCTCCTCTTCCCGTGTTGCCCCATGAGCAAAACTACTACCGCCATGGCTACTATGACATGAGAGAAGAGCATCCTCACTACCCACCGAGCGACCCGTACTACCACGCTCACATGCAACCATCGTACCCGCACACCCAACCACCGCCTCAAGACTACTATCAGAAGCGGTTGCTACTGGCATTGCCTTCCGACAGAGACTCTCTTTCGGACCGACAATGCTTTGTTCGCTCAGAAATGGTTGAAATCTTCGCCGCTACGCAGAAAGATGTCTCCGCACGTCACTCAAAAGGTGCGCAGAAGCTTGTGTTGGGTCAAGTTGGCATTCGATGTGTTCACTGCAGTCACTTGCGTCCACGTGATCGTGCAGAGCGCTCGGTATGCTACCCCAAGTCCATCTGTCGCATCTACCAGACGGTGGCAGATATGCAGCGATTCCACTTTGAGAACTGCCGGGAGATCCCCGATCATGTCCGTCAACTCTACAAGAAGCTGAAGACTACACGTCCTCGTGGTGTCGGATCACCTCAGAGTTATTGGGTGTCAAGTGCCAAATCATTGGGCTTGGTTGACACCGGCGACGGTATTTGCTTTGAAGCTGACGCCGACAGTCAAGTCAAGAATGAAGAACAGCAACAGGAACAGCCGCAGCAGCCACAAGAGCTAGCCGAGCAACAACCGCAGGCATCTCATGGAGACGAGAAGTCAGACGAGCCGCAATCCAGTGAGCTTAACGAGCCACCGCGTGATAAAGTAGTAATCAAGGAACCAACGGAGGAACCCGCGGAGGAACTAGTTCAAAACGAAGCTGCTTCATGTCAACCCACTCAGCAAGAAGAGCAAGTACTCGAGCTCCAGTCTTCCGAGATGTCGCTTGGAGAGAACTGAAAAAGAATTTGACGGCAAAGTTTTAACGGGGAAGAAAAAGAAGAATAAACATGGGTTACAAAGCATTATATGTTGTTTTACGTGCACGGTGCGCAATTTAAACTCTAAACTATCAACAAGGGAAACAGTTCAAGGAATTATCTGCTCTAGTATTCCACAACAACTAGTTTCGTCACTTCTCGGATACATCCTATACTTGTTACTCCGAAAACGTTCAAGAAATACAACAAAAATTAACTTTTGGTCTCTACTACGCATTCTACTTCTTACAACCCACGCAAAACTTCTGCGTCGCTCTTGTAGGACCACGGGTTGATCAGTCCTTCAAAAGTTCATTCCGAAGTTACACTTGTGGGTTATACGATGCATCATGACGACGAATTATTGAATTCGCTTACTTTAAAAATTGCAAGCTTTCGAGATATCTTGACAGACTTGATCCATGTCGAGTGCCTTGAGGGCCGGAAAGGGGCGTTTCAATGCCAACAACTCTACTACGGGATCGTCTTTACCACTTACTCGAACAACGAAATTGCCTTTACCAGGCTTCTCTTCGTTGATCTTGACGGATGCCTTTCCTTTGACTGCAAAAAAATACATGATGAGATCAACAACAACGTGAATGAAAAGAATATATAATCTACTTACAATACGCTTCAATTTTCAACGCCCTTGTTTTGAATGCATTTCATTGCTTGCAAGCTTCGATGGATATAATGACTTCTTTGCCTGCTGCAGTGAGTTTATCCTCCTTTTGCTTTCCGTCTTCTTGGGAGGCTGGACCGTAGTCTTGACTGGCTTGGCCTTGGTCTTCCCGGCCGAGATCGGTTCTTCTTTCTTTTCGATGCTTTCGCCTCAGCAGCTGGTGCGGCACTTCTCAATGTACGCATCTTTGTCGAATAAGAATACAACTAACAGAAAGAACAAGTTTAACGATAGAGAATGTGCTAAAAGAAAAGATGCGGAGCAATAAGATGCAGCGATGCAGCAAAGAAAAGTTGTAGTCAGCACAAAAAGTAACTACTTGTATAGTTGCGAAAGTAGTCTTAACGTTTCACCACGACTGCATTTCAGTCATGAACAATGAATATCGGATTTACTTTCCGTTCGTTCTGCTACTGTTTCAATTCAACATTGCTTTACTTTATTTACTATGATATTTCTTTGACAGCATTTGTATTGCACTCATCGAAGATTTATAGCGAAATAGGCTTGCAAATCAACCGGTTGCATATTTACTATGGGTCAGTATACTTTGTAAACGACTTTTCACCAAGACTGCCTTTCAGTCATGAAACCAGGAAGGCTATTACGCTTACGCCGCAGCCGCAGGCGAAAAATGACGCCCGGCCCAACATTCCATCTCCGCCGCATAGTGAATAGTGAATAGTGAAGTGGATTTTTTCGACGATCATGCTTTTCACACACAACGCCAGCAACCTAACACGTTATCATTATTTCATTTATCACTTTCATCATTGATCTTCCACTTTATATACCTCTACTCTAGTGGCCGATGCACCTTATCGAAGAAGCTTTCGGCAAAGGCTGTTCACTTTACCATGACGTTCTCAAATGCCCGAAAGATGCTTCCGCAGCGCAATTGCGGAAAGCGTATTACCGGGCCGCATTGCTCTATCACCCCGACAAGAATCCCGATGGTCATAAGCAGTTTCAAGCCATTTCCATGGCGTATCAAATTTTGAAAGATAAGGACATGAGAGATGCGTACGATGAATCGGGAGAAATTCCGGATACACCCGACGACGATGATGACATGGGAACATCCCATAAACGCAATCCGTGGAAAGAATACTTCGATCGCATCTTTGGTAAGGTGACTACGTCCGATATTGACGCCTTTTCGGCTAAATACAAATGTAGTGATGAAGAGAAAAAGGATGTCTTGCAGCAATTCGTACAGCGAAAAGGAGATTTGATGCAAATGCTCGAATTTGTCATGTTGAGTACCGAAAAGGATGCCGTGCGGTGGGTGGAAGATTATCTCCGACCGGCCCTGGAAGCTAACGAAATTCCGAACGAATATCAGTCGACTATGAACAAGACACTGGAAAAAATCCAAAAGAAACTCAGTAAGCAGAAGGATTTCGAGGAACAAGCCGAAGAAGACAACGACAACGACGACGACGACGACGACGCCACCGAGTCGGAAGAGGATTTGCCTCCCGTCCTGCGCAAACCCAAACGCACCGTCAAAAGGGGAAACCAACGCAAGCGAAAAGAAAAAGAACGACGATATGACCGATTTGATTGCACAAATTCAAAACAAGCGGGGTGGTGCGAATAGCCTCCTCCAAAGTATAGCGTCACGCTACGGTGTCGACAATCACGATCCGCTGAACGACGACGAATTTTCCAAACTTCAGGCTCGTGTCGAGTCGAAGCGAAAAAAGAAGTAATTATCGGAACTGCAGCATAGCAATCGTATGAAGAATGCATTTACTACAATTTAGAAAAGAATTTTTAGTAATTCATTGTTGAATAGCTTCAATCACTAGACTCCCAGAACACGTGGGAAATACGAATGCAGTACGGCGGTTATGGCTCCCAGGATCGAGCACGCAAAGCCGAATCCAACAAGGAACTTGCAAAAGTAGCGTTCCAATTTATCCTTCGTCTTTCTTGTCACATCCTTGGATGTATGCTTCAAATAAAGCAAGGCCGGATACGTGTAAATAATGGCCGTCCCCGTCAAAGCCCCATTGAAACTAATGACAAATCCCGCATCTTTGACAAACAGCGCCATGCCCGTCAATATGGATAACAAAAGTGCCGTCACTTTCTTCGTTTCCCCTTCCCGACCCTTGCCCCACAATTGCAGAGCGGCGGAACGACACGCATCAAAGACAAAGGGAAAACCACCCACAACGGAAGTGACAATGAGTGACTTGGAGACTTTGGCGCCCCAGTCATGGGCGGGATAATTGTTCAGAATAATCCCTTGTGCATTCGCACCAAACGTCAAGAATCCAAACGCCATGGCCGCCATGCTGATGAGTGTGACCACAGTATACGAGAATCCCGTCATGAGATGGAACTGGTTCAAGACTGACTCGTCCTTGATCGCGGCTTGGTTACTTTTGCGTCCCGTCAAGGCATGATAGAATTCCGGTGCCGAGAAATGTGCCATGAGAGCGACACAACTCATGGCAATCAAGAGAAGCGGTGCCGGTGAAGCCACTCGGTTGTAGGTATGAAACGAACCGGCGGTCGCATACGGACTGGTGGGTTGGAAAACGGGACACCGCCAGGCCAAAAAGGCGGTCGTAAAGGCCGTTCCGGTGACTCCGACGAACGACAAGGGCGCCAAGGAAGCGAGCGATTGTAAATTACAAAGTGGCCAAAGAATACCTCCAGCCACGGCCAAAATGGAGGCCGAACGATTGGACCACCTCGTCCCGATCAAACTGGTAACAGAATCTCCAATGACCAAGATATACGCCAAGGCACAACCAAAGCAATAAATAAAGTTGGAAAACGGAATTAGAGTCGACTTTTTGTCCGCATAGACTGCTTGCCACAAATCCCCCCAAATTGTGGGCTTTCGGAAAATAAGCATGCGTCAATCGTCCGTACAACGCAAACGTGTAGGCCGAGAGAGCGGCAATGAGCGAAAAGAAGGTACATCCAGCCCACAAACTGCTGGGATCATTCGAAATGGCCGCCAAGCCGGACGGCAAGGACAACAATCCTGTTCCCAACATGGCTTTCATGACACTAAAACTCGTCGAATAGAGCCTATTGTTGTTCGTGGATGAGATAGCCGCATCTTGTAATTCATTTGGTACATTTTCGTCAGAGGACAACGACGGTGTAGTGGTGAGGGCCAACGGAACCGAAAGAGAGCGATGCAATTGAAGTTGTTGCGGCAGCACAAAAGCTTCGGCTACCCAAAGTAAGCACAATATTCGAATAACACGCATGCTTGGATTGCTGTAGTGGTAATAAGGTATGAATGCAATAAAAGACTACTCTCGATGGTTGATGCAGTTTTGAGAGAGTGCTGGCGGGTGTTATATTGCGATCCATACTTTCATGTCACACGTCCCCAGAAAATGTGGGCGTGTGTTATTTGCACGTACCAAGAAAATGTGGACATGTGTTGTTTGCACGTACCCAGAAAATGTGGGAGTGTGTTATTTGCACGTACCCAGAAAATGTGGGAGTGTGTTGTTTGCACTTGCCCAGAAAATGTGGACATGTGCGTTTTTCACGTGCCCAGAAAATGTGGGAGTATGTGAAAACAGGTGTGACTACGACGTATGATGAAACGATTAACGATTAATTTTACTTGAAGACTGGGTACCGATGCGCATGAGGGAGAAACAAGCTAGGATGGTCATGAGTCACGAGGAGGAGTTGTCAATTATTGATAAAATCCCGTGTAGGATTTCCATGTTGTTGTGGCATCGCGCCCAGAAAATGTGGGCGTGTGCGTTTTCACGTGCACAGAAAACATGGGGATGTGGTGTTTTTTCAGGTGCCAAGAAAATTTTGGGGTGTGGCTCTTTGCAAGATGCCGACAAATAAAATTTGTAGCCGACAATTAAAACAGTAGCAGATAACCAGTTATTGAGAAAACAGGACGTTCATAATGGGACGAATGAGAAGGAAAGCACGTTCTAACATGACGTCTTCGCAGTGGACGGCCAACGACCGTTCCGATTTGGTGGCCTTTTTAGTCGCTTACCGAGAAGCGGCCGTCGGTCGTTATCAGTTAACCAAGCCGGAGCAGTTTGTGATAGGAGGAATCAATTTTCCCATTTTGTCGCATCGATCGATACGGCAACGTTTCTTGGCAATGCCGATCCAATTGACGGCGAAGCAACGAAAAGTCGTGCACGAATGTTGTGTGGAAAGTAAGTCGTTTCGTTCTTTTGTAGGAAAGCACCATGACTCACCATACTTACAAATAAATGATCAGCCTTTTTGTTTCACGGAACCATCGATCGAGAAGACGGACAGCGACAAGTATTGATTTCGATTTACGCCGATGGCTTACCGAAGACCGAGGGTCGACGACCCGGTGCTCTCTATATGTATCGTCCCTGGTTCTGTCGCGAACGAGAAAGTACAGAAGCCCAAGAAACAGCCATCGAAACCATACACTCTTTAATCGATCAACCGTCGCGTTGTATTCGAGATACGGATAGTCTCGATCTCGAACAACTCCAAACGATGGTCGTTCCGGGGCCACTGCACGACAATCTACTTCTCGTCAACTCACTGGCGAGTATTCGACAAATGCAACGCGAATGGAAGGAACATCCTCCAACCATCATTGCTTTTGACTTGGAAGCGTACAACGAATCCAAATATTGTCAGTTGACCTGTTTGTTACAACTTGCGGTACCTTCTCATCCACATCAACGACATTACATCCTTGATCCACTCGTGTCCGATGTATGGGATGAAATAGGCCCTACCTTGGCGCCGTACTTTGCCGATCCGTCCATTGTCAAAATTGGACACGCCATTGGCGGTCTCGATGTTCCCTGCTTGTATCGCGACTTTGGGATTGTCGTCGTCAATGCGTTTGATACGTACGAAGCCGCGACACAATTGAAATTGCCTCTCAAAGGACTGGCGGCGGTGTGTGATCATTATCAGCTACTCCAAAATGGAGACTATTATACAAGCCTCAAAGAGCAGTATCAATCTTGCGACTGGAGAGTGCGCCCTTTGACGGAACCGATGCTCCAGTACGGTCGATTTGATATTCATTATTTGATGCCGTTACGAGAACTCATGATCCGTGACCTTACCCGAGATGCTTGGGCGTCCGGTCGTCAGCAATCGCAATTGGTAGCAGAAGCGCTGCAAGAAACATTGCAACAGTTTGCAAGAGAAGAAGACGAGGGTGATTTTCTGACGTCGGCCCGAACCAGTCTGTCGAGTTATGCGACTGGACGAAATAATGACGGTGAAGACACCGTCGGATATCAGAGTGCGCTTTCGCGGCAGTCTTCGTTAAGTGAGTATGATACTCCGGCCGAGGAGGGTAGTATATTGAGTAATTATACAAGGAAAAGTGAGTGCGTAGCGAATGTGGTATCCCGCGAGCATTTGAATGCCTCTGAATTACGGATGCAGATTGATTTGGGAAGGACCTTGGCCATGAGCCAAGAGCATTGTCGGAAACTGTGGAAAGGACGCAGCGAACCGCGTATGGGAGTCTTGGATTTGTTGGTTCAGCGTCTGCGTCGCCATCAAATTCCGTGGACATCATCGCAAAGCGAACTTTACATCCACCTAGCGGATTGGCGAGATGCGATAGCAGCTGCTCTAGAAACATTGCCGCAATTCATCGCACCACTGGAATTTTTGGCCGCTGTCGCTTATCAGCGTCCTTGTACTGAAGTTGGTCTGCGGAGAATATCAACTAGCTTGCCACACGCAATTGAAGAAAATAGCGAAATACGAGAACAATTACTTGATATTGTTCGCGAATCAGCTTGCACAAAGGAGAGCACAGAGAGTTTTCGCAAAGAGTATTATTTTTATAAAGTGAATAGATTTCGCCGTTTGATGGATGATGGCATAATCATGCAATGGAAGTGGTCTATTGCAGTGGCGGTAGTCCTTGCAGGAGCAGCGTTGGTCGTGTCAGGACGCAAGCGCTCGAGATGAATAGCAGTTGTCAAGTGCACTAATGTATAACGTCTAAAAAGCTAATGTCAGTAATGTACTAAATATTGTTCGATTTTCGTAGTCGCTTACAAAGTCGGGGACATGCTGCTCAGATTGTGGAACGCCCCAGACACGTGGGCGGAAGAAGGCACAGAGTCCCGCTTTTGCTGCAAATACTGGTGGCACGCATCCGCAACACCTCGGCCCTCATTAATGGCCCACACAACAAGGGATTGCCCGCGCCGGCAATCACCTCCAGCAAAAACACCTTCGACGTTGGTACGATAATCCCCATAAACTGCATGAATGTTCTTGCGTTGATCAGTATCTAACCCAAGCTCCTCAACAATATATTGCTCCGGCGCAACAAAGCCCATACTCAAAACAACAAGATCTGCCGGCCATTCTCGTTCCGAACCCTCAATCGCTTTGGGTCCCTCTTTGCTAATTTCAACGTCTTGGGTAACTAATGCTTTCACGTGACCATTTTCGTCTCCAATAAATTCCTTCGTCATGACTGAGTACACACGTGGATCCTTGCCGAATACAGCTTTGGCCTCTGCGTGACCGTAATCAACACCAAACACTCGTGGCCACTGGGGCCATGGGTTATCGGGAGCACGCGACATGGGAGGTTGTGGCATCAATTCAAAGTTAGTAACTGACTTGCAACGATGGCGCATGCTAGTACCGATACAATCGGTTCCCGTGTCACCACCACCGATGACGATGACATCTTTGCCGGCAGCTGTGATCCAGTTTTCTTTTTCCCACTGAGATTCTAATGTTCCCTCCTTTGTCATTAGTAGCTTCTTTTGGTTGGCGGTCAAGAATTCCTAAAAATACGAGGAGAAACGAAGAAAAGTCAGAAAATACTCTCACTGACCAACACCGTGCCCAATTCATGCTTACCATTGCAAAATGAATTCCTTTCAATTCACGTCCAGGGACGGGCAAGTCACGAGGCTTCGTTGAGCCGACACAAAGGATCAAAGCATCCACGTTGGCGCGCAATTCATTAATGTCAACATTATGCCCAATGTTTGCGTTTGTCACAAACTCGATACCCTCTTCTCTCAACAAGTTCACTCTTCGATCGACAGTATCCTTTTCCAATTTCATGTTGGGAATGCCGTACATCAAAAGCCCTCCGATTCGGTCAGCACGTTCATAAACCGTTACTTTGTGTCCCATCTGATTCAACTGATCCGCCGCAGCCAGTCCCGACGGACCTGATCCTACAACTGCCACCGTCATTCCAGTCCGATTTTCTGGAATCCGCGGTGTGATGAGGCCCTCCTTCCAAGCACGGTCCACGATACTGTACTCAATGTTCTTGATGGTCACCGGTGCATCGACCAATCCAGCCACACACGATCCTTCACAAGGCGCCGGACACACTCTTCCCGTAAATTCCGGAAAGTTGTTGGTTTTGTGCAGCCGATCGATGGCATCTTCCCACTGTCCGTTGTAGACTAAATTGTTCCATTCCGGAATCAGATTGTTCACCGGACAGCCCGCATGCGTCTGACAGAACGGAGTGCCACAATCCATGCATCGTGCCGCCTGTACTTTGCGTTCCACGCTGGTGTGATACTCGCTATCTTCCTCGGTGGGGTTCAATTCACCCCAATCGCGGACACGTTCGGTGGGCTTGCGATAGGGTTCCGGATTGCGTTGGTAGTTCAAGAAGCCTCGCAACTTTTCAATGGAAGCGTACGATCCGTCGCGGCGTTTGACACTGTTATAGAATGAAGGAGAATGAGTCAGAAAATGGATTTGAAAAATCATCGACAGGCATTATCTTTCCGATCGCGACGTCGCATCACTCGCTAGACGGAATTCTCGTACACTTTGTACGGATCTCTACGTACCGAGGTTCATTGTCATGATCGCTCGATTGGCCCTCTCTCCAAATCTCGTGGCGACCATCGGCACCCAAAGGACCGGCTTTTTCAATTTGAGTCGATAACTTTCTCAATGTTCGGCTCGAAGCCACAAGTCGCTGCGTGCGTGCTGCCAACATTGTTTCAAACAAACTCTATGTTGATGCGAGCGAGAAAGAGAAAAAAAGCGAAGAAGCCGCCAGCCTTTGACCACAAAAAAAAGAATGGGTGCAAAATATTTCACACGAAGATTGGCCAGGTCAATCTTCCGCCCCAAAATTCCGAGATGAGTGGTACTCGGACAATCCGGAAAAGGTGAGGTATATAGTACCAAGTACATCCGTGTACCAGATACGTCACAGCGTCCGACTTGCGGACAGGGAAAAGCGAACGAGCCTCCCATCCGAAGCAGATGTCACATTCGTGAACCATTCTTCGCTTTGTTCCTCCATGCAAATACAACTTACAAAAATGAGTCTTGTACAAGTATCTGCATCTGCACGTCGGTCGTCTGCTCCTTCTTCAACGTAACGAGTGACGTGTGTGGAAAAATAATAAAGCACAACAAGTTAAATGCATGTTTCGTTTTTTCCAACGAATTGAGATTTTTCAACGATGTCAATTGTTGCTCTATATCTGTTAGGGGAAATGGTAACACGACATTGATGGCCAAGAGACCTATAACAATGCTGTTGTTGAAATAGTGTAATATCCGGGTACACCGTCTGTCGACACAGTTCCTTACGAGGACTACGTGAAACAGACGTAGACTTTCGAAGCATTGCTCATTGTTATAGATTAGAATGTTTTTATTGTTTGTCACGCTTGGCTTGAAGGCTGATTTACTTCATGTTGGATTCCGAAATTAAGGCGCTCTCATTAAGGTTACTGGGTACCAGCGTGGGTTCTGTTTTTGTCTGTCTGTCTGTCGTCTGCTCATTCTTTCGTCTTCGTCCCATGAACCCATGAATGACGTTTGTGATCTGTCGCAAATTTCTGACAGCCTCCACCTTGATGATGAATGATGATGTGTTTCGTTTTTATCCTCCCTCCGATCGAAATCGTAGAGACGGATACCAGGTAGCAATCGTGTGATTGTTGCTGTTGGAAAATAGGATTACTTTTCTTTATTCAAATTTATTCAAAGGACCGATTGGGCTTGCCGTCGGATTTATCGCTGTTCCGTTTCGAACGCTCCTTCCTTTGTTTTCAGGAAAGACGCACCTCCTTTCTTGTTTCTTGCGATCCGTCGGGCTTCTCTGTTTGCTGCAAAATCCCGTCTGTCCTCCATTCCTTGAGAATTCGGCTGAAATCTTTTCTTTCTTTCTTGTAGTATTCCTCCTCCTCCTCCTCCTCCTCATTTTTTCTTTGCTCGAACACAATGTTCACCATGGGTTTCGTCATCAGCATTGCACTCATGGGACGCTTTTCCCACGCACGTGTGGCGGGAGAATGGACGACTTCCTTCGCCAGTTTGGTGTCGCGACAAAATCTCGCGTTCCGTGGTCGAACACGACCGTTTCTGCGTTCTCTTTCCTCGTCTTCGTCGGACGAGACCGAATATTATGATTTCGACTATTATGTGATTGGTGGAGGATCCGGTGGTATCGCTTCGGCGCGACGTGCGGCGACGTATGGTGCGAAAGTGGCGGTAGCGGAATACGGTAGAATGGGTGGAACTTGTAAGTACTGTAATATACCATCTGTTTTTCAATTGTGTTCGCACGCTTCTTTGATACTCATTATTACAATCTTTACATGAAAAAAAGGCGTCAATGTGGGTTGCGTCCCCAAGAAAGTCATGTGGAATGCTGCTTCCATCGCCGAAACGATACACGACATGTCGCATTACGGATTTTCGGGAGCGGATGAAGTAACGTTTGACTGGAATTTTCTCAAACAGGCGCGCGATAAATACGTTGCTCGATTGAATGGAATTTACGATCGGAACTTGGAAAATTCAAAAGTGACGAAACATTTAGGTAAAGCGTCGCTGGCGGGCCCTCATACGGTGAAAGTAGAACCGACGGACGGAAGTGAGCCGCAAACATACACGGCCAAACATATTTTGATCGCCGTCGGTGGACAGCCAGTGTTTCCGAAAGGCGAAGGAGTCAAGGAGTACTCGATTAGCAGTGATGGATTTTTCGAACTGGAAGATTTGCCCCGCAAGGCGGTGGTTGTTGGAGCTGGTTACATTGCGGTGGAATTAGCGGGTGTTCTTCAAGCACTTGGAACGGATACCAAACTGGTTGTACGAAAGGAGATGGCTCTGCGTAGCTTTGATGATATGTTGCGAGACACGTTAGATGAAGAGATGCAGCGTCAAGGGATTGAAATCTTTCGCAATACCAACGGTGTAGCGAAGATTGAAGCGAATGCGGACGGTCTCAAGACAGTGTATCTTAACAATGGGGAAAAGATTGAAGGGGCGGACGTTGTGCTTATGGCACCGGGTCGTATTCCCAAGACGGAATCTTTGAATCTCGATAGTGTCGGTGTGGAACGAAACGAAAAGGGTCACATTAAAGTCAACGAATACTCCGAAACTACCGCCGAAGGAATATATGCCCTTGGTGACGTTATTGGAAACATCGAATTGACTCCAATGGCCATGTAAGTGCTTTCTGCGGGATTTTTTGTTTCAGATTATAATTTTGAGCTCACAGTTTCATACAGTGCCGCTGGACGTCGCTTGTCGGATCGTCTGTTTGGAGGACCAGAATATGCTAATGCCAAGGTTAGCTACGATCTTGTTCCAACTGTGGTGTTCTCCCATCCGACGATAGGAACAATTGGGCTTTCGGAAGCCGATGCGATTGCAAAGTATGGTGCCGACAACGTTAAAGTTTACAAGTCCAAGTTTGCGAATTTGTATTATGGGCCATTTCAAGTAGACCCAGATGACAAGCCAAAGACTGCTATGAAACTTGTTTGTGCAGGCCCTGAAGAGCTAGTTGTTGGATTGCACGTCATTGGTAGTGGAGCCGATGAAATGCTACAAGGGTTTGGAATTGCTTTGAAAATGGGGGCAACCAAGGCGGACTTTGATGCCACTGTTGCGATCCACCCTACAGCGGCGGAAGAATTCGTTACGATGTTTCCTTGGGGACTGTCACCCCAAAAGTCGGGCGCAATCCAGAGTCCGTTGAACGGGGCCAATCCGCCTGAACCATCTATGTAGAGGAATAAGTTAGGGTACACCTTGTGCCTCGTCGATGGTAGAGCCTGTAGGTGCACATTATAGCAATAAACTAATTCATACTAATCACTCTGAATACGAAACGAAACTGTTTTCTGGCTAGTGAGTTGAATTGATTTCTTCTCGACGTTCCCAGAAGGTGATGCTGAAGCAACTACATCTTAAGCTTCTAGTCACTGGTAAATATTATGAGATGGGTCAATGATTTTAGCTAGTTTCGGCTTGTTACAATTTTTTTATTTCACATAGCGCTCATGCCGCTGGAGCTGTTGGTGCTGACTTGAAGAACAATAATAGCACGTTTCCAATGAATCCGTCTAGGTTACCAATGGAATCGTGTTCTTCGTATGCATTGAAGGACATAATAGTTGATAGCAGTTGCTCAAAGCAACATCGAGATTTGTCTTCGTTTCCAAGAGACAAGTGAATCTGTCCCAAGTTGTTGGAAATGGCCATGGACTGTAAGGGCGAGATTACAAGTTCCTCGTTGATTTGAATTGAACAAACGAGCTCATAGAGAGATTTAGCCTTGAGAAGCTTTCCTGTACAATTAACATCTTGAATAGCAATAAGGTGATGCGCAAGAGCAATGTTGTAAAGTATTACAAAGGAGAGCTTGACGTTATCTCGGAAAGATTGCATTTCTTGCTGATGGGCTGGAATGTACATCGGTGAAGTGAAAGTATACCCTTCTACGCCCAAGCTTGATAGTAAAGTGTATCCGAGCTCCGGTGGGTATTGGAGGAACACTCCAAGAGGAGACTCGTTATCGTCGTCCTCGATAGTATCCTTGCTGCTTTCCTCTTGCTGTATCATTTCTTGCTTAACGAGACTCAATGCTTTTGATAGAACTCTGAGGGCATGGCCGTACCTTCCCTTTAAGATCATGTGTATTCCAGCATTGTTCAAAAGAACAGGGTCGTTGCTTTCATCGACCAAACTCATGGTGTATAGCTCGATGTCGTCGATCGATTATGGGCAACAAGTGGTATGCTTTATTTGGGTTGTGGCGTTCAGCTTTTGCTGGTTTATTTTTGTTGACCACAAAACGAAATGCTAAATCTTGAATTCGGTTCTGGGTTCTCGCATTCACTTCTCAGTTCTCGGGGTTCTTCGAAGCAGAAAAAGGCATAAAACCCTAGAACAAATAAAGAACACTAATAGTGTACTTTACCGAGTACCGGTATCGGAACCTCATTCCTAAAGCCTTGTTCAATGGCGAACACAAGCATGGAACCCGAAGGACTAAACAGGGCTATGTTATTATTGGATGTATAGATGTATGGATGTATGGGTTTTCTTTTATTTTTGAATCAAGAAAATAAATGTACTATGTTTTCAACTGTTCTTTGACTACAAGATATATGTCTGTCCTCTGTCCACGATTGCTTCCCGATTTGCCCCGAAATGACACGCGACATAAATTTGAACTTGAAGAAAAATTATACGGAGTATTGCCTATTTTATAATAAAAGAATGTAGGGGACTATCCTCATTACACAACCAGTCAACCAAACATCTTCATGACCAAATGCGAATATGACCTCTTCAGTGAGTATTTCTAGTGTTCTCGGATTCTACGCCTTCTCGAGCCGTTCGCCACTCCTTACCTGCCTTAAACCCTCCAAATTCAATGTTCTTTGTTCGTCCATTTCAATCCTCTATCAAATGTTTCGGTGACGTTTGTGGAAACACGTCCCAATCGCCCAATCAGATCATAGACCAGCAAGCGATTCATTAGGAGTCAGTTGAGGACGATGACATGCGCATCTGACATCCAAATAGCCCTCGGTATCATAGATTCAAGACCGAAACGCAGTCTGGGATCATTACTTCTACGGAGGACGGAGTAAAATTGTGAGAAAGTAGGAGGATAACGCTTGCTTGCTGAAGACTGAATAAGGATTAGGCTCCTTGTTATTAGAGACGGAAAAGTTAAGATCTGCAAGATATTAAAGGTTCCGGAACTTGGCAGCTGGTCGAGACACGACAACACACTCATCGAAAAGAGATTACTTTTCGATCAATGAATGCGATAGTGTCTGCACGGATCGAACTACAAGTAAATGTTTGGTGTTTTCGAAGACTGCACTGAACTTAGAGTGCACGCAAAGGATTTTCTTAAATTAAAATCACGTCTATTATTGAGAGTAGTTTTTCTGTTTAACTGGATCACGCGACGCATAGAGCCAACAAGTGGGACAACAATTCTAAAATAAGTTGCCTTTGCGGCGACCATAACGTGCAGTTGTGCATTATAAGTAGCACAAAAAATCAGTAACGTCAATCGAAATAGGCATCCTCGTCAACCTCGCCATCCCATTCAAATTTCTCTGGCTTGTTGTCTAGTTGCTCCTTTGAGTCGGATTTCTCATGTTTCGGTATTAGCCATGCGGTATCCTGGTCGCTGCTGTCAAGAAACGACGGGTCACCACCCATTGCTTCAATCTCTTCTTCTTCGCTGGCAAAAAGTCGCTACCCTCCACAAAAGTGAACGATCCCTTGAAATTGTCTTTATCACAGGCAGAGTACAATTCCGTGGCGACTAGAAATGAGGGCCGTTGAGATATTGGAACGAATGCCTCGAGATCAGAGAACAAAACAAAAAAGCAAAGCAAGTTGATCGTAATCATTCGATTTACTTTTGTTAACAGAGTTTCCGCAAGATAACAACGGACCTGACGTGAAGCTATGTCACTTCGAATTATTCTTGTCTTTTCTGGCGACTGGTGGGTGGCAGAGTTGCACCACGGTGATGTGTGTTGTTGATGAGCAGTTGCGATGATGCGTTGTTGGTTGTTGGTTGTTGGTACAGACAGGCGGTACGGTACCTGGTACGTACAGTGCGTAGGCGAGGCGTAGCGTACTTTTGTACCTGGTACTAGTACTGGTACTGTACCTGGTAGGGGGGCTGCGAAAGCGAATAAAGTAAAGAAATAGAGGCGCGGAGAAATCTCGTGAAACTCAAATAATGAACCGGACCATTGGTATTTGTTTTTGTGACAAATTATCTCCACTGATCAACGCGAACCTCTTGCCGTTGCCAGTCCTCGTTGTCATCAGCGACTTCAATTTGAAAAAAGAAAAAAATCATGGAGACGGAGCAAGACGGAAATGCTGCCCGAAACAATGAAAATCGGATGGTTTACTCGGTGATTTGGATCGTTTTACTCTTCCTCGTGGTTTGGCCTCTGGGATGGTTCCTTTCGCCAATCTGGATTGTCTTATTGGCCGGGGAGGCCTTCCTTCCTCCAGGTAAGCGAAAACAAAGCTCTGATTTTGAGAATGAAGTTTCTGTCATTATTGAATGCATCTAAATTGTGTGGCATTCTTAACGCAGTTCGTGAGCTGAACAGGTTCATAGAAAAGCTCTTGACATGGCCTCGAACAATGGGATACGCTATTCAAGAAGGAAGAAGTGAGTTCCCGACACCTCTGGACTAAACAACTGTGAAAGCAACGATTCATCGAATGAATGAAAGATTGCATGATCCCCATTCGATTGTTAGTCGAACACAGTTATGTTCCCGTTCATGACCTTTGATCTTCAGTTACATAATCTCGTTGTTACTAAATCTCTACACCGTACACCATAGAGATCTTTCTCTTTTGTCTGCATATGCCAGCTAGCTTTCGTTCGGTCTCAGACATTGTACGCGATAATTTTCCTTATACCTCTGCGCCTGTTCTCTAACAACAATCGTCGATGCAAATAACAAATAACCAGAAAATAAGTACGATGAGATGAATGCTTGATATTTTCTTTATATGGAATATAAGTTATACTGGTTAAAATGTTGCTGATTGGATGTTGCTTTGGGTATGCATTAAATTGTTCGACGACGAAAGAGACGTTGCATGACATAGACTATGACAACCCGTATTATGCGAATGAGCTTCATGGTAGGAAGAGTCCACAGTAACTCGGTGAGCTCACATTGCAGGTTGGAAATGCCGAAAAATACTTCGGGATAGGTGTTAAACTTTACTATAATACCAAAGTGTAGGTCGATTTTCCCCACGACTGGATTATCAGTCATGAGTCTCGTTGCTTTTTCGCAATGAATCATCATCGATAATGGCTGTTCTTTCTCACAGTTTTGCGCACGGTGTTAACAGAATGAAGTTGCCATCGACTGCTAGATACCTTTCCATTGGACAACCCTCTAACGAAGTCGAAATGCCTCCGCGATGGCGTCCTCTAGACGATTGTACTCCTAATATTTTGTTGGTCGATATTCGGTACGACTGGATTTCAGTCATGAGGCGTTCGTTGGAAACGATGATAAATTATTTTTTATTCGATTGTGAACAATGCAGAGAAAGCAATAACAACTATGAAACAAATCCAGCAGAAGTTATTCACCAGAGAAGATTCGTTTCATGTTCACAAGACGCTTGGAATGGCTGCGCTCTGTTCCTACCTCTATCGCATTTCACGCTTTGGAGAAAGGGATATGGGCTTTTCGCATACAAGCGAAAGTAGTGATTACCACGTGATCACGATACTTACTCTTTTGTACACGTTTGCTTGAACATTAGTAGTTTTGAATTCCACATACCCGCCAAACGGATTCAAAGTGATGGTGGCCGTATTTGGCCGCAATACCGATTTCATTCTCTGGTCTTCACTTGCCGAGGGTTACTCTGCATCGCGCTCAATGTTTTTTACTACAATCAATCCAAGTTTTCGCAATCATCGCATGGGTCGACTTTTTCTTCTTCCTCATGGAAACTACTTTGTCGTGATCGGAACGATGCTCGTAGGCGATATTGCCTCCAACTATTGGGTCCAGTATCCCTCCAACTCGATTCGCGATTTAAAAACTTCCCCCATGATCAAGTATTATTTCTCGGTCATGCAATTTCTGGCGACGGGTGTCTCTCTGGTAGGAATTCGCCGGTGTTCTTTGCACTACTACATGGTCATGGTCGTCCAGGTTACAGCCTTTCTCATGACATTGCGGAGAAAGAACTTAGTGTCTCATGAAAAGAATGTCATTCTATATGCTCTGTTACTGGCGGGGGGATTCGCGGTGGGAATTCATGAAACGCATGTTTGGGATCCTGCACAAGAGCTGTTATGGACCTCCGCTTTTCTAGGAATGACTGCTTCCGTACTACGAATTCTTTGTGGACTGAACAAGTACGTGATATGGACTATACTGCATATCGTGAATTGCTATTGCTTTATTCCGAGTATTCATAGGCAGGAAGAGAATTTACATTCCATCTTCTTGCTGAGTCCGCTTCAGATCCGATGGCTCGGCGTCGGTGCATCAATGATCATGGTATTAGGTGGATTGTGGAAAAGTTATTCTTCTCCTTCACAGGTTAAGGACAGCACTGACTAGCTGAAAGTTTATCATTTTCTAAACTTCTTCTCGCTTGATTTCATAGCGCTTCAATGTTAAGCGTATTTAGTGAGAATAAGCTTGTGTCTGAAATGCAGCCATGGTAAAAAGTCGCGTACACATTGGGCTTATAGTAAATACGAAAGACAACAATACCCAAGGCTTTTCGACGTAAAAAATTGATACGCACATAGCAAATGCTGCAAATTGGAATCAAAACAGATATAGCTTAGCAAGTTTGCAGAACAAACGAGGTTTAGGCGGCAGTCATCGGGCTAGGGAGAATTAGGATTTATGACTGAAATGCAGTCGTGGTTAAAAGTCGCCAACACAATGGGCTATAGTAATACTTTGCAGCTAGAGTACGGGAGACACCGATTCCTAAGATGAAGGTTAAGGTTACCCATGTATCTGCCGCAAAACCACGCACCGATTACACGCGACTCGCAACACTGCCAAAACGATAAGAGAAACTTTTTGGCGGACAATACCAGTAACAATGGCCAAGTCAATCACGAAAAAGACTTTTCCCCCTTGCTGTACAAAGTTTACTTGATCGCCTTTGCTTTCTCTCGTCAAGAGTATTGGGGACGATTCATGCAGGACGTGGCCTTCTTTCAATTAGCCCCGCGTTTTCTTGTTCATGCATTTATGAGAAGCCGTCGTGACATGTCTATGCCTTTGGTAAAAGCCCACGAAAGATTCTTGCAGCTCTTGACAATTCTGTTACTACTACTGCACTGCGATCGATATGCACGGGCCTGGCAACCAGAATCGATCCCGTCTCGTCATCACCACAGTGTACTGCTGTCGCTCATTCAATCCGTCGGTTGGGAGCCTCAAAGGGTGGAAGTACGACACCTTGACCAAGAAAAATCAGCATTCTGTAACACTGTTTATCGTTTGACAACTTCCTGCTACAACAATGAGACGACTATCACCATTGCAAAATATTCTCGCCATTGGCCCTCGAGCGAATGACACATTCCGTCGGAGCCATGGATTCATTTGTGGCAGCAAAAGGACTCGCTCCTCGTATTTTGGCCACTTGCAAGGACGGTATACTCATGGAATTCTGTAAAAGTCACCATTGTGCATCACACAATAACTCGCAGAATGTGGACGAGCAGAACGACACTCTCTGTGCGATGGCCTTGGCGAAATTGCATTCGTTGCCTCCACTTGTACCATCGTCGTCACAGATGGAGGAGAACATGCTTTGGAGATCCTGCTCGATACTAATGATGCATGTCAACGAAAATTGGCGATGTCGTACCAGTGCTCGAGGTGATAGTTGGACCAAAGAGATGCTTGCTACGGAAATCAGACACGAACAATTCCGACTTTCTCGAAAGGCCTTAGTGGAAGTGCCTATAGCACACGGTGATTGCAAACCATCCAATTTGATTTGTCAACAAGAACGAGCCTTTTTCATTGATCTCGAATTGTGTGGACGCAACTACCGATCGTATGATCTTGCGAAACTGCTACGGAATGATGGAGATCCCACCTTGATGAATAGTTCGTCCCGCCGGACACGCTTTCTCTCTGTCTATGCAGAGCGAGTAGATGCCAATATCGATCAGCTTCAGTTCGAGCTGAATGAAATTATGCCTCTAACATGGTTAGAAGCGGCCATCTTTTTGCTGCCATGGAAGCCGTTGATCCACAGAATAGAGACAAATGGAACTCTCTGGCAGCATCACGATTGCGAAGCTATGAAACGTGTTGACACTCAATACGGTAACAGATGCTATGAGAATTCTAACAAAACAAACGTTACGCCCCGCGATAGCTATGGTATATTCCACTTGTTTCAAAAAAAGTTAACTACTTGCACATTTGATCATCAATAAATTTGACTCAGTCCCTATTGACCGCTTCAAATCAAATGATTATAATTATCATACACAACAACATGAATGCTCCTCGTTAATCGGGTAATTCTCTGGAGTCATAATTCCGTGTTGAACTTCTATCACGAAAAAGTAGTGGGGGTAAGCGAAAAACGCAGAATATACCAAACCAGCAATGTTAAGAGTCAAAATCGCAAATAAACTTTCCACAACGTAAACCGCGAAGCAGGCCCCGACCATGAATATCTAGGAACGGAGTGAAATAGAAGTTAACATTTGAGAACAAGGGGTTGGGGAAAGACAGACTCCAAACTTTTAAGCAAACTTACGTCGAATCTAAAAGCTCCATACATTCCAATAAAACTGAATAAAATTTTCGCTGCAGTCACTGCTAGAACAACAATGATACCGGCGTCGTCGAAGCCAACGATTGCTTCTTCTAAATCATCGTCGGTCGCCCCTAGTGAACTCGCTCCAGCAATCGTAAGGATCGACAGAAATCCAAGGGCAAGCAAAGAGGCGTTGACAATATTGACAATTATCACAGCTCGTCGCATATCGCAACAGCCACCGCAGAACTTGTGACCCTGCTTCATACCGATGCGGTGTGGATAAACACGCATTCCTTCGTCATATTGATATTCTTCTTTCGCTGTGGACGCCAGCGAAAAATCCGTATCTGCGGCAGCTAATTGATCCTGGTCATAAGCCATTCTATTATGATAATCGATTGTGTGTATGATTGTATTCAGCTTTAGAAAGAAAGATCTCAAGTTCATCAAGGGGAATTTTTTTGTTTTGCTATTTTTTCGGCGTTTAATTAGCGACCCGTGCAGTATCCTCTATAAAGTGAGAAGTAGAGAGCGAGTCGAGATGACGTTCAACCCATCGGAAAACGATATCAGTGCGACTTGTTGGCGATGCGCACTTCGCACTTATCTCGTCGTCCCTCGTGACTGACTAACCCGTGAAATTACCAGCAAGTAGCATTGCGCGCAGCGCGCGAACTGCGAACTATTTGCAGCTATTCTGACAATCAATATAAGCGAAGTGCCAGATTGGAGTATATGTGACAAAATGAAACGAAAAATGGAAAATTCAGTCGAATGTCAAAATTACATTCTGACTTTAGGAAATTAGGAATAAATATTTTAGTGTTTTTGTGTGATTGAAAAAATAACATTCCTACTATTTACTTTTTTTCACCACTGTTGTTGCTACACAAATGAACGATTGACCCACAAATAAGATTCGGACGACTTGTTTCTGGGTGAGACACCGAACAACGATTGATGAATCACTATCCCGCATTTCGCATTTACTCCGTACTAGATTTGGGTTTCTAGTTTCTACTTTGCGTCACTGTTGGTCTTACTTTTTGGTATCGAATTAAAATGTTTGATGAAATAATTGTTCTTTATTATCTGGACATGGGATATAAGAATTCTGAGAATTCTTGTTGGAAGTTGGAAGGTTGGAATGACGAATTTTAGTTGGCAAAAGACAAGAGTACATAGTACAGTACTTTGTTCAAAGAATTACTAATTACTGTGGTTCGATTTTCGATTATCAGAAATCAGAACTAAGAACAATAACTTGCATTGCACTCTATTGAAAAAGTAGACTGGCTATTTATCTTTTTACTTTAAAATCTATATTAAAGACCACAGAATACTGCAGAACGCAGAGAACAAGATCAGAGGCTATTGAAAAGGTCATTGGCAGTCATAGTCATTGACAACATTTCAAAACGTATCTTTCGATCCTTTCTCTTTCCCGCAATGTAATCAAGCGACAACTTCCAAGCCTCAACGATTGCTCTTTGCTCATAAACTCAAATCGAGGGCAAAGGATCAAAGCAACAAGAAATCAACACCATGGGCATCAACAAGAACACTCTCTTTGTCTGGGATGGAATTCTTGAAGTCCATGATGCGTCTCAGAGGGGCGTGTACGACGTGGTTTGGCACGGAACCTTGGTGGCGAACGAATTCTCTCCCGATGCTACGAGAGTGGAAGCGCCGAAGCGCAACGCATTCAAAGAGTTCTGCGATTCAGATCTTCTCTTTCGAGTAACTGGTCAGGCGAGACCTGTTGATCTCGTGATGAATGAAGACAAGTTCAAGCCTTACCGCATTCGACTCACTGACGGACCCGGTTGGGACCTTGACGGTCAGAAGCACCACGACATTGACCACGAGGTCATCAGCAGCTTGCAATGGCAAGGTAGCTCCGATCCTCGTAGGAGCCTTGTCTTTGCGACCGGTGGTGACTCTTACGGGAAGTTCATCTCCGTGGGATGGATGAGACCTGGCAATCGCATCACCTTGGCCCGCCGTTATGTCAGCGACAATCGCGCCGATTGGTCCGCGGAAACCTTGCGCAAGGAAACGCTGAAGCTTATCTATGACGATGAGGAAGAGGAATGCGTCATGCCTCCTTGGCAGTGCAGTGTCTTCAGTGCTCATTAAGCATCGCTGTTAGGCCTCAATCCTTCGCAAGTCGACAATAGTTTGTAATTGAAATAGAAATTATTTTTCAGAAAAATCAAGTCTGAGATATCGATTCATGACCACATTAGAGGAGTCGTTAGGGTTCCGTGGAGCAAGATAAGATACGGAGTAAGTTATGAGCTTCCGACGGTCTTCGTTTGCCTTAGTTCGACCTACGTTAAAACTTCTACGAAAGCGCCTGGCTTTTTGTACGTGGATGCTTCCTCCGAAACCCGAAAGAAGAAAAAAAAGAAAGCAATACAAACTCGTTTTCAAACCCATGATGACTTCGCAATGCGCACTGTCAAACACCAAGTTCACCAGATCGAACACTACAAATGCGAAATAATGTATCAAACTGGCTGCTGCGCAAGATTCCCTTCAGCCGGTTTCTTGGTGCGACGAACACGAACTGCGTTGCATTTTGCTACTTCGTCGTCTCCCGAAACGTTCGTTCGAATTGGAAATGTCAAAATCAAGCGCGGACCGAATTCGTCGCATGTCAATTATCTCAAAAATGTACAAAAATTCCCTTCGTCTCTGTCTCATTTTTCGGTGGATGCTGCAAAAGGATCTCTTGCAGCAAGATTTTTGTCTCGTCGGCGCGGATGCGTGGTGGCGTCGTCAACTCGTCATGGCGTACGCTGAATTGATACAACGACCCATACAAGTGATTTCCATTACAGCTGACTTGACGGAATCAGATTTAAAGCAACGACGCGAGCTTTCGAAAGCACCGAATGGTCGTGTGGAATTGACTTTTAGGAATGCGCCTCCCGTTCAGGCCGCGATAGAAGGGCATCTTCTTTTGTTGGATGGCTTAGAACGAGCTTCTCGGAATGTTTTGCCGACTCTGAACAATTTACTGGAACACCGGAGTATGAATCTGGAAGACGGGCGATTGTTAGTGTCGCCTGACCGATACAAGGAGCTATCACATGCCAATGATATGCTCATTCCAGTGCATCCCGAGTTTCGCGTGATAGCGACCACCGAAGTAGCTTCTTCCGCGTCATTAGACCCTCCTCTTCGCTCTAGATTTCAAATGAGACGTGTGGATACCACCACGGACGATATTCTGGCAAATTATGGTGACAGCGAGTGGCTCTCTACCCTGGTGTTAGCATTGCAAGGGTCCTCGCCCTTTCCGCTGATTCAGTTCCCAGTGACCCAATCTTTACTGCACGACTATCCATCCGAAGATCCGTATTCCGTTTTTGTTCGCTCGTATCCCATCGTAAAGAAGCTTGATCATAAAAAAACAGCTGCTTTTGAAATTGCATGGCAACAAGTCTCTGGAACACCTATGACGGATCAGTTGTCGTCGTATTTGGTCACCGCTGTCCAACGGACAAGTGACAAAATGGCATCTGTGATATTCGCAGACGACAATTCTTCGGTTCATATTGAAAGAGCGGTGCCTTGTGGTCCAAAAAGAGCTTCAAAAGATATCGACTTCATCATTCTACCAGACAGCAGGCTTACGGTCACTTTTTGCGAAAATGGTACAATCGCATGGAAGAGGCTGTGATTTACTCTTGGTCAGTCCCCCAGGAGAGGGGAAAACAGCTCTTGCGCTCTTCTTTAGTCAAAAGCTTGGTTACGATATGTACTGGATGCATTTACATGCGGAGCAAACCGATTTGTTTCTTCGTCGTGCAACTGTGCGAGGCGAGACTACATGGGAATCGACACCGTTGTTGCAGGCTATTGAGGCGGGTGGATTAGTTCTCCTAGATGGATTGGAAAAATTGCGACCAGATGTACAGGCTTCGTTACAGAGCTTGTGTACAGAGAGAGACTTTTTTTTGGCCGATGGAAGGCGGATCTTACCGAGTGAGAAAGATCCAGGTGGTAGAGAGGATACACGGATCATACACGTTCACCCCAGCTTTAGGATTATTGCACTAGCGACGCACAAGGATAATAACTCATTTACATGGCTTTCGGGGAACCTGGCGAGCATGTTTCACACCTTTTTCTGCCAATTCCTACGGATGACTGTCTTCGAGCAATTTTAAACTCGGCTGTTCCTCGACGATCCTCAGAATTACTGGATTATTTAATTAAACTTCGAACTATTGTATCTGCATCAGTTGCTCGAGAATGCGGTGTCGAACCGCTCTCGGTGCGGAAACTGATCCAAATACTTCGCCGCGCAAAGGACCCTTCAGACCTGTTGCGCGTTGTGAACCAAGTCCTCGTTGCTGATTTATTGCCACAAACACAGCGCGGCACACTGGATACAGTTTTGCGTCATCGGGTAAAACTGCCGACTACCGGAGGAAAGATGTCATCACGGAGTGAGCAAATCATTGCGAGGACAGACAGTGTTTCTATTGGGACATTCACCATGAAACGAAATTGCGCGGTTTCGCAGCCAGAATTGGTGCCACGACCGCGTTTCTTTGACATCCCGAGCCACATTTCAACGATCAAGGATCTTCTCCTTGATTGGTCCGAAGGAGAAAGAGCGTTTTTGCTTCTTGGGTCGCAAGGGGTAGGGAAGAACATGCTTGTGGACCGACTTTGTGAAATCGCAAACTGGGAGCGCGAATACATCCAGCTGCATAGAGATAGCACTATTGGTCAGATTACGTTACAGCCGTCAGTGGAGTCGGGACAAATTGTTTGGCATGATTCGCCACTGGTCAGGGCAGTCATTCACGGGCGGTCACTCGTTGTTGACGAGGCTGACAAAGCACCAATCGAGGTTCTTGCGGTTTTGAAGAGCCTTGTCGAGGATGGAGAATTGTTGCTTGGTGATGGACGGCGAATAAGCCGGTCTATTGAGGCCGGCGATTCTGACACCATACCTATCCATCCCAGCTTCACTGTGTGGGTGCTGGCAAATCGACCGGGCTTTCCCTTTATGGGCAACGCCTTTTTCGGACTTATTGGGGATTGCTTTTCGACGCGAGTTGTCGCGAACCCTGATTTGAAATCAGAAGTTAAGCTTCTTGAGTATTACGGCCCACGAGTGAGCCGAGAAGTGATCAAGTCTCTCTCTTCTTGCTTTGCTGAATTGCGCTCGATGTCAGATCAGCAAATCCTTTCGTACCCTTACTCGGCTCGCGAAGCTGTTGCAATTGTTAAGCATCTTAATCAGTTCCCGGAAGATAATGTATCAACAGCCGTGCACAATGTTCTTGATTTCGATTCGTTTGATGATGCCACTTATAAAACTTTGATCGGTGTTTTCGCGCAACATGGCATCACATTAGACAATTATGGCGGTACATGGAAAGAGAAGTCGTCGGGCTACAAAGACCTAGCGATTGAATTTACGAATCATGACAAGGAGGGTATCAGCTCTCAGCCTCCTGAACTAAAATCACCCAAAGTCGGCAAATGGGATGACGATAACGAGGCTCACGTAGGGGGGAAATCAATGGGCAGGGGGAACTGGGGGTAGTGATACAGCTGGTTTGGGCGGCAGAGGCGGTCCGTATAGATTGGATCGAGGGCACAAGGTTCACCAAGTCAGTGAGGAGGCAAAAGCGCAGGTGGGCAAAGACGCTGCTAAAACGGCCCGGTTGATGGCTCAGCGAGAGTTGGAACAAAAATTACGAGAGATCAACATGAATGATAATGAGTGGGATATGTACCAGCAGTTTGTGAATCCCATCAAAAGCGATATAGTAAATTTGAGAGCTATTTTGAACAAGGCAGAATTGACACAACCCGAGAAAGGTTGGATACGGAAACAGAGTCATGGTGAAATTGACGAGATGCGGCTGGTGGATGGTGTGACTGGAGACAAGTACATTTACAAGAGGCGTGGTTACCTAGAAGAATCTGGTCCGACTCCTAAGCCAAAACGTTTGCGGTTTGTTGTTGATGTTTCAGGTTCCATGTATCGTTTCAATGGGTACGATTCTCGTTTAGTGCGATGCCTTGAGGCAACAAATCTGATCATGGAAGCTTTTAATGGGATGGAATCTCGATTCGATTACAGTATCGTCGGTCATTCCGGTGACTCTGCATGCATTCATTTGGTAAATAGCGGCGATCCTCCATCAAACGAGAAACAACGAATGAGAATTCTTCAAACGATGATTGCACATTCACAGTACTGCCAATCCGGAGACAACACGTTACAAGCAATGGAGCAGGCCATAGCATTTGTTTCTTCTCAAAATAGCGATGACGATTCAGAGTCACTGGTGATCGGCATTTCAGATGCCAACTTAGAGCGTTATGATATTCATCCACGTCAACTCGGAAAGGTCATGGAGACTAACGACAAAACGCGAGCGCATTGCGTATTCATTGCCAGTTTTGGAAGAGAGGCGGAAGACATAAAGAATGAACTTCCAATCGGCCGAGGACATGTGTGCATGCAAACGAGCGATCTTCCACGCATAGTAAAGCGTGTCATGTTGGATGAACTATGAATTGTTTATAATTTATTTGAATGTAAAAAGACTAGGTGATTTGATTAGTGGTAATCATCATAAAATTTAGTGTTTTCCCGTGCAGAGCTTGTAGACACCTTCGACGAGGTCGCTGCCGCGCTTGACGACGGCTTTTTCCATGCTACTTGCGTAAGGAACTGGCGCATCGTCCATGCACAGTCGAAGAACAGGGGCATCGAGCAAGTCAAAGAGCTCTTCCGAAATGCGGGCCGAAATAGTGGCACCAACTCCTCCACTCTTGGTGGATTCATCCAAAATGGCTAGTTTGTTCGTGCGCTTTAGTGAGGAAGCAATGGTCTCCATATCTAAAGGCTTGAGCGATCGGAGTTCAATTAGGTCAATGTCAAAGCCTTCTGCTTTGATCTCGTCGATGACTAATTGGCATTCCTTAACACCGTGCAAATAGGTCAAAACAGTGACTGCTTTCTTGCTCTTCACACTGGCTTCGGAAGCACTGTGAAGAACAGCAGCCTTGTTAAGGGGCATGCACTTATCAAGATCAACAGTTCCCTTGACTTCCTTCATCATCTTGACAGGGGCGAACAAGAAGCACGGACCATTGTCGCGAATCATGGATTTGGTGATGCCGTAGGCCGCTTCCGGACTGGCCGCAGTTCCGATCTTCAATCCAGGAATACCCATTACGTAAGCATGGAAGGGCTGACTGTGTTCGGCACCCAAGGCTTGGTTCGGGGCGGTACCTCCAGCACCGATGATGGTCATGGGCATGTCGAACTGTCCTCCCGTTGTGGCGTAAGTGTTACCAGCCGAAGAAATCTCCGCCATACCGTAGATACCAAAGTTTGTGTTCATCAACTCCACAATGGGGCGGTATCCGTTAAGAGCTTCACCGAGGGCCTTTCCAATAAAGTGTCCTTCATCAATAATTTCGTCGGCCGCGCGGATTTGTCCGTACGTTTGCTGGGTCAATTTGGGAATATCATACGACGATCCGGCTTGAAGATCCTCGGCATGAATGGTGCAGGTAGGATCACGCAACATTTCTTCGTGAATGGCCAAGTTGATGGCATCACCAATACTGATTTCACCAGCACGGGCCTTCGTGCGGAGGTTCTCCACGTGCGCCGTGATGGTGTCCATTTGCTCTTTCGAAATAGTTCGGGCATTGACTTCATCGGCCCAGGCCGGTGCAGCTCGAGTGTTGTAATCAAACTCGGGAGCATCCGGGTATTCCAGTTCCTTCGCAAGCTCAACGGGAGGCATTGGAGAGTTATCGGCAAATTCCACGGCTTTTCTTGACGTCCGCCAATACTTGCTTCTTGGCTTCTTTCAACTCTTCTTCGGTAAATACGGATCCCGTGTAAGTATCTTCAAAGATCTTGATCGGATCCTGCTCCAGTCGGGCCCAGGCCTTTTTCTTCTTTACGACCACGCTCGTGCTCCGGGTCCGCCGGCGAGTGTCCATTGAAGCGGTAGGTGTGTACTTGAAGAATGGCGGGTCCTTTGCCCGCACGAATGTGATCAATGACGGCTTTGCCACTCTTGGCGACATCCACAGCGTTGCGACCATCCACGAGCAATCCGGGGACGCCGTAGTGTTTTCCCTGCTTGTAGACATCCGAGTTCATGGCGACATCAGGAGTGAATGTATTAATGGCACGACCATTGTCAATGACAATAATCAGCAGAGGCAAATTGTCCTTGGCCGCGGCGTTGAGGATTTCGGCCATGCGTCCATTTTGCGATCCACCTTCACCAATAAAGACCACGGCAATGCGGTCATCATCGGCCGGAGGAGGCACATTTTGCTTGCGGATAATGACTTCGGGATCGTCACTCAATCCCATGGCCCGATCGAGCAAGATGGCTTTGGCGGCACCGGCCGCGTAGGGCAATTGCTCCGACACCAAGGCCCAACCTCCTTGCATGTAGAACTCTTTATCAAAGATGTGCATGGATCCACCCGCACCACGGCACGAACCCGTGTCTTTCATCATGAGTTCGGCCATGACTTTTCCGGGATCGCAACCACTGGCGAGCGCGTGGGTATGCTCACGGTAGTAACTGAACTTGCGATCCTCTTTCTTGATGGCGAAATCAACCAATCCCGGAATAGATTCTTGACCATTGTCCAAATGCATGAAGCCACGAATCTTTCCTTGCATGTACTGTTGATTGCAGGCATTTTCAAAGCCACGAGCCAACATCATGGCCTTGTAGAGCTGGAGTAGTGACGCCTTGTCCATGCTGTTTTCGTACGCGGCGACTTGTTCGGCCGAATAACCGAACGCATCTTGTAATTGCGCCGCAATATCGGTCCACGGCATATCAATGGGAGGACGCATGACGGAAGTGGATTCAGTCGAAGCTCCGTTCTAAAGAGAGTGTGAGAAAATATCTTGTCAGACCCGAACGAAAACGAGAATTGACTCACCGCGACGACATTCTCGACCGTTGTTGACATGGAGAGAGACGCGACCGGTGATCGGTAGCTCACATGCTTGTTTCCAATGCTGGGTCTGTGAAAGAAGAAGAGGATTGTTTGAGAACAGGAGAAGAAAAACGATCCTTGTACGCTCTCGTGCGTCGTTGTTCATTCCTTCATTTGTTCGTTCTATGAAACTTACGTGAAAGCATGAGAAACGGAAGCTAGGCACAAAGCCCCAATTGCGGCACAAGAGAATTTCATTGTTGCAAATTGTTAAAAAGAATGAAAACTAGAGATCTGCAAACACCTGGAGAAGAAATTAAATAATGTCTCTAAGAGAGCGACGACGTCGAGTTGGTTGTGATGGACGTCGAGAAAAAGCAAAGCGCGAGGATGATTTCGACAAAAGAACTACGCCACCCCAAAACCTGGCCCGACTACTTTTCAAGTAATAGTCGAACCTTCTCTATGAAGCAAACAGTAGTTTTGCGAAGTGAAAATATACCGGTACGACTACATGGCCTCATACTACAAGAGACCGTTGCTGCGCATACGTCGACAAAATCTCCTCCCGTTCGAGGTGCGTACGACGCAATCAATGACGTTGTCACGACAGAACCCAATTGGCAATTGGTGACGCAGTGGGACTGGACTAACGTGCGAAGTACAGCACGATCGTTGGAAGTACGAATAGAGTGATCAAAGCAGAAAAAAAAAATAGTAATGGTTTGAAATGACAAAAAAGTACAGATTAGGAGATTCCTATAGAATAAAGTCGTGCAGATCTTATAAGGTGCCGTCCAGTTGCTTTGAGCCTTTTTTTTACGTAATTGCAAAGATAGCCACGGATAGGAACGTAACCTTGACAGTGTCACTGAGACCTTGATGATTCTTCAATTTAGCGCCGCGCTTACAGCTGGTAAAGATATCAGTGTCAGCTGCTCGCCTTCAGCATAATCCAGCGAACAAGAGGCTCACATTCAATTGTAAACATAGCAACATCCCAATTCTAAGCGTCATCCTTGACCGATTTCTTTTGTCGTTTGGAGGAGGGAGGACCGAGGTCCAAATCTTCGACGGCTTGTTCGTTTTCTTGTTCTTCGCATTCGTTGCACATGGCATCTTCCAACAGTCGTAGTCGAGCACGATGTCCCAACTTGTTGTTTGCGGGCCAAAATGGCAAAGCGAGTAATACTTCAAACACATCCAAAGCGGAATCCGCCAATGGCAATATAGCTCTCCGTATTCCTTCCGCGACATCATCCTTGCAATCGACACGTTCCTCCAGATGATCCTCGGAATGCAAAATGTTGGCTTCCAACAAGACTGCCTTGCTTGACAACATCTTGGAAATATAGTCATCTTTTAAAAATCGGTCTTTTACTTTGGATTCTTTGGATATCTGCGCTGAAGCATGGCAAATCCATTCCAACGTTGTTTCATCCCACTCACAGCGACTTTCGATTTGGATTGTCACAGAATTGCGGGTCACCGAAAGGCATCCGGAGCGAGTGGACAGCGATGATTCCGCTGGTTCCCAGTGAAGTGACCATTCGTTCAATTGTTGTTCCATCGAACGACCAGGTTTGCCTTCCTCGATATAACGACGCAACGCCGTTTCAAACGCGGCGGTTTCGGCTGAATGACTAGTTGAATCCGCCATTTATTGTGGAGAAGTCGAATTGCTGATGAAAAATAGAAGGAGTGATTGAAGCTTGTGCGACGAGACTAGCTGGGGTATTTTGTTTTTCTTTCAAGCAAAAGTGAACCACACAATCACAAAAATCCAAATCACGTTCGTGACCAAGTCAGTCGGGGTAACACTCGGGTCCGTAGTCCGTAATAGGCTGAAAAGTCCAAAGACCCGGCTCATCATTCTTCGATGCGTATTGCTTACCAAAACGTGTAGTACATTGCCAAGCTAATCAACTTAATAGACTTATTAAAAGAAAGCGCAAGTGGTCGATGTTGCGAGTATAACGGAAAGCAAAAGTGAAAGACCTTACAACGCAATCCCAATTCGAGACTGAAAGTCAGTCGGGGTAAAAATTCGCCTACACTTAAAGCCCATAGTCAGATTGAAGTCAAACGACCTGGATAAATATTCGATGAGACTTGCTTATCAAAACGAGAAGCCCATTGCCATAGATGATCAACATTGATAGGTTCGGTTAAAAATTCAATGTTAGCAATCGATGTTGCGAGTACAACGAAGAGCAGAAGTGAAAGCCCCAAAATGCAATCGCAGGAAGGCAAAACTGAACGGTACAAGCCACTATCGTGCCCCATGTCCATTTCAGACGACTGACGTTGCATCAACAACTCTTAGCTAGCTATTACACCGTTATTCGCTTGAGAAGGACCATGCTTTCGATATTGATATCTTCCTCGCATAATTGTCCGGTTTCCCCACTTCATGAAAACCCCCACCCGGAACAAATGATCTAGCGTTTACGTTTAGTTTACCACTCGCATCGGCTCTATTCACCTCATAGCACTGAGTTGGGGTACCAGATGATGCCGACGGGACGAACATCGGCGCCGAAGGATTAGGAGCAAACGCGACCGGAGGCGCCGGCTTCCAAGAGGACACTGATGGCGCGACATAGTAATCTTGCTCTACTACATGTTGATCCTGTGGGTGCTTGAAAAGACATCCTTTTGTTTTGCACTCTGACCCAAAACGACACGGAATTCTCTGGTAGTGAGAAATGAGATCATCACATTCGGTTTGCGATCGCGGGTGACGCTTGCGACAAGTAGCTGCTTCGAAGGAGCAAATGCCTGCTAGATACGCCATGCATGGTTCCGTGCTTTTAGGTTGCTGTGATGCTTTGTCAGATTTGTCATGCTGATAAATACAATCAGGCCGCGTACAGCCGGCTCCGTAAAAACATTTCTCCGATACTTTGACTCCCTTCTTCGCTTGTAAAAACACGCCGCGATTGTTGTTTACGTAATTCTTCCCACGTGGCATTCGTTAAATTTTTCAAGCTCCCAATTGATATGGGTAATATGCAATTGTCTTTATTTTCAACAACTTTTTCTTTTTTCGCCGTCCCATCCATAGTAGCTACTGCCACCTATACCCTTGTCGAGTTCCAAAAGCCGGACGGCGGAAGCAATAGGTCATAGAAAAAAGAAACAGAAACGAGAGCACATTCACCTGTACATTACATAGCCCAGTCCAAAACGTTTTCAAACACTAGACAGGCAGTAACAGTTCACTGTAAACCGGATGCTTTCTTCAATACAAAAGAGTACTGTAAAGACAAAAGCAAGCAAAAAGCATTGCAAGGTGGACGAGAGGAAAACGAAAGCAACACGAGCACATAAAAACGCAGTCCCCTATTTAGTTGCCCAAGAGAAGGCAGAGTCCGCCAGACCTATTCACAATAGAATTACAAACGAGCGAGCGAGCGATCGACCACACCTTCTCTCATTCAGCTTTAGAAAGCCACAGCACAAAGTCGAGCAATTGCGATGGGCCGACCATCTCTTACCGAAACGAGCGCAAGACGCCCAACGACTCGTAGTGAAAACGAGGAGGAGGAGACATTCCGCGTCGATTCCCTCGAACAGGGAACCTTTTTCAAGTCAAGTCTTTGCCTGCCATCAATCCGTCTTACCGTTCTGAGAGGGAAATACCTCTTTTGATGTCTTCGGGTGTCCCATACTGTACGATGGACGAACAATCCTCCGGTAAGTTTGAACGCTATCAATTGTCGAAATGTCACGCAGATGTCGCGAAATGCTTGATGAGACCCACGTTCTCCGTCATGATTTCGTTTAGATCTTTCCTTGTGTGCTCTGTTAGACCAGACTTGACGAATTCTGGCATGTTGCGGATGCTTTCTTCGATCGAAGGGCTCATCGTTGACCGCTTTGTTTTGTGGCGTCCTTCGTGAAAAAATGTCCTTCCCGGCCGTTAAATCAGCTCTGGCCTCACCTTGTGCCCCCACAACATGAATATCATCGACTGACGTTGTTTCGTCTACTTTCTCTTCGTAAGGGTGCTCAGGAGAACAGAAGACCACGGATCGGACACTTGGTTCACCATGGTCGTCGTCTTTTTCATCATGCGGCCCATCAGAATTGAATGTCGCAGATTCCAAATTCCCTGGACTGGCTTTTCCATTCACGTTTGCAGAGAGCGAAATTTCGGATAGAGTGACAGACGTTGACGCAGCTACAACGACTCCTGCCACGACCATAGTAACTCGTCGCGAATCATCAAAGAAAAGTACGTCGGATGAGATTGATTTATCTTTTGATTCGTGGGTCAAAGCAATCTGCAAGTGGCAAGGTGAACAGCAAATATCCATTAACCAATCGCAACCGCGACGCAAAGCTCATGCCACGAAGAAGCGCGCGCGGCCAGACGATGACGAACTCCCTCTCCCCAAGCGTGCTGCCATTTTGGACAACAATGATGGAAAGTCTTGGCAACTCGTTTGGTCGCAGTTTGTCGCACTTAGTGGGGGTCGAATGTGCTTTGCTCGACGACACAAAGCGAAGCCGCGTTCTTGGAAAGACTTATTGGAGCCTGTTGCAATTCTGGGCGATCTTCGTTCGGAATCTACACCACCGCATCTACATCATCTAAAAGTGCACATCGATAATGCGGAGGATGTTTGGCAAGCTATTTTGGCATTGTGTGAAGTGCTAGTAACGCAATTGAAACAGCCGTCGGAACAGAGGCCAATTTATTTGTCACAGGTCATGCGTCTGTTGGATTATTGCAATCAATTACCTGATCCAGAGGATGTATTTGTTGCCCAACCCCATGATACGACCATTAAAGATATTTATGAAATTCTTGATTTGCTGCTTGCGCATGTCGAAACTGCCCGCTCGCATCAAGCTCGTCTACTTGATTTGTGGTATCAAAAGGGAGCGGACGTCGACGAACTTCGTAAACGCCTTGACATATTGATGAAGGAAAGCCCTCTTCAATTGGATGAAGTCCACGAACTGAAATCCCAGACAGATGCCGTGATGAAATGGCAGGTGCGATTAGAAAACGGTTTTGAAAGTACAGAAGACGCCGAAGCACTTGTTCGGGAAGGTGAGACTTTAGGCTTTGAATCAAGGGGATTATTACAGCTTAGATCGAGAATAAGTAAAGTTTATGAAATCAGAGAGAGTGTCAGAGAGTGGCGGCTCTCTGGTAGAAAGGAATCCACAAAGTTCTTGGCTAACTTGGTCCGAGAAATCCAGCGCGTTCGATGCCCTTTTGAAGAAGCACAGGAGGTATTATCTTTACAACAGGAGTCGGAATCGTGGATTGACCGAGCCAGTATTGCTATTCGAACAAAATTAAGCCTGCAAGAGATGGATGATCTTGTGAAACGTGGAGAAGCACTGCCGTTGGATTTGTCTGAGTTTATTGACAAATTATCGACACGTATTTCTTTAGGAAAAAGTTGGCTCGAGCGCTTCATGGACGCAGTGCAGCAACCTGAAAGTGATCCATCCCAGTCCCCATCTTTACATATGTATAAATGGATGCAAAATATACGGCTTGCGTTGAATCCTTCAGCTGAGGATGGTGATACTGTCGTTCCCACCTTGCACGAACTGGCGTCAGAGGGTGGACGGCTCCCCGTTCAAGTCGATTGCGTACAGCTTCTCCAAATTGAGATCGAAGCAAAAAGCTGGTCGGCCCGAGCGAGGAAGTGGGATTCAAAGCGCCCTAAGCTTGACGAGCTGCAGGAACACGTATCTAAAGCTACAAATCTGCGAGAGCGTTTAACCATACTCAACAGCAACGAACGAGATTCCTGGCAATTAGAAGGAGAGGTAGAAGTTCGCAAGCTGGTAGCCGAAGTCGAGACATGGCTTGAAAGATATGATTCTCTTTCGGAGAAATCCTGGTCACTTGAAGACCTTCGAGTTTTAGCGAGGGATGCAGAGACGATTCCAGCAAACCTGGGGACAGCTTCATCGCAACTGAACAAAGTTTTGAATCAAGCTGAAGATTGGTACAAGCAAAACGAGCCATTGATTCGCTGCTGTCAAAACGGAGATATTGTCGATGTAATCGAGTTACGAGCTGCAGTTGAGTCCGCTAATGGCGACCTAATGGTTGAGCTCGACGAAGTATTGCATCTTCAACGCGTACTGGACCAGGTGTCGGATTGGATGAACAAAGCATCGATAGTATCTGGCGGAAAGCGAAAGGGAAAGAAGTTTTCTATTAGTATTGATGAGTTGGAAGAGCTGATAAAACAGGCTGATCTCTTACCTGTTAATACTTCTGACGAAGTCGATATGTTATTGAAGGAGATCGACATTTCAAGAAAATGGCAGACGGTCGCTTCGGAATCATTAATGACCATTGCTCGACGGTTTGACGAATTTCGCCTGGACTTGTTGCAAAGATACGGAAGTCCGGAACTGTACGACAGGAAAAAGATTGCTGATGTCAACGGCACTATGAAAGGACATGACTCTGCTGCTTTTAGGGACCCGGTCGACCTTCAACTTCTGGTCGAGGAGTTTCACAAGGATGCTGTGAATATGGTTGTAGCTACCCCAGAGTCTACACTGGCGCCCACCTTGGAAGCCATTGGTCGATGGTGCATTCGTTCACAAAAGTACTTGGAGAGCCAGCGCGATGTCTTCGACAAGCGCTTCTTCGGCGCTTTTGATCGTTTCATAACGGAAGGCAAAAGTTTCTGTGATTGCAGTACTGAACACAATCCATCAAGTGTCGCTACCGATGCTATTGGGATTGTTAAATCCGCTTTTTCTTCGGTTGTTCGTGATCAGCTTGAACGCTTGTCTTTCCTATCTAAAGACCGGGAAGATTTCATCAGGTGGTCGAAAACTGCCGAAGCTGCCATTTCCTCAGGCGAAAAGAAGACCGCCCTAGAGAAATTGAAGGATATTTCTTTGATGGGTGCAGTATTTCCTTCTGAGTGCGAGCTCGTTGAAAGATTACAAACTATTGTCGACGAGGCCATGGAATGGACATCCAATATCTCGGAATTATTGTCATCGGGAGAAAAGATAAGCATGGCAGAAGCTAGATCGCTTTGCGATGAAGCGGAAAAGATTGGTTTTGTGTCTTCTGAGGTTAAAACGCTTCAGAATGAAATAAAAGCCGCCCGAGCATGGTCTAACCAAGTAAAACGAAGTAATATCGAGCAGGGCTCTGTTCAAGCAAGAAATGTGCAGTCTTTGATCGAAGAGCACGAGTCGCTTCTTATACACATGCCAGAAGAGTTGACGAAACTAAAGCATGCCGTCAAAAACTATTGCATCTGCCGAAGGCCCTATGAAGGCTTTATGATCGGTTGTGATGATTGTGGTGAATGGTTCCACGTTGGCTGCGTCGGCGTGACAGAAACTAAAGCAAATAAAGTTGACAAATACACGTGTGTTCGTTGCTCTGCGCTACAATCATACAAAGCGTGTGCAGCATCTGTGGCTTCTACAATTAAGAAATGGACAAGCGTTCAAGAACTGAAAAGGGCTCGCCAAGTTCTAGCTCAAAAACATCAACGCAGGGTCAGGAAGGAGACGAAGCAGATTGAGACTTTGGCACTTGAGAAAAAGGAACTCCTTGGAAAGCTCAGAAATTTTGCATCTGAAATATCTGTATTGAACGAAACCACAGAGGATATTGTAACAAATGAATCACCGTTGGAAGCATCCACACGTCAGGACCCTACGTTGTCAACGTCAAAGGAACAAGTCGGAACGAAAACTTTCAATGAAGACGGTGCTCCTCCTAAACCTGATGCAGTGGCAAATAATATTTTGGAATTAGGAAAGGAGCAGATAGCAAGCAGGTTACAAATTATTGACGAAAACTTGGAGTTGTGCAAATCCCGCCTTGTCAAATTAGAAGAGGACTTGAACGTCGAGAAAGAGAAATATCGTGAAGAAGATCAATCTGCTCAACTTCTGAAGAAATGGAGTATTCGTGTGCGGTCAATCTATTTAGCGCCTACGACGGAAGAGAGAGCTCTGGCAAGTCGCCCAGCTCTAAACAGCGAGTTGCTCTCTGACTTAACCGAAGTTTGTACTGAAGCAAGTGATCTCGGACTAACTCGCTTTGATGAAGTCGTCTCAACTCATGATGCACTGGCTCGTCTGGCTTGGACTTTTCGGGTACTGATCATCCTGGCAAGAAGACCGTCCACAGAAGAAATGGCCGCGCTAGTGAAAACTGGAAAGAGCTTGAAAGGTCTGGATGACAAGGCTCTCCGAGTAATGCGCTTGCTGAAAAAAACCCATGAAAAAGCCGAAATGTGGCAAACAAAGGTAGCTAAAGCCTTGGCACCGATACCTGGCGAGAGTCGTAATTTTGATATGAATAATCTTCGCGAACTTCTTCGAGCTGCTGACGATATACCTTTGAATCTTCCATTTGAATCACGGCTTGCGACGGTTATCGAAGACAAAGGGGTTCGTCACTGTGTTTGCGGAGGGCCTAGCGACGGCCGGTTCATGCTTTGTTGCGACCGATGTTCCAAATGGTACCATGGTCAGTGCTTAAACATTTCGAAGGATAGTGTTGATGAAGATGCTGAATGGAAGTGTCCAGAGTGTTTGGGAGCAAAGATTGACATATCTATGCTGGATCTCGCCCGTTTCCACGAAACATTTGAAATCGATACCGAAATGGAGGATACCACGGAGGATCAAGATGATGTTTCGTCCAAAGCTCCTGATCTCGATACTTTGTGGCCCCCACTTGGTCTTCTTGGTTCTGAAAAGGCAAAGGAGGCCCTCGGCGAAGCATGCTGCTCCATCCCGGACAATGTGGGTTTCACTAAAGAGACACCACTTTCCATGACAAGTCAGTCGACCGGCGACAATGCGCAGTTGACTCTTAGCAGGGAAGATACTGTTACCGTGATGGATACGACCGTTTCGCATGCAGCGCCCATCATGCCTGCAACAATGCATAACTCTACCACCAGTTCGTCAACTCCAACGGATGAAAATTGGCTTCAAAGAGTGCTCAGCGTCCACAATTCATTGCCACTTGCTTCTGCCACCATGACGCCTACCTCGTTCGGAAACGTAGAGGAAATTGCCGTAGCGCTTCGTCTGCAGCAAGCCGTACCAACATTATATTCGAGTTTTCCTGGTGGAGTAAGTAATCACGGAATGACCATGCCTTCGCATCTACATGCATCTCATGGTGGCCACCTTACGAATAACATGATGGTACATCAGCCGGTCGTCTCTGCAACTCCTTCTGCGGAGAGTGTCATTTCTCTGGAACAAAGACTGGCTTTACTAGCAGGTAGAGACCCTATCGACAGTGAGGTGGCACGCCAACATGAAATTCTGGTGAATGCTTTGTCGGATGCACGAAGAGATCCCTAAAGCCGCACCTTCTTCTTCCTAGTCAAATCAGACGTGCTATGCTTCCGTAAATGCTTCGGTTAGGTGAATTCGTCTGTACATTATAGATTATAGTCAATGGTATCTTGAATCTTGAATGCTATGTGACTTTCAACTTCCGAGTTGATTCCGGCATAGCCAACAACTTTGAAATGGACACTCATGGTGCAACGGAAATTTAAGTCTCGCAGTCTCGAACCAAACTGTAGACAGAATCTTGCGTTGCAGGTGGCAGACGATCATCTCTCTTGTGCCAATTTCACACGGCTCGTTTCGGCACATTTTCGCGAAAAAGACATCTTGGAGTCATCGCATAACATTGTCGTTCTTTCACTTTTATCTTTCGATTAGGTACCAGGTAACAACAACAAATTTTGCAAACATGGCAGATACAGTGACGGAAGTGACTACGCAAAGCTACGGCTCGCGCGTGAAAAACTCGTGTTCAGGATTGTGTTGGGGACCGGTGATGATTCTGGCGGGCATCATTTTGTTAATCTGGAACGAAGCCAACGCCGTAGCACACCATCGATCTCTCGATCAAGGAGAATCGAATACTATTTCTGTGCCCAGCATTGCGTCAATTGATACGGTCAACGAAGGAAAGCTCATTCATGTGACGGGTGCGGCGACGACGAGTGCCAGCATTCAAGACGATGTGTTTGGCGTGGCCGCCCCAAATGGTGAATTCTACATCAAGTTGCAGCGATCTTCCATGATGTATCAGTGGACCGAGTCATCGCAGTCTCAGACGGAAACAAATTTGGGAGGCTCGACTACCACCACCACGACGTACACGTATCAAAAGGAATGGATGCCAACCTTGGTGTCGAGCAGTTCGTTCAACAAACCACAAGGCCATGAGAATCCAACGGTCTTTCCTTATCCTGCCGACACATTTACCGCGAGTCCTATTAATTTCGGTGCATATGTCTTGCCCGAGGCGATTGTGGATCGCATGTCGTGGCTTTCCAATTACGACGGCCCGTTGAATGTGAGCCAGATCCCTGATGCGAAATTAAGGAATCAAACCACCGTCATCACGGGCCCTGCTTTCTATGTGGGAAACAACTCCGCCAATCCGCAGGTCGGAGACACTCAGGTGTCGTTTACTGTCTTGAAAGCTCCCCAGACCATGTCGATTGTTGCCGTGCAGATTGGAAATACCTTTGCGCCTTACACGGCAAAAGCCGGACGTGAAATTCTACTCGTTCAACCCGGAGTCAAAACGCAAGCTCAAATGTACGAAGAAGCTCACGACAATGTTACGACAGTGGCGTGGGTGCTCCGTTTTGTGGGATTCTTGGTGATTTGGTTTGGTCTCATCCAGATCATGGAACCCCCTGACGACCATGGCCGATGTCGTACCGTTTTGTGGTAACCTGTTGGAGACAATCACGTGTTGGGTCTTGTTGCCAGTTGCGCTCTTTATTTCGCTCTTTTTCATTTCATTGGCATGGTTGGCGGTACGACCGTTGCTGTTGCTTCCGATCTTGGCGGTGGTGGGCGGAGCTGGTTATTTGCTTCACCGACACAACAAGCAAAAGGGAGCGGATAAGAATACCAGAGAACTTCCGGAGGAGGAACATATCGAGAAGCCTAGTAAGAAGGAGGAAGAGCCGGAAGTGCAAGTTGTGGAGGGCGACGAAAAGGTTTAAATATTTGTGCAGCTTGGTGTCATGGTACCCCACGTGTTGCGTCGGGTAGAACGTTAAGAGTGTTAATGCGGAATGGAGTCTTAGCTCCGAAATCCTTTTGGTAAAGATTGTAAATGTTTACAAAAAGAAAATGTTTTCTAGCCAGTGAAGGTTTAGGTCAATTCGAAACTACCAAGCATATCTTTGAAAAACATTTCTACTTTGATGAGTTGGAGATTAGGTTGAGGATGTGAATAAAGGGTGCCGCAATGACCGGTGGACCAACTTCAGAACCCCAAAGGAATCAATACGGCTTAAAGAAAGAAGCGTGTGTGGTCTTTCCCGTCAAGAAAGTTGATGATATGACCGACATTGACGCATAACTAAGAAATAGTCTCGTATTGTGAAAAGACACTCCCATTACCACCGGAAGTTGCTCAGCTGTCGCCTACGTCCGTCTTCAGAAAGATAGGATGTAAAAGTAATCTCACAGGTAATACGATATAGTTTATAGTTATACTCCATAGAGGATGATGTGGCTTTACTTCCAAGACTGATAACCGATTGAGTCGGAAATTATCATGTCTACACTTGACGACCGAGTAAATTTTCGTCTTGCCGCTGACAGTCTAAGATCTGACCGCCACCAAAATAATGGAAGCAATAAATAATACCGTAGTAATGAATTTTCAGAAGACAATCATTCATGGGGAATATACAAGTATCAATGAAGTAACCATTGGTGACAACATATTTGTAACATAATCGTCGAGTAATGTCTCTCTCTACTTTACAAGCCCAGTTGGCAGCTTTGTCGGGTCGGAGCAAGAATCCTGGTTCCGTGTACGCCAGTAGCAAAAAGCACGATCAAGCCGTCGGTCGAGGCTTACACTTCTCGACGCAACATGGGCACAGTATCCAGACGAAATTCGCTCAGCCTTCATTGTTAGCAGCAACAGCGAAAGAGGCTGCAGATACTCCATTGCAGGCTTTGACTGAAAATTGTCGAATCGCTTTAACGGAACTGAGCTCGACGAATCAACAGGAAGCTCAGTTTTGGCTCAATGCGTCGCGTATCTGCAACAAAGACAACGTTCAGTACAAAGTTGTTCAAGAGGTTCTGGTGCACTTGTCGGCAAGTCTTTGTAAAATGTCCTCCGTAAACGCATCTTGGCATGTGCTGGAGTATCTGCTGCGTCGCTACGAACTTCACGTGAGTCACTTTGAGGATCTTCTTTGGACGCTATGGCCCAGTGCAGATCAGTACCCCGCCATATTCTTGCGAGCACTCAAGTGTATCGATTTGGGTGAGCACCCATCCTACATGTGGCTACGTGCCTATACGACGTCGGAAACCATCCCACCCAGGCAACAGCTGTCGCAACATGTCATGAAGCACAAAGACCTGCTTAAGAAAGTTTGTACATGGAGCAATCTTGTGGCTGATTTGAGTGGCGCAGCGTCCGTTCTCAGTTTTACCGCTGCCATTCTTGTAGAGGGTTTGGCTTGGACGCGAAAACAAGCACAGGAAGATTTGGAAGGAATTTCGAAGATCATTTTCCCGACCGTTTTGAGCGCTTGCGTGGGAGCGTCTCAAGAATGGAAAGGATGGGGTTGGGTTGTTTCATCGGTTCTCGTTGAAACAATGCCCCTTTCGTCGAAATACTTAGAAATTTTGATGGGGAAAATCTTGGAAGACTCTTCGAGTTCGGCAGTAATGGTCGTGATTAGTTTATTGTCACAGAATACAACAGAGCTTTCTTTGGACAAGCGCTCTCATTATCTTCCTTTGGGAAACGGATCTCACCTAGGTTGCGCGGTGCTACCGAAGGACACCAGGGAAAAACTAGTTCAGATTCCTGGACTACCGTCAATGCTGGGAGAGCTTCAGCAAGAAATTGTTATTGCGCCATTTGTGGCTTCCCTTCTTGTTGGCTGTTTAGCACACGGTAATAGCGGCATTGTAATTGAAATGATTCGTGAAAAATCATTGGAACTGTTTTGGGAAGGAGATTCCGAAATTGACATGGTGGCTTCCCTATCTAGTTTCATCGTCCATCAAGTTCTCACTCAGAATAAAAGTTCTGTTGATTCTTGCAAGGTGGTCCTTGATGAATTGCATAGATTCGACCCAATGGCCTGCGAACGCGGGATTGGAAGAGGTATACAGTGGGGGAATCGGGATCAGGAAGGATCGACTGACGTCAGCAGGAAGAGGCTACTATCATTGCTAGATGGGGTCATCGAATTGACCCCAACGACGGAGAGACCCCTCGGAGAGGATCAGTCTAGACATGTTACCCGCCCGTGTTGGTATCGAGCACGCTGATTCAGCAGTGAGACTTCAGGCAATAGCTCGACTTGTCCGCGACGATGTCCAAGGTGACTTATTGGCGACATTTCTTCGGCGATGGGCCAGCGAGGACGAAAATCAGTCAGTGGCGCTCGCTGCCTGCAATGCTACGATAGACTGCTTACAAAAAGATATCAATATATATTCGATTGAGAAAGAACAAGCATTGCAGTGGACTTTTGAAGCTTGTTGCTTTTGGGCTAAGGAGTTTTCTGCACAGCCAAGTGCTTCTGGTGTCAAGGAAATCTTGTGCAAGAGTGTGTTTGCGGCAGGACTGCTTTGTGGAAAGCTCATCGCTGTTCAACACTACCACCAGTGGAAAAGTATTGTTCAAATAATTGTTGCTCACGTTCGATGCAAAGAAAATGACGTTTCTATTTTGTCCCAGAAATTGTTTGTTACGGCATGTGGCAGAAACGTCGGTTTAAGTGTTGATCTGCCCCGTGATACTTTCAATCGTGCTCTTGTCGAAGACGTGGGTAAATGGATGTCCACCATTCCTCCTCATGGTATAGAAAAAACGGAGCGAACTATGGAATTGATGTTTCGTCACACATCAATCACTCTCCTGATTGAAACGATCACCAACTCCAGTGATGAAGGAAAGGAGAGCGGAGACATGGTTTTCCGTTTTTGTGTGGAGCTCTTGAAGGCTCCCCAACCTTACCATGAAGTTATTTTGAAAGGCTTGAAATGGTGCATTGAAAAGCAAGAATACTCAAACTCAGAAATTGTTAAGAACTTAACGACGCTATGTTCTGCCGGATCCGAAGAGGCTTTTGAAGAAGCTGTGGTGCCGTCGATTGAAAAGCTTTTATCAAGTGTCTCTGATGATTCCAATCAGTCTGTTTCGCCTTTAACGGTGGCGCTGGAAGTGGCGACACGGAGTTCGGTTTCTCCGAAGGCGTCAGTGAGACTTTTGAGACTAGCAAAGCGTATGGTTGAAGCCCAAGTGGAAGGTCCCTGGCTGTGTCTCGTTCCTGCCCTTTCCTTGATAGAACAATCGGATCAAAGGATTCGAGAAGCATCAAAAGAGCTACTTTTAGTAGTGGCAGAAAGAATGGAATCTGACTGTAGCGAATGGAAATCGATTTCTTTGCTGTGCAGGAGCGTCTTAAGCTCGGTCACTTGGACTGGTGAATCCATCGTATCTAGAGGATTATCCGCTTGCTCAGGCGGTGAGCACTTCGACGAAACAAGAAGAAAACTGTTAACACTTTCGTATTATACTGCGATAGGGATCGGGAATGCACGTTGCACCACATCCTCCAATAATATTCCCAGGTCAAGGTGGCTTCCCTGTGGAGCTGCCACTGGGGGTGAAACCTCTGCATCAAATCTTTTCAAAGCGCTTGAGACTACCAGTGAAGAGGTCCTACCTTTGCTCCTTCAATGGGATTTATTCGGACGTCCGATGGTTGATCTATGGCTCAGCGCTGATTATCGAATCGGGAAATCATGTCTTGTCCATGTTATTGTCCGACTCCTCTTAGAGGCGCATCGTTCAAGCTCGTCACTCATGATAATGTCAGGCCCTGGTCAATCTGGACGACGAACTAGATCCTATTCCTTTGGTAAAGGAGATGAATCGCCATATCCCCGAGACATGTTGAAGTCGATAATAGCGCTTCTTGCCATCGATGACGCCAGCGAGTCTGTTCGGTCCCTTGCTATTGCTGTAGTTACAGGAGTTGTTGCTCAATCTTCATGGCAAGAACACGTTTACAAAAGATTGCCCCGTGATGATAGAAATGAGCTTTCCTCGTCAATTCTAAAATGCGTTGGCAATAGTGCCTTCATGGTGCCAGATGAGTTCTTCACGAATTTTCCGTTTGACTGCACTGACGTTCTGCATCTAGTAAACGTATTTAAGGCAAGTATGACTTCTCTCATATTGCTTGCCGACTTCATTCGGGTTAATGCAACCGATCTCTTTGCCGGAACCAATGCCAACGAGCTTTGCAAGTCGTTTATAATGGTTCTTTCTGATCTTAACAAAGAGGACGTTTCAAATGGCAAAGAAGAGCTCGACAGGATGGATTACGCGTTGAATTCAGTGCTTCGTGCAATCAATGAAGCTTTAACTTCATCCAAATGCTCATTACGTTTCGATAAAAAGGATTTGCAGACTCTCGCCAAGTGTATCTCGACAGTACTTTGCACTAATGAAGCTATTGATAGCCCTTCTTCCAGGACAAGATTGGCAGCTCAGGAACTTCTAACGTCCATGTGCGGATTATATCCTGTAGAGAGTCTTCCTCTACTCATTTCTGTCATTCTCTCTGCTTTCGAGTCGTGCGAGCCAGCCAACAAGGCCAGGCAAAGGCAGAGCCTGTTATCTAGGTTGGTGCCAGTGTACATGCAGTGTGCAAGATCAGCTAAAATGACTATGCATCAGTTGCTGGGCAAAGTAGTTCTCGTCGTTAGGACGTTGAAAGAAAATGATCAGAAGCGCGTCTTCTATGAGTTATCGGATGCAATTGCGACGCACTGTCTACACACGTCTGATAAACAATTTGTGGATACGAATGCCACAATTGGGACATTGGTGACGGAGTTCATTACATACTTTGTACTTTTCAAGAATGATAGTGACGAACTACTTGATACAGATGTCGTCGAATCATGTTTAGGTATGATTTCAAGGGTACCCGTGATTGCACAAGCCAGTTCACTTCTCTTGTTGCTTCATTACGTCGAAGCACTTACTGCTGCCCTCCAGGGAGAGTCCATTGAATCGGACTTGATCCCAAGCGACGATACAATTCTGCCCTCGGTGCTAGATATCTGCTCAGTTCCTCTTGGTCAAGAACACGATGAAAGACTTACATTTTTGAAAGTGGCTGTTGGCATTATGAGGACTGTAAATGAAGCTTTGAATTTTCAATCCATTCGGAAGCTGCTTCGAAGAAATAACACGGATTCCTCCTATTTGTCTCTGCAACTGTGGCAGAACGTACTTTCCTTGGAAGCGAGATTACATGGCTTAGGATACAGAACAGGTTCTGATGGACTGCACAGCTTACTATCGACAATAGTTGATGATTGTCGTGATTTGATGCAGGACATACTCCCAATTCCTCTTTTCCTTGCTTCAACAATGTCGGTAATAAGAGAGGCTACTTCAGACCAGCTCCGTGTTAATGCTTTGCGCTTAATAGCTGAACGGTCATTGAATTTGGATCCATCTTCAGCTGAATTCTCTTTGTTTCTGGACATTATCCCCGAGGTTTCTTCTCTCATCAGTGTTGATAACGCATCATCGTCTCCAACTCGAACAAGGGGCCTTTATTCTTGTGGAACACCTTGCACGTGCTCTTCCGGCGAACTATTTTGGTGACAAAGAGAAAGCATCGTGTCAAAAGCAATTTCTCGAGCTCATGGCTCGATCGGTTCAAGCGGTCCAGGAGCAATTGGGGATGATCACGAAGAATCAACAAGAGTTTTCTACAATAGATGCATGTTGTTATTCGGCACTTTGCGGAGCTTCCCTAGTTCGAATACTGGGCCCCAAATGTTTACCTCTGCTTCCAAAGTTTGTCAAAGCCTTGAACAGTATCCTCGTGATATCAAATTCATTGTGCAACGAGCTCAAATCTAACATTGTCACAGAAATACGTTTATGTCAGTTGGCAACAATGCGGTCAATTTTGTGTATAGTTGACTCCGTTCCTCAATTTCTTTCGTCTTACCTCGGGTCACTGCTGAAACCAGATAGCTTACTGGCACCCTGCCTCTACAATATCATGTCTGACGATGCGGACTGTAAAACAGTGATATCAATTAGGGATCGTTTGGGAACAGCTTTATCCACAAGAGTCACTCCACGATCCTTTGTGCCAGCGGCTTCAAAAGCCATGGAGGGGTGTTCTTTACGAGCGAAAGTCGCGCTTTTATCCATGTTGAAACAATCGGTTGAAGCTATGCTTCCTGCAGAGTGCAGTAGTCAGATTAAGCATATTTTTTCTGCCATCATGAACGCATTTGAGTCAAGTTTCTCCTGTGATGATCGGCTAGAGCTGATGCAGCCCGGATGTGACCTTTTCCTTGCAGTGATAATGAAGATTTCTGAAGTACAGCTTCGTAAGCTATTCGTTTTGTTTAAAGAGTGGCGCGGAGACTTTAAAACGGAGGAGCCAGAGGCTGGAGCCGAGAAACGTCATGCTTACTGGTTTGTTTGCAGTCATTTGAGCAAGGCGCTTAGAGGCATTTTCTTACCCTGTTTGACCATCACTTTCAATGACGCTGTATTGGAGCTCCAAGTCGCTACCAAAATTATGTGCAAGGCAACGGACACCGAGAAGCGCGGAAGCAAACGAAGACGCGTTGAAGATCAAGGTGATTTGAAGTACGGAATTGAGTCATTTCGGTCTTTGCAGCCGCTTTGTCTCTGCCTCGAGTACGCTCTTACAGCAGATGCTCACCAGGGCGGAAACTGGATTCGAGGTGATGACAATCAAAAATACGAAGCGTTGCTTGCTCCACTAGGAAAACTTTTACAAGCTCGCTTTCCGATGGACTTTCCTTCTAAAGTTCCGGACGTCAGCGGATTCCAAGCCCTCGTCCTTGGTCCTGCACTTCAATCAGGATCTGTTATTGGTTGCTTGAAAGCTCTCGCATGTGCAGGAGGTAACGAGCAACTTTGGAAGCCTTTGAACCATGCCGTTTTGGAAGCATGTGGAAACGAAACAAGAAATGAAGTTAAGAGGGCAGGTCTTACTTGCCTTTTGTCTCTCATTGAGTCTTTGGGAGACGAATATCTGGTGTTGATACCAGAGTGTTTACCCGTTCTGTCAGAGCTGCTTGAAGATTCCGACGAAGATGTGGCTGCTCTTGCGAAGGACATCGTTACTCTTGCGGAAGAGATGCTCGGAGAAAGCTTAGAAAGTAGCCTACGATAATTTGCGGAAAGAACCAAGACATTTCGATATCAAGTTAATGCTCACTAGTAGGTCATAGTCTCATGCCTATCTGCACATACAAAGTACAACCTCGTCTGTGTCGATTAGACTAGCGAGCAATATCAAAGACAAAAAATGTTTAAGTAAAGCAGAAAAAGTCATCTACAACCATCCGAATAATTCCTCGCAAATAACTGGCAACGCTCAAGAAGTCTGTGACAAGAAAAAATTCATAGATCCATCTATCGCTTCACGGAGAGGTTAACTTCCAATGCAACATTTCAAATCGAAGCATACTCGATCCCTTACAGCGAGTTGTGTCATGAAGAGCTTTCGTCTCGTCGAATTTCCAATAAAAAAACTTCCTTCTTTTCTTCGTCGCCATCCACTTTAACATACTTCCAAGATAGGCAATCCAATGCCCATCCCCGACAACGGACAGCACTTAAAATACCATCCACCGTTGTAAAAGAGCGCTTTCCTTGCGTACATCTCTACGTTGGAAGCTCATGAGAAATGTTGCGTTCGGAGAAAAATGAAACAAGCTCGCCACGGTATCCAAGAGCGCATCCAACATTGAAACGAGCCATACACAATCACTGGCGACGATCAGATCTAAATTGTGTCGTTGTATTTCGGATAGTTGTTCTTGTACGGGTTTTGTCCAATCCAAGGCTGTTGATCCGAGCCAGCCGCTCCCAATCGGCACTGTAGACGACGCAGCCAACCATTCTGGGCAAGGCGATGATGGAGCATTGTTTTTGTTGCGCTGTTGATTGGGATATATTGCATTCTCCACCAAGGTTGGTAGATCTGTCGCTAGAACTTCTCCACCCTGTGCAGCGAAAGACGCACCCAGCAGACCCACACCCGATCCCAGCTCTATGATTCGACACGGTGCAGTCTCTTGGAGACGTCGTTGCCAATGAACGAGACGAGGAGGATCCTGATCCAGAGGCCAAATGAGGCTTTCCAATACAAGTCGCGCTCCCGCCCATATTTGAAATCCCGTTCGCCCCGCCAACGTATATCCTTTATCAAAGAAAAAGGGTCGACCGCCGCGGTGGCTTCTTCTAGCTCTTCGTTGCTGACAACCGGCTCTTGATCGTTCAGGACTCCTACCGAACGTCCTCGACAGCTGAACTCGAGTCGATGATTCGGTGTGGTAGAGAAGAAGACAACCGAACCAACTTCACCAGCTTCTTCCAAAATTTCTCCACATTGAAACGCTTGCGGCGACGGACGATATTTTGTGTCATCGAGGAGAAACGAATTCTTCGGCTCGGATGGTGACTCTAAGTTTCTCGAGGCATTCTCCATTATGAAAAGGTTCAAACTACAACAGAGCAACAAAAACAAAGACTCTCAAAGCATCACAACGCCCGATACGACAATAAGCGTTCGTTACCATTATCTGATTTTTGCCGTTTTTTCGCATCGCTGTTGTGGTGCGGCACCCGGATATTGAGCCATTACGTCTTTTTCCATTTGCTATTTGTGCATCTGTTTGCCACAAATGTCGATATCAACTCCCCCAAAATAGATAATTGGTAATAAAACAACGATTAGAAACATTCATTCGAGCTTGAAACATAGAAAAGAAGATAGATGCAATGTTGGGAAGGTCTACGTGTATTTCATGTACAGTAGTGAAATTTTTCTCATCGACAGAGGCGAACCCGGATATTGTGCATTACGACCAACATCCATTTTTCGGGTCAGCCTTACCAGGCATGTTTGACTGAAATGTCATAACACCTTACACCAGCATCAATACTTCGCACTCATAAACGATGTTTGCAATCTTTTGAAATCAAAACGTAGAAAAGAGAGAAGATACAACGTTTGGGTTGTCTACGTGAAATTCACGTATAGCCCCTCTTGGGAATTTATCCGTGTGCATTAGGTAGCTTAAGGTCGGGTTCAATAGCGACAAATTTCATCGTAACATTCCTAAACATACCTTCCTAGAGACAATGAGCAATAATCGGCATTAATAGGAATCAAACATGAAAAGGACAACAGATAACAAATGCAATGTTTCGACAAATCTCTTAGAGGCACGTTTCATGTCGGTCCTGGGTACCCGGATATTTTTTGGTGCCTTTGAACCAATCCCGTTAACAAGTCAGTCACGAGGCCTCCACATCAGAATGCAAAAAAAAAAACGCCGACGACCGAAAATGAGTCACCATTTTGTTCTCTCACAAAACCAGCACCAGGAAGTAGACTACAAAGGAAGGTTGCTACCAGGTACTGCTACCAATTCAATCAGTCTAAAACACATACTTTCAGAAGCGACAACACGAACAATGAGAATTCAGGCTCTTGTTTTATCGGGAGCATTGGCTCTTTCGTCTGTTTCGGCTTTCGTCCCGAGCCCATCCGCCCGAAAGCTTTTGCCATATCTTCCGGCCACCTCGAGCAACGACGTGATTAGCCCCAATGCCGCCATCAAGGTGGCAGCACAAGGAATGACTCTTCTGAAACCAATCTTCCAACTAGAAGCCGAACTCCAAGCTGCCGCTCTCGGTGCTTTGGCCAAGGTCGACAAGGACGAAGTGGCCAAGGAAGTGGCAGATATTGTTAAAGCGAACAAGATTGTCATCTACACCTATGCGCTGAGTCCCTTTAGTACCGAGGCACTCTCTATTTTAGATTCGACCGGCTACGACTACAAGAACATTGAACTAGGACTCGAATGGTTTACTTTGGGAGGGAAAGGGTCCGAAACCAGAGTCGCTTTATCGAAACAAGTCAACAATGGAGCCACCAGTCTGCCCAAAATATTCAGAGGAGGAAAATGCATTGGTGGATACGCCGAATTAGCAGCACTCGTCGAGAGTGGTGACTTAGAGGCTGTGCTAAAGAAAGCTGGAGCGAAAAAGAAGGACGAGAAGGCTGGAGTCTTTGCCGGATTGCCTTTTATGAAGTAAAAGATCATGACTACTTTCAGGTCGGAGCGACCGCTTAAGTCCTAGTTACGACAATCTCTTGTGCAAAGCTGATTAATCAACTTCATTAACCCATCAAGTAACACTTTTGCCGTCCAATGATTGAACGACACCATAAACTTCTACAAGTCCTACCTGAAACACGCTTTCGGTCTCGCCATGCAAAGGTTCGTTCCCGAATCCTTCTGCTGTACTGGATTCCGCTACAGTAAAGTCCTCGTTGAATCGCAATCCAGCTGATCCGTCCGTATTGCCTCCCATGCTGATGTAAGATTGTGTACTGACCATAAATTGTTCCAATAGAGCAGTAGCGTTATTGCGACTGTAGTCTGTGTCGTCCGAATGATCCAAATCAAGCAGTTTGGATGCATCCATGTCAGAAGAAACTCGAGGACTCCACTTCCAACACCGCGGATCGGGCTGTACTCGAAACAAAAAGCAACTTCCATCGCCGTATACTTTCGGACTCGGTCGCCATGGCTGGGATGCGTAAAAGCCAACTATCGTAAGTTCTGACTTGGTCGAAGATAACACTTCGCACAACAGAATTGTGTGTTTCGCTCGCTGTACTCGATTGTAAAACATCCCCAGTGATCGCCCGTGGCAATTCGTAGAAAACAATAAGTTCAAATTTACCATGCGTAATGTCAATGGCATCCATGCCGCTAAATTGTGTCTCACGGCTCGCGGCACCGCCAGAACAGGCTCAGGAACAGCTTCGTCAGGATCTAGCAAGAGAGGCGGTATTTGCAAACCCAAAGGCTCTGAAGGACTGTCAAACAAAGATGCAGCCACTTCGCTCACATCCTCCTCTTCTCCCATAAAAGTTGATTGCAGCGCGCGTTCTTCTTCCATTCGAATAATGCGGCGCAAGATATGCCGTCGTGGGAATCGCATGGGTCGTCGCAACCCTGAGCGTCCATGAATCCCGTACGCTTTTCGAACTATCATGTCAAAGTTGAACCTTGGACTTTGTGCCCATTGACGCATAAATCGCCACCATTCCTCCGCATTACTGATTGTCATTAGCTGCTCCGCGGCATCTATCTTGAACAGAACCAACAAGGCCACCCCGAAGCGAAATAATACTTTCGATCCTTCGAGTGTGTAAACATCCATGATCCGACAACAAAACTGTAGCGGCAAAATCGTTGTGAAGAAGTGTCGAAAAATGGGACTCAAATCATCAAAGACGCCTCGATCGTCCAAGTACTCGGCTGTTTGCGGATGCAACTTTTCCATGACGTCGGCAAAAGCATTGCCCCAGGCAATTTCTTCTATTTTCGACACGGGAAAATACGCGTTGGGAGCGTGTGCCATTTCGCGAAGGGTGCAGAATGCATACGATTCGGATTGAGCAGTCAACAAAACAATCACCAAAGACGGTACAGAAGGCGCCAGATCTATCAGACCTAACAATCGCTGCAGTGACATACAAACGCGTTTGTGTGCTAATTTTCCAGAAATTGTTGTACCCTCTGGAAAAGTCATCGTTTTTAGGGGTTGAAAAGAGATTTCCTGCCACAGCCGTTGTATTCTTTCCTCCCTTTCTCTCCTCGTTTCATCTTTAATCGTTTCTACAAAAGAATTTGATCCAGAATTCGGTCATACGCTTGTCCCAATGCTTCCGCCTTTTGTAAGGTTCGGTATTCGTGCCAATAATCCTCAGTCTCGCGAGGATGAACCGCTTGAAATACATTCGACAGCCAGACCGCACATCGTAAGGCCGGAGGGATGCCTTGCCGGATCACCTAATCGCACAGAGCCAAAATAAGCATCCTCTCCGTAAGAATGAAACAGCAAATCAAGAGGACTTACCCCTTTCAAAGAAGCGTCGTCTCGGGCGTACCCCGAGGTCCTCGTAACAGAGGAGGACGATCGTTCCATGTCGGAGGAATTCGTGTCGGTAGTTCTTTCTCGGTTAACGTGTCGACACTGCCGATCACCAGATTGCGGAGACTGGGAGCATTGTCATCAAAATCCATAATTGTCGTAGAGACTTTTATGCGGAGATCGAAGTTTTAAATAGAGTAAATGTTGTTATCATAGACTTCGCATCGTATATCTTTAATCATCGAAAAATCGCGTATCGCATTGTCGCATATTGGAAAAGAGTATAGTCCCTATTCAGGACTGAAATGCGGTCGTGGTTAAGTTGATACTACAGTTGGACTGTATAGTGACTAGGATAAGCAACGAATAGCAAATACTTTTCGAAGTCAAACGAGACGTGTATCGCAAATGCTGCCGATGGTAATTAATTCTTAAAAACAACAGAGGATGGTCGTTCAGTAAGAAGAACTAATGGAGGTTACATAACAGGCTGACTCCAAAAATTTCCTACTCGTGACTGAAATGGAATCGTGGCGAAAAACGGAAAAACACTTGGGCTCTTGTAAATATAATAAACACTCTAGTAGCGATCTACAAGCAAGAAAAATTTAGTTCATCATTGCATACCTGATGCCTATTGATAAAAGAGACCGCCCGATCTCATCGTTAAAAATGGGGCGCCAAATCACGATGTCGGTGTATCTTCTTCGCAAAGAGACGGCCCGTTTATAATTTTAAGTGAGCATCTGCGATTACTGAAATTCTGATCGTCAACGACATCAATTAATAGTCTAGACTAAGTTGATAAAAAATTATATAATCTTTACTTGTAGAACTAATTCATGTATTAACAATAGCTGCATCAACGATAGGTGTCAATGTAACGTTTTCTGAACCGATAGCAACACAGTGGGAGGAGAATCAGTTACTATCGCCTTCAATAGTTCCGCGTTGGCTGCTGTTGCGAGTGTGCAAGCAATGTGGATCAATAATTATAAATCGCTTATCCAATGAAGCATCATACACAAGTTCTAACCAATTCGCAAAATAATATGAAATCCACTGTTGGTTTCAACAATGTTACTCATCTCCCCAATTTGCAGAGCAAAGCTCGCCTTTTCAAATTCCGGCGTCATTTTCTTCGGCCCGAAAAATCCCAAATCCCCTCCACGTTTCGCGGAGCTGCAGTCACTCTCGGTCTTGGCAATCTCTTCGAACGTTGCTCTCAATTCGTCGGCGTCCGAGGCAGTCTCCAGCAAAATTTCCTGAAATCCCTTTATCTCTTCCAGCGCCTCTTCCTTGGTGATTGTAATGGTTGGCATCCTCCAAGAGCTCGGCCGACGACTGTCTTTGTGTTTACGAAGAATATGCAGTGTACGCACTTTTTGGGGCAGTTTCGTCTTCTTGGACGAGGGTACCTCGGGGGCAGCGTCTTCGCTCGCGGCTCGTTTTCGCGGCTGTTCCTCCGGTGTCGGCAGCGCGGTTGTGGTGGCGGTTTGCGGCGCTTGCCATGTTGATTCCCCAGTTTCTTGATGATAATAATAATAGCAGTCCGGTTGTGACCTAGATTCTTTCAAAACCCATCCGGCGGGGAGCGGACGAGGTATGGGAGGAATAGCCCCCGGCGCGGTGATCTGAAGTGCAGCGTTTGCAACCGCTTCGACGGAGTGATCTGGAACAGTAGGGGCTTCTACCATTGGATGTGTTGTGTGATTGTATCGAAAAGATCACTGGGGAGAGACTGTTCGAATGGGTAAATTGACAGAATAATAGATCACAAGCAACGCTCGTTGTTGGTGTGATCGCCTTTCGAGTGTTCATTGTTCATTAATCATCATCCTTGTTCCTAGAAGGTTTGACGGAACACGTACGGACGCCGTTCGATAAATACTAGGGAGTACTACGTAGTAGTTAATTAAGGTTGTAAGGTTTGTACCCAGTACGGTACCGGTACCTACTGTCCCTATGATTTCTGAAACGTACAAGTACACAGCATATCTGTATGATGAAACGCACCGTTTAAAGAACTTCTGGAACTTGAACAGAAACACTGTCCCCAGAATTTATGGAACGTACACAGATTTTCGGTATTATCAAAAACACCATACCCAGCATTTCTGTTTAGCCCACAGAATTTCTGCATGATGAAATACGCCGTTATCAGCATTTCTGTAAGTTACACAGAATTATTGTTTGATGAATAAACCGTCTCCAGAAGTTCTCAATCACCGAATACACCATGTCCCCCGAATACGGGAATGTACTTGTACCTGGAAGCGAGGCTCGGACTCCGACAGTTAACGCTACTCCGTATTAAACAACCTTTACGATGATCAAGCGGAAACAAGAGACAACTAATCTCAAAGGTTCGATAAATTTGACTTCAAACCATCAACTAAAGCTATTGAGAGATATCATTCAGCGGGCAAGGCTTCTAGATTCTATAGGCCTTTAACCTAATTGCATCTAATCAATATATTTAACAGAGCGATCGTTCATTTGCTACAGATAATCAGGAAAATATAAATTGTCAAGCATCCTGCGACATGAAACTGAAACAGGGATCACTAAACAGTACGCAGCAAACACTTATGTTCATTATTACGACCCCGACAAAAGCCGATCCGCTGCTCGTTCGATGCTATTATTGGACACTTGCAATGCTTGAATTACTTGCGCACGAGGAAAGCCCATTCCCACAAGCTGTTCGACCGCAGCTTCTGGAGGTTCCGGCGGTGGCCGTTGCGGAACCATTTGTGGCCGTGGTCCTCCAGTTCTCAGCGCTGCCATTCCAACCATGGGGACGACGGGAGGTGGAGCCTCTAGGAAGCGAGAACTGTAAGGAGAAACAAAGGTCGCCACGGCATCTGGGAAATCGATTCTGTTCTCAAGAAAATGACGGTATATCATCCAAGCGAACATTCCCAAAACGGCTGCGACTATGCTATTTCTACCTTCGCTACCGGCAATCCATGCAAACCAAAGATATCCAATCGCCTTTTCAGAGAAAGTAAATCCCAAAATTTGTACAAAGCGAGGGTGAATGCGGGGTAAATACATATGAAACCAGACAAAGTACGCCCCAAGAAGAGGGTACGGTCCCATGTAGGGATATTTCCCCATTGCCAAAATCTGCATAAAATGCTCCATTGTTATCACCAAAAGCTGTACAGACAAAAGAACGGTTACGAACTTGCGCGAACCAGTCTGTCGTTCTAAACCTCTCGACCAATACAGAAATAACGCAGTGCCTAAAAACGATTCGCCCGACCCGGGACGGAAAATCCATTTATTGGTATACAGAGTCAAGGGTCGTTGAGCAGATGTTTGTCGATACATAATGAGAGCAGCCACGGAGCTTATAGCCATAAGTTTCGACGCGGGTGCCCTTCAAACCACCCCGGCGATGACGGCGTGGCAGCTCGTTGCATGGTCGATGTCTTTGTTGACAAAATCGTTCGGGAAGGCGCGGTGATTACAGAACTGTTTCCAGCAAGCTCGAAGTAAGAAGTGTCTGATGATTCTATGAAAGGTAAAATCACAAAGATTATAGGATGCTGTAAAGACTCTTGCATCAAAATGAAAGTGAAATGGTGACGCTTCATCATTGTATGATTGGCTCAAATACGGTTGAGGTTCGCTGGTCACAGAGTGTGTGAAAGTGATGATGTCGCTACGACGTCATGAATGTTATGTATAAAAAATCCTCTCAGCATCGTCAAAACATCCCGCCGTTTTCGCGTCGCCCCGCAAGGTTTGTCGAGACAATAATGAATGCACCGTTATTGTGACTATTGCTTGTTGATTGACGAACTACGCACCATATCACCTTGTAAGAGAAAAGAACCATTTCTTTATTCTTTTCATGTCTGCCATTTTCAATTTCAGCAGTCTCTTGACTGTTCTTTTGTTGCTCATCTGCACGTGTGCTTATCTGCGCGAGCTTCGGCCGGGAATTTTTGACCCTCCTCGAAAGGAAGGGGAGGTAAGTTGACAAGACTCATGCTAATATGATATGATGAAAACGTAATTTCATGCCACCGAGACTCTAACGATATCTCTGACGAACGGCCGTAGACCAAGTTAAAAAGGGAAGGCCTAACAGGGTTCCTGTGGAAAATGAGTCGCATCGGAGAGCGTCTCAGCCCGTACATCGGCGTGGGGTGTTTCATAATGGCAATCCATGTTTTATTCATTCAATGAGTGCATATGCGCTACGTGATTACAAGGGGACTGACTCAGATCTCTCCAAATGTACTGTTTTCGCCGCCTCTTGTCTCGGAAATATCGACAGCATGCCGTCACATTGAGCCAACAAGACCGAAGATTACGATCAATTCATGACCTTGGAAATGTTTGATCACAACAAGAATAAATTACTAATTGTTGCTGTTTACAAACTCTTGTGTCGAGCGCTCACCATCTAAGCAACAATGTCTCGCTTATTTACTAGAGAAACGAAAGTCATTGTGCTATTGACAAACGTCACGATGAACTCCAAAGCACCGCACCAATACCGCAAAAGAATAAAAAATTTAGTTTCTAATTAAAGAATTGCATCCTTAGCTCATCGATCATCGGAACAACACTCGATTTTACTATCAACACAACCCTGTCGTTACTCGCGGCACCTAAGGATTTGCTGTACGAGAAAAAAAGGAAAAGCTGTAAGTTGTTGAAATGAAGCAAGGCAGCATGAAAACAAACTTATGTTTCTCAGATATGGGTTGGTGATAAAGTCGCGGCAAGCGACAGAGATGGTCCTCAACGCTTTTTAGTTGGAACGTTTTCGCACGTTGTCATGACACCTTTCGGGGCCTACACAAACTATTCGGACGAAGCTCTATCTTCATTGAAATCGATGCGAAGGAGAAGTGCAACAGTCTTGGCTTACCTGTATGGTAAATCTTCACACTCTTGCCAAAATTTTTGACGACAAGCCCCGCAATTAATGCTGGATTTATTCTTGCATAGAGTCTTCCTTCTTATCGTCATCAACCGGTGCTGCCACGACATAGAGAACATTGTTGCATCGGATCAGCACCTCACCAAGAAAACCGGCGAATTGCCCGTCAAGAAATTCTTCAGCTTCTGTCAATTGCAAATTCATGTAAGCATCCGATGACTGCAATTTCCCTTGGTATTCCATGCCCCACTTTAACTTGACTTTGACGAGTCTCCCAGTCAAGTCTTGCAAGAATGGCTTGGGATTTACAATGAATTGAGTTGCTCCGGACTGTTGTAAAGGGAGAGATGGCTTGAAGTGAGTTGACGCGATTACGACAATGGTCAGATCCAAATTGGATATAATACCGACGTACCATTATATTTTAGAGCCTGTGATCTCTTTGCACTCGTTATCGGCGCTCTTGCAACGTGTTAAAATCAAACTACGCGTAAATAAATGTGATAAACTTTATGTTCGTTGAGAACGTTACCAGGTATGATCGTCAATCATCGATTATATCATGGCTCGACGATTGTGAGGGGTTCGATCAAAGAAGGTGCGGCGGCGCTTTTTGCGATGGTTTCGAGAGTGTCGCGGTACGGTACCAGGTAGTAGGTGGTAGCACAGACGTCGTGACGTTCATCGTTCATAACCGGAGTCCCGTGTTTTCGATCCCGGGTCGGATATTATAATTATAACAGATGCTTTTCTTTATTTAAGTACTTTCTGACTTTTCATGACCGTTGTTTGTATCGCGTTTCGCAATTTACGTTGTAAAGAAGCCACTCTTGAGTCTTGAGACTCTAGCAGGTACTCCGTGCTATTTATTTGCTTTCTGATGAAGCGGTAAATGAGAAGTGGGAAAATACGGGTACCATGGTACCGGTACTTGGTACTTGTGATATACGGAGTATTGTGCAAAGGAGCTAATAAAGCGAAAGCGCAAGCCAAAAGCCAAAAACTCGCCGTTCTTGCTTGGCTTTTCCATCTGAGCATTATTTCCTCTATTGTTGGTTCCCTTGAGAGTGATTGAGGGAGCATCATACCGTCAAGCAAGTGGGGACTTGCGTCTACCGTCAACAAAGACTCCGGCGTACGAAAAATACAGCAATTAGTCAGTTGGTTAAAAGATTGATTTAAAAGATGTTTGACATTGACAAAAAGGCTGTTGTGAGAAAGCGACAAGCAAAATCGCAGTTGACTGCGGAGGAACAACAATTGCAGCCTCCTCCCTCCAAAAGTGGGAATGGAATGGTCACTAATTTTCCTGAAGAGTTAAACGGTTCAGCCACTATCTGTGGATTATCTAAGTCAGCGCCTACGGTACACGATTCTTGTTCACCTACTGAGTCTTCCTCTATCGAAGTGTCAAGTGCTACATCTCATGGCGGGCCTTTTGAAGCTTCGGAAAAGGTTTCTGCTTTTGATGAATTGTCAAGTAACTCAATAGAAGAGTCGTCCTCTTTTACACGTGGCCGAATAAGCACACAGCCGCATACTGACAGCTCGGCTCTTGCTTGCGATCGAGAGGGTGCATTACGAGGTGATGAACACGTCTCCGGCGACGCCTCAAACGTTAGCAGCCACAAAAAAGTGCCCAGTGCCAGATCAACAATTGATGTTGGCGCTACAGATGCGGAAGACATCTCGCAAATAAATAGGCGACAAGGAACCACGAATGTTATTGGATCGCCCGTGAACAGCCCCACTCCTCAGTCACCCCAATATGCACCTCGAATATACCACAGGGATCTTGGATCTCCGGGTCTAGTTGACGAACAACGATGGGATAGCTCCGGACGGCTGAACTCTTCTGTTACATCGCAGAGTCAAATGCCGGAATATCATATCGTCGCCGATCATGAAAACGCTTCTCTACTTAGTGGCTTGGACTATTCAATTGTCAGCGGAAGAAAAATTCAATTTGGAAGTATCGCAGAACAACCGAAAGCGCAGCCATCAAGCATGCCTACACTCGCCGACAGCTTCAGTGACACGTCTTCAAAATCAGAAGATGCACTCGTTTCTTTAGCTAGGGCGATGCGAGAGCAAGCCGCTGTTATTCAAGCTATGGCTGGGCAAAGTGATGAAGACGAACTTTCAAGACTCGCCATGGAAAAAAGAGATCTTGCACAACAAGTACTCAGGTTACAACAGGAAATTGAGAAAATGGAAGGAAGTCGACAAAATTCCATGACTTCTGTATCGTCTCGTGGGTCAGGTCGGTATAGCGCGAGAAGTGTCCGAAGTCAACGTAGTTACAAATTTGCTCAACTAGGCCACATACCAGAAGTTGTTACGGCTGACGAAATGACAACATTTTCTTCGATACGAGGGCCGAGCGTTCCTGGTAATATGCCGATACCTAGACACTCTCACCGACTTGGATCAGTAACCACTGATGAATTGACAGATGGCGACTTAAGCACGATCCCCAGTTTCGAAAACGTCAGTATGTTTGACAGCGCCAGTGTTCGTAGCGGTGGATCAAGAAGGAGTAAAGATAGTCGAGTCTCCAACAGCAGTCGACCTAGCCGGGCTTCACGAAACAGTTTAGTAAGAAGAAGTCGAATGTCAAAAGAAGGTTTCGAACCAGATCTCCCTGACTATTTACGCCCCGAGTCGCCACCAGGATCACAGTTTTGGCGGTCACTAGCGTTCTTGGTCACATTTTTTATTCCAGACGTATGCATCCCTGTTGCCGGAGCTGGTGCAAAGCAAGCTTGGCGGTACGTCTCTTATCAACCCCCAGCAATGGCACCCCGTTCTAATGATTTTTGTCCACCTAACCTGTTGAAATTACAGTGAGAAGGTTTTGCTCTGTATGCTCATGTTTCTGTCATCCGCAATGGTAGTGGGTGGTATTGGTTTCTTGCCTATCTATTTCTGCCGAAACAATGGAGTGTACTCAAAGGAAGATATCTGGCAACAGCAAGGTGAAGCATGGATCACCATATTTGGCATGGTATACGATATGGACACTTTCATTGATTCACACGTAGGAGGTCGCGACGGTATATTGCAGTTTCTCGGAGGCGACGCTTCGAAACTATTTCCGAGACTACCCGCTGCTCGACTTCCGTCTTTTTGCTTGAACTTTGACAAGGGGGAATATTTCACACAGCACTCCAGTCCGAATTGCACGGAACTTACAGACCTGGATATTGTTACAGACGTACCATGTCACGAT